>CM022298.1:310922828-312122828 GCA_011799875.1 Thinopyrum elongatum | reverse complement strand
CTAGCTATGGGAATCTTCGTCAATAGAACTACGGCCTACAACCAGATCGGGCTTAAACCAGACAACAGAGAGATCTACATCCCGCCCATCACTCACCTCGTCGCTACCATCGAATAAAGTGCGGAGGGATCGCCATCTTCGAAGCTTATGATAGTATACACCTGGGTCTCTAGCCAACCACCATCTTGTAACATTCAAGCGGATCAGGAATTACACCCAAGGTCTCCAGTTTAGGCGCAGAGACCATAGTTATTTGCGAAGGTGCACACCAATAATCAAGGAGCAACCTTTGGAGTGAAGGGGTGACTTTGATGATGAGCTTCTCTCCTTTAAAGCAAATTCCAATGCTTACAAGGTGAGGCAACTTTATTTGGAGACAACAGATACGGATTTCTTTTCCAAAAACAAGTAGCAAGCGCTCCAGGGCAGGGCAGCAGGAGTGGATGATGCTGTGCAGTGAGGCCTCCGACAGATCGACCACCACAAGCGTGAGTTTTTTTAGCAGTGGGAGTCGAAGCATTTGTACCAGATTGTCTGCTAGATGGCACCGGGCCAAGGTGGCGGTGTGGAGAGAGAGGAGGAAAACCATGAGATGTACATCGGTGGTGAGGGCATAGCTACAACACTTGGTGGGAAACTATTAGCATAGTAATGGTATAACTCAAGATGTTGGAGTTTTTTGAATTGACGGGATGTCAGCCATGCGTCCACCATGCAGGGTATGTGCAGTAGGCAGCATGCCAGGATGCATAGGCGTTGAACGGAGCCCTGGTGGGAGGAGATGATGGCTCCGTGGAGTTCAAAATCATGAACGACAGATAGCCGGCGACAGTCGAGATTAGGAGGCGCAGCGCACCACAGAGTGCACCACCAAGATGCGAGGACCTGTGTGTGGCAGCCATCCTTGGTGGGGAGAAGGAAGATGATATCCCAAAGGATGGCGTCCGGGAGATCGCTGATACGGTCCGCCCGATATTCTACGTGTTCCCCGGATCCAGGGGGCGTGGCCGCTTCTGCCCGCGCTGCCGGGTGCAGGATCTACAGCCGGCGGCGCCGCTGGCCGAAGCCTCATCTATTTACATACCAATCTAAAAAAAGGTAGAAACATACATATAGAACATTCAAAATCAATTCTCAAGATCTGGAAGAAAAAAAAGGCACAAACATATATGTAGGACATTCAAAATCAATTCTCAAGATCTGGCTAGGAATTATTAGCACGCACGATAACCCTAGTCGAATTATTAACAAAAAAATCATTTGTACAGAACAAACAATTACTCACTAACCATAGATACCATTCAAACAATCAACACTACATAGATCTAACGAATCTTACTCTGATTTCATGGACTGGGTGAACATAAAGGATTTCTATTCCCAACAAAAGAAGGGGGGACTAACCGGTTTTCCGCCGAAGTCGGAGTCGTTGCCGGAGTAGCTGTGGACCTCCGGCTCCGGCTGGGGAGGCACGACGACGATGACTAAGTCAAGCTCACGCTGCTGCCCATGGGAGACCTCATCGGCGGCGACAGCAACCTCTGTGCCCAGCTTCATGCGTTGCGCGGGTGCTTCACCAACCCCAGCGTCGCCACTCCCTCCGATGGTGCGCTTCGGCAAAATCCTAATACACTCCATGCGGCGGTGACAACTATGGACGGGGGGTGCGGCCACCTATTATGACCAACGGATCGGGCACGCCATTAATATGGAGCAATGGGAGCGAGGTGGGCGGCGGTCAAAGGGCTGGCTCGCCTCCCGGTGAGCCTGCGCAGTGGACTGCTGGCATGCCTACCGTCATTTCACACAGCTACTAGCACGCCCCCGGTGACACTACGTAGCGAACACGCGCATGCCTCGGCCTCCCGGTCTGCCTGCACGGTGGACTGCTAGCATGCGTCTCGTCAACTCACGCATGCTCGTATGGCACATGGGACGCGTGGCGGACGTATTATATTGATTTTTCCTTTTTGATGATTAATTCTGCCGCTTTATTGCTTAACGGAAGCACGACATGTATATTGTTGGTCTAACACACACGGTTCGAATAAAGAGTCCTTTTGCGATATTGGTTGATAATTATTGATAATTTCCTGTCTGTAAGAAGATTATATCAAAACTTGTCTCAAATTTGAAAAAAAATATAATATCACAGTCTATTGGTGTCCATATGACACCACGATAAGTTTCATGAATTTCAACTTAGTTTTGGATTTACTGGATTTGAAAATCAAGATTCTTGATGTTAGAAATTTCTTGCATGGGGACTAAACATGCACCCAGGGACACGTACATATATGATTTTCCAATCCATTTTGGTGCACTATCATGGGTCTCATGTACATCAAATTTGATTTTTGCACATTAAATCCCTGGGAGATCAATCAATGTATAAAAACGGACAAATGTCATCTTTTTTTTTCAATTTTTAACACTGAACTCCTTTGGTCGCATTTCGCTGCAGAAAAAGTTTGACATCATCTTTGGGCCACATGCACGCGGTGGTCCTAGGACACTCACTCGTGTGTGACTCTCTGTGGGCCCGCGAGGTCGTCGTCCAGCACTATGACATGCGGTAAGAGAGGTTAATTTGACAAACAAGGGTGGTCATTTTTTGGTTTTTTTACGTACGGGAGGAGTATATATAGTACGCGTCGAAGAGGGTGGCCGGGGGCAACATATACTACATGTCATATAGGACAGTCACTCGCGTGTGATGCTTCCATCCGTGGGCCCGCAAGGTTGTCCTCCATCACTTTGACCCAACAAGAGAGGTTAATTTGACCAATAAGGAGGTTTCTTTTTGGGTTGTGTCGCGGTAGGAGTATATAGTACGCGTCAAAGAGGGGAGGAGGGGGCAACACATACTACACACACGTCATGAACGATCTCGCTTTGTGTGGGGACTTTTCGATTTCCGAGGCAGGTGCCACAAAGAAGTTGTGCATATTGGGTATTAAAAACATCACCAACACCTTGGGCCACGTGCAGACAATGGTTGTCACTCACTCGCCTACGACGCTTCCCTCCATGGGCCTGCGAGGTTGTCATCCATCTAATATATGACACAACGAGAAAGGTAATTCGACGAACAAGGAGGATTATTTTCGGGTTGTGTTATGGTACGTAGGAGTATATATTATGCGTCGAAGAGGGGAGGGGGCCAGCATATACTACACGCATGAACCTCGCTTCGTGTGGGGGACTTAAAGGTTTCCGAGGCAGGTGCCACATCAAAGTTCTGCATATATATTAGGTATTCAAACATCACAACCACACATCTCCATACATGTGTTTGCCCCACATGCAAGCGATGGCGGTTGTCCTCTAGCACTTACTCATGGGGTTATCGGCGAGATGCTTCGTCCATATGTGTGTCCCCGCTGCTTGGTCAATCAGTTTGACCAACATCGATAGAGGTTAATTTGACTTATAATTAGGAGGGGATTAAATTTTGGTTCGTCTTATACAGTACGGTATATGCATGTCATGATGTGAGAGATAACATTATACTTTGAGCGCATGTGTACGCATGAATCCCTCCCACCGGATCGAAGTGTGTGTGGGGAGGGGGGGGGGCGAGCACGCAATGCGTCATGAACCAGATCTGTGTGAGTTGTGCGATTTTTGACGCATGCATGCGCCACATCAAAATGTTGTGCTTTTGGTATTCAAACATATATGCATGCATCATGCATGTCCATACATATGTTTGGGGCACATGCATGTAGTGGTTGTCTTTGGACACTCTCCCTCGCTTGATTATCATCGACGACCTATATATTCATGGGTCCGCATGGACGTCCATCACTTCAACCAACAACGCGAGAGAGGTTACCAGGGTGTATTCTTCTTCTCTTGGTTCGCGTTACCGTATAGTCATACGTCGATCATGGTGAGATCGGAGACCTAAGTTTGAGGGCATGCATGCATACACATGAATCCCTATATATATAGTATACGTACGCATCGGGAACCCTCGCTTTGTGTGGGGACTTTACGTTTCCGAAAGCATGGTGCAACATCAAAGTTGAGCATTGGGTATATTCAAACACCACATAACACTTCATACATATGTTTGGGCCACATGCACGTAGTGGTTGTCTTCAAGCACTCCCTCACGTGGTTATCGGCGACAAGCTAGCCTATTTGTGGGGCCGCGTGTGTACGTCCATGCATGACTTTGACCCAACAACGAGAGAGGTTATACGACCAAGGTGGTGATTCTTCTTGGTCAGTGTTACAATACGCCTTGGTGAGATGCCCCCTCCCACCGACTCAAAGTGTGTGTTTGTGGGGGGGCATAGTACTACTTCGTACTAGATGAACCTCCGTGGGGTCGGGGATGTCCGGTTAATTCGCGATGCACATGTGCCACATCAAAATTGTGATTTGGTTATTTAAATATCACACCACACCGTTCACAGACACACACACACACATTGGGCCACCTGCAGGTGTGGTTCGTATGTGGTCTCACCCATCTCACGCCACAAGAACACATCTGTGGGCCCGCACACGGTCCACAGTTGATCGGAAGGAAAGGGGGGGTTAACCATGATGTACTCCTTTCGGTTTTGTGTTACGGTAGGCTGAGATGTCAGACCTAGCTATTTGGGGGCATGCGGTCATAGCTAGGATTCCCGTCCCACCAACATAAAGTGTGTGTGTGTGTGTGTGTCTATGGGGGGGGGGGGGGTCTAGCAATAATAACGTGCGCTTTATGCGACAGGTGCCACATCAAAGTTGTTCATTGGGTATTTGAACATCAAACCACGCTTTTCATACATATATTTGGTCCACATGCAAGTGTGTTCGTGTTCTGACCCTTTCCCGCATTTTTTTTGCCAAATTTATAAACAGTAGACAAGTCAGACACAGCAATCGTCTGAGATCGGGTACACAACAGACACGGTTCCCTAGGACTACCCGTGAGCCGCGCCCCTGCCCCTGTCACCCACACCATCACAGTAGATTGGGCTCCATGAGGCTTCCCTCCCGCTCTCGAAAATATCTACTCCCTACAATCTCGAAAATATCTACCCACCTAGAGGGTTTTTCTGTTTGATAGCACACGATTAGTATGTGTGGACCGTGTGCGTTGTCTGTTACTCCCGCTCTGCTTCAAACAGTTGATCCAAATTTTTAGTAGCCTCGGCATTTTTTTAACTGGAGCCCTGGCATTTTACTCCCACCTACATCATTCGCAATCTAAAAAATATCTGCTCGGCTGGATTGTTCTTCTGTTTGATAGCACACGATTATTATGTTTTAACTGTGTGTGATGTTTGTTACTCCCGCCCTGCTCTGTTTCAATCCCTTGATCCAAATTTTTGGTAGCCCCGCCATTTTATTCCCGCCTAGTAAAATTTTTAGTGCCCATGACATTTCCTCAGACACCACCTTGGACCCCCTCCACACACACACCCCAAATACCCTGCTCACCCCAAATGTCCCGCTCACACACATACACACCACCCCTTCCTCGCTCGAAACCTAGCTAGGTCACCGCCGTTGTTGCGCCGCCTCCATCCTCAACCTCTGCGGGTCTGCCCTTGCAGGTTACCCACCGATATATATACCCTCGCCGCCCTGAGTTTCTTAGATGGTGCATGCGAAATGCCCCCTTTCCCACAGATCCCCATCCCCACCCCCTCCCCCACTCCAGAGCATCGCAGCTTAAGCCCGGCTACGCTTCCCAGGGAGCTCAAGGAGCGAATGGCCCAAAAGAGCTTTACCGCGGCCTCTCCGCCCAACGTTGATGAGGTGGCCGCCGAGGAAGCTGACAACGATGACTGGATGCAGCCTTTCAATCAGCAGGCTAGAGTATTCTGGCATGTCGTGGACGCCGGCTACGACATGGAGGTCATCGACAGCGATGGATTGACGCGGGCTATGTCACAGGTTAAGTTGCCCACCCCCAACCCCTCGTGTTCGACAGTAGTCGATCTCATCAATGGCCCTGCCACTGATCTCCCGTGGATCGTTATGAACAATTCGCCATCCTTCATCGACATGGAGCCCCTTTTGTCATTTCTGAAGGACACGTCTGCGACGCTGGCTTGGGATCCTCAACTGCCAAGTCATACCTCATCGACGACGACCACGAGGAGGAGCCAATCTGTGACAAGTGAGGAAACCCATGATTTGTTTTGCCGTGCCTCTTCACTAGGGGAATCCCATGATTTGTTTTCTCGAACCCCTTTTGTAGTGAGAACCTGTCTAGTATTTATTGCTATATTTGGTTGTTTGTATTATGCCTAGTTTATTTCTACGGTTTTTGGTTGTTCGGTTGTTTCTAGTTACCATATGTCCAGTTTCAATTGCCATCTTTGGTTGTTCGTAGTATGCCTTGTTTATTTCAGCTATTCACAATGTGATGTTCTATATGTGCTAGTATGAACTATGCAGTTCAATTTCATCAATACCAATATTAACAATAGCTCTACGAATGAATATATTTGGTTGCTGTTAAGCATGTTGTACTCCCTCCGGTCCTTTTTAGTTCGCATATAAGATTTGTCTAAAGTCAAGCCTCGTAAAGTTTGACCAACTTTATAGAAAAAAATACCAACATTCACAATATGAAATCAATATCAGTAGATGTGTCATGACTTCAATTTTCATATTGTATAATTTTAGCATGGTAGATGTTGATATTTTTTCATATAAATAAGGTCAAGCTTTATGAAGTTTCACTTTAGAATGTCAGTGCAGCAAACATTCATGTTTGCTACTTGAACTCATGCACAGGCGTACGGGTGATCATACATCCAGTACCAATGCATGACACAAAGATAAGCCAGAGAAACAGCTCTTCGTGAGATCAAGGAGAGCGTTAAAAGGATTAAGTCAGCAAGAGATCACCTGAAGGAAGCCTCCCTTGCCGGGCAGGAAAGCCTGGCCGGGTCGAGGCAGCACCTGAGGAATGAGACCAGTTCACCCTGGCAAGGTTTCCGGGGCCGCCAAGACCAGAACCCGCCAGGCTCTTTGCTGGCAGGTTTTCACCAAGACGCCACCGCTCCACTTCATCGCACCCAAGTCATTAATCAGTGCGGTGTCAAGCTATCAAGCAACCAGGTGGATCCTATCAAGCACGTGGCAGTGTGGTAAGGAAGAGATTAGCTTTATTGACACCTGTCCAGAGGACGTGTCATGCTAATGAGAAGAGGCAGATAAGCGGCGCGGTAGGCTTGCCGGGCTTCAACACCAGCTTGACACCTAGCAGTGCATTTAATGCACTTTGTCCTAACTGTCCGAGTTAGGTATGATAGCACTGTTAGCTATCTAATCACCCTGAAATGACTGTTTTTCCATTGTGGTAGCCCCTTAACCTATAAAAGGAGGCCCGAGGCAACCTAGCAAGTTGTTTGAACACTTGATCCCTCAACACTTGTACGCACACACTGCTCTCCCCGAGGCACCCTTGCTTGTCCAGAGCACGTCGTGCCTTCGTGTTCCTCCAGAATCAATCCACCATAGTAGGAGTAGGGTTTTACGCTAGAAAGCGGCCCGAACCTGGGTAAAAGAGAGTTGTCATCGCCGTGCTGCCACCTGCTGCTTCTACTCTTTGTGCAATATGATCGTCCCCTTGCCGAACCACAAAGGGGCACCCCTGCCCCATAGGTGATCGTGCTTCCACGCGACATCTTTCGCGGGCCAGGTAGGGGGCATCGCTTGTGCGAACCAGAAGCAGTAGCCAGTGCGTCGATCTTCATCATCCCTCTACATCGTCCATGGCCCCCAAGAAGAGAACCGGTGCGACGTCGCATCCTTCCACTTTGAAGGCTTCGCCACCTGCAGCCGCGGTTGCTGTAGGCACAGCGGCCGCAGCGGGTGGAGCGGGCACCACGGGCGGTGTTGCTCATGCTCCCTCCACGACCGGAGCGGGGACCGTGTGACACCCTGGATTTTGCCCATTTCTTTTTCCTTTTTATTTTGGTCTGGATTTGCTTTTCTGTGGCTTAGTAGTCCTGAACCTGGAGAGATCACCCTTGATTCCTCTCCCAAGTGGCTTGCCAACCTCAAAATCATCCCAAGACCTTGTCATTTCCATCTTGGACCAATCCCAATATTCTTTTCTTGGGAATATTCCTTTTTCTATTAAAGGAATAACCCTGTCAGCTCTGAGTTGTGAAGCAACTCATATTTCTATCATTCCCAAAATTCCCAAATAATTCTCATAAATCCTTTGGGACATATCTTATCCAGATATGTCAAAATATTCCCTGCCATGCCCAAAAATATTTCCCAAATATTCCTTTTCTGATTCTGCCCCAGCTGGCAGTTTGTGAAGCAAGTACCATTTCTATTTGCTTGCTTGCTCTCAAACTTTTTGGGCATCCTTTCCTATCCATATAATTGCCACATGCCAAAATGCAACTTTATTTGGATATTAAAACTCCCTTGGCTAATTTCCAAAGTTTCTGGGCAACTGGAATCTTTGTGAAGCAAGTACTAGCTAGGAGTATCCAAATGAGTTGAAATTCTGCATGCACCTTCATTTGCCCAAATCATGACTCTTACACAAGTTTCAACCCTATCCAATCATCTTAGTGAGCAGAGCATCGATTCTTAGATTCTAGCCATATTTTTCAGTTGTGAAGCAACTATATTCTATATTGCTCCATTTAAGCTGAAAATTTACCAGGACATTCTTAAATCCATTTCAACTCCTTCCACCAAGTTTTGGCCCAATTCAGTAATCCAATTGCCCTGTGCAAATTTTGCAAGTTTCTAGACAGAGAGGATGCTTGTGAAGCAAGTACCATTTTGGCATGTCCATTTGGTATTAAATTTTTACAGCATCTTCATATGTCCATATAACCCTGCCTTGCCAAGTTTCAGCTCAATTGGCTTCTTCATTCGAGTGCACCATCATGATCTTGATTCTGGACCAATTATGCTGTTGCAAAGCAACTATAATGTATATTGGTGCAATTCCTTCCAAAACCACCAGTATTATAGTCCTTCCTCAGATAATCACCCGAGATAGAACCATTTACCCCAATCAACTCCCTGTTGATCACCAGTGTGCAGCCAAGTTTGCTGCAGCAAACTTTAGGTGACCACTCCCATCTAACTACAGCGCGTTTCATCGAGACATCACTTCCTGGGGACTGTATCCTGGAGGGACTACTCATTGGACATGACTGGACGGTCCAGAATGTGCCGTATGCGCCAAGGCAGGCGGTGACCACACGTTGGCCAGGCCAAAAGCGCGCTCTGCGCGCCGCCCGCCTCTGTCCCAGTCACTCTGGCCTCTCTCTCGACTCCTCCCCATGTCCCCTTGTGCCGACATCGCCCCCGCCATCCATGTATCCCCTCCAGAACACTCACGGTCGCCGGAGACGGCCGCCGCCGCTCGCTGCCAAGCTCCGCCACGGGCCGAATAGTGAGCACCCGTCGCCATCGTTGTCCTCGCACCATTGATTGCCCCGGACCGGTCCCGTCGCCTCTGCGTGCTCACGTCGAGCTCAAGCCACGCCGCAACGACCCGCCAGCGGCCAGCTCGCCATACTTGAGGTGACCGCACGGCCATGGCGGGATCCGGCTTGGCCTCCCTCCGTTCCTCTATAAAAGGCCCCCTCGGCCTCGCCTCTCTTCACTCAATCTTCTCCCCTCCCTCTCAATCTTCTCCCCGAGCTCAGGAGCAGAGCCGGGAAGCTCCTCTGCTCCATCTCAGGTGAGGAGCTCCGCCTCTCTGCCTCTGCACCTCCCCCTCACCTCAGTCCTCCCCAAGCTCGATTGAAGCCGCCGTTGAGTTCTCGGAGCTTCACTGGTCCTCCCCAAGTCTTCAGTTGCCCGAGAGCTCGCCGGAATCGCCGGGGCCGTCGACCACCGCAGCTCACCGCCGCCTGAGCCAGAGTAGGCGACACCGTCCGGCCACCATCCCAGGAGCTACGGGTACGGGTATGACCGCCGTCGTCTACCCGATCCATCTCCGCCATCTCCTAGCACCTCCGCCGCCTCTATGTCGGCGAACGCCGCCGGTGAGCTCCGCCCCTCTCTGTTTCCCTTCTTCCCCTTTCAAATACATCAGGCGGGCCCCGCGCGTCATCCTCAGCGCGTCGCCGCCACGCTGGATAAATGGGCGGGCCCGGTCGTCAGCGGCTCGACCCCTCCTCCCCTTCGCTGCCTCCTGGTGCGGCAGCTGTGGACCGGCCCAAGAGGAGCAGCCGCCCGCGCGGCCTGGCCAGTGCCCATGCGCTGTTCACTTCTGGCCCAGGACGGCCCAGAGGAACAGTGCGTTTTCTTTTTATCCAGAGGATTAACTGCTGAGGACCCAGATGTGAATAAAATATTTATAGGAAGGTCCTTGGCAGAAAAACCCCTATACCTTTTTAATCGCAACTCCGATCGAGGTGAAACCAGCGCCCACTTCTTCGTCTCATCGAGCCCGTTCCGATGGTGTCATTCTCATGGTGTGTTGACACAGCAAAAATGACCATTTTGCCCTTGCCCGTAAATAGCCCCTACGGG
Source organism: Thinopyrum elongatum (assembly GCA_011799875.1). NCBI lineage: Eukaryota > Viridiplantae > Streptophyta > Magnoliopsida > Poales > Poaceae > Thinopyrum > Thinopyrum elongatum. The sequence goes on along the minus strand of CM022298.1, from coordinate 312,112,346 downwards.
AGGGAACTGTTTCCGGCAATCGTTTCCGCGGACTCTCCGCACTCCTTCCCGATGGTCCCTTCATCCCCAGGCAAGCCACAACCCTCATCTGCATAATTGCAATGCAATATCATAGTTTAATTAATTACTTTAATAGCAAGAATGTTATCTGTAGCATGGATTGGATTATGACATGCATGAGTAGATGTTGAATACCGGATTGTTAATGACTAGTAGTTTACCCACTCGTTGAGGTTATGATGTTGAGATTACCGTCTATGATTATTTTGGGATTTCATCCGGCATTTGTGGATATGGACTAGTAGCAGTAGCCTAAGCATGCCGGTTATTGGATTACTATGATACCGGAGTGTCAGCTGTGACAGAAAGATTGTTCGAGGATAAGATGCCTAATTTGACCAACTAAGTTAACTTGATGAAACAACCTGGTAATAAGTGAACTTAGTTGGTTGATCGAGAGTCACCTGTCCGGGCTTATTCGTGCAGCCACATTTGCCGGTATGGCACGGCCTTGACTTGGTCTGATCGCGTGCTCTTCCACCGGTACCTCCAAAGAGGGAGGGTTATGCGCGCGCGCTACCCTGGCCCGGTAGGCGGCAATAACCCTGTGAGCCCAGTTGAGTTATTGGATCCAGGTCCCCGTTTGGGACAGTTTGTTTGGCCAGGACGCTGGCAGGTGTCTTGAGGACACGGGGCCACCCAGGGCCTGACTCCAAGAGGGAGTATGATTGCCGGTCGTACGATGGAAGAGTCACGGGTCAGGCGGGTTTCGTCGGAACGTCGTTGGTCCACCCGAATCGGAGCACGAGGCCATGAGTTCCGTGGTGTGGGTAAAGTGTACAACCTCTGCAGAGTGTTAAATCTATTCGAATAGCCGTGTCCATGGAATTGGACAGCCCATCCAGACCTCTATAGGAGATCAACCGTTATAATGACAGTAATGAAGGAAGGAACTCATCTGAGTATGGCAACAGTCGGATATCATGCCATGGGCAAGTATTGGTAACGATCTCGAGGATGATCGTTGGATGTTCTTGGAGTGATCATGAGTTGGTCACCAGAATACAGGGAGTATAGCCTGTATTGTTATTCTCAACTATCCTATCGGTAACATTAAATCTTAACCTAATCTTGATTGCTGTGATGTTGTCTTGCCTTAATGCTGATGTTTGTTGTGAGCTTGCGAGTACATTCAAAGTACTCACCTGGCGTGTCATGCCAGTTTGCAGGTCATGCCATGACTACTTGTTTGTCGAAGATGTTGATTGCGCGAGCTAGGATACGCGTTCTAGCCAGAGTCCCTGCGGAGTGGAGTCCGTCACCGCCGACGCTGTTCCGCTGCCGAGAGATACTCCGCCTCCTCAGGTCGATCCGCTGTTAGCATAGAGCTATTTTGAGCAGGCGTAGTGTCGCCGTGTTGATGTAATCTTTGTAACCATATTTATAGCAATAAAGAGCTGATTTGTTCTATGCCAACAGTGCCGTATTCCAGTGGACTTGTCCCTGGGACTGGAATACGGGGCGTTCCGGTTTCCTCTGAGCCGGGGTGCCACAGGAGTTGGTATCAGAGCAGGTTTGGCTATAGGACGCGCAGTCTAGGTGCGAGCGTTAGAACCGGTAGTATAGAGTCTAGTTGGTTTGCTGCACTTGTTTGTTGCATTTGTTTGCTGCATAGCATGCATATAGACTAGTTATCACTAACGATTGATCTGGTGAGTATAGGCGGCAATCCACTACATGTACCCTCCAGTTGCATATTGTTCCTCGGTGTGTGGTGTCATCTCTGTCCCAGCAGAGAGATGCCAAGGTACTTGGCAATGTCGATCCCTTGCAGGATTGATACACCGGTACCACACCATTGCATCCTTTTCAGCCACCCCTATGGTTCGGTGATAGACATGTATCTATCCCGGATCGTGCCATCCCTCTAGCCGCCTTGGCAACCCTTACTGATCTTGGTTATCAGAAAAGGGCAATGCCAGTGAGCCTTTCTTTTCATCGCTATCCTTCCCAGCCATCCATTCCCAGGTCAAGTACGGTTTCTTCCGTACGCTTGATGATGATGTGGTCGTGACCTCCGTGTTCCGATCCACGATCATCAAGTCCGTCCTCGCCTCAGTATCCTTCCAGCTGCAACCAGTGTTAAGCCGTGTTTGGTGTACCTTTGTTTACACCAATTCCTTCCACACCTTGACTTCCTTTCATGCACATCGCCACAGCATGTTAGACCGTAATACCGGAGTCTCCGCGAGATTTGTGTGCTTAAGTAGGCCTGCATATTATTGCTGTGAGTAGCTGTAATATATTGCTTGTGTGTGATCTTAGTGCTTTGTGTGCTTTTGTTTAGTCGTTTCTTTTGCTTCTTTCGTCGGGTCCTTGGTGTTACCTTATTTCCCCTTATGGAAGTTGCTCCCCGACACCGGACTCAAAGAAATCAGTGAAGAGACAGTTAGTTGGAGGCTCAGCTCAACAATATGGAATTTTCCGCTGACTGCCTGATATCGGGAAATACCTGGCCTGACTACCAATAGTATTTTGGATTGATTATTAGCATCCAGTATGCATCATTACAACCTTCACAGCAGAAACATTAAGGAATAGATATATGCACTCAGTCCGTATGTGGCAAAAAGGAAGCCTCAGAGTACAAGATACTCCCCAGACAGTTGGCAGCATATGACAATGCATCCCAAGAGTCAGGTCCGCAACCGTTGGTCGGAATGCAAGAACCAGTCAGGACACAAGCCTGCCTCAGAAATCAAGTGCCAGCTACACATGTTTTTATGGAAATGATGAACATGCTGCCAAGGTTACATGAGTTACTCAGACCATGATGTCAGCCCGGTTTCAATTATCATACATGTGCTTGTCTGCGTAGTAGCGAGCTGTATGGGACGCTACTGAACCCTTGCCTGCCTTTCTTTAGTAACGGCACCACGCCTGTGTTCCGAGCTGTTTTACGGCCGTCCGGGGTGGATGCTGATTTTTTTCTTTTGTCAGCAACTGGCCTGTGTTCTGAGCTGCTTTTCGGCCGTCTCGGACAGTTGTTGAATTTCTTTCCGTAGCGGTGACCCTATGCTCTGAGCTGTTTCTCGGCCGTCTTGGGGAGCTGCTACTTTCTTCTTATCGACACCGTCTCATGCTCTGAGCTGCTTTTCAGCCGTCTTGAGTCGGGGTTGAGTTACTCCAGTAATGTCCCAGATCTGAGTTGTAAAGACCGTTCTGGTGGCTACTGGTTTATTTGCCGATTTCATCCAAGGGTTCAGACAGTCGTTACCGTACAGCTACAACTTGTAAAGTAATATGCCTGCCGGAACGTTGCATCTGGCAGTACCCATGGTCACCCAAAGAATCGAGAATACATAAGGCCAAGCTCTTTCAGCTAAGGATCCAGGTAAAGAAAACCATAATGAAGGAGCAAGATTGGCCATACAGATATGATAATGGTTACATGATCAACTTGGTACAAATGCCAGAATAGACTGGTTCGATACCGGTCACCATGGGGATACACACCACGGGGTCTAATCTATTTGCAAGGACCCCATATCGAGTCAACCCGCTCAGCCAACTAAATATTCCCAGAATCATCAGAAGAGAATAGTCAAGCCTGTCAGACTGAGCACTCAGAAGGATGAGCAACAGTCTCGCAGCACATGTCCTCACATATGGGAAACAGATAAAGAATAACCTGCCGTGAACAAGATTCTGCTGCCAGGACCACTGTCAGTCAAGTCTATGGATAATATCACCGTACACCTTTATGCTGGTCACGACAGGTGACAATTAAATCTTTGGTACGAAGGTGATACCTGAGATAGTACAGATACCAAAGATGATTCAGTAAACCATGCGAGAAGGAGAACAATATAAATCACAGTACTGTTTCAAACTTGGAGGACATACAGCCCTTTGAGGACACCCAAGCACGATGAGTAAAAGATTTCATGTCCCTCGAGATGATCTGTTCACGAGTCAATGGACGATCATCCGTATTGGACTTCATCACAACACGTCCATAAGGAACAACTCTCGGGCTTGCGAGAAGGACGGGTATTGTAGTCAGGATAATTCATTGCACCTAGGCAGGCCATCAGACATAAAAGGATTAAAGTCAGAATAATATATGAGGAAAGACCTGTCAGAATGAGAATCCAGTGAAATGAACCACATCAAAGCCAGGCAGTCAATCGGAGAAATCAGCGGGAGCATAACACAAAGGTTAAAAAGGAAACCCGAGTGGGAAACGGTTTCCTCAAAGGGGAATATTCAGGTTTAACCCCTGAGCAACCAAATCTCGAGGACGAGATTTCTTTAAGGGGGGTAGGTTTGTGACACCCTGGATTTTGCCCATTTCTTTTTCCTTTTTATTTTGGTCTGGATTTGCTTTTCTGTGGCTTAGTAGTCCTGAACCTGGAGAGATCACCCTTGATTCATCTCCCAAGTGGCTTGCCAACCTCAAAATCATCCCAAGACCTTGTCATTTCCATCTTGGACCAATCCCAATATTCTTTTCTTGGGAATATTCCTTTTTCTATTAAAGGAATAAACCTGTCAGCTCTGAGTTGTGAAGCAACTCATATTTCTATCATTCCCAAAATTCCCAAATAATTCTCATAAATCCTTTGGGACATATCTTATCCAGATATGTCAAAATATTCCCTGCCATGCCCAAAAATATTTCCCAAATATTCCTTTTCTGATTCTGCCCCAGCTGGCAGTTTGTGAAGCAAGTACCATTTATATTTGCTTGCTTGCTCTCAAACTTTTTGGGCATCCTTTCCTATCCATATAATTGCCACATGCCAAAATGCAACTTTATTTGGATATTAAAACTCCCTTGGCTAATTTCCAAAGTTTCTGGGCAACTGGAATCTTTGTGAAGCAAGTACTAGCTAGGAGTATCCAAATGAGTTGAAATTCTGCATGCACCTTCATTTGCCCAAATCATGACTCTTACACAAGTTTCAACCCTATCCAATCATCTTAGTGAGCAGAGCATCGATTCTTAGATTCTAGCCATATTTTTCAGTTGTGAAGCAACTATATTCTATATTGCTCCATTTAAGCTGAAAATTTACCAGGACATTCTTAAATCCATTTCAACTCTTTCCACCAAGTTTTGGCCCAATTCAGTAATCCAATTGCCCTGTGCAAATTTTGCAAGTTTCTAGACAGAGAGGATGCTTGTGAAGCAAGTACCATTTTGGCATGTCCATTTGGTATTAAATTTTTACAGCATCTTCATATGTCCATATAACCCTGCCTTGCCAAGTTTCAGCTCAATTGGCTTCTTCATTCGAGTGCACCATCATGATCTTGATTCTGGACCAATTATGCTGTTGCAAAGCAACTATAATGTATATTGGTGCAATTCCTTCCAAAACCACCAGTATTATAGTCCTTCCTCAGATAATCACCCGATATAGAACCATTTACCCCAATCAACTCCATGTTGATCACCAGTGTGCAGCCAAGTTTGCTGCAGCAAACTTTAGGTGACCACTCCCATCTAACTACAGCGCGTTTCATCGAGACATCACTTCCTGGGGACTGTATCCTGGAGGGACTACTCATTGGACATGACTGGACGGTCCAGAATGTGCCGTATGCGCCAAGGCAGGCGGTGACCACACGTTGGCCAGGCCAAAAGCGCGCTCTGCGCGCCGCCCGCCTCTGTCCCAGTCACTCTGGCCTCTCTCTCGACTCCTCCCCATGTCCCCTTGTGCCGACATCGCCCCCGCCATCCATGTATCCCCTCCAGAACACTCACGGTCGCCGGAGACGGCCGCCGCCGCTCGCTGCCAAGCTCCGCCACGGGCCGAATAGTGAGCACCCGTCGCCATCGTTGTCCTCGCACCATTGATTGCCCCGGACCGGTCCCGTCGCCTCTGCGTGCTCACGTCGAGCTCAAGCCATGCCGCAACGACCCGCCAGCGGCCAGCTCGCCATACTTGAGGTGACCGCACGGCCATGGCGGGATCCGGCTTGGCCTCCCTCCGTTCCTCTATAAAAGGCCCCCTCGGCCTCGCCTCTCTTCACTCAATCTTCTCCCCTCCCTCTCAATCTTCTCCCCGAGCTCAGGAGCAGAGCCGGGAAGCTCCTCTGCTCCATCTCAGGTGAGGAGCTCCGCCTCTCTGCCTCTGCACCTCCCCCTCACCTCAGTCCTCCCCAAGCTCGATTGAAGCCGCCGTTGAGTTCTCGGAGCTTCACTGGTCCTCCCCAAGTCTTCAGTTGCCCGAGAGCTCGCCGGAATCGCCGGGGCCGTCGACCACCGCAGCTCACCGCCGCCTGAGCCAGAGTAGGCGACACCGTCCGGCCACCATCCCAGGAGCTACGGGTACGGGTATGACCGCCGTCGTCTACCCGATCCATCTCCGCCATCTCCTAGCACCTCCGCCGCCTCTATGTCGGCGAACGCCGCCGGTGAGCTCCGCCCCTCTCTGTTTCCCTTCTTCCCCTTTCAAATACATCAGGCGGGCCCCGCGCGTCATCCTCAGCGCGTCGCCGCCACGCTGGATAAATGGGCGGGCCCGGTCGTCAGCGGCTCGACCCCTCCTCCCCTTCGCTGCCTCCTGGTGCGGCAGCTGTGGACCGGCCCAAGAGGAGCAGCCGCCCGCGCGGCCTGGCCAGTGCCCATGCGCTGTTCACTTCTGGCCCAGGACGGCCCAGAGGAACAGTGCGTTTTCTTTTTATCCAGAGGATTAACTGCTGAGGACCCAGATGTGAATAAAATATTTATAGGAAGGTCCTTGGCAGAAAAACCCCTATACCTTTTTAATCGCAACTCCGATCGAGGTGAAACCAGCGCCCACTTCTTCGTCTCATCGAGCCCGTTCCGATGGTGTCATTCTCATGGTGTGTTGACACAGCAAAAATGACCATTTTGCCCTTGCCCGTAAATAGCCCCTACGGGAGGGAACTGTTTCCGGCAATCGTTTCCGCGGACTCTCCGCACTCCTTCCCGATGGTCCCTTCATCCCCAGGCAAGCCACAACCCTCATCTGCATAATTGCAATGCAATATCATAGTTTAATTAATTACTTTAATAGCAAGAATGTTATCTGTAGCATGGATTGGATTATGACATGCATGAGTAGATGTTGAATACCGGATTGTTAATGACTAGTAGTTTACCCACTCGTTGAGGTTATGATGTTGAGATTACCGTCTATGATTATTTTGGGATTTCATCCGGCATTTGTGGATATGGACTAGTAGCAGTAGCCTAAGCATGCCGGTTATTGGATTACTATGATACCGGAGTGTCAGCTGTGACAGAAAGATTGTTCGAGGATAAGATGCCTAATTTGACCAACTAAGTTAACTTGATGAAACAACCTGGTAATAAGTGAACTTAGTTGGTTGATCGAGAGTCACCTGTCCGGGCTTATTCGTGCAGCCACATTTGCCGGTATGGCACGGCCTTGACTTGGTCTGATCGCGTGCTCTTCCACCGGTACCTCCAAAGAGGGAGGGTTATGCGCGCGCGCTACCCTGGCCCGGTAGGCGGCAATAACCCTGTGAGCCCAGTTGAGTTATTGGATCCAGGTCCCCGTTTGGGACAGTTTGTTTGGCCAGGACGCTGGCAGGTGTCTTGAGGACACGGGGCCACCCAGGGCCTGACTCCAAGAGGGAGTATGATTGCCGGTCGTACGATGGAAGAGTCACGGGTCAGGCGGGTTTCGTCGGAACGTCGTTGGTCCACCCGAATGGGAGCACGAGGCCATGAGTTCCGTGGTGTGGGTAAAGTGTAAAACCTCTGCAGAGTGTTAAATCTATTCGAATAGCCGTGTCCACGGAATTGGACAGCCCATCCAGACCTCTATAGGAGATCAACCGTTATAATGACAATAATGAAGGAAGGAACTCATCTGAGTATGGCAACAGTCGGATATCATGCCATGGGCAAGTATTGGTAACGATCTCGAGGATGATCGTTGGATGTTCTTGGAGTGATCATGAGTTGGTCACCAGAATACAGGGAGTATAGCCTGTATTGTTATTCTCAACTATCCTATCGGTAACATTAAATCTTAACCTAATCTTGATTGCTGTGATGTTGTCTTGCCTTAATGCTGATGTTTGTTGTGAGCTTGCGAGTACATTCAAAGTACTCACCTGGCGTGTCATGCCAGTTTGCAGGTCATGCCATGACTACTTGTTTGTCGAAGATGTTGATTGCGCGAGCTAGGATACGCGTTCTAGCCAGAGTCCCTGCGGAGTGGAGTCCATCACCGCCGACGCTGTTCCGCTGCCGAGAGATACTCCGCCTCCTCAGGTCGATCCGCTGTTAGCATAGAGCTATTTTGAGCAGGCGTAGTGTCGCCGTGTTGATGTAATCTTTGTAACCATATTTATAGCAATAAAGAGCTGATTTGTTCTATGCCAACAGTGCCATATTCCAGTGGACTTGTCCCTGGGACTGGAATACGGGGCGTTCCGGTTTCCTCTGAGCCGGGGTGCCACAGACCGGGGCCGCAGGAGCGGCCCAACTTCATCAACATGCTGACGAGCATGCAATCACCGGTGCGGGTCATGGAGACGCCCAACTCCCTCCTCCCCACCACACCGGTGAGCTCAACCAACATGACATCGACGCCCGCTCCGGTGCAAGCCAAGACCCACTGGCCGCGCCGACAGGAGGGGTGGCGACAAGACGCACGCTTCACCCCACGCAGGGCGAGCTAGACAAGACCCCGAGTGGCACCGTCGATCCTTCACGGCTATGCCCACACAGGAAGGGTCCAGCTGATCAGGATGCTGGCCATCAAGAACAGCTTCAACCACGCCAGACCACTCTGATGATTGGTCAGAGACGATAGGGGCACGACAACGTTCCTTCTGGTTCATCCAGAAGTCGAGCGGTGTCGCGTTCCGCCTCTCACGCCATGCCAGAGACGGTGGATGAAGTGATGGCGAGATCTCAGCTATTGCTGAACTTTCCCCCGGTGGCGCACAAGATGGATGAATGGAGAGCTAACATTTAGAGCCTCATTGATTTTGCTGAAGCCAACAAGTCATGGCGCGCGGAGCCCTTGCGGCACCCGCAGACGACACTGGCGGCGCCAGATGGTGGCCAAGTTGAGAGGACGACACCTACGGTGCAGTCCCCTCCGCGGCGGCTAATCCAAAGGCAGTCGCGGCGGGATCAGCAAACCCAAGATGTCGACCAGCCTGACGGAGCGTCAATGGCTTCATCCGACCCAAGGCTCCAGCAGGATCAACGCCAAGTGTTGAGAGATAGGAGAAGGGAGGACACCTGTGTCACCATCGAGCAGTGTCGCGAGACGCTTTGTCAATCAGACAGGCGCAATGGACCCGACGTTGATGAACCCTCGCCCAGTGTTGGTGCGTACCTGCCTTACGAGGTGGGGTGCCCTGCCTTCACTCGTGAGCTGCGGCAAGTCCGTTGGCCATCCTCTCGCACCTTTAAGTTTGACCTGCTGGAGAAATACGATGGAAAGCTGAACCCGACAAAGTTTCTGGGCATCTATACGATTGTCGTTCAGGCTGCCGGGGGAAGAGATGAGAAAGTACTCGCCAATTACTTCTTGTTGGCCCTCAAGCCTAACGTAAGGTCCTGGCTGATGCACTTGCCGGAGGATTCCATTTCTTCATGGGCAAACCTGTGCAATGAGTTCGTTGGCGCCTTCACTGGCGGCCACCAAGAACCAGGACAGCCCAGTGACCTACAAGCCCTCCCATAGAAAGAAGGGGAGAGTTTGCGCAAATATCTGCAGAGATTCAGCCGAGTACACCGCAACATTCCTCAGATACACCCGGCAGCTGTGACTGTTGCATTCCACATGAATGTGTGCAATCAAAGGATGCGTGCAAAGATGACTGTTCACATGCCGAAGACTATCAATGAGTTGTACACATTGGCAGAGAAGTGTGCTCGGGATGAGGAAGACAGAAGGCTCCCAGGCGAGGAGGTGGGTCACTGGTACCGTAACCCCTTTCCGCAACGGCATTCTGAACCATCGCCGAGTGAGTGATTGCGATAGGGGGGGTCCTTCCCACATGACCCAAAAACCGCCAGGGATAGGCGAGCGGCTACTGATGATCGCCATAGAATAAACGTATGAGAAGTCGACTCAGTCCCACACGTTATGTCTCAACGTTACATTTCTGATCCGAGAGACATCCCAAACGATTACACCGCTATAGTTGTGTGAAAAAGGTGGACATCAACATTTAATCTACCGATGTGTTTGCGATAGGTACGTTATCGCACACAGTTCAAGAATGTAAAATGTGTCCGGTGCCCCTACTAACGCCAACGTGTCCATTTTCATAACTGTGTGTGATAGGTATTCCTATCACACACGCACACAGGTTTGCAATGTTTGCCATATTACCATGAATCGCACACACATATGAGACGAAACCGTGTGTGCGTCCGTCGGGCATCGCAAACTTTTCACGTCAAAGAACCATCTGTTCTCTATTTTCATCGCACACGTTGTTTTCTTTCTAACCGTGTGCACATTATTTTATTCGCTCCTGTATAATTTTATTTTCCCTGTATCATTATTTTATTCGCTCCTGTATAATTTTATTTTCCCTGTAATTTATTATTCCAATTGGAAATTTTTAAATATGAAACATGGAATTCAAATTCTCAACACAATGGTTCAACAACCAATCCATAAATAAAATTCTCAGTACAATATGTTCAGTAATTACAGTATTAGACATCAATTAACTATGATGAACCACAATATTTAGAGGCGGTAAAGGTGAAGAGACAAGTGTAAATCATTTTGGCTGCCGATGGTGTTGAAGAAGTGGAATGCCCATAATGTGCCCTCCTGCATGCCATAGGCACGAACAACTTTTGTCCAACCCCTTGTGACGATCGCCCACCCATCCTTCACCGCCTTCATGAAGACTTCTAGAGCATTATCATGGTAGCATGAATTATATACTTTAACCTTAGTTGATTCCACTCTGGTCATGTAGTTTGCAAGGTAATCATCAGTAAATAGCTTCGGAAACCACTGAAAAGAGAAAAATTTCAGATACTCAGGTCTAATAGAGTAACTTGTTGTGGGCAGGGGGAAAAGGCAACACATTACTTACCATCCTAAAGTTCACTATTGTCTTGGACAAAGTGTAAATAAAGAGCTTAATTCCCATCACGTGTTTCTTTCGCCTAACAATCTTTCTTAGTTTCCTCACTTGACGCTTGTTCATGAATATCTAATTGCCCCATACGCAAAAGGGATCGAAGTGTGGATTAGTACCGCTCATATATGTACCTACAAGCAACCAGTAAATGTTAGAAGCTAAACTGAGATTGCACAAATGATGTAAAATACAACTACCTACGTTCCTAAGTACAAGTATTTTTAGAGATTTCAATATGAACTACATACGGATGTATATAGAATTATAGACATAGTTTAGATTAGAATCTAGATTCACTCATTTTGCTCAGTATGTAGTCTATATTGGAATCTCTAAAAATACTTATATTTAGGAACAGATGGTGTATAAGACATGGGATGCAGCTAACCTCGACGGCAAACAACAACATCGCCCATTGTAGCCTTGTGTAAGTACATGGAAAGCCAATGTTAACTACAACAGGGTTAACATCCACCAAAAATAGCAAATGGTAATAAAATGGCAGCATCTGTAGTGATATCTTCATTGCAAAAGAGTAGCATGGTAGCAAAGGGACGGATTAAAAAATGGATAGAATTGTTTACTGCAACAGATAACCTAGTATAGCCATTGAAACTGGTACTGATAGAAATGAAATTGTCAGAGTTAAACATCGCAAGGTAGGTGCTACTAGAGAAGAGAATGGCCCTGTTGTCTATAAAAAGGTATGAAAAATAGATAAGATGGGCTAGGCGTGTTTACTACAACATGCTTAATACATGAACAGTACAAAACATGGCCATTGCAACTGGAATTGGTAAGATTCAACTGGTGAGTTCATATTTGGTAAGTCCTAAGGGGTAGTGGCTGGGGCACTTCATATGGATAAGAGCCCGCCCCAAGTTGGCCGCAGCGGAGGCGAGGTGTTCCTCCGGGTTGGAGAGTGGATCAATGCCGCTGACATGTGTACCTACAAGAAGCAAGTAAATGTTAGAAGCCAAACTGCAATTGTACAAATGATGTAAAATACTATAAGACATGGGATGTAGCTAACCTTGATGGCAAACAACAGCATCGCCCATTATAGCCCTGTGTAAGTACATGGAAAGGCATGTTAAGTACAATAGGGTTAGCTTCCACTAAAAATAGCAAATGGGCAACATCTCTAGTATATCTTCATTGTAGAGAGTAGCACGGTAGCAAAGGGACAAATAAAAAATGGATACAACTGTTAATTGCAACAGGCTTAACAACATCCTAAGTCATGTTTTGTAAGTTTGTAGCCATTGAAATACAACTATTAAAAAATGGATACAACTGTTAATTGCAACAGGCTTAATAGCCATTGAAACCGGTACTGATAAAAATGCAATTGGCAGAGTTAAACATCGCAAGGCAAGTGCTGCCAGAGTAGAGAATAACCCAGTTGCCTATAAAAAGGGTAGGGAAAATAGCTAAAACATGTTAGGCATGTTTACTACAACATGCTTAATAAACATAGCCATTAATTACAACTGGTATTGGTAAGATTGAACTGGTGAGTTCATACTTGGTAAGTCCTGAGAGGTAGTTGCTGGGGCACTTCATCTTGTCCAGAGCCCGCCCAAAGTCAGCTGGGCGGAGGCGAGCTGTTCCTCCGGGTCGAAGCGTGGATAAGTGCCGCTGACATGTGTACCTATAGGCAACTAGTAAATGTTAGAAGTTAAACTGCAATTGCACAAATGATGTGAAATACTGTAAGACATGGGATGCAGCTAACCTCGATAGCAAACAACAACATCGCCCGTTATGACCCTGCGTAAGTACATGGACAGGCATGTTAAGTACAACAGGGTTAGCATCCACCAAAAATAGCAAATGGGCAGCATCTCTAGTGATATCCTGAGTCATGTATTGTAAGTTTGTTGCTGGTATTGGTGAAATTGAGTTGGACACTTAATACTTGAACATCACACAGTGTGCAGTACTGAAATAAACAAGGCATGAACATGCTTAATACATCAATCGTACAAAACATAGCCATTGCAAGTGGTATTGGTAAGATTGAGCTGGTCAGATCATACCTGGTAAGTCCTGGGGGGTAGTCGCTGGGGCACTTCATCTGGGCCAGAGCCTGCACCAAGTCGGCGGCGGCGGAGGCGAGGTGTTCCTCCGGGTCAACACGCACATTGGCCATCGTGCCATGGACCGCCATCAGCTCCTCGACCTCCATGTGATATGTGGTTGGGCTTGCGCGACGATGCTCTGGAGGTAGGTGCGGTGGGGATTTGGAGGCATGAGGATGTTTCGCAGGCGCCATTTAAGCAATCTGGTCAGGGCCGTGATAGAGATCGATGGGTTACCTGACTGGATCGACGATGCTCGGGCAGAACGTAGATGTGGTTGAAGTTGTGGTTGCGGCGGCGGCAATTTGAGTTGTCGGGAGGGGGGAGGGGGAAGGGAGATACTGAGGAAATTTGACGGCTGGGGATGTGGTGGGAGGAATAAATTTTGAAATCGCGCGCCTAATGAAAATTTTGCTGCGAAACTTGAAACTTGGGCGGGGGAACACACAACACAGACAAAGCGCGTAAAATACTCATGTGCGAGAAAAGAGAAAATTGGCAGATCCCGTCTCCAAAAAAAATGTACACGTGTAGTTGATTTTTTGGTTAATGGTACGCTTGCTTTATTAGGAAACATCGCACATGTAACTGACTTATGGATCATTAATGCCAAAAAGCGCACACGGCTACGCCATAGAAACAGTGTGTTTTGTGATCTTGTAATAATTCTTATATCTATCAGCATCTCCAACACCACCTAATTTCAAAAATCTCTTTCATTGTATCAGGATTATTCAATGTACATGAACGAGGCAGGGTGACACCCGATGAACAATCATCGGTTTATGAAATGCAATCAAGTGTCAACCTGCCTCGCTCGCATAGCCAGATTTGATCCTATGCAACAAGAGAGAAGCTTGCTGCCATCCGCCGGTGCGACAATTTAAGATGGTGTACGGCCAACTCGCGCGGCGAGGTGGGACTAAAAACCAGCTGCGGCCAGCTCTAGTCTCTAGTGGCTGCGGGTGGACATTTTGGGAGTATTTAGAGCCGGGGTGCGGCTACAAAACTTCAGTGAACACATGCTAATCAACTCTCAAAGCCCTCAAAGGATGCGCTTACCGACATTGTACATTAATAATAGATAGTAACAACTTAAAGTACTACTGGTAATTTGCTCTAAAACTAGTACGTATGTAGTACTGGTAGATGCTCGTAATTAATTATACAAACTTACGGGCGACACACGCACTAACTACTTCTCACATGCTGGCATCGGGGCATGCTGGCCAGACGCCGTCGTTCCCCTTCCCGGCCTTGTTGGTGGCAGCCCACCGTGCTTCGATCTCCACCGAGCTCTCCTCAGCACGGCGTGTGTCCTCTTCTTTCTTGCGGCGGTGGGACTCTCTTTTCTTGACCACTTTTTCTGCCTTTTCCGCTCCTTCTGTGAGGCTTTGGCCACCTCTAGATCCACCGCGGCACCGTCCATTCGGCCATGGCAGCATCAAAGTCCGCCCACGTACTTGTGCGGCCGCCAGCGGCGATGAACTCGGCGCGGCGGGATGCCATCGCTTCCATACCATGTGTGCGGTCGCGGGCGGCGAGGAACACGACGCGGCGGGATGCCATCGCTTCCATACCAATTACTGTGTGCCATGGCGCCATGAACGACGCTTGGAGAGAGCTCTGGGATGGAGTGGCCGGACAGCCATACAGTGCGGTGGTTTTTAAGAGCTCAACGACAAACAACTAAGGAAATTTGGTTTCCCTTACAATCTTGCTCATTCATTATCGCACATGGTTCATCTCCGTCGCCTCCGAAAACAGTGTGCATTGAGCCTATTGTGTGTTGCGTTATGATTGGCCAGAACCCCAGCCACGCGGATCACGCGTGTGCACCGTAGGATGCGCCGCGATCAAACGGCAATCCACGTCCCTCACATCACACCTGTGCAGTTGTAGCTGGATTGGATTTATATGCACTAAGTGCCTAGAAAAGTGCCAAATTTGAACACGGTGATTTATAGGGTGTATGTTCATCGTAGAAAAAACTCAAGGGCAATGAATGAAGAAAATTTGGATTCTCCTTCAATCTTCGTGATATCCCTCTTGAAAGCATGGAACTTCCTCGGTGACGGTTCGATTTTTGAAGGGTGTGCATGACGACATAAGCCAAACCTTCTCAAATTTTTACCAGGGCATGGTGAGGCCATACGATGGCACCACGCCAGGCGTCATGTTTTTCAAGCATTTATTTCATTTTTCTATAGTTGAAAACCCAATAAACAAACATTTGTGGTTGACTACTGCCACACGTTTAATCATAATATCTGCCCATTCCTTGTAAAAGGCATGAGAATTCACTAAATAACACAAGCATGGTTTTCCAGACCGTTCTTGTGCACCCTTTCATGCACCGATTGTTTGAACTTGAATTATGTGCATTAATGCCTAGAAAATGTACATAATCCCCTAAATATGGTAAATGAACCCGAAAAAGAGCCAAATTTGAACACGGTGATTTGCAGGGTGTATGTTAATCGTAGAAAAAAACTCATGGACAAAGGACAAAGGAAATTTGGATTCCCCTTCAATCTTGGTGATTTCCCCTCGAAACCATGAAACTTCCTCGGTGATGGTTTGATTTATGAAGGGTGTGCATGACAACATAAACCAAACCTTCTCAGCTTTTTACCAGGGTACGGTGAGGCCATACCATGGCACCATGCCAGGCATCATGTTTTTCAAGCATGTATTTCATTTTTCTATAGTTGATAACCCAGTAAATGACGCGTTTGTGGTTGACTATTGCCACACATTCCCTTGAAATCTCTGCCCATTCCTTGTAAAAGGCATGAGAATTTACTAAATACCACGAGCATGGTTTTCCAGACCGTTCTTGTGCACCTTTTCATGCACCGATTGTTCGAATTTGAATTATGTGGATTAATGCCTAGAAAATGCACATAATCCCCTAAATATGGTAAATGAGCGCAGAAGAATGCCAAATTTGAACACGTTGCATTGGAGGGCGTATGTTGATCGTAGAAAAAAACTGAATGACACACTAGAAAGGAAATTTGGATTCTCGGCCCCTTTAATGTTGGTGATTTCCCCCTCGAAACCATGAAACTTCCTCGGTGATGGTTCGATTTATGAAGGGCGTGCACGACGACATAAGCCAAACCTTCTCAAATTTTTACCAGGGCACGGTGAGGCCATACCATGGCACCATGCCAGCCGTCATGTTTTTCAAGCATGTATTTCATTTTTCTATAGTTGAAAAACCAATAAACGACGCGTTTGTGGTTGACTATTGCCACACATTTCCATGAAATCTCTGCCCATTCCTTGTAAAATAGCACGAGCATGGTTTTCCAGAATGTTCTCGTGCACCTTTTCATGCACGAGCATGGTTTTCCAGACCGTTCTCGTGCACCTTTTCATGCACCGATTGTTTGAATTTGAATTATGTGCATTAATGCCTAGAAAATGCACATAATCCCCTAAATATGGTAAATGAACCCGGAAAAGTGCCAAATTTGAACATGGTGATTTGCAAGGTTTATGTTCATCGTAGAAAAAAACACATGGACAAAGGACAAAGGAAATTTGGATTCCTCTTCAATCTCGGTGATTTAATATCGCACATGATTCATCTCCATCGCCTCTGCGAACCGTGTGTGTTCACCCACGCATGCAAAAGGAAAAAGAAAACCCTCACCCACTTTGTCCCCACCCACTCGCTGCGGACTCCTCCGCAACTCTGCACCTCA
Source organism: Thinopyrum elongatum (assembly GCA_011799875.1). Classification (NCBI taxonomy): domain Eukaryota; kingdom Viridiplantae; phylum Streptophyta; class Magnoliopsida; order Poales; family Poaceae; genus Thinopyrum; species Thinopyrum elongatum. The sequence goes on along the minus strand of CM022298.1, from coordinate 312,095,410 downwards.
TCAACTTCTATCGTGGCGGCCACCCTAAGCTCGACGGCTGTCGTCGGCGGGCAGAGGTCGCGCTCCAAATGGCACGGGATATTTGCCCCTACCGCTGGCCACCGCCTATCTGCACCGACTTGCACTAACATTCTAGACTCTGGTCGATTGGGTTTTTCTGCGGGATTGTCCAGGGGATTTTTCTCATGGAGAAGGTAATCAATTTAGCAAAATATTCACTCATCTCTTATCGCAGTCCGTCCGTCGCTGTTAATCAACTGGCGGAAATTGCCTTGGATTCATTTTTCTTCTAGCTGATTCGGGGGTTTTCATTCATGTGTCCACATTGCGAGCACAAATCGGGCAAGTGTGGTCGCGGCCAGTCGGAAGCGAAGTTCTATCTCACCATTCTGGATGACTTCAGGGAGCGCTCGGTATGTTCAATCTCACCCTACCACGGTCGGCATGGCCAAAATTTGTGAACATATACCGTCTATTGCTACATTTGGATAAAAGTTACGGTGCCACATGCAGCCTAGATGTCGAAGCCGTTTTTTCCTATATTGGGCATATTTATGATGTATTGTTCATTCAGTTACTCTCATATTTGCATCAAATCTTTGTTACATTATCTATCTTTAATTATATATTTTTCTACTTTGCTTTCAGCTATATATTGTCCTGTTCTATCAGCTACTCCCATATTTGCATCTTGCTCTGTTATTTCAATATATATAATTTATGATCTTAATTTTCATTTCAAGCAGTACATCCCTTACTTTGGAAGAACAGGAGTAGAAGGAAATCTTGGGCTTTACTTTGTTGATGACTCCATGGATGTCATATTAACAACGCAGAATGGATTTACAATGACAGTTAGCGTAAAATTTGATAAAGATGGTCACTCCTATTTTGATGCGGACCTTTGGAGAAAAATGTCTAAGTGTTATGAACTGAAAGCTAGCAATAAAATTCTAGTGCGTGCACCACAGCCTAGTCTAATTAACATGGATGTTTACTTCCCCAACGTCATCAGCCGATCAAAGTCTGATTGTGGTTAGTGTCCTTTCAACTTTCTCCATGCTGGCATATTACTTAGCAAAATCGGGGTATTTGTTCTAACTAATTGATCACTATTTAAGCAACCAATTGTGATTTCATTTTCTGACTCCTTTCCTAGGCAGTAACAAATCTATTTACCAATTTATGCGCACTACATATTCTTCTGCCATGTTCTGAATAAATAATACCTTTCCACCTTTTAAGCAGGTTATGTTGGATGCATAGTTAATGATTTGTATGTTACTAAGCGTACCAAATTTCACTGGAAAGACTTGAAGCATGTCATAAAATTTGTTGATAATCTGACAGAGATAGCACAACATATGAACGCTGGATTTTGAATGGGATTAATTATACCTATGGTGCACACATTGAACAAGACCAATTGTGTGCACAAAACGCTAGTACAAAGTCTTATTTTTATGTTGATGCTCATAAATTATATATATCTTTAACGATATGTTACAATTGGTTTTTATTCTACATTTCAACAGAAATTGCCCACTGCAGCTGTTCCTGAATCGATTTCTCGGCGTGGTCAAATTACACTTGTGCTTGCTAATAACGCCAAAGTGATTGCAAGGTACTGCATTTCCCACAGAAATGGAACCATTCAAATCAACAAGTTCTCGCTTGTCATGGAATGCATCCATATTGGAAAATTGGAGACACTATTCTACTCATGCTCTACCAAGGCACGTGAGGGTTCTTCCTTTTCATTGACGAGATGCCGAGTCGCCGTTATCAAGCTGCTTCCAGCGAATAGTTGTGGTTGTTGGCCCTCAGCCTCTTAAAATGTGCTAGCTGTTACTATGTTAAGTATGTAGATATGGACCATATGGTTATTGGCCCTCAGCCTCTTAAAATGGGATAGTTGTTACTATGTTAAGTATGTAGATATGGACCATATGGTTGTCAAAACCGTGTTACAAAGATCCTCCTTTTGTCGAATAGTGTAACCACTATATATATGTTACTCAAATGCTGTTAGCCAAGTTCTTAAATTTTCATGGAAAGTATTAGTATCGTACATAGTTCATTGAGTTTAAGCGTGTGCCCGGTAGAGCGGTAGAGTAGAGGACGTCCATGTTTTTGACGTGGCGACCAACACTGATGTCCAGAAGGCATTTGCATATTAATTGTCCATATTGCAAATTCACACACGTGTTATCAATCACACACGTGTTAACATAAGGAAACGTATATGTAACTTACTAATCATCACACAAGAGTACTCGCAGACGCATCGTGTGTGATACTCCTAGCCACCGCAAGAAACTAGTTTGCATTTTTCAAAGTTTCTTGTACACACAGAATCGCACATGAATTAACTGTAGTAACCGTCTGTGTTATAATTTCTCATCGCAAACAGTTCATTCCAGTGGGTTGTTTGCCGCATATCACACACATCTTGTTTACACAAATCATTTGTGTTCTTTTGGCTCATCGCAAACAGTTCATCTATGTGAACTGTATGCCGCATATCACACACATCTTATTAAGTTGAACCGTTTTTGTTGTGTTCACTAATCGAAAAAAGTTCGTCCGAGTGAACCGTATGTCGTATATCACACACACCTTGATCTAGCTAACCGTTTCTGTTGCATTCCCTAATAACAAACAGTTCATCTGAGCGAACTGTATGTCGTATATCGCACACACCTTGATATGGCTGCCCATTTCTGTTGTTCTGTCTCATCGCAAACAATTCATATGGATCAACCGCATGCCTTGCATCGCACACGCAACTAAACTCTGAACTGTGTTTGATGTCTCTACCATCGCAAACGTTTTGCATCTTTTTTGACGTTTTTTTTACATCACCGTTTGCGATTATGCATCGCACATATTTTCGGCCAAGGGTCTCTGATCGTAGTGTCACGTTAGCAGCATCCTGCAGTAGTGGGTGTCGAAGTCGATTCGGAAGATGACGACGACACCGCCACCCCTGGGAAGAAAAACGGGAAGTGCAACAAGAAGTGTAAAGGGAAAGCCGTGATGGCCGTTGAGAGCTCCGATGACCTTGCCACAGGCAAGAAAGCTAAGGTTGAGACGTCCGGCAAAGAAGCTGCTTCTTGCGCTTATTGTCGGGCGGCGGCAGCGGTTGAGAAAACTGGCAAGTTCGATGGGCCGTACTGCAAGATCCATAGGACCAAAGGCCATGATCTCCAAAATTGCAAGCAAGTCGAACAGCTAGTTGAGAAGCAGATTGCTCAGCATGAGAGGCGCGACAAGGAGAGAGAGGCCAGAATGATGCTGGTGGGAAAGGCCGAAGTGGCCGCAATGGATACCGCGACAAGCTTGATCAGCAGAAAGAGAAGACCACCAGGGGCCGTGAGAAGAAGGAAAATGAAGATGATAGTGATGAAGAGGATGACGAGACCAATGAACAGGAGTTTTAGCAAGCTACTTAGGCAATGTGCATTGACGAGGGTGCATCCTTGCACTCCTCCCACCGCCAGCTCAAGCAGTGGGCGCGGGAGGTTAATGCGGCAAAACCGGTAGCAAGCGCTCGAGAACCACTTAAGTGGTCCCGCACGCCCATATTCTTTGACATTGAGGATCATCCAGATCACACTACTGTGGTTGAGTGCTTGTCGTTATTGGTTTCGCCAACAATCTGCAACCTCAAAGTCACAAAGATGTTGGTTGATGGTGGGGCAGGGTTGAATTTAATTTCCCCTGAGGTGCTAAAGAAACTCCAAATTCTTGATGAGGATCTAAAGAAGACTAGCACTCTCCAGGGGATCAACCAAGGGAGGAGCCAGCCGAAGGGAAATATTACCTTGCCGATAACATTTGGCGGGGAAATAAACTTCAGGACTAAAAAGATTGTGTTTGACGTCATTGAGCTTCCCCTACCATTCAATGGGATCCTTGGCCATCCCGCGCTGGCCAAGTTCATGGCAGCATCCCATTACGCATATAACACTTTGAAGATGCATGGTCCTATGAGGGTCATTTCCATCCCCTCAGATAAGAGAGATGCGGTCATCTGTGTGGATAAGATGTATAGAGACACGGTAGCAGCAGAGGCCGTCAAGCCTCGGCTCTCGCAAAGGAAGAGAAGAAAATTAAAAAGACTGGCAAGGACACCGACAAGGACCCCGGGAAGCGCGTCTCTTCGGAGTGCGCTGTGCCCGACAGAGACCCAAGGCTGCCCCTCCAGCGACCAAGAAGGTTCCGACAAGACAGGATGGCGCCGATGGTACTTTTACCATTAGCTCCACTCTTGATGACAAATAGGAAAGCGCGCTCGTTGCCTTCATGTGGGCGAATGTCGATGTGTTTGCCTGGCAACCATCTGACATCCCCAGTGTTCCCAGGGAGGTATCGAGCACCACCTTGTTGTCTGTCCGTACTCCTGTCCCATCAAGCAGAAAGTCAGGAAACAGGCTCTGGAGCGGTAGCAGTTCATTTCTGAGGAGATTAAGAAGCTTGAGGCAGCGGGTTTGGTCCGAGGAGTACTGCATCCAACTTGGTTAGTAAATCCAGTGGTGGTGCGCAAGGCAAACGGGAAGTGGAGACTTTGTATCGACTTCACTGACTTGAACAAAGCTTGTCCAAAGGATCCCTTCCCCTTGCTGCGCATTGATCAAATTGTTGATTCCACCTCAGGATGTGATTTGCTCTCCTTCCTCGATGCATACTCTGGTTACCACCAGATCTTCATGGCCAAGGAAGACGATGAAAATATCGCCTTTATTACCCCATGTGGCATGTACTACTTTGTACGAATGCCTTTTGGGCTAAAAAGCAGTGGGTCGACATTCGCAAGGGCCGTGCAAATTGGTTTTGAACCTCAGCTGCACAGGAACATTGAAGCATATATGGATGGCATAGTGGTCAAGACCAAGGACAAATCTACACTCATTGAAGATTTAGACGAAACCTTTGCAAATTTGCGGAAGATCAACTTAAAGCTCAAACCAGAGAAGTGTCTATTTGGTGTTCCGTCTGTCAAGCTCCTTGGATTCTTTGTGTCTCAGTGAGGGATAGAATCCAACCCCGACAAGATCAAGGCAATAGAACAGATTCAAGCTCCGAAGACCGTTAAGGATGTGAGGCATTTGGCTGGCCGTGTTGCCGCATTAAGTAGGTTCATCTTAAAATCCGCCGAGCGTGCCTTGCCGTTCTTTAGAATATTGAAGAAGGCTGGTCCAATGAAATGGACTCCAGAGGCTGAGGCTGCACTGCGGGAGTTGAAAGCTTACCTTTCCTCTGCTCCAACCTTGGTCGCACCCAAACCACAAGAGCCGCTGCTGTTGTATCTGGCGACAACGAATCAAGTGGTTAGTGCTGCCTTAGTGGCATAGAGAGAAGTGGATAGTGAAGAAACTACTACGGCAGAACTGTCCAGTGATGAACCAACTTTATCCCCGGTAGGGCCTGACGGCAACAATGAAGGGGTGCCACAAATCGGTGCTGATAAGCGGAAAGGATTAGCAAGAAAGAAGATGGTGCAGCGACCAGTTTACTTTGTCAGTTCCCTCTTGCAGGGGGCTAGGTCAAGGTGTTCTGCGGTCCAAAATTTAATCTCCGGCCTACTTATGGCCTCGAGGAAACTGTGTCATTACTTTCAAGCTCACGAAATCACAGTTGTGACCTGCCTTCCGCTGCAGCGAATCTTGAGGAACCCCGAAGCCACTGGCAAGATAGTAGAATGGGCTTTGGAACTGTCAAGCTTTGCTTTGAAATTTGAGAGCACAACAACTATCCAAAGTAGGGCACTGGCAGAATTCATTGCAGCATGGACGCCATCACCCAATGAAGAGATTATGGAAACTGTCCTCCCCGGCAAGGAGGCCCCCAAGGAATGGATCATGTACTTTGACGGTGCCTTCTCACTCCAAGGTGCCGGGGCAGGAGTTTTACTCATTGCCCCCACCAGAGAACACCTCAAGTATGTCATCCAAATGCACTTCCCCAGGGAAGATGCCACCAATAACACCACAGAGTATGAAGGACTCCTTTCCGGGCTCAGGATTGTTTTAGAGTTGGGAATAAAGAAGTTGATCATACGCGGCGACTCTCAGCTCGTTGTGAAGCAGGTGAACATGGATTATCAGAGCCCATTGATGGAAGCATACGTGGAAGAGGTGAGGAAGCTGGAGGAATACTTCGACGGGCTACAAACAGAGCACGTACCTCATGCGGAAAACAACATCTCTTATCACCTCTCGAAGTGTGCTTCGCAAAAGCTTCCTGTGGAACCAGGAACTTTTGTACTCCACCTCACCCAACCATCAGTTTTTCCACCAACTTTGGCCAAGAAAAGAATAAAGCTCAACACCAGCAAACATTTCCTGGCAGAGCTCCCCGAAGCCGCTGGTCAGAAGCTTGCCGGGGGAGATCCTATGTTGATTGGTGAGCTGCGCTCTCCAGCGGAACCCCGAGTTTTTGCTGTCGAGACAAGCGCCCCCTCAGAAGAAATGCCTTTAGTCCTTGTCGTCAAGCCTCAAGCTCCGGCATGGGCATAGCACATAGTCCAATTCGTGCAAACTACAGAACTTCCTGATGATCCAGAGGAGTCTGGAAAAGTGGCCCGGCAATCAAGTATGTATCAGTTTTGTGGACAACATTATGTACAGAAAGAGGCCTAATGGCGTGAAGCTGAAGTGTATCAGTCAAGAAGATGGACTAATGCTGTTGGCGGAGATACATGGAGGTGTGTGTGGTTCACATTTGGGATCAAGAGCACTTGTTGGAAAGTTTTTCGGCAAGGATTCTATTGGCCCACCGCCCTCCCGGATGCAACTGAGCTCGTCACCAAGTGTGAACCATGCCAGTTCCTCTCCAAGAATATTCATCAGCCAGCTCAAGCCTTGTAGACCATCCCTTTATCCTGGCCCTTCGCGGTCTGGGGGCTCGACATCTTGGGCCTACCAAGGGCTTTGAATTCTTGTACGTGGCAATCGACAAGTTTACAAAGTGGCCTGAAGTGGAACCACTAAGAAAGGTGACGGTGCAGTCAGCTATCAAGTCCTTCAAAGGACCGGTGTGTCGTTTTGGAGTGCCCAAAAGGGTAATTACCGACAACGGTACCCTGTTTACAAGCCGCGCCTTCATGCAGTACATCCAGAGTGTCGTGGTAGAACACGACCACCTATGAGACCATCGGCCCCTTTGTGGTTTGGCAGGGGGAGGACGCATTGCACAAAGAGTGAAGGCCATGGGACATCACAATAGTGGTGACACTGGTGTTTTTACCCAGGTTCGCCGCGAGCCGGCCGCCACGGTGGTACGGTGGCGAGAAGGGTACGCCTGGGGGTTGATGGCCCCGTTCGGCCCTTCGTCTTGGTTACCCTGCCCTGGGGGAGGTGCTTGCCCCATTGTTGCACCCGTTGCAGGGGCAACCAGGGGCCGCGGTTCACACCGGAGCGAGCGTTGTCACTGTGGCTGCGCTCTTTGGCACGGTGTGGGGGGTGGAGACTGAGTGTTCTCCCCACCCGTGCGTTGTGGAGAATGGCCGTCGGAGTGCTATGGCACCCCGATAGAGGGCCGACGCACGCCAGCCCCAGGATAAGACCTGACACATGTCAAAGACATGATACAGCAATTCCAGGCACAAAAATGGCTTTATTATATGAAATGGAGTATTACAATACTGTTGCTTACAATAATATTACATAGCTCCAAGGCTAACTAAAATGGCAGCGAAGGTCTTGGTTTAGTGGCAATGACGTCTCTGGCTGGGCTCCACAACACACAGGACTGGCTGGGTTATGATCTAGCATGACGGATCTCCTCCTGCAACTGGCCACATGCAAGGCCAGGTGAGTACTTTGAATGTACTCGCAAGACAACCAAATACATAGCATCCAAACAAGCAGATGACAAAGCAAGCCCTATGCTATTATAAGGATTTATTCTAAACATGGCATGGAGTTAATAGGAAGACATGGATCAAGCATGGCATAACATGGATCTGGCATATAATCTACATAACAGAGCATGGCAATGATCACATTAGGTGCTTAAAGTGCTTGCTGTTACCGAATACCAACTTACTCTCTCCCGGGTTGTCCCACAACCCACGAAATACTCATAATCCATTGGGCACTTTAGAACATAGGACAAGTTCTTCCATCATTATTATTGTTACAGTTGACCACCTAGTGAGGCCTGGACGGACTGTCCAATACTGTGGACGTGGCTATTTGAATAGATTCTACACTCTGCATAGGTTGCGCACTTTACCCACACCATGGAGTTCCCGGCCTCGTACTTAGTACATGTTCCCATTCGGGTGGACCGGTGTTACTCCAACGAAACCTGCCTAACCCGTGACTCCTCCACCGTACCACCGGCAATTATTCTCCCCCGGAGTCCTGCCCTGGGTGGCCCCTGTGTCACTCCTGACAACTTCCACCACCGTGGCCAAACAACTGTCTCCAACTGGGCTCACAAGGTTATCGCCACCTACCTGATCAGGGCAGCACGCACGCATAACCTTCCCTAGTTGGCGTTACCGATGAAAGAGCACAAAGCTAGAACAAGTCAAGGCCGTCCCATACTGGCAAATGTGGCTGCACGGATAAGTCTGGACAGGTGACTCTGGATCAACTAGCTAAGTTTAGTTTATAATTTCAATTCAACATCTCCATCATCGCACCATTACATCAACAATTATAAGCGCGAACAATCACTTAACAACAGCATAGCAAAATCATAACAACGTTGACAAACATGGCATGAGATCAAATCATGGTACTAACATGATAATGGTATTAACAAGATTGTTGCTAGCATGGCAAAATATGGCATGAGAACAAGTCATGACATTAGATGAAAAGTAATGCTAACATCTAATACATATGACATAACAAGTCATGACATTAGATGCAAATGCAGACTAATAGGCGATACAAACGTACTATGATAAACACACAGGGTGCAAGCAAAGTCATCACGCAAGTCCGGAGCTCATGATAAGAGGTTGGCTTGCCTGGGGGTCGATGAATACGCCGGGAAGAAGTGCGATAAAACTCCGGAAAGATTTGCCGGAAAAGTTTCCCTCTCGGAGGGGCTGATTGAAGGGCAAGGGTAAAATGGTCATTTTCACAGTGTGAAAACATTATGAAAATGATGCCATCGGAACGGGCTCGACGAACAAAACACGTGGGCGTTGGTTTTACCTCAATCGGAGTTACGGTCGCGGAGATATGCCCGTTCGTTCGTTAAGCGTTAAAACAGACAGAAACTATCCATTTCAGTGCTTAGCGAGTGAACGTTCACTATTTAATGGGTTCGGCCGCTGGCTGAAAAAAAAATGAAGGCGCATTCTGGCGTTTACGCTTTCACTAAACAGAAAGCGTATTTCACCGGGTACGCCTCCACTTACTGGCTGGGCCCGAGCCAACATCCACTTACAGGTGGGCCCCGCCTCATCCTTTCTCTCTCTCCTCCTCTCCCTTCTTCTTTCCCGTGACAGAGAGGCAGAGGAGGCGCCGGCGTCGCGGTTGTCATTGCTCCGCCGAGCAAGAGGTGGAGCCAGTGGCCGAGGCGGATGCCCCGTGCCACGCCGCACCCGCGGGTGGTCGCCAAGCTCGCCTGGACTGCTGGAGCCGAGTAGTGGGTCGGCAGGGGCAGACGGCGGTGACGGTGCAGATGGAACCGCGTCGCTGGAGCTCCTCCACCGGAGCTAAGGACAGTGGTGGCCTCGCGGGATCCTGGGGCAGCCAAGAACGTGGACGAAGAGGAGGGGGAGGGCCACACGGCCGAAGCTAGCAGAGGGGATCGGGCGGTGGCCTCACGGCCATTGGAGGGGATAGAGAGCTCGAGGGCTCGAGGGAGGAGGCTGGGGAGGTTGCTGGTGAGGAGAGGGGCTCGGGAATGCGCTTATATAGCCGCGGGGAGGGCTACACGATGACTGCCGGAGCTTCCAGAGCTTGGCGAGGTGGCAGCAACCGGACGGGGAACCAGTGTCGGCAGAGGCAGTCACGAGCTAGGGGACGAGGGGGAGAGGCTTCCATACAAGCCACGCGTGTGGTGGAGAGCTCGTCGGCAATGCCGGACAAGCCAGGGCTCACCGGAGACGGCTCCCGAAGGCTCTAGTGCACAGGGCATTGGTTTGGCGCGCTCTGCCCGTGGTCACCACGTGTCCACGGCCTTGCCACACCGAACTCGTTGCCAAAACATATCTGGAGGGTTCTACAATCCTCAAGTAGATGACTTGCGCAGCTGGAGGGCACGGGAGAGTTCTGATGTGACCGCACCTTGGTCAAACAGCAACCAACAGCAAAGTGTTTGTGTTGTGGTGTGGACACCACAGTGCACCTCTTGGCATGATCTTGGGCAGAGGTTAATTATCCACTAAGGTGACCAACTTGGCAAAGATTCAGCACAAATGGACAGGTCTAACTAGCACTTCCTTCACAACCTTGCAGATTGGACAGAAACCAAAACAGGATGGTTCTTAGGGATTGGCTAGCTTACATGAGCTGAGTTTTAGAGGGCAGCAATGATCTGAGCATAAAAGATAGCTGGAAAAGTTTCAGCTCATTTTGATCATGTATGCGGGTACTTCCTTCACAGAGATACAATCTGGACAGAAACTTAGATAATTTAAAGAGGAATATTGGCTAGATTAAATGGGCTGGTTTTTGGTGTCCAAGGGTAATATCTCATAATGAATCACCCTGAAAAATATCAGCCCAAGGAGATCAAGGAATCAAGCACTTCCTTTGCAAACAGGAAATCTGGACAAAATTTGCAAAGGGATGTTGTGCTCAAATTTTGAATTGTGGAACTTGAGATTTTGATGGAAATGGTGAATATATGGATTGGGAAAGCTCCATAAATTATTTGGGATTCTTCCTAGCTACCAAAATGGTAGTTCCTTTGGAAAGGCCCCAAATTGAAATATTGGCTTTAAATAGGAAAATGCAATTTCCCTTATTTAATTATGGCCAATATTTTTATGAGAGCTCAATATGATCACAAAGAATATCTCCACAAGTTTTCATGAACTTTGGAGATGGATAGATATTTTCTTGGATTTAATTCCTCAGAAAGGCAGAAAAAGAAATTAATTCTGGATGAGAAATATTGCATATGACTTTGCAGTATTTTTGCACATCCAGGGTTTATGAGTGTAGGAGGATCTCTGGAAATTTTGGGAGGATTAACAGAGCAAGGAAAATGATAGCTCCTTTGTAAACACAAAGGCAGGATTTCCAGTTCCAATATTTTGGAACCAGGGTTTGAATGAGATTTGGGGTTTACTGACAGGAGCTTGACTGGCACAAGAACATGGGAAAGGCATTCAAAGGTTGAGGATGGTCTGGATTCACCTGGTCACTCACCACATTCCAGAGGAAAAATTTGGGAGGGAAAAGCTAGGAAGGAATAATAGCACAAAAATCGATAACCCGATTTTTGGGGTGTTACAAGTGCTATTGTTGCCGCCCTCCTCTGGCATTTTCTACTCCCGCTTCGGTCATGGGGGGAACTACGACAGCGCCGCCTGTGCCAGTCACGTTCCTTGCGGTGTCTGCGTCACCCGACGCCGCTGCAGCCCCCATAGTATCGGCGGCTGCATGCGAGGGGGCCTTCGAGGTGGAAGGATGAGCATTTGCAACGGACTTCTTCTTGGGCGCCATGGATGATGGAGTCAATGATGAAGAAGACGATGATCAAGACTGACACACTATTTACGACCTCGGGTTCACACAAGCGCTTCCCCCTACCTGGTGTGCCAAAGATGTCGTGGTAGAACACGGCCACCTATGAGACCATCAACCCCTTTGTGGTTCGGCAGGGGGGGACGCATTGCACAAAGAGCAGAGGCCATGGGACAGCATGGCAGTGGTGACACTGGTGGTTTTTACCCTGGTTCGGGCCGCTGGGAAGTGTAAAACCCTACTCCTGCTTTGGTGGATTGATGGAGAGAACATGAAGAACGCGCGGCGCTCGAGCCCAGCAAGGTTGCCTTGGGGAGAGCAGCTACACGCGTATGAGTACACGAGGGTCCGAATCCTTTCTAAGGTTGCCATGGTCCTCCTTTTATAGGCTAAGGGGTTACCACAATGGAAAAATGGTCATTATCCAGTGATTAGATAGCTAACAGTGCTATCGTACCTAACTCTGGCAATTAGGACAAAGTGCATTAAATGCACTGCCATGTGTCGTGTTGTGGATGCGGCCCGGCAGGCCTGCCACACCGTTCTAGTCATCTTCCGTCTGTCTACTTGACATGCCTCTGAATGGGTGTCATACAGAGGTGATCTTCTTCCTAAATGGCTGCCACATGCCAAATGACAGCCACTTAGTTATCTGGGGGCTCGACACCGCACTGATGGATGACTTGTGTTGCGATGCGGTGGAGCGGTGGAGCCTTGGCGGGGATGTAGGCCGCCAGTGGCCCCGGCAGTCCTTGCCGGGGAAGTCTTGGGACTTGTCTTCGGGGTGGCCTCGACCTGACCAGGCTCGCCTGCCCGGCAAGGGAGGCTTTCCCTTGGTGATATCTTGCTGTCTTGGCCTGTCTTGGATGCTTGGGGTTGCTTGTATTTCTGCCACTTGAGCCTGTGTACAGTCTGGGCAACATACGTGAAGGTTTGTTGCACTGACAGGAGCCCCCGGGCCTGGCCCAAACGTGCTGCCGACTATCATTGGGGTAGGCCCTATCAGGTATACAGGCAGGGGTCTTGCACGGATATTTTCTTCTTCCTTGATTTTTCTTGTTGCTTCTTTCATTAACATGTGCTTGGGTCAGTTTTCGGTTCTCCCGCTCTTTCCCTCCCCCCCGGCACCATCATCACCAGCTTCTTTTGGATGGTTGCCAGGGAGGGGACGCTCTCTTGGTGCCTTCGCCTCCTCCAGTAGTCTTCCAGCTGGGCCCTGGCAGGATCTCCCTGCCAGTGTCTGTGCTGGTGTGTCCTGCTGGTCCTGGTGGTGGTGACCGAGGCACCACCCAGCTGCTCTCTCCGTCTCCCTCCTTCGTAGCCTTGCCACTCCCGGTCTGGTCAGGCTGCTCCCGGCGGGCTCTGACGGGGTCAGGCTGGGCTCCTGCCCAGGCACTCCTTTTGCCCCCTTCACCTCCCGCTGTAGTTCCTAGGAGGAGAGGGACAAGAAAGTGATCACGGGGCACTTATCTTTTTTCAATCTAAAATATGTAGGCACCTGCCAAATTTTAGCTTCAAATATGTAATCTCTTCTATCCATGTTTGTACTCTATAAGCTTTGTACTTGTTTATCCGCATATTAATGAAAAAATACGGTTTTGCCGGGTACTTGTGCATGTACTATATCCATGTAGAGGAGGAATGCCTCTATACTTTTAAGTAAACAAGTTTTCTCCGGCAAGCTATCCTGCCAGTGCCTTCCATTGGTTGCCGCAGGGCTTGGTCTGCCGGGCTTAAAACTATGGAAGGGGACCGGCCCCTCGTCGAACCTTCTCCGCCAAGAGCCACTACAACCATCTTGACCGAAGCAACGTTTGGGTCAAAGGATGGGAGCACAAATGTTTCGAAGGTGACGAGATTTCTCTATGCACAAGTTTCCTTCTTATAGAGACATGTATGGATGAGAGGGAACTTATCTATTTGGCCTGCCGGGGATCAGTATGTGAACTTGTTTCCGTTTCTTCTTTCCGGGAATGAGTCCGCGGCAAGAACCCTGCAGTTAGTGCAGGGGAAAACAAGGCAACATATGATCTCATCTATATGATCATGGCATGTTCATGTTATGTGCATGCATGCAAGTTTTGAGGGGGCCCCCAGTGCTTCGTTTTATTGTCTGTGCTCAGGGTCTGTGCCTAGCTTTGTACAAAGGGTCACATGCGCATCGGCAAGGCTTGTACAAAAGGGTGGCTGCCGGGCAGGGCCTGACAGCCGCTCCTTACGGGTAGAACTTACGAAGATGCTCAATGTTCCATGAGTTTTGCAACTGAATGCCATCTTCGGTCTCCAGACGGACTGCGCCGGGTCTGGTGACTCGTACTACCTGGTAAGGGCCTTCCCACTTTGGCGTCAACTTGTTTGCACCCTTGGCAGACTAAACATGCCTAAGGACAAGGTCGCCTTCCTCAAGGCTCCTGGCATGAACCTTGCGGCTGTGATAGCGACGCAGGGCTTGCTGGTAGCGTGCAACACGCGTAGCAGCCCGGAGACTGTTTCCTCAAGGAGCACGACATTGTCATGCCGGTGCTGCTCTTGCTCTACTTCATCGTAGGCAAATACTCGAGGTGACCCGTATATGAGTTCCGTGGGGTTCACTGCTTCTGCCCCATAGACTAGGGAGAAGGGAGTCTGGCCGGTAGCTCGATTTGGTGTCGTACGGAGGGACCAAAGAACCACCGGCAGCTCGTCGATCCAGCGTGTGCCGCACTTCTGCAGCTTGTCGAAAGTTCTTGTCTTGAGTCCTCGCACCACTTCAGTGTTCATCCTATCAGCTTGTCCATTGCTCCTGGGATGAGCAACAGAGGCGAATGAAACCTTGCTTCCAAGGGTTTGAACGTATTGCATGAAGGCGCGGCTTGTGAATTGGGTGCCGTTGTCAGTGATGACTCTGGCGGGTACTCCGAAGCAGCACACCAATCCCTTCAAGAACTTGATAGCTGATTGTGCGGTCACCTTTCTCACAGGCTCCACCTCCGGCCACTTTGTAAACTTGTCGATTGCAACGTACAAGAATTCAAAGCCCCTGGTAGCACAGGGGAAGGAGCCCAAGATGTCGAGCCCCCAGACCGAAAATGGCCATGACAAAGGGATCGTCTGGAGAGCTTGAGCGGGTTGATGGATATTCTTGGAGTGGAACTGGCAAGCTTCACATCTAGTGACTAGCTCGATTGCATATTGGAGGGCCGTGGGCCAGTAGAAACCTTGCCGGAAAGCTTTTCCAACCAAGGCCCTTGATCCAATATGGGAGCCGCACATGCCTCTGTGTATCTCTGCAAACAGTTCCTTCCCCTCTTCCCGGCAAATGCACTTCAATTTCACACCGTTGGGCCTCCTTCTGCATAGCGTGTTGTCAACAAACTGATACATACTGGCCCTCCGGGCTACTCTTTTAGCTTCTTCTTACTCTTCGGGAAGTTCTCTTGTTTGGAGGTAATGGACTATGTGCCGTGCCCAAGTTGGATCATGGGGCTCAACAACAAGGATCAACGGCACCTCCTTGTTCATGGGAGCGCATATCTCAACCGCAAGAACTGGTGGTTCGGCGGGAGGGTGCTGCTCACCAGGCGAAGTGGAGTTGTTCCCGCCAACCTCTCTGCCGGGGGCTTCGGGAAGCTCTGCCGGGAGAGGCTTGCCGGAGTCCAGTTTCCTCCTCTTTCTGGCTATTGTTGTCAGGGATACTAAGGGTTGAGTCAGGTGGAGAACAAAAGTCCATGGTTCCACAGGAAGCTTCTGTGCAGCGCATTTTGACAGATGATCAGCAATGCTATTTTCCGCACGTGGCACGTGCTCTGTTTGCAATCCATCAAAACGCTCCTCCAACTTCCTCACCTCTTCGACGTATGCATCCATCAATGGACTCTAGAAATCCTTGTTTACTTGTCTCACAACAAGCTGTGAGTCTCCACGAATGATCAACTTCTTAATTCCCAATTATGTTGCCATCCTGAGCCCGTCAAGGAGTCCTTCATATTCTCGAGTGTTGTTGGTAGCTTTCTCCCGGGGAAAATGCATTTGGACCACGTACTTGAGGTGCTCTCCAGTGGGTGCGACAAGGAGCATGCCAGCCCCTGCACCTTGAAGTGAGAAGGCACCATCAAAGTACATGATCCACTCTTGGGGGGCCTCCTTGCCGGGGATAACTGTTTCTGGTGTTTCTTCATCTGGGGTCGGTGTCCATTCCGCGGTGAACTCCGTCAATGCTCTACTCTGAATGGTTGACGTACTCTCATACCTAAGACCAAAGCTCGACAATTCCAAAGCACATTCTACTATTCTGCCAGTGGCCTCCGGGTTCTTCAGTATGCGTTGCGAAGGGAAGTGGGTGACAACTGTGATCCCGTGGGCTTGGAAGTAGTGGCGCAGTTTTCTTCAGGCCATGATGAGGCCAAAGATCAACTTTTGCACGCCAGAGTACCTTGATCTAGCCCCCTGCAATAGGGAGCTGACAAAGTACACTGGCCGCTGCACCACCTTCTTCTTTGCCGCGGTCTTGGAATTGTCTCCATTATCCTTCTCTTCTTCCTCCTGATCTGCACCGGACCTTGTCGGGATAGGTTCACTTTCCTCTCTGGAGGGGGCAGTAGCTGCGGCTGCTCCTCATCCACTTCCCGCTGCGCCACCAACGCTGCACTAACCACTTGATTGGTTGCCGCTAGATACAGCAGCAACGGCTCTTGTGGTTTAGGAGCGACCAAGGTGGGAGCAGAGGAAAGATAGGTCTTCAAGACTTGCAGCGCTGCTTCTACCTCCAGGTTCCACTTCATTGGCCCTGCCTTCTTCAGAATTTTGAAGAACGGCAAGGCACGCTCGGCAGACTTGGAAATGAACCTACTCAGTGTGGCAACACATCCGGTCAGGCGCCTCACGTCTTTAACTATCTTGGATACTTGAATCTGCTCGATCGCCTTGATCTTGTTGGGGTTGGCCTCTATCCCCCGGTGGGATACAAAGAAACCAAGTAGCTTGCCGGAGGGAACGCCAAACACACACTTCTCAGGGTTTAACTTCAAGTTGATCTTGCGCAGATTTGCAAAGGTCTCCTCCAAGTCCTGAATGAGAGTTTATTTGTCCTTGGTCTTGACTACTATGTCATCCATGTAAGCTTCAATATTCCTGTGCAATTGACGCTCGAAACCAATTTGCACTGCCCTTGCAAAAGTGGATCCAGCGCTCTTCAACCCGAAAGGCATCCGCACAAAGCAGTACGTGCCACACGGAGTTATGAACGTGGTCTTCTCCTCGTCCTCCTTGGACATGAAGATCTGATGGTACCCAGAGTATGCATCCAAGAAGGAAAGCCGATCACACCCGGAAGTGGAATCTATGATCTGGTCAATGCGCGGCAAGGGGAACGGGTCCTTCGGGCATGCCTTATTCAGATCCGTGAAGTCTATGCAAAGCCTTCATTTCCCGTTCGCCTTGCGCACCACCACTGGGTTTGCCAACCATGTTGGGTGCAATACTCCTTTGACCAAACCAGCTGCTTCAAGTTTCTTGATCTCCTCGGCAATGAACTGTTGTTGTTCCAAAGCTTGCTTCCTGACTTTCTACTTGACGGGCCGAGCATGAGGGCAGATAGCTAGGTGGTGCTCAATTACCTCCCTGGGAACACCGAGGATGTCAGATGGTTGCCAGGCAAACACATCTACATTCGCCCGCAGGAAGGCAACGAGCACGCTTTCCTATTTGTCATCAAGGGTAGAGCTGATGGTGAACATACCACCAACGACATCCAGCCCTGCCGGGACCTTCCTCACCGTAGGTGAGGCAACTTTGGGCTTCTTCCTAGTGGATCTCTTCGGCAAGTCATCGACAGGTGCAGCACACTCCGAAGAGGTGCGCTTCCCGGATTCCTTGCCGGTATCCTTGCTGGCTTTCTTCCCTTTCTTACTTTCCTTGGTGGGAGCTGCAGCTTCCGCGGCCTCAGCGGTGACTGCGTCTTGGTACATCTTATCCACGCATATGATTGCATCCTTCTTGTCTGACGGAATGGAAATGATGCCCATCGGTCCTGGCATCTTCAGTGTGTTGTAGGCATAGTTGGATGCCGCCATGAATTTTGCCAGGGCTGGACGACCGAGGATTCCATTGTATGGTAGGGGGAGATCAACCACATAAAACACAACCTTCTCTGTCCGGTAGTTCAATTCCCCCCCAAACGTCACCGGCTGTGTAATCTTTCCCTTAGGACGACTCCTGCCGGGGTTGATCCCTTGGAAAGTGCCAGTAATCTTGAACTCTTCATCTGATATTTGAAGCCTGCTGAGCACCTTGGGGGAAATCAGATTCAACCCAGCTTTGCCGTCAACCAACATCTTCATGACCTTGAGGTTTTGGATTGTTGGTGAAACCAACAACGGCAAGCACCCTACCGCGGTGGTGCGGTCAGGGTGATCCTCTTCGTCGAAGATGATGGGCGTGCGGGACCATCTGAGCGGTTTTCGGGAGTCTACTGCTGGCTCTACGTCATTGACCTCACACACCCACTATTTAAGCTGGCGGTGAGAGGAGTGCAAAGATGCGCCTCTGTCAACGCACAGGGCCTCAGTAGCTTTCTGGAGCTCTTGCTCACTAGTTTCCTCTTCATCCCCTTCATCACTTTCATCTTTGCCTTCTTTCTTTTCACGACCTCTTGTAGGCCTCTTTGGATGCTTGGGAACCCTCCCGCGGCGGCCTCCTCTGCCGCCTCGGCCCTTCCCGCCAACACCTTCTTGGTCTCTTTCCTTTCGCACTTCTTGTACTCAGCTTTCTGCTTCTTGACAAGTTGCTCAACTTGGTGACACTCTTGGAGATCATGGCCTTTGGTCTGGTGGATCTTGCAGTATGGCCCGTCAGCCTTCCCAGCCTTTTCGGCCACCGCAGCCTCCTGGCAATCAGTGCACATGGCAACTTCCTTGCCCGGGGCTTCGGTCTTGGCCTTCTTGCCGGTACTAGGAGTGCCAGAGCCCTCAACAGCCAATACTGCCTTTTCCCTGCGCTTCTTGTTGTGTTTCTTGTTCTTCCTCTTCGGGTCAGCGGTAACATCATCATCCTCTGAGTCGACTTCGACGCCGTCCTCTTCTCTGGGGAGTCGCCTCCCTTCCTCTGTTCTGGCATGCTTATCTGCCAAAGTGCTCATTCATAGTCTTGGGCAACCAAACATTCATCTTGGAACGTATCCTCCGGTTGCGCACGTTGGACTAGAATGCGGCAATCACAGCTGCCGGGTGAATTTCTGGGATGTTTCTGTGCACACAGCTAAACCTCTGCATGTACTTCTGCAAGCTCTCCCTTTCCTTTTATGGAAGGAGCTGCAGATTGCTGGGCCGTCCTGGTTCTTGATGGCCGCCCGTGAAGGCGCCAACAAACTCATGGCACAGGTCAGCCCATGATGAGATGGAGTTCTCCGGAAGGTGCATCAGCCATGACCTCACATTTGGCTTAAGCGCCAAAGGGAAGTAATTGGCGAACACCTTCTCATCTCTTCCTCCGGCAGCTTTAACAGTGATGGTGTAGATGCTCAAGAACTTTGCTAGGTTCAGCCTTCCATCATACTTTTCTAGTATTTTTGGCTTGAAAACACGGGCAGATGGCCAACAGACTTGCCGCAGCTCGCGAGTGAAGGCAGGACACCCGACCTCAAAAGGTAGGTATCCGCCCTCACTGGGCGTGGGTTCGTCAACATCTAGGCCATTACGGCTGTCGGATTGGCGGCGGGCTTCGCGGCGTCATTCTTGGTGACGCGCGCGTCCTCCCTCCGCCGATCCTCCAGGACCTGCCGCTGATCTTGACAGGCTCGAGGGTCAAATGAAGCCATTGATACCTCGTCGGGCTCCTGGTTGCGTGGTTCTGGTTGTGGTCCTTGCGCTGGCCGTCGAAGGGGGACTGTACCATTGGAGTGGCCCCCTCAGCTCGATCAGCAGTTCGGGCCGTGGCTGTCGCTTGCGGGAGCTGTGGTGGACCCGCCCACTGTGATCCTCCCGCTTCGACAAAACCGATCAAACTCTGGATGGTGGCTCTCCACTCATCCATTTGATCGGCCGCTGGTGGGAACCTCAGCAGGAGTAGGGCTCGCACCATGGCTTCCGAAGCAGTGCTTGGCATAGATGACGACGTAGACCGCGATGTCGCTTGGCTCCTGCGAGTACCAGTGGCGGCGGCGTTGTGCTCTCGTCGCCGTGAGCCGGCCGCCACGGTGGTACGGTGGCGAGAAGGGTGCGCCTGGGGGTTGATGGCCCCGTTCGGCGCTTCGTCTTGGTTACCCCGCCCTGGGGGATGTGCTTGCCCCGCTGTTGCACCCGTTGCAGGGGCAACCAGGGGGCCGCGGTTCACACCAGAGTGAGCGTTGTCGTTGTGGCTGTGCTCTTTGGCACGGTGGGGGGTGGAGACTGAGCGTTCTCCCCACCCGTGCGTTGTGGAGCACGGCCGTCGGAGTGCTGTTGCTGCCGCCCTCCTCCGACGTTTTCTACTCCCGCTTCGGTCGCGGGGGGAACGACGATAGCGCCGCCTGCGCCGGTCACGTTCCCTGTGGTGTCTGCGTCACCCGACGCCGCTGTAGCCCCCATAGTATTGGTGGCTGCATGCGAGGGGGCCTTCGAGGTGGAAGGATGAGCATTTGCGTCAGACTTCTTCTTGGGCGCCATGGATGATGGAGCCAACGATGAAGAAGACAATGATGAAGACTGACGCGTTGTTTACGACCTCGGGTTCACACAAGCGCTTCCCCCTACCTGGTGCGCCAAAGATGTCATGGTAGAACACGGCCACCTATGAGACCATCAGCCCCTTTGTGGTTCAGCAGGGGGGAGGACGCATTGCACAAAGAGCGGAGGCTGTGGGACAGCACGGCAGTGGTGACACTGGTGGTTTGTAACCTGGTTCGGGCCGCTGGGAAGTGTAAAACCCTACTCCTGTTTGGTGGATTGATGGAGAGACCGTGAAGAACGTGCGGCGCTCGAGCCTAGCAAGGTCGCCTTGGGGAGAGCAGCTATGCGTGTATGAGTACACGAGGGTCCGAATCCTTTCTAAGGTTGCCACGATCCTCCTGTTATTGGCTAAGGGGTTACCACAATGGCAAAACGGTCATTATCCAGCGATTAGATAGCTAACAGTGCTATCGTACCTAACTCTGGTAGTTAGGATAAAGTGCATTAAATGCACTGCCATGTGTCGTGCTGTGGATGTGGCCCGGCAGGCCTGCCATGCCGCTCTAGGCATCTTCCGTCTATCTGCTTGACACGCCTGTGGACGGGTGTCATACAGAGGTGACCTTCTTCCTAAATGGCTGCCACGTGCCAAATGACAACCACTTAGTTATCTAGGGGCTCGACACCACACCGATGGATGACTTGCGTTGCGATGCGGTGGAGTGGTGGAGCCATGGCGGGGATGTAGGCCGCCAGTGGCCCCGACAGTCCTTGTCGGGGAAGTCTTGGGACCTGTCTTCGGGGTGGCTTCGACCTGACTAGGCTCACCTGCCCGGCAAGGGAGGCTTTCCCTTGGTGATATCTTGCTGTCTTGGCTTGTCTTGGATGCTTGGGGTTGCTTGTATTTCTACCACTTGAGCCTGTGTACAGTCTGGGCAACATACGTGAAAGTTTATTGCACCGACACAGAGCCTTGGAAGCAAGGTCTCTTTCTCCTCTGTTGCCCACCCAAGAAGCAGTAGGCAGGTTGAAAGGATGAATGCTGAAGTGCTGTGAGGACTGAAGACAAGAACCTTTGATAGACTGCGAAAATGCGGCAAGCGTTAGATTGATGTGTTGCCGGTGGTTCTTTGGTCAATCAGGATGACACCAAATCGAGCTACCTACCAGACTCCCTTCTCCCGTATATATGTTGCAGAAGCAGTGCTCCCCACAGAACTCATATATGGGTCACCTCGGGTACCTGCCTACGATGAAGTAGAGCAAGAGCAGCTACGGCATGATGATGCCACGCACCTTGAGGAAGATTGTCTCTGGGCCGCTGTACGTGCTGCACGATACCAGGAAGCCCTGCGCCGCTGCCATAGCTGTAGGGTTCATGTGCGGAGCCTTGAGGAAGGTGACCTTGTCCTTAGGTGTGTTCAGTCCGCCAAGGGTTCAAACAAGTTGACACCAAAGTAGGAAGGCCCTTACCGGGTAGTACGTGTCACCAGGCCTGGCGCATTCCGTCTGGAGACCGAAGATGGCATCCCTATGCAAAACTCATGGAATATTGAGCATCTTCGCAAGTTCTACCCGTAAGGCGCGGTTGCCAGGCCTTGCCCCGGCAACCTGTTTTGTACAAGCATAGTCCCCGGGACTTGTAACCCTTTGTACAAAGCCAGGCGCAGACCCTATGCAAAGTGAATAAAATGAAGCGCTCTTTCATAAAAACTTGCATGCATGCATTCATATTTACTTGAGCACAATCTTATCATGATAGCTCTTGCGTAAGATAATCAACATGCAACAAAGAGCCATGTGTTATTTCCTCTCTTTGATAATAGCAGGGAAGTTTCTTCATGGTAGTTCCCGGAGAGGAAGATGAATACAAGGCAGTGCACTGATCCCCAATAGCCTTTTCCTTATCCAGAACGATAAGAAGGACAGCAAACGAAGATAAGTTCATCCTAACACTCCATCTTGTATTCACGTATGAAAAACTTGTACGTAGGAGAACCTTGTTGCCTCCGTCATTTGTGCTCCCATCTTTTGATTCGAGCCCATTCGATCAGGCTGGTTGCAGCGACATTTGAAGGGAGGTTAACAGGGGCCAGGCTTCATCCACGCTCTTAACCTATTTTGAACATATCGAATGAGGTTTAGTAGCAGTTGTAATGAGGGCCGGCAGGATGCATTGCCGGGGAGCCTTGTTTACTTGGAAGTATTGAAGCATCATCCCTCAGCATGTTTGACACATGCACAAGTACCCGACAAGCGTTTTTTCCATTAATTCGTAGATAGCAAGTACATATCATGCGGAGTACAAACATGGAGGAAGGATTACATGATTTAAACTAAAATTTGGCAAATGCCTACATCTTTTGATATGAAAAAAGATAAGTGCCCCGTAATGCCTTTCTTGTCCCTCTCCTCCTAGGAGTTGGATCGAGACAGAAAGAGGGCAAAAGGAATGCCTGGGCAGAAGCCCAGCCTGACCCCGTTAGGGCCCGCGGGACACAGCCTGACAAGATCGGGAGGGCGCCTCCCCGGCAAGGAAGAAGAGGCCGGAGATGGAGGGAGCGGCTAGGCGATGCCCTGGTCACCCCCGCCAGGACCAGAGGAACACGGCAAGGCAGGAACACCGGCTGGGACGATGAAGCCGGAGTCCACGACGAAGCCTGCCGGGGTCGAGCTGGAGGTGGCAGTGACATGCTGGCCAGGCACCCCCGACAAATCGCTTTGCCAGGGCCAGGCTGCAGATGATGGTGCTGTCGGCACCTAGCTGACGGTGACGATGCGACCGGCGTTCAGCTAAAGTCCGGGTCGTCGCCTTCGTGCTTGACGACCGGGGACTCGCTGTCGCCGTCCTCCCCACCGGTGTCCTCCTCGTCGCTATCGCTCGAGGAAGAGCTTTCGTCATCAGTCGAGCTTTCTGCGCAGCACCCTAAGCGAGCACCCGAGCGTCCGAAGACCTTAATGAAGAGCATATCAGCCTCCACCAACTTGAAGTAGAGGACATGCCCTTCCGCCAGATGGTGGGCGCGGGAGAAGGTTTTCCAGCCAGGCCTAAGAAGCATGACGTGCGGCGCGGGAAACTTAACACCCGTCCACGCCACACCATTGTAGCAACCGCTCATGCGCAACCCCAGCCTGAGCGGCTGCTCAATCTCCATCATCCTGGCGAAGGGGTGAGGCAGCTGCAGGCGGCTGTGCTGGGGCTCGCGCAACCTAACGATGAACTCCAGCGCCGTGTCTCCTACATGGCCCGCCATCGGGGTCGGAGCAGCTGGGGGAGGCGCGGCCGGTGCACCGCCACGCCCTCCTCTGCCCGAGCGCTCCGTCAGCCCCGTCCACGCCCTACAGCTCCACCTTGTTCACTGGACTCCACCCCAGCGGCTGCAATGGAGACAGAAGCACGGTGCCGAGAGGAAGCCCTCGTCGCTGCTGTCGGAGCCCGAGCACTGCTCCTTCCCCTTGTCATGGTGGAAGAGAAAACAAGAAGAAGGGAAGAAAAGGTACGTGGATGAACGTCTCCATCCCCCTCGCGCTCCCTTTTATAGCCGAGTAGGGGCGGGAGGCTGGTTCTCCACTACCCCGGGGCGACAGCCCCACTCCTCCAACCTGACCTGCCTGCGCCATTGACGGCGTCCAGATTCGTCGGCCGCCCCTTTGCGCCAATCCAGGGCACTGCGCCTCCTGCCAAGGCACACGTTCCCGTGCCCTGCGCATCCGCCACCAACCCCGCGCGATGCATGCAACGCGCGTGGCGGAAACAGCGGGCGTAGTGGGTGAAGTAAGATGGCAGTTACCCCTGGCTCATGCGCGGGCACCCTCACTAATCCCCATGAACGTGGGCATCCTCTGGCCTACTGCATGGGTGATCCCACATCGTTTCGGCGTCGCACGTCTCGTAAGAAGCCCGGAGGTTAACTCAATTCCAGATTAATGAAGAAGCAAAGAAGATTTCAAGGACACAGGCTCCGCCACGGCAAGGTCAGGATGCGGGCCTGTGCATTGCTGGGGCCTACCCCAACGTTGCCCAGCGGCACGTATGGACCATGCCCGGGGGCTCCTGTCGGTGCAGCAAACATTCACATTTGCTACCCGAACTCATGCACAGGCGTACTGGTGATCATATATCCAGTACCAATGGATGACACAAAGATAAGCCAGAGAAACCGCTCTTCGTGAGATCAAGGAGAGCATTAAAAGGATTAAGTCAGCAAGATATCACCTCAAGGAAGCCTCCCTTACCGGGCAGGAGAGCCTGGCCGGGTTGAGGCAGCACCTGAGGAACGAGACCAGTTCACCCCGGCAAGGTTTCTGGGGCCGCCAAGACCAGAACCCGCCAGGCTCCTTGCTGGCAGGTTTTCACCATGACGCCATCGCTCCACCTCATCGCACCCAAGTCATTAAGCAGTGCGGTGTCAAGCTATCAAGCAACCAGGTGGACCCTATCAAGCACGTGGCAGCGTGGTAAGGAAGAGATTAGCTTTATTGACACCCGTCTAGAGGACGTGTCACGCTAATGAGAAGAGGAAGATAAGAGGCGCGGTAGGCTTGTTGGGCTTCAACACTAGCTTGACACCTAGCAGTGCATTTAATGCACTTTGTCCTAACTTCCAAAGTTAGGTATGATAGCACTGTTAGCTATCTAATCACCCTGAAATGACTGTTTTGCCACTGTGGTCGCCCCTTAACCTATAAAAGGATGCCCGAGGCAACCTAGCGAGGGGTTCGAACACTTGATCCCTCAACACTTGTATGCACACGCTGCTCTCCCCGAGGCACCCTTGCCGGGCCAGAGCACGTCGTGCCTTCGTGTTCCTTCGGAATCAATCCACCACAATAGGAGTAGGGTTTTTCCACCACAATAGGAGTAGGGTTTTACGCTGCAAAGCGGCCCGAACCTGGGTAAAAGAGAGTTGTCATTGCCGTGCTGCCCCCTGCTGCTTCTGCTCTTTGTGCAATATGACCATCCCCTTGCCGAACCACAAAGGGGCACCCCTGCCCCATAGGTGATCATGCTTCCATGCTGACACAGACAATTCTTAGATGCAGAGTAGAAAGTATCGGAGGGAGTATTTAACACGCCTTTCCATTTGATTTAACAATAACTAGTGTACTTAGACCTGCACAATACAAGTTTGAATGACTATGTTTGCTTGTTTTTAAATATTAGGCATGTTGCAGTTAATAACACACCTTTCTACTTCTTGTTTTTCTTAACTAGCGTGCTTAAACCTTTGCCATGAAGCTATCATTTGGAGATTATGTTCTCTACCATGGATATATTTGGTTGATGTTTAGCATGTTGTGCTTGACATGCCTTTAGATGTACTTACACAGGACAATATTGGGAACATCTGATGTTTCCCATCGAGGTTAGTTTCATCCCATGGCTTATATATACTCACTGTTCAGGATATCGGTAGCTGGTACCATATAGGCCGGGGGCTGATAAGGGATTAATCGTTGAATCAGACATTTAACTGAATATACCTGTAATCCATTTATCGGTAGGTTACCTAGGGCCGTATCTAACATATTTGAGGCTACATAGCAAGATGCATTGTACTGAATGACTAAATATGCAATCCTAGGCCACACAGCTACAAGGAAGGGCTGTTTGGTTCTAGGCCTAGGAGTGCCACACTTTGCCATACAATGTTGCCAAACTTGCCAAAGGGTTAGTTCTTCAAAACGAGAGCCACAAGTTGGCACGCCTAAGAGAATCTTGCCACACTTTTTGAGAATATGTGATGTGGGAACATAGTGTGGCTTTCCTAAGATGTGGCTTGAACCAAACACACACCTAAGTTGGTCAAACTTGCCTAAGCTTAGGTGTGGCAACCTTTGGCAAACATAGTCTCAAACCAAGAGTGTTACCTTAATGTTCTGATGATGTCTAGATATACATAGAAGAGCAACAAGAACACCAACAACACAGCAGCAGTTAACTGCAGTTAATTGGCTCATATTTGTAGAAATGTAATAAACTCCCTTTGCCCCATAATATAAGATGTTTATTCATCCATGCCGTGAATATATTGGATGCTTTAAGATCTTATATAATGGGACAGAGGGAGTGTTGTACTACATCATATTGCAATTGTTGTTTAGCTTCTAATGTTAACTTGGTGCTTTTAGGTACATGTCATTGGTAAAGATCCGTGCTTCAACCCTTTCTGTGTATCGGGCAATGAGATATTCATGAACTAGCTTCAAGAGAGGAAACTGATAAAGATTGTTATTAAAATGGGTCAAAAGATGTCAATCAAACTATTTGTTTACACTTTATGCAAGACAACAGTGAACTGCAACATGGTAAGTAAGAACTCTGTAGCCTTCTTTTTACTGCCCATAATGAGTTGTGTTAGATGACAATGTCTGAATCTTTTTCCTTTGTAGTGGTTCTCGAAGAAGTTTACTCAAGATTAACTCTCAAACTACATGATTGGTGGGCATGCAAAGGTTAAAGTATTTCTACCATAACACAATGACTATCTAGATGCCCTCATGAGTCATGAAGACAGTGAAGGATGGGCGGTCCGCCATCACAAGGGGTTGGACTGAGTCGTGCATGCCTTTTGCATGGAGGAGAGCACAATACGGGGATTCCGCTTCACCTTGTTCAGCAACCAGAATGTCTTTTGCATCTTTCTTTACCGTGTTTAATAGTATAAGTATACAACCCTGGCTCATCATTATTTATTTGGTGCTTATGTAATTCTTGAACATGTGTATCTGTGAATCGAATAATGCATTGGTTGTTTAACCTGATGGATATGAATAAATTTATCGCCAATTTTCAAATTCAAATTCTGTACAATTTTAAATAGCAGAGATTTAATTGGTGTCGAAATATGGTCTGCAGGTCGTTACGGTGCACACAGTTTGTAAAGCACAAATGTGTGTGATATACATGTACTTCCGACACGGTTTGCAGAGAGGAAACGTGTGCGACCATGCACACAGTTGCCGTTCGTGAAGCGTGTGTGATGTCAGACAATATCACGAACGGTGCGAGCAAACTAAATGTTTGTGATAGTCGCCTTATCATACACGGTTTACAATCATGAACTGTTTCAGATGCCGTAGGCATCGTAAACGTTGCACCACATAATAGCGTGTGCAATAGTTATCCTGTACGACACTGGTATGATGGTCTGATGTTTCGTAATCCTATCCGACACTCATACGATGATTAGGTAATCTTGTTAATTACAGATCGCATACGGTTCAGGGGAAGTGAATGTGTGTGATAGTCTCCTGATCGCACACGCTTGGCAATCATGAACTGTTTGTGATGGAGTGCGCATAGTAAATGTTGCCCCACATAATAGCGTGTGCAATGGTAATGCCAGCACACACGAGTAGCAAAGATGGAGCGTTTGGGATATTCGATATATCACAAACAGTTGTGTGAAGAATCGTGTTTGGGATAGATGCCCGCATCGCATACACTTAGTTATGCAAAACGTATGCATCATGGCTCCCTATCCCCGATGGTTTCTGGGTCATGTGGGAAGGACCCCCCTATCGCCCACACTCACTAGGTGATGGTTTAAAATGCCGTCGCAGAAAGGGGTTAAAAACCGTTTGTATAACAGCTCGTTGTACCAGTGAACCCACTGCCGGGGAGGCGGTGTAGGGGCACGAGTGAGACGAGCTGAATGACGGCGGGTGGTTTCCTCCTTGGTGCTCCTAGCGGTCGTCTTCTTCACCTTGCGCCCAGCCCGTGATGAAGACGCAACCATCGGCTCTCGGCTGCCTCTTTTGCGAAGCCGATGCTTCTGCTCTGGGGCCTGGGAACCCGCCTCAAGTCCTTCCTCCTCTTCGGGTGCTTCGGCCACCTCTGTCCCGGCAGCCTCGGCCCCAACAGTCTCTGCCCCGATAGCTTCTGTCCCAGCAACCGCGGCCCCTAACACCTCAAGCTCGGAAATCTCTTCGTCAAGACGCTCCTCATCTGAGGAATTCACATCATCATCATCGCCGGCTCCCCCGGCAGCCTTGATCCTTCGGTCTTCTGCAAGCCTGCTGAGTATGCACTCTTGCTCTTCTTCAGTAGTACCCTTAGTGAAATCCGTTTCCTTCCTGGTGGCTCTCTCCTCTAACCCAGAGGCCCAATCCATCTCATCCTCCAAGCTGGGTAGTGGCCAGTCTGCCTTGACTCCATTGGCATTGCAGTCTGGCATCCACTTGAGGATTTGGTCCAATGCAGAGTTGATGTGCAATGGAACAATCCTTGCCAGCAAGTGGAAGGTTCCGGCCTTGTGGAAGAGTTGCTCGCACAACCAGGTATGGCTCATGACCGTCAGGTTGTTGGCAACACCAGGGTGAAGCCGCATCCAGTCCGCGGCATTCTTATACTCCCAAGCAAAGCAATCCCTTCGCTGCAGCGGTGCAATGTGGCGCCGAAGGAAGTCGGCTCCCACATGCTCAATGGTGAGCCTGGTAGCCTTGAGGCAGGCGATTCTGTTCAGCATTGGGCGGAGGTTCTCGTCAGTGGTGCCCGGGTTGCTCTAGTCCTTGCCGCGCACCACACATTTGGTCCGCGGCAAGCAGAACGAAGGAGCCTCTAGGTCCTTGATCCAGCACCAATCACCCATCCATTCCTCTCACTTGCCACGCAATTTCCCTCCAAGATAATCCAAATCTTCTCTCCTCCCTCACGGAATCCATCATATATTCCCCGAAAGTGATTTGTCCTCAATGCGGGGGATATAGAAGTGGCGGAATAAATCTACATTGGGGGTGACTCCCACAAAGTTTTCACATAAATGAGCAAACACAGCCATGCTTGTCATCGCATTGGGCGTAAAATCCAGCAAGTGAAACCCAAAGCCATACATCATGGCGCTGAAGAAATCAGAGAAAGGGGGAGAAAGCCCGCAGTAAAAGTAGGCGCAGAAAAAAAGGATAGGAGTCTGACAGAATCTTGGACCCATCAGGAAGAACAACTGGTTCCCCATGGCCTTTGGTCTTCCTCCCCCACATATAGGCGTACCTCTTGATCAGGGTATTGCCATCTAAGTCCGACGGCAAGAAGACCACGTTCTCCTGCCGCCGCTGCACCAACTCCTCCGCCTCTTTCTTCTTTTCCTCTACTTTTAGATCCTTGGGCTTTGCCGTCTGTTTGCCCTTTACGGCGCTCTTCTTGCACCCCATTTCCTTAAGCAGAGGAAAGGGAGAGATCTGGTGTGGAATGGAGAGGGATGGTGGTGGCGGAAGCGGTTTCTGTCGCAAGGAAGAAGATGAAGCGGGAGGGGCGGAGGATGTGAATGACCAGCACTCCTTTGCGTATCCCTGATTTATTGGGACCACGCGACGGGGGCTTGCTCTCCACTATCCCCCAACAAAACCGCCTTTTACATGCGCACTACCCAGTAAACTGCCACAAACCCATGATTCCACTACCCGCAGTAACTGCGTGGGATGGACGTGCGATTGACAGGGCAGTAAAATCATTAATGCGTGGACAGCGGATTTTTTGCCGCGTGTCTATGCAATGTCTGGTCCTAACCCAACGACGCCCGCGGCGCGTATGGCTCAGGCCCGGGGGCTACTATCAGTGTACACGAATAGGGGTATTTGTTTCCCCTTGACTGGTGCACAGACTTGCGTGGCCTCCCGGGTGAATTAACCTTGCCAGGCGTGTCGAGCTCAAGAAGATCAAATCAATAAGAAGGCACTTCAAGGAGGCCTCCCTTGCCAGGCTGGAGAGTCTAGCTTGGTTGAGACCACCTCTGAAGGCCAAGTTTAGTTTGCCCCGGCAAGACTTCCGGGGCCACCAAGCTCAAGACCTGCCAAGCTCTATAAACTTGCAGATCCCCGCCAAGACGTAACCGCTTCACCTCATCGCACATAAGTCACTAATCAGTGCGTTGTCGAGCTCCCAAGTGGCTAGGTGGATCCTGTCAGGCACATGGCAGCATGGTACAGAGGAGATTAACTTTATTGACACCCGTCTATATGGCGTGTCACGCTAATAAGAAGAAGGCAGATAAACAGCGCGGCAGGCTTGCCGGGCATCAACACTAGCTTGACACCTAGCAGTGCATTTAATGCACTTTGTCCTAACTGCCAGAGTTAGGTATGATAGTACTGTTAGCTATCTAATCACCCTGAAATGACTATTTTGCCACTGTGGTCGCCCCTTAACCTATAAAAGGAGGCCCGAGGTAACCTAGCAAAGGGTTCAAAACCTTGATCCCCCAACACTTGTACGCGCACCCTACTCACCCCGAGGCAACCTTGTCGGGCTGGAGCTGGTCGTGTCTTCGTGTTCCTCCGTATCAATCCACCATAGCAGGAGTAGGGTTTTACGCTGCAAAGCGGCCCGAACCTGGGTAAAAGAGAGCCGTCCATCGCCGCGCTGCCCCTGTCGTTTCCGCTCTTTGTGCAACGTGACCGTCCCCTTGCCGAACCACAAAGGGGCATCCATGCCCATAGGTGATCGTGCTTCCATGCCGACAGCTATCTTACCAAATGATGACCGTGATTAGTTAAGTAATAAAAAACATCTGTCACCATAACAAATGCAACAGGGTGCACAGCTGAAGGGAAAAATGGAAGCTAACATTCAGCACAGTGCAATTTTAAACAATAGAAATGCATAGTTGAACACGTACATACTTCAGCAGAGTACAATATTAAAAGGGGCGACACAATCCGAAAGCTACCAAACTTAACTACACATAGCGATCTTCGTGATCACATACCATAGGATGTTCAACGAGTGATGGGTTGAATACTGTGGCCACACAATATTGAAATGTAGAATGTAGCAGATCGAGACCTTTGTGTCCTTCACAAAATGAAGCCATCCCTCCCTGAGGAACATCTTTGTACCCGAAGATCTCAGCTTCACTGACTAGGAGCAGTTTCTGCCAACACGAAGGTTAATGGTACGGTGCCCGAGCTTACCACAACTCAGGCACTCCACAAACTTCTTGGGTATAGGAAAGGTTGATTGCAAGTGTGGGGGAATGAGGATGCAAACAAATTTTGTTCCAATACTCAGCTGGAGTATCTGCCCAACCGAAACAGGCCGACCCCTCTTCATTTTTGTAGCGGAACCATCTATGTTCTGCTCCTCCTGGAGTGGAATCATCATCTTCTCCTGCTCCTCCTGGAGAGCATCCCTTGTCATCTTAATCATCTTTAGCTCCTGCTGGCCAACATCCCTCATCTTCATTTTCTTGCCAATTTGGCTGCTCATTTCATCTAGCTTTTCCATGGTTTGCTCATGGTCCTCCTCCTGTGCAACACCCTTCATCTTCTCCTGTCCACCCCTCATCATCTTGTGCTCCTCCTGTTCGACGCCCTTCATCTTAATAGTCTTCTTCTGCTCCTCCTGTGCAACATCCTTCATCTTTTTCTGATCTTCTTTCGCAACAGCCATCGAAGCACTTGATCTAGGGCATCCTTGGGTGCCATGAAAATAAGGCCTCTTTCTGCATCTTGGTCCTCTTTCTGGGTAGGTAAGCACATACCGGTTCCTCTCATGCTTCCGCCTCTTCCGGCCATTACCCACAACCTTCAGGACGATGGGCAAGCTTCCGTCTTAGTTCCGCGCCTCCGCCAAGGCTTCCGCGTCTGCGCTGATGGCCTTCACCGCCTTGTCCTTGCTCGCCTTCGGTGCCATGGCGGCTATGGAAGCAGGGGGCTGAAGCCCAACGGGAGTGTAGGGGTGGCGGATAGATGCGATGGGCTCTGTTTTGGGCGCAAGGAGGAAGACGATGGCTGATGGGGAAGGAGAGGGGGTAAATGAGCAGCGCCGAGTGTAGATTCCTTTTTATGGGGAAGGCGTGGTCTGGCTCTTTACTGTCTGATGTGGATGTGCTTTTGCAGGCGCATTATCTCTACAGCCGTTCCAGTCACCTCTCCCACGTCCCGCATGCAATGCGCATCATGGGGGCGCAGTTAAAAAGAAGATTATGACAGATTATGGCAGTTATCCTCTGCCAGGTATGCATGTGCACTGTTTTGGGCCTAGCCCAATGAAGCCTCACATGCGTGTGTGGCCCAGGCCCGGGGGCTCCTATCGGTGTACTAAGATTTGGGTCCTTAGTACCCCAAATTTGTGCACATGCAGTAGCAGCCTTCTCGACGGCAAGGCTTGTCGAAGGGCAACTAAAGACAAGGTCAAGACTAGTTGACAAGATACAAAGAAGACCTCCAGTCAAGTGATCGAAAAGTACTATATAAGAGTACAGAAGATCAAGGCTGAAGTTGCCGGCAGGACCCTTGCCGGCAAGCAAGTGAAGAACCGGCAAGCTCCGGGCCTGGCAAGAATCCCACTACCTTGCCACCGCTCCACCTCATCGATCAGGTTGTCACTTGTCGTATAGGTGTCGAGCGAGCAAGTAGTTAGGTGAGGCTTGTCTGGGCACGTGTCAGCTCACCGCTGAAGACACAACTTTAATGACATCCGTCCAAGGATCGTGTCAAGATGATAAGAGGTAGATGATAATTGTTGATGAAGAAAGGTGGGATGCCTACCGGGGAATCCCCAAGCTTAGATGCTTGAGAGTTCTTGGAATATTAACTTGAGATGCCTTGGGCATCCCCAAGCTTGAGCTCTTGTGTCTTCTTCATTCCTCTCAAATCACGGTTTCCCTAATTCTTAAAAACTTCATCCACACAAAACTCAACAAGAACTCGTGAGATAAGTTAGTATAAATCAATGCAAAACCTTATCATTCTCTACTGTAGAAAATCACTAAAATTATTATTTAACATTACATACTAAATTCCTCTGCATATTTAATACTCCTATCCTCAAATAGAATCATTAAACAAGCAAACATATGCAAACAATGCGAACATAACAGCAATCTGTCTAAACAGGACAGTCTGTAAAGAGTGCAATTGTACTCATACTTCCCTAACTCCAAAAATTCTGAGAATTTAACACACTGTAGAAAATTTATCGTAGCTTATTGTGCAAAAAGTTTCAACATTTTATCACATTCTGAATTTTCTGGATAATTATTGCAACAGCGATAAACTTTCTGTTTTGAAACAGCAACTCATATATTTGCAAAATAAGCATGGTGATGGCTATCCTTGCCACTTTTATTGAAATAAAAGATGCAAAACATTATTGTAAATAACAGCAAGCAAATCCTAATAAAATAAAATGACTCTCCATGCAAAACTCATATCATGTGACGAATGAAAATATAGCTCCAAGTGAGGTTACCGATAATGTTGAAGACGAAAGAGGGGATGCCTTCCGGGGCATCCCCAAGCTTAGTTGCTTGGACCTTCCTTGAATTTTTCCTTGGGGGTGCCTTGGGCATCCCCAAGCTTAGGGTCTTGTCACTCCTTATTCTCCTCATATCGATATCTCACCCAAAACTTGAAAACTTCAATCACACAAAACTTAACGGAACTTCGTGAGATGGGTTAGTATGATAAAGACAAATCATTCACTTTGGTACTGTCAAAGACAAGATTCATAATTGTTCTCACACAATGACTACTGTACTCTACAATTTCCACAATTTATATTAAGCAACATAAGCCATAGAAACTAGAAAACAAGCAAATTATGCATTGAAAACAGAATCTGTCAAAAACAGAACAGTACATAAAGATCTGAATTAATTTCATACTTATGTATCTCTAGAAATTCTGAAAGCTTCGGACAACGTAGAAAATTTGTATACCATTCAACTGTAAAAAATTCAGAATTTTTCCACGTTCCAGTAAAATACAGGAATTTCTGCACTGGACGCAAAAGTTTCTGTTTTTTGCACAGAATCAAGTCAACTATCATCCACACTATCCCAAAGGCTTTACTTGGCACTTTATTGAAACTAAAGCTATAAAACAAGATCACTACAGTATCCTAATCATGTGAACACACAAAAACAGTAAGGGTAAATGTTGGGTTGTCTCCCAACAAGCGCTTTTCTTTAATGCCTTTTTAGCTAGGCATGATGATTTTAATGATGCTCACATAAAAGATAAGAATTGAAACACAAAGAGAGCATCATGAAGCATATGACTAGCACATTTAAGTCTAACCCATTTCCTATGCATAGGGATTTTGTGATCAAACAACTTATGGGAACAAGAATGAACTAGCATAGGAAGGCAAAACAAGTGCAACTTCAAAACTTTCAACATAAAGAGAGGAAACTTGATATTATTGCAATATGTAAAAGCATATGTTCCCCTCTCATAATAATTTTCAGTAGCATCATGAATGAATTCAACAATATGACTATCACATAAATCATTCATTTCATGATCCACAAGCATAGAAATTTTCTTACTCTCCACATAAGCAAATTTATTTTCATGAATAGTGGTGGGAGCAAACTCAACAAAATAATTATCATGTGATTGGAAATTAAAATCATGATGACAAGTTTCATGGTTATCATTATTCTTTATAGCATACATGTCATCACCATAATCATCATAGATAGGAGGCATGCTTTCATCATAATAAATTTTCTCATCAAAACTTGGGGGACTAAAAATATCATCTTCATCAATCATAGCATCCCCAAGCTTATGGCTTTGCATATCATTAGCATCATGGATATTCAAAGAGTTCATACCAACAACATTGCAATCATGCTCATCATTGAAAGATTTATTGTCAAACATTTTATAGAATTCTTCCTCTATTAATTGAGCACAATTTTCCTTTCCATCATTTTCACGAAAGACATTATAAAGATTAATAATATGATACAACCTCAATTCCATTTTTTTTGTAGTTTTCTTTTTATAAACCAAACTAGTGATAAAACAAGAAACTAAAAGATTCAATTGCAAGATCTAAAGATATACCTTCAAGCACTCACCTCCCCGGCAACGGCACCAGAAAAGAGCTTGATGTCTACTACACAACTTGTTCTTGTAGACTCGTGTTGGGCCTCCAAGCGCAGAGTTTTGTAGGACCGTAGCAAATTTCCCTCAAGTGGATGACCTAAGGTTTATCAATCCGTGGGAGGTATAGGATGAAGATAGTCTCTCTCAAACAACCATGCAACCAAATAACAAAGAGTCTCTTGTGTCCCCAACAAACCAAATACAATGGTAATTTGTATAGGTGCACTAGTTCGGCGAAGAGATGGTGAAAAAAGTGTAGCAATGATAGTACATATTGATTTTTGTAATAGGAACAATAAAAAACAGCAAGGTAGCAATTGATAAAACGGAGCACAAACGGTATTGCAATGCTTGAAAATGAGGCCTAGGGTCCGTACTTTCGCTAGTGCAATCTCTCAACAATGCTAATCTAATTGGATCATATAACCATCCCTCAACGTGCGATGAAGAATCACTCCAAAGTTCCTATCTAGCGGAGAACATAAGAAGAAATTGTTTGTAGCTATTCTTTCCGATCGATCTATCAAGAGTTCATACTAATATAAGACCAAAGCAAATTCAGATTCATAATACTCAATCCAACACAAAGAACCTCAAAGAGTGGCCCAAGATTTCTACCGGAGAAACAAAAGACGAAAACATGCATCAACCCCTATGCATAGATTACCCCAATGTCACCTCGGGAATCCGCGAGTTGAGTGCCAAAACATATCTCAAGTGAATCAATATAATACCCCATTGTCACCACGGGTATTCATATGCAAGACATATATCAAGTGCTCTCAAATCCATAAAAGTATTCAATCCGATAAAGAGGGAAAACTCAATTCATCACAACAAGATAGAGAGGGAGAAACACCATATGATCCAACTATATTAACAAAGCCCGCGATACATCAAGATCGTGCCATCTCAAGAACACGAGGGAGAGAGAGAGAGAGAGAGAGAGAGATTAAACACATAGCTACTGGTACAAACCCTCAGCCCCGAGGGTGGACTACTCCCTCCTCATCATGGTGGCCGCCGGGATGATGAAGATGGCCACCGGTGATGATTTCCCCCTCCGGCAGGGTGCCGGAACGGGGTCTAGATTGGTTTTTTGTGGCTACAGAGGCCTGCAGCAGCGGAACTTCTAATCTAGGGTTACCCCCGAGGGTTTTGGAATATTTGGAAATTTATAGGGCGAAGAGGTGGTGCGGGAGGCCACCGAGGTGGGCACAACCCACCTGGGCACGCCTGGGCCCCCAGGAGTGCCCTGGTGGGTTGTGCTCTCCTCGGAGCTCCCCTCTGGTACTTCTTTGGCCCACCGGGTGTCTTCTGGTCCAGAAAAAATCTCCAAAAAGTTTCGTTGCGTTTGGACTCCGTTTGGTATTGATTTTCTGTGATGTAAAAAACAAGCAAAAAACAGCAACTGGCACTTGGCAGTATGTCAATAGGTTAGTCCCAAAAATGATATAAATTTGCTATAAAATGATTGTAAAAAATCCAAGAATGATAATATAACAGCATGAATACTTCATAAATTATAGATACGTTGGAGACGTATCAGCGTCCATGCCATGAAAGCTAGAACATAGCACGCCTAGCGAACTGGCATGTACTCATATGGCAAACTGGCAACTACCCATGGGTGTTGACATCGTGTAACCTCCCACACTAAACAACAAGTTTTACAACTGCTAGGTCACCGAAATCATGCTTCCAAAACTTCCAGTTCCCCAGGGCCGTCCCCTTTGGATACGATCTATTCTACGGCTTCCCTTCCTTCCCCACACACCACCACTGTTGCAATGGATGCACCACCGCGTGGTTGTCCTCCTCGTGGCTGGGAGACAATCGATGATGATTCTCTGGGACAGATCATAAATCGTGTGAACTTCCTCGCCGCTGGAAGACTTGGAAGTTCCTGCACCAACTTCTTCAGGAAACTTGTGCGTAAACATGCCAGCGACAAGCTAATGATAGTTGGTCTTCCATGCATCTTTGAGGAACACATTTTGTGGTGGGCCGGTCCAAGACAGCACGGACGAAGATGCACGATTACGCCTGTAGAGTGCTCTACCTTGGAAGGCACGGGCCAAGAATTGGAAGACACTAGGATTTTGTCCAAGGATCAAGTTAGTGTGGGGATTTTGTCCAAGGATGAGGGTAGTGTGATATGTAGTGGGATCATATGCTTTCTGAATGTACTTACATGGTAAAGCAAGCCTAGGTTTCAACCTTGAAGGCGCATACTTTCCGAAAGTACCTAGTTTTTCAATCATGCGTAGATTTACCTAGGAACACACATACTTTCTTAATATACTTACTTGTTCAATCATGCATAAGTTTCTACCTTCGAACGCACATAGTTTCTGAATGTACCTATTCAATCATCCGTAGGTTTGGGTTGGAGGAAACAGTGATTGGCTTGTTTACATAACGGAGGATACCGAGGTGAAGCTTCACAACATCTACATCGGTGTCGATGTTGCCGTAGCCCCGATGTCCACCGTCGATTTTGGCTGTGCTAATTTGCGAAATAGGTACATGCGTTACCATGGCGCCACAAAAACTTTGAAGGACATAGCACTCGTGGAACCCCCCCACAAGGTTGCACGCTAACACTAACTTCTGTATCATCGCGGTGTTCGACAGCAGGATAGGCATGACACAGCCTCAGGTAGATGGGAATGGTTGGTACGTTGAAAGCACATTTTCTCCCTTGGTGGTTTTGGTAATTAATGTCAACATACATGTTGTTGGACTAATGTTTTTATCTAGTGTATTTCAGATAAATTCAAAAGTGGCTTGCAAAGGACATGAGGATGCGGACCCATTCAAAATGTTAAGGACAAAAATTGGCTATCCCAAGAATCTTCATTTTTGGTTTAGTGATCCAAGATCACATTGAGTCCCTTAGAAAAGCCAATACTATTAAATGGGGATGAGGTATTGGTGATGAGGTTGTTGCTCAAGTGCTTGGTGATATTAATTGCTCCAAAAACCCTCAGTCATTTTCTCAAACACATCTGTCCAAACCCTAAATCCTAATCTTGGTCCCACCAATATCATCTATTCTGGACTCACCGAGATGACTATTCCCATTGCCACTACCAAACACTAGCAATTCGGTTTGACCGAAAAGGATCTCGTTCACACTGAGATTGTGCTGCCAAGTTTCTGTGATGACATTGTTTCACTTCGGAAACCGAGTTGAAACAATTAGAATTCCAAAATGAGGTTTTGGCCTAGCCATTGCACTTCGGCCCCACTGAGTTGTTCCACTTTGGTCCCACCGAAAAGTCCAACGTTCATATCTTTTACATAGATCGGTCTCACCAAGTTTATGTGCGGTCTCACCGATTTGAGTCAAAAGTGTGTAACGGTTGGATTTTGGGTGAAGGCTATTTATACCCCTCCACCCCCACCTACTCTCTAAGGGAGCCATCAGAACAAAAACTACTTCCACCATTCGTTTTATGGGAGAGAACCACCTACTCATGTGTTGAGATCAAGAGATTCCAATCCTACCATTTGAACCTTGATTTCTAGCCTCCTAAAGTTGCTTTCCACTCCAATCCTCCTCCTACCCAAGAGAAATCTGTGTGAGAGAGATTGAGTGTTGAGGAGACTATCATTTGAAGCACAAGAGCAAGGAGTTCATCACCAACACAACATCTATTACCTTTTGGAGAGTGATGTCTCCTAGATTGGTTTGGTGTCACTTGGGAGCCTCCAAGATCATGTGGAGTTGAACCAAGGAGTTTATAAGGGCAAGGAGACTGCCTACTTCGTGAAGATCTACCCGAGCGAGGCAAGTCCTTCATGGACATTGGCCATGATGGAATAGACAAGGTTGCTTCTTCATTGACCCTTCATGGGTGAAGCCCTCCGTGGACTCGTGCAACCGTTACACTCTGTGGGTTGAGGTCTCCATCAACGTGGATGTACGATAGCACCACCTATCGGAACCACGCCAAAAATCTTCGTGTCCTCATTGCGTTTGATTTCCCAACTACCCTTTACTTGCCGCACTATTGCACGCTTTACTATTTTCGCTACTCTATCTCTATATATGCATGTGAAGAAAGTCTTGGTGTCAACTTAACTAGTGCCGAAATCTGCCTAAGTTTAAAGAAAACAAAAAACTGCACCTTTGGTTCGTTAAGAGTCTATTCACCCCCCCTCTAGACCTATCTTCTCTGATCCTACAATTGGTATCAGAGCTTTGGTCTCCATTGCTTTGGTTTTATCTCCATTGGAGGAAGATGGATGAGTCTACTTTGGGGAGTCTTAGACGTAGAGTTCCCATTCTTGATGGAGAGTACTATATCTCTTGGAAAATTGAAATTCTTGCTATCTTTGATGAATTTAGCTTGAGTAAGTATGTTCAAAATCCTTATGTGCCTCCTATTAATCCCTTGCATCCCACTCATCAAGAGCAAATTGACATGCTTCATAATCTTTGAACCATTGATATTATCATGAGGGGTTTACCTAGAAGACGAAGAATCCGACATCGAATATGAGAAGACTATGAGAAATCTTAGTCTCATGGTAAATCGTCGGAATTACATGGCCGGAAGAAAAGAATGGACTCTTGATAGTGGTTGCATCAATCACATGACTGGAGATAGAGACATGTTTCGTGAGCTTGCCAAAAATGATGGTCCACGCAAGTATGTGACTTTTGGAGACAACTCCAAGAGTAAGGTACTTGGCCTTGGTAAGGTAGCCATATCCAATGATAACTCCATTCAAAATTTTATGCTTGTTGAATCCCTTGGTTACAATCTTCTTTCCGTATCTAGACTAGTCTACTTTGGTCCAATGTTCTATTTACCGAAGTAGATTGCCAAGTGTTTCGTTGAGATAATCATAATATGGTCTTTACCGGTATCCATAGAGGTGATATATACATTGTTAATTTCGCTAAAAGAGCACAACCTCGTACATGTCTTATTGCAAAATCTTCTAAAGGTTGTCTATGGCATAGAAGACTAGGACATGTTGGCATGCGAAACCTTGTTAAGCATGTTAAAGGAGATCATATCCTTGGTGTTAAAGATGTTATATTTGACAAGGCTAGACTTTGTAGTGCTTGCCAAGCCGGAAAACAAGTTGGAGGGAGTCATCCCGTGAAGAATAGCATGACCACAAGGAGACCACTTGAGCTACTCCATATGGATCTCTTCGGTCCCAATGCTTACAAGAGCCTTGGTGGTAACTCTTTCGGTATGGTCATTGTTGATGATTTTTCAAGATATACGTGGGTGTTTGATACGTCTCCATCGTATCTGCTTTTCCAAACACTTTTGCCCTTGTTTTGGACTCTAATTTGCATGATTTGAATAGAACTAACCCAGACTGACGCTGTTTTCAGCAGAATTGCCATGGTGTTATTTTTGTGCAGAAATAAAAGTTCTCTGATTGACCTGAAAATTTCCGGAGAATATTTTTTGGAATATATAAAAAATATTGGCAAAAGAATCAACCAGAGGGGGGCCACCCAGAGGTCGCAAGCCCTGGGGGCGCGCCCACCCCCCTGGGGCATGCCCTGCAGGCTTGTGGGCCCCCTGGAGACCCTCCGACCTCAATTCCAACTCCATATAACCCTATTCGGGGAGAAAAAAATCAGAGACAAGGATTCATCACGTTTTACGATACGGAGCCGGCGCCGCCTCCTGTTCTTCATCAGGAGGGCTGATCTGGAGTCCGTTCGGGGCTCCGGAGAGGGGGATTCGTCGCCATCATCATCACCAACCTTCCTCCATCACCAATTTCATGATGCTCACCGCCGTGTGTGAGTAATCTCTTCGTAGGCTTGCTGGACGGTGATGGGTTGGATGAGATTTATCATGTAATCGAGTTAGTTTTGTTAGGGTTTGATCCCTAGTATCCACTATGTTCTGAGATTGATGTTGCTATGACTTTACTATGCTTAATGCTTGTCACTAGGGCCCGAGTGCCATGATTTCAGATCTGAACCTATTATGTTTTCATGAATATATTTGTGTTCTTGATTATATCGTGCCAGTTGTAGACACCTATTACGTGTTATGATCCACATACCCCAAGTTTGAGGAGTTCATGTATTCACTAAGTGCTAATGCTTTGGTTCGGTTCTCTATTAAAAGAAGGCCTTAATTGTGATGCCCCCGGCTTAATCATGCACTAATCATACACGCAAATGCACACAATCAAGCCTAAGGACTCACTTGAAGATATCACAACACAACTCTAGACACAAATTAAAATAATACAAGCTTTATATTACAAGCCAGGGGCCTTGAGGGCTCAAATACATAAGCTCGCTTACAAGCGTCAGCGAAAGCATCAGATGTCTGAGTACAGATATAAAAGATAAAACAGATAAGCCTTTAAGAAGGCGGGGCAAAAGAAAACACTACGATAGAAAAGGCGCAAGCCTCCTGCCTGGGACCCTCCGATCCTACTCCTGGTCGTCGGCAAGCTCGTAGCAGTAGCCTCCCTCGGGGTGGTAGTAGTAGTCGTCGGCGGGGGCTTCTGGCTCCGGGGCTCCGTCATCTGGTTGTATCAATCGGATATGGGGAAAAAGAGGAAGCAAAGCAACCGTGAGTACTCATCCAAAGTACTCAGCAAGCAAGGATCTACACTAAATATGCAATATTTTCAAAGAGAGGCTGTATATGTGGACTGGGTTGTAGAAATGCCAGAATAGAGAGAAGGCCTAGTCCTATCGAAGACTAGCATCTTCAGCGGTCTTGCAACATTAGAAGAGTGTAGATTAGTATAGCAAAAGTAGTAGTAGCATTAAGTATCAACCTCGGCCAGAGATCCTTTCTCGACTCCCTACGAGAAAGCAATCCCAGATCCCTAGTATCCATATCTCGTTTCAAGTATCCAGTTCTAGTTGTATCGATCGGGATACAACTCCGAGCGTCCGTTACCGAGGATCCGGCTATGCATAGATTAGTTCTTCCCTGCAGGGGTGCACCAACTTACCCACCACACTCGATTAACTCCGACCGGACACACTTTTCTGGGTCATCCCAGCCTCAGCCAAACGACACACCGCAACCCTACCTAGAGCTCAGCAGATAGGTTCCCGTCGGTCTACATCCTAAGCGCTCGGGGGTCTTGGGCCATCACCCCTCGCCCTCCGGGTCGTTGCGCACATGGCTCAGATCCAAGCACCAGCTCTGTCGTGGATGGCGCCAATCACTCCATGCCGTACTGCTGAACTGGACGTCTGACAGAGCTTTCGGCTAATGCTACGATGCAGACTGCCCATAACTGTTCCCACATGATGGTTAGTGCTATCGGGCCAGAGGCCCACTCAGATCAAATATCCAAATCGTTAGTGTTTTGGTAGTGCAGTAACGAGCAGAGACTCACGATAGATGTGACCCCGTCGCCCCATCTTGAGGACTTGCGGCAAGGGCTAGGAATGCCCGGCCACGCCTCGTATTCATCTCACGGGTACCGTCCAGGTCATCCCGTCTTCACATCACTCGCGGGTACCCCTCAGGGTCGACTCGCCGTTCCAAGCAACAGTTGTAAAGTACAAGTATCCGTGTGTCCATAACATCAGGGAATCTGAGGTATCACCCTCGTTGGATTCCTACTTGATGTATCCGTCAAGGGGAACTCGGAGGAATCACCCTCGATGGGTTCACACTTGAGATGTTGCACGATAGCGTCGTTATCGGAAATGGTGAAGGAGGAATCACCCTCGATGACCACGTCCAAATAGCCACTCTACAGAGTTAACATCAGAAGTGCTAAACGAGGTATCACCCTCGGCACTCGATAGTAACGCTGCAGTGTCGTACAACTAAGGGGGTGATGTGTGGTGCCGGGGCCTAGTTGTTGAGTCTTCTGATGGTCCAGTGGGGCAACTTGGGACAAAGTGGGGTCACTGGGGTCTCTAACCAGCCTATACTAAGCAGTTTAGGATAAACAGGAAGGTATCAACAGCAGTTACAAAAACAGGCTATGCAACAGAAGTAGGATAACAGTAGCAATAGCAATTTTCTAATGCAAGCATAAGAGAGAAAGAATAGGCGATATCAACATGTTCAAAGGGGGGGTGCTTGCCTGGTTGCTCGGCGGCAAAGGCAGGGTCGTCAGGGGCATAGTCGATCTCCGGAGTTGCGTTAGTCTCAGGGACTATGTCGGTATCGGGCTCTATCAAGAGAGAAGAGGGGGAGTAAACAGATAAATACATAGCAAACATATGTAACACAGAGCATGCTAAGCTATCGTGCAGTGTAGGGTTGCCTAAAAGCATGTCTAAGTCATTTTAGTTATTTTAGGACTTAAGATGGAATTATTAACTGGTGTAAATGCACTATTCATCTACCGGAAATAGGCTAAAAGTTGCGGGTTCACCTTCGTAGAGGGTCCCGACATGGAAACAGACGACACGGTCAAATTCGCCTCGTCGTTCTGATCAACTTTCATGTATAAAGTTTTTCGATCCGAGCTACGGTTTATTTTCTACTAATTTTCAAAAGTTAAATCATTTTCTAGAATTATTTAAATTATCAGAAATAACCAGAAAAGGAAATATGATGTCAGCAGTCAACTGCGGCTAACCAGAGTCAAACCTGACAGGTGGGGCCTGTGGGACCCACATGTGAGCCTCTGTGGGTTAACAGTGGATTAATTTTAACTAAACTGAGTTATTTGGCTAGTAGGCCCCACATGTCATTGACTAAGTAGTATATCTAATTAAATTTTAATTATTAAAACATTTTAATTAGTGGATTAAGCGGTGGGGCCCGCACGTCAGCGTCACAGAGACGCCCAGTCAGCACGTTGACTGGTCAAACCAGTCAACGGGGACCCGTGGGGCCAAGCGTCAGTGGCACAGGGGGCCCACTTGCACGGCGCCGGAGACAGCTCCTGCGACCAAAAACACGGCGGGGCTCGCCGGAGACGGTCGGAATCGCGCTACTATGGCCCGTTTCGAGTGCGGCTACTTGTGTTCGAACGGGCACTTGCTGCCGCGTCATTTGGTGGCGGCGCCAGACCAAATGGTCGCCGGAATTGTGAACGGCGACGAGGTCAGTGGCGGCGATGTTCGGGCGCCCATCGGGCTAGGCGCTAGAGGGCATGGGAGGGCACATGCTCGTGCTCGTTGGGCTCCTGGGAGCACCAGGAGCTCGACCGTGGGCACGGGCGAGCGTGACAGGGCCATGGCCACGGCCACGGGCTCGTCGGCGGCGAACAGAGCTCGGGTGCGGCGACAACTAGCTACTGCGCGTGAAGGGGATAACGGAGGGGAGCAGGAGGCGGAGGAGCTCACCGCGCGGCTCACACGGAGGCCCGTGGTGGTTTAGTAGCTGCAGAACGGCGCGGTTCGTCGGAGAAGCGCCGGTGA
The DNA here is from genome assembly GCA_011799875.1 of Thinopyrum elongatum. Taxonomy (NCBI): domain Eukaryota; kingdom Viridiplantae; phylum Streptophyta; class Magnoliopsida; order Poales; family Poaceae; genus Thinopyrum; species Thinopyrum elongatum. The sequence continues at coordinate 312,050,933 of CM022298.1, read as the reverse complement.
TCAAAGCAAAGGGGGCGGCTCGATCCCGGCGATGCAGAGCCCTCCTGCTCGCGCTCTTGGTCGAGGATGGGGTAGTTGGGGATAGCGGAGGGGGCGGATAGGTCGGCGAAGCGAGGCGGTGGCTGTGGCCGTGGTGACGACGGTGAACGGCGCTGACCGCGCTCGGGCGACGGATCTGAAGGAGGAGAGGAGGCGAGGAGCGAGCGAGGGAGAGGGGGAGAATGGCAGTGGAGGCCAGGGGGAAGAAATGGGGCTTCGGCCTTATCCCCCGCGCCGGTGGGGCGTCGGTGGCCGTCGCGCTGTCAGCGTCTCGCCGGCGCGCGCGCGGCGACCACGAGCATGCCGACACACAGTGAGAGAGAGAGGGAGATGGGCCGACTCAGGCACTGTGCACTTGGGCCAGTGCACAGTGGCCTTTTTCTTTTTCTCTTTTATTTTTCTGCTTTTTCTTTTTACAGAGAAGGTTGTGTAATATTTTGAACCTCCAAATGAATTTGCAAAAATATGAAACTTGGTCACATAAGTGCATTGCAATATCCAGCACTGCCACAATAAGTTTGAGCAATTTTGGAATTCATTTGGATTTTCCAAAAAATGGAAATGGCATTTTTAGTGCTGATCTGGCACTGTTCAAATGCTTAGGCCCATTATGTGGTTGATGATGATGTTGTGTTCCTTAAAAGTAAATGGTTTTGGAATATTTGCTAGAATATGAACATTTTTCCAGCAATTTTTGAACCACTTTATTTTGCACTTGAATTTCAATTGATTTTCAGAGAGAAATTTGAATTGATTTGTTTAACCAATATGATCAAGCTCCGCAAATGAAAATGACTTGGCAATATTAGCAGAGTGTCACAGTGATTATTACACAGGGGTGTTACATTAATATCCCTTATTTTCCATTAGGACCCCGCTGCCACGGGAGGGTAGGACAAAAGATGTCATGCAAGTTCTTTTCCATAAGCACGTATGACTATATACGGAATACATGCCTACATTATATTGATGAATGGGAGCTAGTTCTGTGTCACCCTAGGTTATAACTGTTGCATGATGAATGCCATCCGACATAATTATCCATCACTGATCCATTGCCTACGAGCTTTTCACATATTGATCTTTGCCAAGTTACTTTGTTGTTGCCACTGTTACAGTTGCTACAAAACTATTACTGTTACGTTTGCCATCGTTACCGCTACTTCCATACTACTTTGCTACTAAAAACTTTGCTGCAGATATTGAGTCTTTGAGGTGTGGTTGAATTGACAACTCTGCTGCTAATACTCGAGAATATTCTTTGGCTCCCCTTCTGTCGAATCAATAAATTTGGGTTGAATACTCTACCCTCGAAAAGTATTGCGATCCCCTATACTTGTGGGTTATCAAGACCTTTTTCTGGCGCCGTTGCGGGGAGCATAGCTCTATTCTCTGAGTCACTTGGGATTTATATCTGTTGATCACTATGAAGAATTTGAAAGATCAAAGAACCAAGATCTATCCCTCTACTACGAGGGGAGGTAAGGAACTGCCATCTAGCTCTGCACTTGATTCACCTTCTGTTTTGAGTAAATTTGCGACACCACCACCTGCTAGTTATTCTTATATGTCGCAAGTAATTGATGTTGCTACTTCTGCTATGCATGATGCTAATGATGATACTACTACTTTGCTTGATAATACGGTGCCACTAGGCTAATTTCTTGATGAACAACTTGCTAGGGTTAGAGAAAATGAAATTGTTGAAACTGATGATATTATTGAAACTGAAGATTATGATTCTCCCCCTAGATATGAATTGCCTATTGTACCTGAGGGTTATGTTATGGATGAAGAAACTGCTAGAGAATTCTTTGCTTGCAATGATAGAGAAGATCTTAAGAAATTGCTAGCTAAGCTGAAAGAAAAATCCTTGAATGCTAGAATGCAATATGATCCCAATTTTGCTACTTCACCTATCTTTGTTACTGATAAGGATTATGAATTCTCTGTCGATCCTGAGTTAATTACTTTGGTTGAATCTGATCCTTTCCATGGTTATGAAATTGAAATTGTTGTGGCACATCTTACTAAATTGAATGACATAGCCACCCTATTTGCTCATGAGGAAAAAAATTGCTATTACTATATCCTTAAGTTGTTTCCTTTCTCATTAAAGGGTGATGCTAAGATATGGTTTAATTCTCTTGCTCCTGGTTGTGTGCGTAGTCCCCAGGATATGATATATTACTTCTCTGAAAAATATTTTCCTACTCATAAGAAACAAGCTGCTTTACAGGAAATATTTAACTTTGTGCCAATTGAAGAAGAGAGTCTCCCACAAGCTTGGGGGAGGCTTCTCCAATTACTTAATGCTTTGCCTGATCATCCTCTCAAGAAAAATGAAATACTTGATATATTTTATAATGGACTAACCGATGCTTCTAGGGACCACCTAGATAGTTGTGCTAGTTGTGTTTTCAGGGAATGAACTGTTGAACAAGCTGAAGTGCTATTGAATAATATATTGAGTAATGATAATGATTGGACTCTTCCCGAACCACCTCCTAAGCCAACTTCGAAGAAAAGATGTATTCTATTTCTCAGTCCTGAAGATATGCAAGAGGCAAAGAAATCTATGAAAGAAAAAGGTATTAAAGCTGAAGATATTAAGAATTTACCACCTATTGAAGAAATATATGGTCTTGATAACCCGACACAGGTAGTAGAGGTAAATTCTCTCTATAGATTTGATGAAGGTGATATTCCTTATAATAAGTCTGCTAGTCAATGCTTGGATGAATTTGATAGCTTTATTGTTAAACAAGAAAACTTCAATGCTTATGTTAGCAGACAATTGAAACATAATGCTTATATGCTTGAACGCTTGGGTGATTACATGTGTAGAACTGTTAATGATCTCAAAATTATTAGTAAACATGCTTTCATGGTAAAAACTCAAGTAGAACAAGTTCTCAAGGCACAAAATGATTTGCTAAATGAGATGAATAATAAGGTGAATGATAATGTTGTTAGAGTTATGACTAGAGGTGGTAAAATGACTCAGGAACCTTTGTATCCTGAGGGCCATCCTAGGAGAGTTGAGCAAGATTCTCAGAGAATTAATACTGATGCACCTAGTCCTAGTAATAAAAAGAAAAAGAAAACTGATAGGACTTTGCATGCTTCTAGTGAACCTGTTGTAGACACACCTGAGAACTCAAATGATATTTCTATTTCTGATGCTGAAACACAATCTGGTGATGAACATGAAACTAGTGATAATGATAATGATGATGTTCATGTTGATGCTCAACCTAGTAATGATAATGATGTGGAGATTGAACCTGCTGTTGATCTTGATAACCCACAACCTAAGAATAAAAGATGTGATAAGAGAGACTTCGTTGCTAAGAAACATGGTAAAGAAAGAGAACCATGGGTTTAGAAACCCATGCCCTTTCCTCCTAAACCATCCAAGAAAAGGATGATGAGGATTTTGAGCGCTTTGTTGAAATGCTTAGACCTGTCTTTTTGCACATGCGTTTGACTGATATTCTAAAAATGTCTCCTTATGCTAAGTATATGAAAGATATTGTTACTGATAAAAGAAAGATATCGGAAGCTGAAATTTCCACCATGCTTTCTAATTATACTTTTAAGGGTGGAATACCAAAGAAACTATGAGATCTAGGAATACCAACTATACCATGCTCCATTAAAAGAAACTATGTTAAAACTGCTTTATGTGATCTTGGAGCTTGTGTTAGTGTTATGCCTTTCTCTTTGTATCGTAGACTTGATTTGAATAAGTTGACACCTATTGAAATCTCTTTGCAAATGGTTGATAAATCAACTGCTATACACATCGGTATTTGTGAGGATGTACCTATCATAGTTGCAAATGTTACTATTCTGACGGACTTTGTTATTCTTGATATACTTGAGGACGACAGTATGTCGATCATCCTTGGCAGACCCTTCTTGAATACTGCAGGGGCTGTTATTGATTGCAACAAGGGTAATGTCACTTTTCATGTTAATGGTAATGAGCATATGGTACACTTTTCGAAGAAACAACCTCAAGTTAATAGCATCAACTCTATTGGAAAAATTTCAACTATTGCTATTGGAGGTTTTGAATTCCCTATTCCCACTGTCAAAAGGAAATATGATATTCTTATTGTTGGGGAAATGCATATCCCTGTTGAGTTAACCTAGTGTTATTCAAGAATTCTCCGGTTTCATGTCATTCGGAAGAAGTTTGTTAACGAGACTTGATCAACCTTGTTAATGGATTCCTTTTGACGGGCATGAGATGGATGAATTTAGAAAGCATAACTTTCTGTACCCACTTTTTACTTTCTGTTATTTAGAATAAATAAAGCAAAAAATACTATTATTTTTCTATTTTCTGAATTATCCATGCAATAAAAAAATGTCCCGGAAATAAAAGTTCTCCAAATGCCCTAAAAATTTAGTATGTTTTTTTATAGAATATTTAAGAATTTTGGGAACTGAGAACACACCAGGGGGCAGCACCAGTGGGCCACAAGCCCACAGGGCACGCCCACCCTCCTGGGCGTGCCTGGGTGGCTTGTGGGTCCCACGTGGTCCCCCTCACATATTCCAGCACCCATCCACTTCGTCTTCCTCCAGAAAAAATCCCACCATAGCTCAAACCTGTGTTCTAGCTCATCTTGCAGCCATTTTTGATCTCCTTGTGCAAAGCTCCATTTGCAAAACTATTTTGGGGGATTGTTCATCGGTATGTGACTCCTCCAATGGTCCAATTAGTTTTTGTTCTAGTGCTTTATATATTGCAAATTTTTGCTGCTGTGGTGACCTTGTTCTTGAGCTTGCATGTCAAATTTTATGGTCCAATGTAGTTTTGATGCATGATATAGCCTCTAGACACTTGTGGTAGTAGTTGCTATAAATTTTGTTGAGTTTGGTTCACTTTTATTATGAGTCACTAAAAATTTCAGAAACTTTTCAGAGGGAGAAAAATGTTTAGGAAGATTTACCAAGGTGGTTCCTTGAGGAAGCAAGCCCGAAGGCTCGCGATACATGAGCCAGACCTTGAACCACCAAGGGAAGCTCCAGTACAGCCTTGCGAATGCCTGTTGGATCAATTCATGGTTCATGCTGGTTTCAAAGAGGAATTTGATGCGTACGTACAAAATGCTGGCCTTGAGAACTCCGTGTCAGATAAGTGTAGGCAATACTATCACCTCACTGATTCATTTGTGCGAAGATCTAAGTTTACATCCCAGCGCAATACTCATACTGTTTTATTTGATCTTTATGACAAATCATATACCAAGGACCTTGAAGATTTTAATGATGCATGCAAAATCCCACAATGGGGCATTCATTGTGAGCCTCGCAAAAGTGAATATAATGATTTCCTTGCTAGCATCACTGTGGGAGAAACTAGAAATATTACACAAGCCACCATAGGGAGCATCCACTTTCCTGCCATACGTTATTTTGCTCTCTTCATCTGTAGATGCATTAATGGTAAACATGATCATAGCCACCTTTGTGCATCAGATCTTAGTGTCCTCAAGTGTGCAGTAATGGGTAATAAACGATATAACTTGGAGGCTATTATTGCAAGGAGGTTACATAATAATGCAAAAGATGGAGATTTCTTTGGTGGGATTTATGCCACCCGTTTAGGTAATTACCTTAGGGTATCCATAAGGGAGAATGACATTGAGTTACCACCTGCTTTTCTTGATTATAATGCTAGGGTACGCTACCAGTTTCTTGAGAGGAATGAATAGTCCCTCCTGTACCGACTGATCTTTGACAGGCAGCGTGCGGTCCATATTACGCTCCCCGCTCCTGCTTTCTTTAACTTACAGGTAAAACGGAGATACTTCATAACTAGAGAGGAGGCAGATGAGTATGAGAGAGAGGTGGAGGCCGCTCGCCTCCACGCTGCAGCCCTTCAGGCAGTAGCTGCCGCGTCCCAGTACAACCCCAACTATGATTTTGGATACTATCCAGGCCAGCCGTGGCCCTAGACCAACTTAGGCCAAAAGCCTAAGCTTGGGGGGGTACGTATTTCTCACCGACATTACATTCATGTTCACACATTCATTCTAGTTGTTGGTGTTCATACTTTTTCACTGTATTATCCATGTTAGTTTATTTTTCTCGCTTTCTTCTTGTGTGTTTGAAAAACTTTGAGAAAATCCAAAAAAAATTAGTTCTAGTTTCTTTCTAGTTTAATTAGTTGTAGTATTAAAAGAAAACCCCAAAAGATTTCTCGTTCTTCTTTTGCTTGTTGGGAGTTTTCCTGTGTAAATAGTTTTTCTCGTTTTCATTTTTGCTTTCTTCAGAAAAACAAAAAACTCAAAAAATATTTCAGTGTGTTTCTTTGAAATTCCTTCCCTTTTTATTTGGGTCGTAAGGAGAAGACCACGATGAAAATGTTGAGTGGCTCTCATATGCATTACTGTTGATCTAACAACGAGCCCATATTACCTTGTCTTCTCCTCTAAATAAATGTTGCAGATTCCAGCTTAGTCCAATGCACATGCACTCTTATTATTATTCACACCGTTCGGTCATGCAAGTGAAAGGCAATAATGACGATATATGATGAAATGATTGAGATGGAGAAAAGCTGGTACGAACTTGACCTATTTTGTTTTTGTAAATATGATTAGCTCATCGTTCTTGATTCAGCCTATTATGAATGAAACATGTTTGCAATAACAATTAGAGATTATAGTTACTCATGCCATGCTTAATTAGCTAGGAGCGTATAATGGTTTGTCTTGTGTGCCAACATGCAAATTAAAATGGTTATGATGTAGTATGACAGGATGGTATCCTCCTTTGAATGATTCAAGTGGCTTGACTTGGCACATGTTCACGCATGTAGTTGAAACAAAATCAACATAGCCTCCACGATTTTATGTTCATGGTGATTTATATCCTACTCATGCTTGCATTCAATGTTGGTTAATCTCAATGCATGTTTATGACCGTTGTCGCTCTCTAGTTGGTCGCTCCTCAATCTTTTGCTAGCCTTCACTTGTACTAAGTGGGATTACTGCTTGTGCATCCACTTCCTTAAACCCAAAGTTGTTCCATATGAGTCCACCATATCTACCTATGTGCGGTATTTACCTGCCGTTCCAAGTAAATTTGCATGTGCCAAACTCTAAACCTTCAAATAATACTCTGTTTTGTATGCCCAAATCGCTCATGTAGCGACTGGGGGATGTCAGTATCTTCCATGCTAGGTGGGTTATTCTCGCGATGAGTGGTGATTCACTTGTCATTCACGAGAAAGTGGTTGGTAATCGGGATGCCCAGTTCCATGCTCTAAATCAAATCAAAATATAATTATCAAACAAAACTCCCCCAGGACTGTTGTTGGTATGGACGGTACCTGTTGTTTCGGATCAGCCGTGGAGTGTGATTGTTGGTGGAGGGGGAGTAAAAACTTTACCATTCTGTTTGGGAACTGCCTATAATGTATCTAGCATGGAAGATACCGAGATCTCTTGGTTGTTATGTTGACAATGAAAGCATACCGCTCAAAATTATGTTCATCTTTGTTTTAAAAGCTCGAGCTCTGGCACCTCTGCAAATCCCTGCTTCCCTCTGCGAAGGGCCTATCTATTTACTTTTATTGCTGAGTCATCATCCTCTTATAAAAAACACCAGTTTGAGAGCACCACTGTCATTTGTATGCATTGTTATTAATTGATGTTGAGTCTGACTAAGACTAGATCTCTTTTACCATGAATTACAATGTCTAGCTAGTCCTTAATCTTCAGGGGTGCTATGCATTTATGTTTTCTGGTCTCAGAAAGGGCTAGCGAGATACCATTTTGTCATATTATATCATGATTGTTTTGAAAAAGTGTTATCATCCGAGATTTATTATTATTGCTCGCTAGTTGATTATGCCATTGATATGAGTAAATGTGAGACCTAAATGTTATTGTGAATATGGTTAGTTCATAATCTTTGCTAAAAACTTGAATGCTGGTTATACATATTTGCAACAACATGATCAAACAGAGTTTGTAAAAGTTTTTCTTTGTCACTTTCAGTTTGTCAACTGAATTGGTTGAGGACAAGCAATGGGTTAAGCTTGGGGGAGTTGATACGTCTCCATCGTATCTACTTTTCCAAACTCTTTTGCCCTTGTTTTGGACTCTAATTTGCATGATTTGAATGGAACTAACCCGGACTAGCGCTGTTTTCAGCAGAATTGCCATGGTGTTATTTTTGTGCAGAAATAAAAGTTCTCTGATTGACATGAAAATTTACGGAGAATATTTTTTTGGAATATATAAAAAATATTGGCGAAAGAATCAACAGAGGGGGCCCACCCAGAGGCCACAAGCCCTGGGGGTGCGCCCACCCCCCTGGGGCGCGCCCTACAGGCTTGTGGGCCCCCTGGAGACCCTCCGACCTCAACTCCAACTCCATATAACCCTATTCGGGGAGAAAAAATCAAAGAGAAGGATTCATCGTGTTTTACGATACGGAGCCGCCGCCGCCTCCTGTTCTTCATCGGGAGGGCTGATCTGGAGTCCGTTCGGGGCTCCGGAGAGGGGGATTCGTCACCATCATCATCACCAACCTTCCTCCATCACCAATTTCATGATGCTCACCATCGTGCATGAGTAATCTCTTCGTAGGCTTGCTGGATGGTGATGGGTTGGATGAGATTTATCATGTAATCGAGTTAGTTTTGTTAGGGTTTGATCCCTAGTATCCACTATGTTCTGAGATTGATGTTGCTATGACTTTGCTATGCTTAATGCTTGTCACTACACTACTAGGAAAAGGCCTGTTAGTGGCGCACCTGTTTTGGCCATTAATGGCGCACTACAGGTGCGCCACTATCATCACGCCATTAGTAACTAATACTAATGGCGCACCCCTGGTGCGCCATTAGTATACCAGACAGTAGTGGCGCACCAGGAAGTGCGCCATTAGTATGTCCCCTGGTGCGCCATTAGTATGCCTCCGAGGGGGCCATATTTACCTTGTGCTCTGGGTTACTAATGGCGCACTTCTATGTGGTGCGCCATTACTAAGTCAGATAGTAATGGCGCACCACATAAAAGTGCGCCATTACTAACAAATTTTTTTCAATTTTTTTTTTCAATTTTTTTTTTCAATCTCGGGTCACTATGGCTTAATCTTGGGTCAATATGCTTAATCTCAAGTCAAATCGCACTAAGTGGTCAAACTTCCCAAAAAGTCACCCATCCTCACACTACTCCAGCCCGAGCATGCTTAACTTCGCAGTTCTATCCAACCCCAGCACCACCTCACTTAACAAGCACTTGTTGATATATCTATGATATCAATCCTATTAAACCTTGTTGATGTCTAGGACTTTGTTCATGTACATTAGTGTGATGAAATTTTGAAAAAATATTTCAAACTTCCCGGTCATATTACGTATCATATTTTGAAAAAAAATTCCAAAAAAAAATTCGAAACCAATTTTTTTTTTCTATTACTAGTGGCGCACCTAGCAAATGGTGCGCCACTAGTAAGTTTGAATTTTTTTCGATATTTTCCCCTCTAGATCTTAAAAGCTCCGTATCTTTCGTTCTGTTAGGTTTTTGGGGATTCTGAAAATGTTTAACGGGGTTTCCCCGTTAAATTCGGATGTAACTTTTCGAGTAGATGATTTTTCATATAAAAAACTTTTTCATCGGAGTTCGTATGCAAAAGTTATGCCCATTTTACAAATTCTCGAGAGATGTTGCAAAAAAGTCGAAAATTCATGTTTGTAAATTTTGCTAACAACTAGACCACATATCACATGGGAATCTTATTTTCTTTTATTTTTTTGACATTTCTATCATTTTCTTTTATTTTTTTTGAAACTGAAAAGGCGGTCCACCAGGGGGAGGGGGGCATTTGGTGAATAAATTGTAAGACTCAGAAAGTTAGTAATGGCACACCACGTAACAGGTGCGCCATTAGTAACCCTGGTTACTAATGGCGCACCTGTTACGTGGTGCGCCATTACTAGATTTGCAAAAAAAATAAAAGTAAAATGTTTAGTAGTTTGAACTAGTAATGGTGCACTGTACCCAGGTGCGCCATTACTAGTTTTGAAAAAAAAAAAGTAAAAAAAAATTTGTTAGTAGTGGCGCACGGAGTGTGTGGTGCGCCATTACTAGTTAAAACTAGTAATGGCGCACTGTGCCCTGGTGCGCCATTAATAGTTTTGGAAAAATAAAAAAAAATTGCTAGTAATGGCGCACCGTGTGTCTGGTGCGCCATTAGTAATGAGGACACTAATGGCGCACCTGTATCTGGTGCGCCACTGCTATATAGCAGTGGCGCACCACATACATGGTGCGCCATTAATGTCCATATCAGCTATAGCCCTTTTCCTATATAGCAGTGGCGCACCACATACATGGTGCGCCATTAATGTCCATATCAGCTATAGCCCTTTTCCTAGTAGTGCTAGGGCCCGGGTGACATGATTTCAGATCTGAACCTATTATGTTTTCATGAATATATTTGTGTTCTTGATCCTATCTTGCAAGTTGTAGACACCTATTACATGTTATGATCCGCATACCCCAAGGTGACAATAATTGGGATTCTTTTCGGTGATTACCGTAGTTTGAGGAGTTTATGTATTCACTAAGTGCTAATGCTTTGGTCCGGTTCTCTATTAAAAGGAGGCCTTAATATCCCTTAGTTTCCATTAGGACCCCACTGCCACGGGAGGGTAGGACAAAAGATGTCATGCAAGTTCTTTTCCATAAGCACGTATGACTATATACGGAATACATGCCTACATTATATTGATGAATGGGAGCTAGTTCTGTGTCACCCTAGGTTATAACTGTTGCATGATGAATGCCATCCGACATAATTATCCATCACTGATCCATTGCCTACGAGCTTTTCACATATTGATCTTTGCTAAGTTACTTTGCCGTTTCCACTGTTACTGTTGCTACAAAACTATTACTGTTACTTTTGCCATCGTTACCGCTACTTCCATACTACTTTTCTACTAAAAACTTTGCTGCAGATATTGAGTCTTTTAGGTGTGGTTGAATTGACAACTCAGCTGCTAATACTCAAGAATATTCTTTGGCTCCCCTTGTGTCGAATCAATAAATTTGGGTTGAATACTCTACCCTCAAAAACTGTTGCGATCCCCTATACTTGTGGGTTATCAGTGTTCTTTCTTTATGACAAATCATAGTTACAAAAGATCTTCAAGAACTTCGCTAGGAAGGCCCAAAATCAATTTGAAGTGAATATCAAGATGGTTCGGAGCAACAACGGAACAGAGTTCAAGAACGCCAATGTAGATACCTTCCTTGACGAAGAAGGCATCTCACATGAGTTCCTGGCTACGTACACACCTCAACAAAATGGAGTTGTTGAGATGAAGAACCGTACCCTTAATGAGATGGCGAGAATGATGCTAGATGAATACCAAGACATCAAAACACTTTTGGGCGGAAGCGGTTGAGACGGCTTGTCATGCTACAAATCGACTTTATCTTCATAAGCTTCTTGGTAAAATGGCATACGAGCTACTCACCGGTAACAAGCCACAAGTTGGATACTTTAGAGTATTTGGCTCAAAGTTTTACATTCTTGATAAACATCATCGTTCAAAATTTGCTCCTAAATCTCATGAAGGTTTCCTACTCAGTTATGGATCAAACTCTCACACTTACCATGTCTACAACAACTTCACTCGAAAAGTTGAAGAGGCATTAGATGTGAAGTTTGATGAAACTAATGGCTTGCAAGTAGAGCAATTGCCAATTGATGTAGGAGACAAAGATCCTTCAGAAGAAATTCAAGACTTGTCTATTGGCAAGATCCGTCCAACAAAGGTGAAGGAGAGCACTTCGTCCATTCAAGTGGAAGTCTCAACTTCACATCAAGGTGAACCACAAGTTGACATGGAGGCATCCATAAGTGGAACACGTCAAGACGAAGGGAACGATGAAGTACAACAAGATTATCCACCTCGACCTCCCTCTCCACCTCCACAAGTGAACAACGACACCAACAACAATGAAGAAGAAGAAGATGATGATGAGGATGCATCACCACGACCCAAGAAAAAGCTATCCCGTTGAACAAATTCTTGGCGACATTAAATCCGAGAGAATTAGTTGCTCTAAATCTTGTTTAGCTAACTTTTGTGAGCATTACTCATTCATCTCTAGCATTGAGCCTATGAAGGTTGATGAAGCCCTTGAAGACCCCGATTGGGTGAATGCTATGCATGAAGAGCTACACAACTTCGAGAGGAACCAAGTGTGGACATTGGTTGAGAAGCCCAAAGATGAACAAAATGTCATCGGAACCAAATGAGTGTTTCCGAACAAGCAAGATGAGGATGTACAAGTCATACGCAACAAGGATCGTCTCATTGCTCAGGGCTACACTCAATTCGAAGGTATGGACTATGGTGAGACCTATGCCCCTGTTGCTAGACTTGAATCCATTCACATTGTACTTGCTTATGCCAATCACCATGATATCACCCTCTACCAAATGGACATTAAAAGTGCTTTTCTAAATGTTGAAATTGAGGAGGAAGTTTATGTAAAACAACCTCCTAGCTTTGTTAACCCCAAGAAACCGAACCATGTTTACAAACTTCATAAAGCTCTCTATGGTCTCAAACAAGCTCCTAGAGCTTGGTATAAATGCTTGACAAAGTTTCTTCTTGAAAAAGGCTTTGAGATTGGTAAAATTGATTCAACCTTATTCACTATGAGAGTAAATGGTGAACTATTTGTGTGCCAAATATATGTTGATGATATTATCTTTGGATCTACTGACCCTCTCTTTAGTGAAAAGTTTGGAAGGTCGATGTCGGAAAGGTACGAGATGTCTATGATATGTGAACTTAAGTTATTCCTTGGATTGCAAATCAAGCAAACTCAGGATGGTACCTTTGTTTCCCAAACAAAGTATACCAAGGATCTATTCAAAAAGTTTAACATGCAAGAAAGCAATGATATGGAAACTCCCATGCCTAACACCGAACATCTTGACTTGCCAAAGGATGGCTGATGTCTACTAAGCAACTTTATTCTTGTAGACTCGTGTTGGGCCTCCAAGCGCAGAGTTTTGTAGGACAGTGGCAATTTTCCCTCAAGTGGATGACCTAAGGTTTATCAATCCGTGGGAGGCGTAGGATGAAGATGGTCTCTCTCAAACAACCCTGCAACCAAATAACAAAGAGTCTCTTGTGTCGCCAACACACCAAATACAATGGTAAATTGTATAGGTGCACAAGTTCGGCAAAGAGATGGTGATACAAGTGTAGTAATGATAGTAGATATTGATTTTTGTAATAGTAACAATAAAAAACAGCAAGGTAGCATGTAACAAAAGTGAGCACAAACAGTATTGCAATGCTTAAAAATGAGGCCTAGGGTCTGTACTTTTGCTAGTGCAATCTCTCAACAATGCTAATCTAATTGGATCATATAACCATCCCTCAACGTGTGATAAAGAATCACTCCAAAGTTCTTATCTAGCGGAGAACATGAGAAGAAATTGTTTGTAGGGTACGAAACCACCTTAAAGTTATTCTTTTCGTTCGATATATTCAAGAGTTCGTACTAAAATAATGCAAAGTTATTCTTTTCGTTCGATCTATCCAAGAGTTTGTACTAAAATAACACCATATGATACGCAACAACCAACTCTAATGTCACCTAGATACTCTAATGTCACCACAAGTATCGATGAGTTAATTATACGATACACATCAAACAATTTCAGATTCATAATACTCGATCCAACACAAAGAACCTCAAAGAGTGCCCCAAGATTTCTACCGGAGAAAGTAGGATGAAAACGTGCATCAACCCCTATGCATAGATTACCCCAATGTCACCTTGGGAATCCGTGAGTTGAGTACCAAAACATATATCAAGTGAATCAATATAATACCCCATTGTCACCACGGGTATTCATATGCAAGACATATATCAAGTGCTCTCAAATCCATAAAAATATTCAATCCGATAACAACGAAATCTCAAAGGGAAAACTCAATTCATCGCAACAAGATAGAGAGGGAGAAACACCATATGATCCAACTATATTAACAAAGCCCATGATACATCAAGATCATGCCATCAAGAACACGAGAGAGAGAGAGATTAAACACATAGCTATTGGTACAAACCCTCAGCCCCGAGGGTGGACTACTCCCTCCTCATCATGGTGGCCGCCAGGATGATGAAGATGGCCACCTGTGATGATTTCCCCCTCTAGCAGGGTGCCGAAACGCCGTCTAGATTGGTTTTTCATGGCTACAGAGGCTTGCGACGGCGGAACTTCTGATCTAGGGTTATTTCTGATGGTTTCTCCATTTATAGGATTTTTTGGCGTTGGAATCACGCTAAGATGGGCCTCGAGGTGAGCACAACCCACGGAGGCAAGCCAGGCCCCTCTGGCGCGCCCTGGTGGGTTGTGCCCTCCTCGTGGCTCTTCTGGCCCTCCCACGAAGCTTCTAGTGCCTCTTTTATTCCAAAAAAAATCATCAATAAGTTTCGTTGCATTTGGAGAACTTTTATTTCTGCACAAAAAACAACACCACGGTAGTTCTGCTGAAAACAGCATCAGTCCGGGTTAGTTCCATCCAAATCATACCAAAACCATATAAAATTGTTGTAAACATGGCATGAATACTTCATAAATTATAGATACGTTGGAGACGTATCAATGGCAAACCCGTTGATCAAAAGGTTTATAGATCCATGATTGGTTCATTGCTAGATCTATGTGCCTCCCGTCCCATCATTATGCTAAGTGTGTGCATGTGTGCACGATATCAAGCGGCACCAAAAGAATGTCATCTTAAGGACATGAAGAGGATTGTGAGATACCTTATACATACACCAAACTTTGGCATTTGGTATCCCAAAGGATCTTATTTCAAACTTGTTGGCTATTCCATTTCGGACTATGCCCGAGACAAGGTTGACAGAAAATCCACTCCGGGTACATGTCAATTCCTTGGTAGATCTCTCATGTCTTGGTCTTCCAAGAAACAAAATTTGGTATCTCTATCCACCGTCGAAGCGGAATACATTACCGCGGGATCATGTTGTGCTCAATTACTATGGATGATACAAACTCTCAAAGATTATGGGATACATGTGAAACATGTGCCATTACTTTGTGACAATGAGATTGCTATTAAGTTGCACACAATCCCGTGCAACATTCTCGAACCAAGCATATTGAGGGTCGTCACCATTTCATTCGAGATCATGTTGCTAAGGGTGATATTGACCTCAAGAATGTTCATACCTACAAACAATTTGCGGATATCTTCACTAAGCCTCTTGATGAAAAGACATTTTGTCACTTGAGAAGTGAGTTGAATGTCATTGATGCTTCCAACATGAACTAGACACTCACTTGGATGCATGCAAGGGCATGAGCTATTATGACTAATCCTTGATATCTCTGTTATGATGATCATTTCATATCTTGGATACATTGCTCCCTTGTATTGCACCTAACCCTTGTAGGTACTTGGATATGCACTATTTCATAAAGCTTGCGCTCAACATTGATATCTTGAGCAAAGGAGATTGGACCAAGTATCTATAACTTTGGTGTGCTCAAGGAACAAGACAACTTAAACATATCCTTTGACACTATATGACTCTATGCTTCACTCTTGTCAATTTGGATACATATCTTATTCCTTGCAAAACTAACCCATGTAGTAAGATGAACTACAAATGAAAGGATTGCTCCAATTTCCACTCCATGAGCATCTACCTCAAGTTCAACTACATGATGGACATCCACATCAAACCCAATGTAAGTTCTCACATCTTAGAGAAGCTTTACTCAAAGACATGAGTCAAAGCAACTCAACAAGATGTGAATACATTGAAATGCTTAAATGAGAAATGTCAACCCCATTTTGAGCTTAACAATGAGGATGACCTATATATGATCAAGTGTTCTCGCTTGACTCCTAACTCAATATACTCTAACATAGGTGACCTAGTCGACGACCTCCTCTAGATGGAGTCCTCTAGTGTCTCCTTAATTTGCCTTTGTCTTGCTAGAGTGCTTCTTAACTTCATCTAGACTTCTTTCTTTCTGTGTTCCTTTTTCTTTAGTTAGTTTCTGGTAAATTCATTGCAAATTTTATTCAAATTCCTTGCATATCCTTATGAGAACTCTTTGCCTAGTGAGCTGCATTGGTCAAATATTCCTTCTGTGTTGAACTCGGTCCCACCGACTTGAAAGACATCGGACTCACCGAAGTGTAGTTAACACTACAACACAGTTCATCGGTACAACTGAAATGGACTACTTCAGACTCACCGATGTGGCCTCTTTGTGTTGTCCTAATCTCGGACACACCGATTGGTACAACTCGGCGTCACCGATTTCACCACCTAAAGAATGTTTAATCAAACTTTTTCTCTCTATTTCTTCTCTAGCTCCACTCAATGATTCTTTCCTCTGTCTGCATCTACAATTACATCATGCCTAGTTGTGCCTCTCTAGGATCACACTCACTTGACTAATAACCTTGAAGCTAACCCTTCTTGGAAATTAATGTCAAAGGGGGAGGGAGATGCACATCAAAGCTTATTTAAAAATCTCTTCTATATCAAAAGGCATATCCAAAGGAATAGAGACGAATTTCCAGAAGAGGAGAGAATCTGCATGTTTCTAAGAGGGGAGAAACATGTTGATTATTTAAGTTAAGTCTTCTCTATTTCCAGTCTTGCTCTGATTTTATCTCACACTACCTACTCCCATTATCCAATGCTAGATTCAGGGGGAGAGGAAGTTCAAGTTGAGGGGATAAAAATCCTTGAAATTTTAATTTTATTGCAAATCTTGTTCAATTCTTTTGGGGACATGTCTGCATCTAAAGAAGTACTCACGCAGTGGTACTTATCTCATACATGTCATCCCAATCTTGGTACTCTTGTGGCTTCTTTCTTGTTGAAATTTTCTTTTGTTATCTAACCTTGTTTTCTCAAGCTTATTTCTTCATCAACCAGCTCAAGAATCTCAAGATAAGTGTATGAATCTCACTCATGTGCATGATGATCTCTTGCTTGTTGCACATACTGTTTGCGAGAAAGAATCATGCATATGAAGGTACCTATCTCATCATGTTGCTCTGATGCATATAACCAAGATACATGTAACTCATTACTCATTCCTTCCTGTTGTGCACTCATATTTCGTAAGCTACTATCACTTGCATGATTGCACACTTGTAGGGGGAGCATATGCATGTTACATGTTTTTCTCAGAGCTCTAATGTACTATTTGCTACATCTCCACTTGAAGCTTTGATGTATGTTGTCATCAATTACCAAAAGGGGGAGATTGAAAACACATTTTCTCCCTTGGTGGTTTTGGTAATTAATGTCAACATACATGTTGTTGGACTAATGTTATCTAGTGTATTTTAGATAAGTTCAATAGTGGCTCGCAAAGGACATGAGGATGTGGACCCCTTCAAAATGTTAAGGACAAGAATTGGCTATCCCAAGAATCTTCATTTTTGGTTTAGTGATCTGACACGTCTCCATCGTATCTATAATTTTTTATTGTTTCATGCCCATATTCTACAACTTGCATATACTTTTGGCAACATTTTATATTATTTTTAGGACTAACATATTGATCCAGTGCGTGCCAGTTCCTGTTTGTTGCATGTTTTTTGTTTCGCCGAATATCCATACCAAAAAAAGTCCAAACACGATAAAAATTTACGGAGATTTATTTTGGAATATTTGTGATTTTGGGGAAAAATAATCAATGCAAGACGATGCCCGAGGGGCCCACAAGCTCGAGAGGTGCGCCCCTACCCTGGGCGCGGCCAGTAAGCTTGTGGGGCCCCTGTAAGGCGGTTGGTGCCCTTCTTTCGCCGCAAGGAATCTTCTATCCGGATAAAAAGCGTGTTAAGATTTCAGCCCAATCGGAGTTACGAATCTCTCAGAATTTAAGAAACGGTGAAAGGCCAGAAAATAGAATGTGAAACAGAAGAGAAACAGAGAGATAGATCCAATCTCGGAGGGGCTCCTGCCACTCCACCGCCATGGAGGCCATGGACCAGAGGGGAAACCCTCCTTCCATATAGGGGGGAGGTCAAGGAAGAAGAAGAAGAAGGGGGGATCTCTCCCCCTCTCTCTCGATGGCGTCGGAACACCATCGGGGCCATCATTGTGACGGCAATCTACACCAACAACTTCGCCGCCGTCATCACCAACTCTCTCCCCCTCTATGCAGTGGTGTAACACCTCTTCTCCCTGCTGTAATATCTACTTAAACATGGTGCTCAATGCTATATATTATTTCCCAATGATGTATGGCTATCCTATGATGTTTGAGTAGATCCATTTTGTCCTATGGGTTGATTAATGATCATGATTGGTTTGAGTTGTATGTTTTATTATTGGTGTTGTCCTATGGTGCTCTCCGTGCCGCGCAAGCGTGAGGGATACCCGCTGTAGGGTGTTGCAATATGTTCACGATTCTCTTATGGTGGGTGGCGTGAGTGACAGAAGCATAGACCCGAGTAAGTGGGTTGTTGCGTATGGGAGTAAAGAGGTCTTGATACTTAATGCTATGGTTGGGTTTTACCTTAATGATCTTTGGTAGTTGCAGATGCTTGCTAGAGTTCCAATCATAAGTGCATACAATCCAAGTAGAGAAAGTATGTTAGCTCATGCCTCTCCCTCATATGAAATTACCGGTCTAGCTATCGATTGGCTAGGGACAAATAACTTTCTTATGACAAAAAGCTCTCTACTAAACTAATTTAATTCTTTCTTTATCTAAACAACCCCTATATTTTAGTTACATGTTCTTTATTATCTTGCAAACCTATTCCTTTACACCTACAAAGTACTTCTAGTTTCATACTTGTTCTAGGTAAAGCAAATGTTTAGTGTGCGTAGAGTTGTATCGGTGGTCGATATAACTTGAGGGAATATTTGTTCTTCCTTTAGCTCCTCGTTGGGTTCGACACTCTTACTTATCGAGAAAGGCTACAATTGATCCCCTATACTTGTTGGTTATCAAGACCTTTTTCTGGCGCCGTTGCTGGGGAGCAATAGCGTGGGGTGAATATTCTCGTGTGTGCTTGTTTGCTTTATCACCAAGTAGATTTTATTTTGTGCTCTTGTTTTCTGTCTTTAGTTATGGGTAGGAAACATAAAATACCAAAAAAATTAGTTGTACCTGCTAAACCAATGGTTGAAGAACCACCCAAAATCTATCGTACTGCTGAAGCTTTCTACTTGGATCATCTTCGACCCCTACGTGCTCGTGCTGAAAACCCAACTAGCTTAGTTGAGGGAAAAATCATTAAATGAGCATGCTTATTTTGTGTGACACCGCTTATCTCAAAAAGGGAAACTTTTATGGCATCATATTAATAGTTTGTATTGTTATGCTTTGAATTTATGCGAAATATATGATTTTACTTGTTGTTTCGAAGACCCTAAAAACACCTTTCTTTACATTGTGAGTTTAATGATAATGGAATCTTATCTTCTTATGCCAAGGGTGTTTATAATTACTATGGTATTGAACAAATTGAAGAATTTGTTGCTTTTAAGGGTGTCTATGAAATTGCTTCTTTGATTGAAAAATATGATGTTACTCTTTACAAGTCTGGAAATTTTGCCATACTTAAATATTGCTATGATAATTATGCTTCTAATGCTTATGTTAAACCATATATTGAGGACTCCTCCGCTGTCCAAGAGGAGACTAATATTTTGTAGGAAACTATGGAAGAAGAAATTGATGACACTGTGAGCTCATTAGATGAAAAAGATGAGGAGGAGAGCGAAGAACAAAAGGAGGAGGAGCAGATTGATCACCCGTGTCCACCTTCTAATGAGAGTAACTCTTTATCCCATACATTGTTTAATTTCCCTTCGTGCTTACCGAAGGATGAATGCTATGATGATTGCTATGACCCATTGATTCGTTTGAAATATCCCTTTTTGATGAAATTGATGCTTGCTATGCTTGTGTCCATGATGCCAATATGAATTATGCTTATGGAGATGAACTCGCTATAGTTCCTTATGTTAAGAATGAAATTGTTACTATTACACCCACACATGATAGTCCTATTATCTTTTTGAATTCTCCAAACTACACTATATCGAAGAAGTTTGCTCTTATTAAGGATTATATTGATGGGTAGCATTTTACTATTGCACATGATGATTTTCATGAGTATAATATGCATGTGCTTGCTGCTCCTACTTGCAATTATTATGAGCGAGGAACTACATCTCCACCTCTCTATGTTTCCAACAGAATAAAATTGCAAGAAATTGCTTATGCTATGTATTGGCCCTTACTTGTTGTGCATGACTTGTTCTTTTATGACATGTCGATGTATAGGAAGAGAGTTAGACTTCATAATTGCATGATATATGTTGCTTTGTGCTCACTACTAAAATACAAATCATTGTTAATTAAAATTGGCTTTGATATACCTTGGGATCCGGGTGGATCAATTACTTGAGCACTTTATGCCTAGCTTAATGGCTTTCAAGAAACCGCTGCCAGGGAGACAACCCGGAAGTTTTAGAGAGTCATTTTATTCTGGTGTGTGCTTTTATAAAGTTTAAAAACAAAAAAATTTAGAGGGGAACCTAAAACTTTTCAAAAAGAAAAGCGAAAGTGAGAAGGACGAGCATTGTTAAAGCGGGAGATAGCCTTGAACTTTGTTCATGCCCATGGAAACTTTGTGAACCTTGATCATAGAAACTTTTCAACAAAAATAATTATCCCCTTGTACAAATCCATTGTATTATAAAAATAATGTGCCAAGATTTGCCTTTAGGATGTTTAGATTGCTTGTTTGGTATGTGCGGCGCAAAAACAGAAACTTTAGCTGTAGTGTGTGAATTTACATTTTTATTGGAACGTCAAAAGTTTCTGAAATTTCTACACAGTACTTCTATGCAATTTTTTTATTTTTTCCTAATTTTTCAGAATTTTTAGAGCTACATAAGTATGGTCAATGTTCAGATTGCTACAGACTGTCCTGTCTTTGACAGATTCTGTTTTTGATGCATTGTTTTGCTTGTTTTGATGGAACTATGGATTGTATAGTTGGTATAAGACATGGAGATGTTACAATACAGTAGGTATAATGCAAAAATAAAATATTAAAGGGTTTTCAACAGTACTTAAAGTGGTGATTTGCTTTATTATACTAACGGATCTCACGAGGGTTTGGTTAAGTTTTGTGTGTTTGAAGTTTTCAAGTTTTGGGTGAGGTCATGATGGATGAAGGAATAAGGAGTGGCAAGAGCCTAAGCTTGGGGATGCCCGAGGCACCCCAAGGTAATATTCAAGTACTCCCAAGCAACTAAGCTTGGGGATGCCCGGAAGGCATCCCCTCTTTCTTCTAACGACCATCGGTTATTTTACTTGGAGCTATATTTTTATTCGTCACATGATATGCGTAAATTCTTGAAGCGTCTTTTGTGTTTATTTTTCACTTTTCTTTTATGCACCAAGATGGTATGAGATAGTCCTTGGTTTATTTATATAATGCTCTTTGCACTTCACTTACATCTTTTGAGTATGGCTTTATAGAATGCTTCATGTGCTTCACTTATATCATTTGAAGTTTGGATTGCCTGTTTCTCTACACATAGAAAACCGCCATTTGTAGAATGCTCTTTTGCTTCACTTATATTTGTTAGAGCTTGGGAATATGTTTTGTAGAAAGAATTAAAACTCTCATGCTTCACTTATATCTATTTAGAGAGTTGACAGGAATTGGTCATTCACATGGTTAGTCATTAAATCCTACATAAAACTTGTCGATCACTGAATATGATATGTTTGATTCCTTGCAATAGTTTCACGATATAGAGATGGTAACATGTGGTAGGTACTAGTGAATGATTGTGGTTTAGTAAGAATATTGGTGTTAAGGTTTGTGATTCCTGAAGCATGCACGTATAGTCTCTCGTTATGCTATAAATTGGAGCATGATTTATTATTGATTGTCTTCCTTATGAGTGGCGGCCAGGGATGAGCGATGGTATTTTCGTACCAATCTATCCCCCTAGGGGCATGCATAGTAGTACTTTGCTTCAAGGGCTAATAAACTTTCGCAATAAGTATTCGAGTTCTTTATGACTAATGTGAGTCCATGGATTATACGCACTCTCACCTTTCCGCAATTTGCTAGCCTCTTCGGTACCATGCATTGCCCTTTCTCACCTCGAGAGTTGGTGCAAACTTCGCCGATGCATCCAAACCCGGTGATATGATACGCTCTATCACACATAAGCCTCATTATATCTTCCTCAAAACACCCACCATACCTACCTATCATGGCATTTCCATAGCCATTCCGAGATATATTGCCATGCAACTTCCATCATCATCATATACATGACATGAGCGTTCATTGTCATATTGCTTTGCATGATCGTAAGATAGCTAGCATGATATTTTCATGGCTTGTCCGTTTTTTGATATCTTTGCTATGCTAGATCATTGCACATCCTGGTACACTGCCAGAGGCATTCATATAGAGTCATATTTTGTTCTAGTATCGAGTTGCAATTTTGAGTTGTAAATAAATAAAAGTGTGATGACCATCATTATTAGAGCATTGCCCCAGTGAGGAAAGGATGATGGAGACTATGATTCCCCCACAAGTCGGGATGAGACTCCGGACGAAAAAAAGAGGCCAAAAAGAGCCCAACAAAAAAAAGAAGAAAAATGAGAAAAAACAAAAAAAGAGAGAAAAAGAGAGAAGGGGTAATGTTACTATCCTTTTCCACACTTGTGCTTCAAAGTAGCACCATGTTTTTAATATAGAGAGTCTCCTATGTTGTCACTTTCATATACTAGTGGGAATTTTTTCATTATAGAACTTGGCTTGTATATTCCGATGATGGGCTTCCTCAAATGTCTGAGGTCTTCATGAGCAAGCAAGTTGGATGCACACCCACTTAGTTTTCAGTTTGAGCTTTCATACACTTATAGCTCTTAGTGCATCCGTTGCATGGCAATCCCTACTCCTCGCATTGACATTAATTGATGGGCATCTCCATAGCCCGTTGATTAGCTGCGTCGATGTGAGACTTTCTTCCTTTTTGTCTTCTCCATATTATCTCTATCACCATACTCTATTCCACCCATAGTGCTATATCCATGGCTTGCGCTCATGTATTGCATGGGAGTTGAAAAAGCTGAAGTGCGTTAAAAAGTATGAACCAATTGCTCCACTTGTCATCGGGGTTGTGCATGATAAATACTTTGTGTTAAGAAGATGGAGCATGACAAGACTATATGATTTTGTAGGGATAACATTCTTTAGCATTGATATTTTGAAAGACATGATTATTTGTTGGGATGCCTGAGTATTGATGTCTTTATGTCAAATTATAGACTATTTCTTTGAATCACCCATGTCTTAATATTCATGCCATGATTAGATTATATGATCAAGATTATGCTAGGTAGCATTCCACATAAAAAATTATCTTTTTTATCATTTACCTACTTGAGGACGAGTAGGAATTAAGCTTGGGGATGCTGTTACATCTCCTTCGTATCTATAATTTTTGATTGTTTCATGCCAATAGTCTACAACTTTCATATACTTTTGGCAACATTTTATATTATTTTTGGGACTAACATATTGATCCAATGCCCAGTGCCAGTTCATATTTGTTGCATGTTATTTGTTTCGTAGAATATGCATACCAAACAAACTCCAAACGCGATAAAAATTTATGGAGATTTATTTTGGAATATTTATGATTTTTGGGAAAAAGAATCAATGCGAGACGATGCCCGAGGGGCCACAAGCTCGAGAGGCGCGCCCCCTACCCTGGGCGCGGCTAGCAAGCTTGTGGGGCCCCTGTAAGGAGGTTGGTGCCCTTCTTTCACCGCAAGGAAGCTTATATCCGGATAAAAATCGTGTTAAAATTCCATCCCAATCAGAGTTACGGATCTCCAGGAATTTAAGAAACGGTGAAAGGCCAGAAAACAGAACGTGAAACAGAAGAGAAACAGAGAGATAGATCCAATCTCGGAGGGGCTCCCGCCCCTCCGCCGCCATGGAGGCCATGGACCAGAGGGGAAACCCTCCTCCCATCTAGGGGGGAGGTCAAGGAAGAAGAAGAAGAAGAAGAAGGAGGAGGAGGGGGTCTCTCTCCCCCTCTCTCCCGGTGGCGCCGGAACGCTGCTGAGGCCATCATCGTGATGAGGATCTACACCAACAACTTTGCCGCCGTCATCACCAACTCTCTCCCCCTCTATGCAGCGGTGTAACACCTCTTCTCCCCACTATAATCTCTACTTAAACATTGTGCTCAATGCTATATATTATTTCCCAATGATGTATGGCTATCCTATGATGTTTGAGTAGATTTGTTTTGTCCTATGATTTGATTGATGATCATGATTGGTTTGAGTTGTATGTTTTATTATTGGTGTTGTCCTATGGTGCTCTCCGTGTCACGCAAGTGTGAGGGATCCCTGCTGTAGGGTGTTGCAATATGTTCATGATTCGCTTATGGTGGGTGGCGTGAGTGACACAAGCATAGACCCGAGTAAGTGGGTTGTTGCGTATGGGAGTAAAGAGGACTTGATACTTAATGCTATGGTTGGGTTTTACCTTAATGATCTTTGGTAGTTGCGGATGCTTGCTAGAGTTCCAATCATAAGTGCATACGATCCAAGTAGAGAAACTATGTTAGCTCATGCCTCTCCCACATATGAAATTACAATAATGATTACCGGTCTAGCTATCGATTGCCTAGGGACAAATAACTTTCTTGTGACAAAAAGCTCTCTACTAAAACTAAATTAATTGTTTCTTTATCTAAAAAGCCCCTAGCTTTTATTTACGTGTTCTTTCTTATCTTGCAAGCCTATTTCTTCACACCTACAAAGTACTTCTAGTTTCATACTTGTTCTAGGTAAAGCAAACATTAAGTGTGCTGATACGTCTCCAATGTATCTATAATTTTTTATTGTTCCATGCTATTATATGATCTATTTTGGATGTTTTATATGCATTAATATGCTATTTTAGTATATTTTTGGGACTAACCTATTAACCTAGAGCCCAGTGCCAGTGCCAGTTTCTGTTTTTTCCTTGTTTTTTAGCCTCGTAGAAAAGGAATACCAAACGGAATAAAACTTCACGATGATTTTCTTGGACCAGAAGACACCCTGGGGACTTGGAGTCTAAGTCAGAAGAGCCACGAGGCGGCGAAAAGGGTGGAGGGCGCGCCCTAGGGGGGGCGCCCCCTACCTTGTGGGCCCCTCGGGACTCCCCTGACCTAGCTCTTCCTCTATATATGCACAAATATTCCAGAACCACCAGAGGCATCCACGAAAACACTTTTCCACCGCCGCAACCTTCTGTTGCCGTGAGATCCCATCTTGGGGCCTTTTCGGCATCCAGCCAGAAGGGGAATCGATCACGGAGGGCTTCTACATCAACTTCAGTGCCCTTCCAATGATGCGTGAGTAGTTTACCTCAGACCTACGGGTCCATAGCTAGTAGCTAGATGGCTTCTTCTCTCTCTTTGATTCTCAATACAACATTCTCCTTCTAGGAGCATGCGCGTAGTACTTCGTTTCGATGACTAATAGATTTTTGCAATAAGTATGTGAGTTCTTTATGACTAATGTTGAGTCCATGGATTATACGCACTCTCACCCTTCCACCTTTGCTAGCCTCTCTAGTACCGCGCAACTTTCGCCGGTGTCATACACCTACCTTTTACCTTCCTCAAAACAGCCACCATACCTACCTATTATGGCATTTCCATAGCCATTCCGAGATATATTTCCATGCAACTTTCCACCGTTCCGTTTTATTATGACACGCTCCATCATTGTCATATTGCTTTGCATGATCATGTAGTTGACATAGTATATTTGGCAAAGCCACCGTTCATAATTTTTATACATGTCACTCTTGAGTCCTTGCACATCCCGGTACACCACCGGAGGCATTCATATAGAATCATATTTTGTTCTAAGTATCGAGTTGTAATTCTTGAGTTGTAAGTAAATAAAAGTGTGATGATCTTCATTATTAGAGCATTATCCCATGTGAGAAAAAAAAAATGAGGCCAACGAAGCCCACAAATAAAATAAAAGAGGCCAAAGAAGCCCACCAAAAAAAGAGAGAGAAAAGAGAGAAGGGGTAATGTTACTATCCTTTTTCCACACTTGTGCTTCAAAGTAGCACCATGATCTTCATGATAGAGAGTCTCCTATGTTGTCACTTTCATATACTAGTGGGAATTTTTCATTATAGAACTTGGCTTGTATATTCCAATGATGGGCTTCCTCAAATTGCCCTAGGTCTTCATGAGCAAGCAAGTTGGATGCACACCCACTTAGTTTCTTTTTGAGCTTTCATTAACTTATAGCTCTAGTGCATTCGTTGCATGGCAATCCCTACTCACTCACATTGATATCTATTGATGGGCATCTCCGTAGCCTATTGATACGCCTAGTTGATGTGAGAATATCTCCTTCTTTTTTGTCTTCTCCACAACCACCATATTCTATTCCATCTATAGTGCTATGTCCATGGCTCACGCTCATGTATTGCGTGAAAGTTGAAAAGGTTTGAGAACATCAAAAGTATGAAACAATTGCTTGGCTTGTCATCGGGGTTGTGCATGATTTGAGTACTTTGTGTGATGAAGATGGAGCATAGTCAGACTATATGATTTTGTAGGGATAACTTTCTTTGGCCATGTTATTTTGAGAAGACATGATTGCTTTATTAGTATGCTTGAAGTATTATTGTTTTTTATGTCAATATTAAACTTTTCTTTTGAATCTTATGGATCTGAACATTCATGCCACAATAAAGAAAATTACATGGATAAGTATGTTAGGTAGCATTCCACATTAAAAATTCTGTTTTTATCATTTACCTACTCGAGGACAAGCAGGAATTAAGCTTGGGGATGCTTGATACGTCTCCAACGTATCTATAATTTTTGATTGTTCCATGCTATTATATTATCTGTTTTGGATGTTTTATATGCATTAATATGCTATTTTATATTATTTTTGGGACTAACCTATTAACCTAGAGCCCAGTGCCAGTTTCTGTTTTTCCTTGTTTTTGAGCCTCACAGAAAAGGAATACCAAACGGAATAAAACTTCACGATGATTTTTCTTGGACCAGAAGAAACCCAGGGGACTTGGAGTCCAAGTCAGAAGAGCCACGAGGCGGCGACAAGGGTGGAGGGCGCGCCCCCTACTTGTGGGCCCCTCAGGACTCCCCTGACCAAGCTCTTCCTCCTATATATTCACAAATATTCCAGAACCACCAGAGGCATCCACGAAAATACTTTTCCACCGCCGCAACCTTCTGTTCCCGTGAGATCCCATCTTGGGGCCTTTTCCGGCATCCTGCCGGAGGGGGAATCGATCACGAAGGGCTTCTACATCAACTCCATTGCCCTTCCGATGATGCGTGAGTAGTTTACCTCAGACCTACGGGTCCATAGCTAGTAGCTAGATGGATTCTTCTCTCTCTCTTTGATTCTGAATACAACATTCTCCTTGATGTTCTTAGAGATCTATCCGATGTAATCTTATTTTGTGGTGTGTTTGTCGAGATCCGATGAATTGTGGATTTATGATCAGCTTATCTATGAATATTATTTGAATCTTCTCTGAATTCTTTTATGCATGATTTAATATCTTTGTATTTCTCTTCAAATTATCGGTTTGGTTTGGCCAACTAGATTGGTTTTTCTTGCAATGGGAGAGGTGCTTAGCTTTGGGTTCAATCTTGTGTGATTTCACCCAGTGACAAAGTAGGGGTAGCGAGACACGTATTGCATTGTTGCCATCGAGGATAAAAAGATGGGGTTTTCATCATATTGCTTGAGTTAATTCCTCTACATCATGTCATCTTACTTAAGGCATTACTCCATTCTTTATGAACTTAATACTCTAGATGCATGCTAGATAGCGGTTGATGTGTGAAGTAATAGTAGTAGATGCAGGCAGGAGTCGGTCTACTTGACACGGACGTGATGCCTATATGCATAATCATTGCCTTGGATATCATCATAACTTTGCGCTTTTCTATCAATTGCTCGACAGTAATTTGTTCACCCACCGTATTATTTGCCTTCATGAGAGAAGCCTCTAGTGAAACCTATGGCCCCAGGGTCTATTTTCCATCATATTACTTTCCGATCTACTATTTTGCAATCTTTTATTTTCAGATCTATATACCAAAAAAACCCAAAAATATTTTATCTATTGTTTATCTATCTCTATCAGATCTCACCTTTGCAAGTGGCCGTGAAGGGATTGACAACCCCTTTATCGCATTGGGTGCAAGTGTTTGATTGTTTGTGCAGGTGTTGGTGATTTGTGTGTTCTTCTCCTACTGGATTGATACCTTGGTTCTTAACTGAGGGAAATACTTACCTCTATTGTGCTGCATCACCCTTTCCTCTTCAAGGGAAAAACCAACGCAAGCTCAAGAAGTAGCAGGAAGAATTTCTGGCGCCGTTGCCGGGGAGATCTACGCCATGTCAAGACATACCAAGTACCCATCATAAACTATCGTCTCTTGCATTACATTATTCACCATTTGCCTCTCATTTTCCTCTCCCCCACTTCTAAAATGATTTTCGAAAAGATTTTCCTTTT
Source organism: Thinopyrum elongatum (assembly GCA_011799875.1). Lineage (NCBI taxonomy): Eukaryota > Viridiplantae > Streptophyta > Magnoliopsida > Poales > Poaceae > Thinopyrum > Thinopyrum elongatum. Next base: position 312,022,228 of record CM022298.1, on the reverse strand, counting down.
TATTCGCCCTTCTTCCGTTCGTCTCCTCGTTTGTCTTTATGTCTTACTTGGCTCGTTTGCTTGTTTGGTATAATTGTGTGTTTATTGAAAATCAAAAACAAAGTTTATGGATCCACTTAAAGTTTTGTACTTGGATCATCTTCGATCCATATGTGCTCGTGCTGAAACCCCAACTAGTTTAGTTGAGGGAAAATCTTTAGATGAGCATGCTCATTTTGTGCGTCACCATTTGTCTGAAAAATGGAGACTCTTATGGAATCAAATAAATTGTTTGCTATGTTATGCTTGGAATCTTTGTGAACTTTTTGATTTTACTTGTCGCTCTAAGAACCCTAAAAACACCTTCTCTACCTATGTGAGTTCAATGATAATGAAATCTTATCTTCTTATGAAAAGGGTGTTTATAGTTACTATGATATCGAGCAAATTGAAGAATTTGTTGCTTTTAAGGGAGCTTATGAAGTTGCTTCTTTGATTGAAAAGTATGATATTACTCTCTACAAATCTGAAAATTTTGACATACTTAAATATTGCTATGAAAACTATGCTCATAATGTCTATGTCAAAGAATTTATTGAAAGAATGACTGTTGCTTTGGAAGAAAATAATGATATGCATGAATCTATAGATAATTATGATTCCGATGATTTGATTGAAATATCCCTTGATGAACATGATGCTTGCTATTCTTATGGCCATGATGCCAATATTTATGGAGACGAATTTGCTATAGTTCCTTATGTTAAACATGAGATTATTGCTATTGCACCCATACTTGATAGTTCCTTGAATCAAAAGCATGATTGCAATGATGTTATTATAAACTCTATTAGTGTCAATTGTGCTAGTAATATGCAAAACCCTAAGCTTGGGGATGCTAGTTTTGCTATGTCCTCTACTTATTGCAATGATCATGATTGGGGTGATAATGCTTCTTATGATCTTGAAAATTTATTTAAGCCTCATGATGAATATGTTTGCTGTAATATTGAAAGTGGGTTTGGAAGAATGTCAACTTTAGGAATTAATGATCCCACTATTTTGGAGATTGATTGATCTTATGAAATTTTTGATAAAAGTGGTCTTGGAGAAGTAATGACATTATTTTATGTTGATCCCACTATTTTGGAAGAGTGTCAACTTTGTATGCATATGGATCATGAAGAGAATATTTTATGTGATAGTTATATTGTTGAATTTTATTATGATCCTACATGTAATTATTATGAGAGAGGAAAATATGGTCGTAGAAATTTTCATGTTACTAAATTACCTCTCGTTATGTTGAGATTGCTATTGTTTCTTTCTTCTTTCTTGGACATGCTAGATCTTGCTTGTCTTGCTAATTTGTTTACCTATAAAATGCCTATGCATAGGAAGTATGTTAGACTTAGATGTGTTTTTCACATGTTTTATGATGCTCTCTTTGTGCCTCAATTCTTTTCTTTCATATGAGCATCATCAAAATTATCAATGCCTAGCTAAAAGGCTTTAAAGAAAAGCGTTTGTTGGGAGGCAACCCAATATTTTTCCTTGCTGTTTTTCAATAATTTTTTCATCTAGCCTCTGGTTAGATGTGTTTTGGTGTTTTAATTAGTGTTTGTGCCAAGTAAGACCTTTGGGATGGCTTACGGTGATAGTTGATTTGATCTTGCTGAAAAACAGAAACTTTTGTGTCCAGTCACAGAATTTGAATAATTCACTGGAGGGTTTAAAAACCCTGTATTTTTTACACGAGATTTATATACAAATTTCCCCTGTTTTCCTAATTTTTCATAATTTTGGAGTTACAGAAGTATTAGAACAATTCAGATCTTCGCAGACTATTCTGTTTTTGAAAGATTCTGTTTTCTTTGTGTTGTTTGCTTATTTTGATGAATCTATGGGTAGTATCGGGGGGTATGAACCATGGAGAAGTTGGAATACAGTAGATATTACACCAATATAAATAAATAATGAGTTCACAACAGTACCAAAAGTGGTGATTTTATTTTCTTGTACTAATGGATCTCACGAGTTTTCTATTGAGTTTTGTGTTGTGAAGTTTTCAAGTTTTGGGTAAACATTTGATGGACTATGGAATAAGGAGTGGCAAGAGCCTAAGATTGGGGATGCCCAAGGCATCCCAAGGTAATATTCAAGGACAACCAAGAGCCTAAGCTTGGGGATGCCCCGGAAGGCATCCCCTCTTTCGTCTTCGTCTATCGGTAAATTTACTTGAGGCTATATTTTTATTCACCACATGATATGTGTTTTGCTTGGAGATTCTTGTATGATATGAGTATTTTATTTTTAGTTTGCCACAATCATCCTTGCTGTACACACCTTTTGAGAGGGACACGCATGAATCGTGATTTATTAGAATACTCTATGTGCTTCACTTATATCTTTTGAGCTAGGCAATTTTGCTCTAGTGCTTCACTTATATCTTTTTAGAGCATGGTGGTGGTTTTATTTTATAGAAATTGTTGAACTCTCATGCTTCACTTATATTATTTTGAGAGTCTTTCTAAACAGCATGGTAATTTGCTTTGGTTATAAATTTAGTCCTAATATGATAGGCATCCAAGAGGGATATAATAAAAACTTTCATATAAAGTGCATTGAATACTATGTGAAGTTTGATTCCTTATGATTGTTTTGAGATATAAAGATGGTGATATTAGAGTCGTGCTAGTGAGTAATTGTGGATTGTAGAAATACTTGTGTTAAAGTTTGTGATTCCGATAGCATGCACGGTGAACCGTTGTGTAACGAAGTTGGAGCATGAGGTATTTATTGATTGTCTTCCTTATGAGTGGCGGTCGGGGACAAGCGATGGTCTTTTCCTACCAATCTATCCCCCTAGGAGCATGCGCGTAGTACTTCGTTTCGATGACTAATAGATTTTTGCAATAAGTATGTGAGTTCTTTATGACTAATGTTGAGTCCATGGATTATACGCACTCTCACCCTTCCACCTTTGCTAGCCTCTCTAGTACCGCGCAACTTTCGCCGGTGCCATACACCTACCTTTTACCTTCCTCAAAACAGCCACCATACCTACCTATTATGGCATTTCCATAGCCATTCCGAGATATATTGCCATGCAACTTTCCACCGTTCCGTTTTATTATGACACGCTCCATCATTGTCATATTGCTTTGCATGATCATGTAGTTGACATAGTATATTTGGCAAAGCCACCATTCATAATTTTTATACATGTCACTCTTGAGTCCTTGCACATCCCGGTACACCACCGGAGGTATTCATATAGAATCATATTTTGTTCTAAGTATCGAGTTGTAATTCTTGAGTTGTAAGTAAATAAAAGTGTGATGATCTTCATTATTAGAGCATTGTCCCATGTGAGGAAAAAAATAAAAGAGGCCAACGAAGCCCACAAATAAAATAAAAGAGGCCAAAGAAGCCCACCAAAAAAAAAGAGAGAGAAAAGAGAGAAGGGGCAATGTTACTATCCTTTTTCCACACTTGTGCTTCAAAGTAGCACCATGATCTTCATGATAGAGAGTCTCCTATGTTGTCACTTTCATATACTAGTGGGAATTTTTCATTATAGAACTTGGCTTGTATATTCCAATGATGGGCTTCCTCAAATTGCCCTAGGTCTTCATGAGCAAGCAAGTTGGATGCACACCCACTTAGTTTCTTTTTGAGCTTTCATTAACTTATAGCTCTAGTGCATCCGTTGCATGGCAATCCCTACTCACTCACATTGATATCTATTGATGGGCATCTCCGTAGCCTATTGATATGCCTAGTTGATGTGAGAATATCTCCTTCTTTTTTTGTCTTCTCCACAACCACCATATTCTATTCCACCTATAGTGCTATGTCCATGGCTCACGCTCATGTATTGCGTGAAAGTTGAAAAGGATTGAGAACATCAAAAGTATGAAACAATTGCTTGGCTTGTCATCGGGGTTGTGCATGATTTGAGTACTTTGTGTGACGAAGATGGAGCATAGTCAGACTATATGATTTTGTAGGGATAACTTTCTTTGGCCATGTTATTTTGAGAAGACATGATTGCTTTATTGGTATGCTTGAAGTATTATTGTTTTTTATGTCAATATTAAACTTTTCTTTTGAATCTTATGGATCTGAACATTCATGCCACAATAAAGAAAATTACATGGATAAGTATGTTAGGTAGCATTCCACATTAAAAATTCTGTTTTTATCATTTACCTACTCGAGGACAAGCAGGAATTAAGCTTGGGGATGCTTGATAAGTCTCCAACGTATCTATAATTTTTTATTGTTCCATGCTATTATATTATCTGTTTTGGATGTTTTATATGCATTAATATGCTATTTTATATTATTTTTGGGACTAACCTATTAACCTAGAGCCCAGTGCCTGTTTCTGTTTTTCCTTGTTTTTGAGCCTCACAGAAAAGGAATACCAAACGGAATAAAACTTCACGATGATTTTTCTTGGACCAGAAGACACCCAGGGGACTTGGAGTCCAAGTCAGAAGAGCCACGAGGCGGCGACAAGGGTGGAGGGCGCGCCCCCTACTTGTGGGCCCCTCAGGACTCCCCTGGCCTAGCTCTTCCTCCTATATATTCACAAATATTCCAGAACCACCAGAGGCATCCACGAAAATACTTTTCCACCGCCGCAACCTTCTGTTCCCGTGAGATCCCATCTTGGGGCCTTTTCCGGCATCCTGCCGGAGGGGGAATCGATCACGAAGGGCTTCTACATCAACTCCATTGCCCTTCCGATGATGCGTGAGTAGTTTACCTCAGACCTACGGGTCCATAGCTAGTAGCTAGATGGATTCTTCTCTCTCTCTCTCTTTGATTCTCAATACAACATTCACCTTGATGTTCTTAGAGATCTATCCGATGTAATATTCTTTTGCGGTGTGTTTGTCGTGATCGGATGAATTGTGGATTTATGATCAGCTTATCTATGAATATTATTTGAATCTTCTCTGAATTCTTTTATGCATGATTTAATATCTTTGTATTTCTCTTCAAATTATTGGTTTGGTTTGGCCAACTAGATTGGTTTTTCTTGCAATGGGAGAGGTGCTTAGCTTTGTGTTCAATCTTGTGTGATTTCACCCAGTGACAAAGTAGGGGTAGCGAGACACGTATTGCATTGTTGCCATCGAGGATAAAAAGATGGGGTTTTCATCATATTGCTGGAGTTAATTCCTCTACATCATGTCATATTACTTAAGGCATTACTCCGTTCTTTATGAACTTAATACTCTAGATGCATGCTAGATAGCGGTCGATGTGTGGAGTAATAATAGTAGATGCAGGCAGGAGTGGGCCTACTTGACACGGACGTGATGCCTATATGCATAATCATTGCCTTGGATATCGTCATAACTTTGCGCTTTTCTATCAATTGCTCGACAGTAATTTGTTCACCCACTGTATTATTTGCCTTCATGAGAGAAGCCTCTAGTGAAACCTATGGCCCCAGGGTCTATTTTCCATCATATTACTTTCTGATCTACTATTTTGCAATCTTTTATTTTTAGATCTATATACGAAAAAACCCAAAAATATTTTATCTTTTGTTTATCTATCTCTATCAGATCTCATCTTTGCAAGTGACCGTGAAGGAATTGACAACCCCTTTATCACGTTGGGTGCAAGTGTTTGATTGTTTGTGCAGGTGGTCGTGATTTGTGTGTTAATCTCCTACTGGATTGATACCTTGGTTCTTAACTGAGAGAAATACTTACCTCTACTATGCTGCATCACCCTTTCCTCTTCAAGGGAAAAACCAACACAAGCTCAAGAAGTAGCATGTGCGTAGAGTTGTATCGGTGGTCGATATAACTTGAAGGAATATGTGTTCTACCTTTAGCACCACGTTGGGTTCGACACTCTTACTTATCGAGAAAGGCTACAATTGATCCCCTATACTTGTGGGTTATCATGATCCAAGATCACATTGAGTCCCTTAGGAAAGCCAATACCACTACTGCAGGATGGTCCAAATGTGACAATACAATCAGAGACCCTTCGACGAAACTGTGCGCGATGCATTAATCGCAAATGATTCTGTAAGAAAGCCGTAAAAAATGATACAAACTATTTGCGATGCGGTGGCATCCAACACGATTCAGATTATAGTTGCGTGTGCGATGCGTGGCAGACGGTTCACTCCAATGAATCGTTTGCGATGAGCATAACAGCAGAAACCGTCAGACAGATGAAGGTGTGTGCGATATATAGCATACAATTCACTCGGATGAACTATTCGTGATTAGGCAACACAACAGAAATGGTCAGTCCGATCAAGGTGTGTGCGATATACGACATACAGTTCACTCGGATGTAATGTTTCCGATGAGCCAACACAACAGAAATGGTTCAACTTAACAAGATGTATGTGATACGCGGCAAACAGGTCAGTAATCAGAAATATGTGGGAAGACCGATAACAACACATACGATTCCTGTTAACAAGCTGTGTGTGTTGTGAGCAAACGCTTGCTGGTATACAATTGTGACCGATTGATGAAATCATCACCGACGGGTTCCATTGTTTAGTCCATGTGCGATGTGATTTGCTTTATCCGCACAACATCTACATTCTGTCTACAGAACATCAACATATATACTTATAAGAACAGCATTGCATAACCAAATTAAGCATACAATTACATAAGTGACTACACACATAACATTTTCACACACCAAAGTAAGCACTTACATGCATACTAAACTAGGAGAAACGAGCATCTAATAATCTACTTCTTGTTGTGACAACGCTTGCCATTGCTCTGCTTTCGGCTGGATCCCTGGCCGTTTTGGGGAAGGAGGCACTTCCTGATGTCAATGATCCACCCGTACATCTCGTAGCTCGTGTACGCCTCCTTGGCCGCTTACACGACATGAGCTTTGTCAAGTTTATCCATCCAGGCCGAGTGCGAGGCACGCTTGTCCTTGTTGCAGGAATCCTTCATGTCTTTGTAGTAGGGGTCGATGATGGCCTTGGCGAGGTGAACCAGTGAGTCCTTCTCATGCTTCTTGTTGCCCCAGATCTTGTATTGGCCCTGAATGTCGACAAGATTCTGGCAGGCGATGCCCGAATTCTTGAGCACCTTTACATCATTGGTGATGTCCACCGTAGTGAACATGTAGTGGGGGCTGTTGACAAACCTGGTGAAACGCTCGCAAGGCCTTGTGGCCAGGCAGTAGTGGTAGACCAGGACATGATTGCGCCACATCAGGGTGACAATGACCTTGGGACGAGACCCGGTACGAGTGCGGGTGTACTCGAGGTCGAACCCGACCACCTTATACTTCTCCTCAGCAAGCAACAGCTCCATGGTGTGTATGGAGTGCTCCACCCAGACCGGTTGTTGGTGTACACCACCGAGAGCTCCGTGAATCTTCTATGGGTGTCCACCACGGCATGCATGGTGAACTGCTGCTCATCGTCGGCAGCCGCTCGGAGTGCCATTGGAGCCGCGCAGGATACCCTCTAAGAATTTGTCGTGGTGGGTGTGCTTCTTGCAATACTGGGGCGCGATCGAAAGGTTGAAGAGACTCAAGGGTTAAATGGCCGCTATAATAAATGGGGGCCGGCCGGCCTGTAATCATCATGTCTTGTCACCATGTTCATAGCGGAAGATTCCAGTGCACGCTTGAGCACCCCACACGTGTTTCATTTAACAACACGTGGGCTCAAAGAGGCACCAAATGTATCATCGGTGAGCCTGTTCCCGCGCAACTGCGCAGTTTACCGCACGCAACTGCGCAAGCTTCCCGCCAGGCTAGTTTGGCCATGCGTCAGCTAGAAGAGGGGCAAATCATGGGCGTTCATTGGCAAAAAGCTTTGCAAAAATGAAGTGTGTAGAATGACTTTGACCATAAGTTTACCCATGGTGATGAGGTCAAAGTTACACAGAAGGGTAATGATGGACACTCGAGTGCGATAATTAATTCTACGCTCTATAGGGCACACGGTTGAAGAAACCAATTGTGTGCAATAATGACGAAGATCACAGTCGTGTAAGCTATATAGATCGTTTGCGATGAGATCAACAGGGGAAACACATTCGAGAATGGTTAATAAAATCTAAGTCCATTGCATATTAAGGTCAAAATAGTACTACCAATATACGAGTCTCATACGATGCCATGTCAACGATTGTACCACAAAAGCCCGAAATATTACAAGGTTCAAATTCCAAAGTTATGTGGCTCAAATTCGAAGATTACAAGGTTCAAACTGATATTACAAATGAAATTCAGCTCATGCTACTGCAAATGCCTGCGCTGATCAGCTGAACATGGATATAAGAGAGGTTCAGACTGATATTACCACTTGTAAGGCTTGTTTCGAAACCTCATCATTTCTGCAAAGGGATCAACCACTGACAAGTCATGTATGGGCTTGACATAATGACTTCCTATTACTCTATCATCTGAACTTCCAAAATGAAATTCAGCTTCTTCAGAGCCTTTTCTATTCTGCCGTAGCCACCGGCGCTGATCAACAAACCATTCATTTTTGCGAAATAAATGTAGGGCAAATCTCATTACCTTCAGCACCCTTGCTCTGACAACAAAGAACCTAGTGAATATAATGTCTGGTAAGGTCCCTCGATAGGAATTCAAAGTAAATTCTGAGAGATGCAGATCTTGGCATTCGATGTGATTGTTATATTGTATCACATTGTCCACCACCGGGCCTAATCTTATCTGCAAAAGAAGAGAACGTATTAGTGCCTACATGCAGTTTTGAACACTACTACATGCCTATTTGGTTTGCAGGATTTCTAAAAATGCACTAACGTGCCATCTTTGATCCGACATGATTAACATGGGCATTCGATTACAATCTAGAAAAATGTAGCCTTCTTCACAAGAGGTTGGAGTGGATGAAAATTTCCTTAAGAAAACTATTACAGATGAATCCAAAGGAGAAATGCTTATGGATTGTAACCATATGAATCAAGCAACCAATATGGGGGGAAAACATGTATGTACTGAAATCCTCTAAAATTCCTTCAGAAATCGTAGTACATTGTCATTGTAAACTTGGGAAAAGGTACCAAAAATTGAACTCCCTTATGGTTAACATTTAATAGGAAAGAAGCATCACCTCAATATATAGCTTCTCCAGGCACGGAAAGCATCTCAGGAAACTGACAACTTGGTCCATGTTGGGGCCGATAGATTCTAGTGCCAAGACCTTTACTGTGCGCAGATTCGGGGTCAAACTTGTCGGAATCATTTTCTGGATGACAGATGAACATACATCTTCAAAATTAGAAATAATGTTAATTTCAAGAAGGAGAGGAAGAAGGCGACTGTTGTACCTGAACGGGTGTGGATTCAATAACAAGTTCGGAGTATTTGACAGACAAGTAGCCAACTACTGTCAATTTCAGTGCAGAAATGACATTGATTCTTGTTGGACCTTGTTGATCAACTACAAGTAATATCTCAAGTGAAGGTGTGTCCTCAGTGACCATACGGTGATACACCTTTTGTGATCTCTTGTTGCAGCACTAGCAACACACATAAATAGTCTGGAGAGTCATGGAGGTGATGTGGAAGCTACTCAACCCATTGATCGCCTGAAGACTAAGGTACTCAAGTGCAGTATAGCCGCGAAGCAGGCGCTCCATGTCATCCTTTGGCATGCAGATGGCGACGAGCTCGAGGTGCTTCAGTCGTGGTAGAAAAAGAACGGGCGCGTCATTAAGAGGGGGGGATGGCACTTCATGAACCTGGCGAGGCACAGCATGGGCGGGAAGCAGAACGTGGACGTTGGCAGCGAGCGCATATGCCTATCATTAAAACTGAGCTCCTCGAGCTGATCTAGGGCGGGGGATCTGAACCACTCGTCAAGCTTGGCTTGGTCCTTGCCGTTGGAACGGAACTTACCCGTGATAAGGCCTCTAATTGGGCCATGGTGACTGCCGAGGATCTGGGACAATGCGTATAAGATTTTGCGATAGCCATGGCAGAGCTTGTGGCCGTCGATGAGGTCAAGAGGGGTGGAGTGCCATAGGGGGTGCCACCGCCGGGAAAGGACGGTTGTCCGCGCCCCATATTTGATTGGGAGGAGGGAGATGATGACTATCAACATATCATCGGGGAGGCTGCTGATGAAGTCTAGGCCTACTGGAGTCGCTTGTGGTTCTTGCTCAACCCGCCTTCGCTTGTTGGCAGCCTCGTCCTCCACCTCCGGAGTCTCCTCGTCGGCGGCGCTTTCTGATAGAAGTGGGAGTACATGGAATATTGAGGTAAAATAGGGGAAAAGAAAAGTGTATTGGTAACTAGAAGTTAGTAGGTAGGAATAGAGTAGGAAAATGGAATAACAATTGGTTACTTAAATACTATACAATTCCTTTGATATTGCTGGGTAAGTCAACATGCAGATACTTGAAAAAAACAACACTTACTTCGAACAATGTCTGGACGGATGTTATCATCGGGGAAGTTAGCATATATCTCATGACGAGGTCTTTTATGTGCAGGGCAATATTAGTGCCAGCTTTCAGTACATAAAACTTAGAAATTTCTGTCCAAAGGCCCGTGCCAAAATAGGAGTGACCACGTTCATCAAGTCTTACAGAAGCAACGATTGTAAATCCATGGTTTGTGTTCAGTATGACATCCCTGCAGTCTTGAGTTATGTAAAGGGCAAGATTGTGTACTACAGATGTTGTTGCATAGCAAGGGATGTACTGCAAAAAAAGGTAAGATTATTAAAGAATATGGTAACATGCAAATATGGGCGAAATTGAAAGAATAGTACAGCAGTTGAAATCAAAGGACAAAAAATTATAATTAAACAGATAGTGTAACCATGATGTCATGGAAATATGAGAGTAATCGAAAGAACAATACATCATTAATTTGCCAAATATAGAAAGAAGAGGAAAAAATCTCCTTTGACGTATATGCTGCATGTGGCACATTTTATCCAAATGTAGCAATATATAGTATATGTTCAGGAAAGTAGGCCATGCAAACTGAGGTAGGGTGAGATTGAACATACGGTGTGCATCCTGAAGTCATCTGGTACGGTGAGATGGAACTCCACGGATGTCTCGCCGAGGCCGCAAAGTCCTAATGTGTTCGCGCACTGTACACTCTATGAATGAAAGAAAACCCTCAAATCAGCTAGAAGAAAAATGAATTCACGGCGATTTTGACTGGGTGATTAATGGAGGCGGATGAACTGGGATAAGAGATGAGAGAATATCTCAGTAAATTAATTACCTTGTTGTCCATGAGAAAAAACCCTCAATACCGCGGATTCCCTAATTGGGCGGAGCTGGGTTGATGGCGAACAGCGTTGAGAAAGTCGTTCGCGATAGGCGGTGGCAAGCGGAAGTGGCGAAATGTTGTGGGGTTTGCTAGCAGCATGGCGGTGGCGACAGGCATTGAGCTAAGTGGTTGTCGTGGCGATAGGCAGTGCCATGCAGAATCGCCGAGGGCTGTGGCGATAGGCAGTGCCATGCAGAGTCGCCGAGGAGCTTGTGCAGTTGTGAATGGGGACCGGAGGGGGTGACGGGCGGGGTGAGGGTTTTGTGACGTGGGGATGGTGAGGTTTTTTTTTTCCTTTTTGAATTGGGTGGTGAGGGTTTTCTGTCCTACAAAGTGTTTCGGAGGCAACGGTTTGCTAGAGCCAACCGTGTGTGATTAACATAACTGGGAAAATGAAAGTCATTGCACATGGTTCCAATCTGGGAAAATAACCAAGTTTCAGGGTGGTTCCACATTTCCTTCGTCGGTTGAATCTGAAATTTTTATCGACCCTAAACATTCACCCTAAGATGCATAAAATTCCATCAACCAAACTGATTGCATCCATATCCCACATTTAGACATAAGTAAACATAGATATAATTAAGCATACTCATGCATAGGTAATAAGCATACACAAGCATAGTTTAACCATATATAAATCAACCGTCATTAAGCATACTCAAGCACGTTTATAATCAAGACACTACATAGCCATACATAGTTCAATCCCACATCTCATCTGCCGGCACGATCCTGAAGCTTCTCCAGGTACTCAGCATACACGGCGTGCGCCACCCTGTGAGAGTACTTCTGCCTGAAGGAGCCAAGGGCTCATCCTCTTGCATGCGCCAGGACAATTTCATACATGTCATGAAGCTTTTCGTTGCCAAATGGGCATCGAAAGCCCCAGTTCCAGGTCCTAATATGCTTGTTATGAATTCCCGCATAAAGCTCCCTGAGGATTTTCCTCTTGTACCTCCTCTGTCCATCTTCATCTTCGCTGTCGACATTGTCAGATAGCACCTATACATATAGTAAAAAAATGTGGCGTCAAATTTGTAATACAAACTAATCTCTAGCGAACATTTGGCAGTTGCCAAAATTTTGCATCAAATCAACTTTTACATGCCGTAAAGTAGGATTAGAAATTTATGGAATTTATGGCTATTTTTTAAGACATATCCAAAGAATATGGTTCAATTTTTAAGCACAGTCATGTATGTAAAGACCAATCTTGAAAAAAAATGGCACAAACATATATGTAGGACATTCAAAATCAATTGTCAAGATCTGGCTAGGAATTATTAGCACGAACACTAATCCTAGTCAGATTATTAGCAGAAATCATTTGTACAGATGAAACAACTAATCACTTATCAATTGTACCATTCAAACAATCAATACACTACACAGATCTAACGAAACTTACTCAGATTTCATGGATTGAGAGAACATAACCATAGGATTTCTATTCCAAAAAGGGGAAGGTGGGAGTAACCAGAGAAACCCTAGGATATATTTGACACATAAATGGGTATAGATGACTAACCGGTTGTCCGTCGTCATCCGAGTCATCGCCGGAGTGGTCGTCAAAGTTGTCACCGTCGCCGAAGTCGGTGTGAACCTCCGGCTCCTACTGTGGAAGCACGACGCCATCGATGATGTCAAGGTCCAGCGAGACCTCATCGGCAGCGACGTTAACCTCTATCTCCATCTTCACGCCATGCTTTGGTGCTTCAGCAGCCCCAACATCACCACTCCCTCCGATGGGGCGCTTCTGCGGCATCCTCATACACTGACGGCGGTGAGGACTGAGAGCGGCGTCGAGGATGTAGGCAGAGAGAGTGGATTGTGTGTGTGGCGAGGATAGGGGGTGCGGCTGCCTATTATGACCAGCGGCTCGGCCGCGCCATTAATATGGAGCAGTGGGAGAGAGACGGGCGACGGTCAAACGGCTGGCCCGCCTCCCGATGAGCCTGCGCAGCGGACTGTTGGCATGCCTACCGTCATTTCAAACAGCTACTCGCACGCCTCCCGGTGACAATGCGCAGCAAGCACGCCTCCCCTCAATTCACACACCTGCACGCACGCCTCCTGGTCTGCCTACACGGCGGACTGCTCGCATGTGTCCCGTCAACTCAGGCCTACTCGCACGGCACACAGGACGCGTGGCGGCACATATATTGTTTTTCCATTTTGATGATTAATGCTGCCGCTTTATTGCTTAACTGAAGCATGGCACATATCCATTGTTGGTCTAACACCCACAGTTCCAATAAATAATCCGTTTGCGATATTGGTTCCCAATTATTAATAATCTCCTGTTTGTAAGAAGATAAAGATTACATCAAAACTTATCTCAAATTTGACAAAAAAGTACAATACCATAGTCTATTGGTGTCATATGACAACACGATAAGTTTCATGAATTTCAACTAAGTTTTGGATTTACTAGATTTTAAAAATCAAGATTCTCAATGTTTGAAATTTCTTGCATGGGGACTAAACATGCACCCAGTGACACACAAATGTTTTTCCAATCCATTTGGGTGCACTGTCATGTGTGCATGTAGCTCAAATTTGGTTTTTGCACATTATACTCCTAGAAAACCAATCAATGTACTAAAATGTCTTAATGATCTCTATTTTTTTAATTTAACACGTCCCTCCTATGGTCACATATGTTCACCACGGAAAATTTTAACATGCCTCGTAGTTGCAATGGATGTGCGGTGTGTTTGTGTGTGTGTGTGGGGGGGGGTGCGTCTGCCAGTACACTACGAGTCGTGAGCCACCGTGTGGGATTGACCGTTTTGTGAGGCAGGTGCCATATCAAAGTCATGAATTCGTTATTTAAAACATTACACAACCCTTTCATACATACATGTTTGGGCCACATGCAGTCGGTGGTTGTCCTAGGACACTCACTCGCGTGTGATGCTTTCTGTGGGCCCGCGAGGTCGTCGTCCGTCACTTTGACCTACAGCCAGAGCGGTTAATTTGACCAGCAAGGTTGATTCTTTTTTGTTTGTATTGCGGTAGGAGTATATAGTACGCGTCGAAGAGGTGGGAGGGGACCAACATATATACTACGTACGCGTCCACGAACATGTCTCACTCCATGTGGGGACTTCCCAGTTTCTGAGGCAGGTGCCACATCAAAGTTGTGCATTGGCTATTCAAACATCACACAACACCTTGGGCCAAATGTATGCAGGTGGTGGTTATCCTAGGACACTCACGTGTGTGATGCTTCCATCTGTGGGCATGCGAGGTCGTCGTCCATGCATGCATCACTTTGACCTACATCGGGAGAGGTTAATTAATTTAACCATCAAGGAGGATTCTTTTTGGTTTGTATTACGGTAGGAGCATATAGTACGCTTCGAAGAAGGGGAAAGGGGAACAACATATACTCCCTCCATCCCAAAATAAGTGTCTCAAGATTAGTACAACTTTGCATTAAAGTTAGTACAAAGTTGAGACACTTATTTTGGGACGGAGGGAGTACTACGCTTCATGAACCTCGCTCTGTATGGGAACTTTACGGTTTTCGACGCATGTGCCACATCAAAGTTGTGCATTTTGGGTATTCAAACATCACAACCACACACACACCTCCATACATATATGTTTGGCCCACATGCAAAGCGATGGCAGTTGTCCTCTGGCACCCACTCACGCAGTTATCGACGATAACTATGCTTTGACCGACATCGAGAAAGGTTAATTTGACTTAGGAGGGTATTATTTTTTGGTTTGTATTACGGTATATAGGTCATTGCTTTGGGATTACATAATATAGTTTGAGCGCATGCATGTGTACGCATGAATCCCTCCCACCGGGTCGAAGTGGGCGGTGCGGGGGGGGGGCACACGACGCGTCATGAACTGATCTCGCTCTGTATGTTGCACATGGTATTCAAACATGCATGCATCACCTCCATACATATATATAACTATGTTTGGGATACATGCATGAAGGGGTTGTCTTCGGATAGTACTCTCCATCACGTGGTTATCGGCGGCAAGCCTATATATTCGTGGGCCCGCGTGGACATCCATGATCACTTTGACCGCCAACGAGAGAGGTTACCATGGTGGATTCTTCTTCTTTGGTTCATGTTACCGTAGTAGGTCATGGTGAGATTCCAGTCCTAAGTTTGAGTGCATACGTACATATGCATAAATCCCGTCACCGAATCGAAGTGGGGTGTGACATACATATATACAACACGTCGTCAACCCTCGCTCCATGTGGGGATTTCTGGTTCCAAAGCACGGTGCCACATCAAAGTTGTGCATTGGGTATTCAAACATCACACAAGACTCCATACATATGTTTGGGCCACATGCAGGTAGTGGTTATCTTCGGGCACACAACTTGCGTGATTATCGGCGAGCTAGCCCATTTGCGGGGTCGCATGGACGTCCATCACTTTGACCAACAACAAGAGAGAGAGAGATTGTACAACCATGGTGGATTCTTCTTGGTCCATTTTACGGTATGTCTTGGTGAGATGCCCTCTCCCGCCAAATCAAAGTGTGTGGGGGGGGGGGGGACTACTTCGCACTTTGCCGAACCTCAGTGGGGTCGAGGACCTCCGGTTAATTTGCAAGGCACATGTGCCACATCAAAGTTGTGAATTGGGTATTTAAATATCACACCACCCTTTTCAGACATATAGTTGGGCTAGCTGCAGGTGGTTTGTATGTGGTCTCACCCATCTCGCGCCAGAATCACATGTTTGTGGGCCCGCACATGGTCCATGCACCTTTGACTAGAAGCGAAAGGGGGCCGGGGTTTGACCATGATGGACTCCTATAGGTTTAGTGTTACGGATATGTTAGACATAGCTATCTGGGGGCATGCATTCATAGCTAGGATTTCCCTCCCACCGACACGAAGTGGGGGGGGGGGGGGCTAGCAATACAGAGAGGTGCCACATCAAAGTTGTGCATTGGGTATTTGAATATCAAACCACCCTTTTCATACATATTTTTGGTCCACCTGCAAGTGTGTTCGTGTTCTGACCCTTTCCCGCATAATTTTTGCCAAATTTACAAACATTAGACAAGTCGGACAACGCAAGAGACACAGTTCACTCAGACTACCTGTGTGCCACGCCCGTGCCCCTGTCAACCACATCAGCACAGTACATTGGGCTCCACGAGGCTTCCCTCGTAATCTCAAAAATATCTACCCGCTTGGAGGGTTTTCTATTTGATAATAGACGGTTATTATGTTTCAGCCGTGTGTGATGTTTGTTGTTCCCGCTCCCGCTTGCATCCCTCAAAAATATCTACCCGGCTGGAGGGTTTTTCTGTTTGATAGCACACGGTTGTTATTCTGGAACCATGTGCGATGCATTAATGCTCAATCCCTTCATCCAAATTTTCAATAGCCCCGATATTTTACTCCCGCATAGTAATTTTTTTAGTAGCCGTGTCATTTCCTCAAACACCAGCTTGCCCCCCTCCACACACACACCCCAAAAACTCTGCGCGTGCACACACACACACACACCACCACCACAACCCCTCCCTCGCTCGAAACCCTAGGAAGTTCACCGCCGCCGCCGCTGCAAGGTCTCCGTTGTCAACATCTGCCGGTTTGCCCTTGCAGCTTACCCACCAATCTCCATACCCTAGCCGCCCTGTGTTTCTTAGATGACACCTGCCAAACGCCCCCCTTCCCACAGATCCCCATCCCGATCCCCCACTCCAGAGTGTCGCAGCCTAAGCCCTGCTACGCTTCCCATGGAGCTCGAGGAGCGAATGGCCCAAAAGAGGTTTATCACGACCTCTTTGCCAGACGTTGCCGGAGTGGCCGCTGAGGAAGTTGACAACCATTACTGGCCCCAGGCTCTCAATCAGCGAGCTAGAGTATGCTGGTATGTCGCGGACGCCGGCTACGACATCGAGGTCATCGACAGCGACGGCCTGACACGGGCTATGTCACAGGTTAAGTGGCCCACCCCCAACCCCTCGGGTTCAACCGCCGTTGATCTCATATATGGCCCCGCCGCTGATCTCCTCCGGCTTGCTGTCAAGAATTTGCCATCCTACATCGCCATCGAGCCTCTTTTGTAATTTCTAAACGACACGTTCTACGACGTTGGTTTGGGATCCACAACTGCCAAGTCAGACCTCATCGACGGTGACCACGAGGAGGGCACCCTCGCCGGCTCTTCCAAGGGGAAAGAGCCCATCTACGACATCAAGGAGGGCACCCTACAGCCGTGCTCTTGCAAGGGGAAGGAGCCCATCTGCGACAACATGGGGCGCACCCAGATTCCGTGCTCTTCCCATGCGAACGAGTCCATCTGTGACAAGTAAGGAAACCCATGATTTGTTTTGCCATGCCTCTTCACAGGGGGGAATCCATGATTTGTTTTGTCGAGCTCCTTTTCTAGTGTAGTGAGAATATGTCCAGTTTTAATTGCTATATTTGGTTGTTTGTAGTATGCCTTGTTTATTTCAGTTGTTCACAATGTGATGCTCTATATGTGCAAATATTTACTGTGCAGTACAATTTCATCAATACCAGTTTCAACAATCCCAATAGGAATGAATATATTTGCTTGATGTTAAGCCTGTTATAGCTAGCATATGCCTCTTTTAACGTTTTTTGGTTGTTCGGTTGTTTGTAGTTAGCATATGTCCAGTTTCAATTGCTATCTTTGGTTGTTCATAGTATGCCTTGTTTATTTCAGTTATTCACAAAGTGATGTTCTATATGTGCAAGTATGAAGTGTGCAATTCAATTTCCTCAATACCGGTATCAGCAATACTTATATGAATGACTATATTTGGTTGTTGTTAAGCCTGTTGTAGCGAGCATATGCCTCTTTTAACGATTTTTGGTTGTTTGGTTGTTTGTAGTTAGCATATGTCCAGGTTCAATTGCTATCTTTGGTTTTTCATAGTATGCATTGTTTATTTCAGTTATTCACAATGTGATGCTCTATATGTGCAAGTATGAACTGTGCAGTTCAATTTCATCAATACCAGTTTCAACAATACCACTATGAATGACTACATTTGGTTGTTGTTAAGCATGTTGTAGTTAACACGCCTTTCCATTTTTATTTAACAATAACTAGAGTACTTAGACAGGCACAATACCAGTTTGAATGACTATATTTGCTTGTTGTTAAATGTTAGGCCTGTTGCAGTTAACACACCTTTCCACTTCTTGTTTTGCTTAACTAGCGTGCTTAAACCTTCACACTGAAGCTATCATTTGGAGATTATGTTGTCTATTCTAGATATATTTGGTTAATGTCTAGCCTGTTGTGCTTAACATGGCTTTCGATGTACTTACGCAGGACAATTTTGGGAATGACTGCTACTTTCCATCGAGGTTAGTTTCATCCTATGGCTTATATATACTCACTGTTCAGGATATCGGTAGCTGGTACCATATAGGCCGGGGGCTGATAAGGGATTAATCAGTGAATCCGACATTTAACTGAATATTTCTTTAACCCATTTATCGGTAGGTTAACTAGGGCCATATCTAATATATCTGAGGCTACATAGCAACATGCGTTGTACTGAATGTCTAAATATGCAATCCTAGGCTACATAGCAACAAGGAAGAATGTTACCTTAATGTTCTGATGATGTCTAGATATAAATAGAAGAGCAGCAACAACAACAACACAATAGTAGTTAACTGCAGTTAATCGACCGATATTT
Source organism: Thinopyrum elongatum (assembly GCA_011799875.1). NCBI lineage: Eukaryota > Viridiplantae > Streptophyta > Magnoliopsida > Poales > Poaceae > Thinopyrum > Thinopyrum elongatum. The sequence continues at coordinate 312,003,268 of CM022298.1, read as the reverse complement.
GTAAAAATGTAATAAACTCCCTCCGCCCCATAATATAAGATGTTAATTCATCCATATGTGAGTATATTGGATATTATAAGATCTTATATAATGGGACAGAGGGAGTGTTGTACTACATCATTGTGCAATTGTTGTTTAGCTTCTAATATTAACTTGGTGCTTTTAGGTACATATGTCATTGGTAAAGATCCGCGCTTCGACCCTTTCTGCGTATGGGGCAATGAGATATTCATGAACCAGCATCAAGTGAGGAAACTGATAAAGATTGTAAGTAAAATGGGTCAAAATATGGCAAATAAACTATTTGTTTACACTTTATCCAAGACAACGGTGAACTGCAGGATGGTAAGTAAGAACTCTAGAGCCTTCTTTTTTTCTGCCCATAATGAGTTGTGTTAGATGACAATGTCTGAATCTTTTTCCTTTGTAGTGGTTCCCAAAGCAGTTTACTCAAGATTACCTCTCAAACTACATGATTGGTGGGCATGCAAAGGTTAAAAGTATTTCTACCAGAACACGATGACTATCTAGATGTCCTCATGAAGACAGTGAAGGATGGGCGGTAGGCCATCACCAGGGGTTGGACTAGAGTCGTGTGTGCCTTCTACATGGAGGAGGGAACAATATGGGCATTCCACTTCACCTTGTTCAGCCACCAGAATGTCTTTTGCCTCTTTCTTTAACGTATTTAATACTTCAAGTATACAACCATGGTTCATCATTCTTTATTTGGTGCTTATGTAATTCTTGAACATATGTACCAGTGAATCGAACAATGCATTGGTTGTTTGAACCTGATGGATATGAATAAAGTTACAGCTGATACGTCTCCAATGTATCTATAATTTTTGATTATTTCATGTTGTTATATTATCAATCTTGGATGTTTTATATTCATTTACTAGCAACTTTATATCATGTTTTGGGACTAACCAATTGACATAGTACCCAGTGCCAGCTGCTGTTTTTTGATTATTTTTTACTTTGTAGAATATCAATACCAAACGAAGTCCAAATGCAACAAAACTTTTTGGAGATTTTTTTTCAGAAGACACCCAGGGAGCCAAAGGAGCACACGGGAGGAGGCCCGTGGGGCCCACTAGGCACTAGGGCGCGCTAGGGGGCCCAAGCGTGCCTTGGTGGGTAGTGGAGCCCATGGGAAGCTTCTCCACCGACCTCCACCTCTATAAATACTCTAAAATCTCAAAAAACCTAGGGGAGTCAAGAGATTATAGTTTCCGCCGCCGCACGTTCCAGAACCACGAGATCCAATCTAGAGGCCTTTTTCGGCACTCTGCCGGAGGGGGCAACGATCACAGAGGGGTTCTTCATCATCCTTGTTGCCCCTCCGATGATGCGTGAGTAGTTTACCACAGACCTACGGTTCCGTAGCTAGTAGCTAGATGGCTTCTTCTCTCTTTGTAATCTTCAACACAATGTTCTCCTCGATGTTCTTGGAGATCTATTTGATGTAATGACTTTTTGCGGTGTGTTTGTCGGGATCCGATGAATTGTGAGTTTACGATCAATTCTATCCATGAATATTATTTGAGTCTTTGTTGAACTCTTTTATGCATGATTGTTATAGCCTCGTATTTCTTCTCCAAAATTTTGGTTTGGTTTGGCCAACTAGATTGATTTTTCTTGCCATGGGAAGAGGTGCTTTGTGATGGGTTCGATCTTCCGGTGCTCAATCTCAGTGACATAAAGAGACATGACACGCATGTATCGTTGCTATTAAGGATAAAAAGATGGGGTCTATTCCTACATGAATAGATCTTGTCTACATCATGTCATCGATTTTATTGCATTACTCCGTATTTCCATGAACTTAATACACTAGATGCATGCTGGATAGCGATCGATGTGTGGAGTAATATTAGTAGATGCAGGCAGGAGTCGGTCTACTAATCTTGGACGTAATGCCTATATACATGATCATCACCTTGGATATCATCATGATTATTCGCTTTTCTATCAATTGCCCAACAATAATTTGTTTACGCACCGTATGCTATTTTCTTGAGAGAAGCCTCTAGTGAAAACTACGGCCCCCGGGTCTATTTCCTATCATATTAAATCTAAAAATACCTTGCTGCACTTTTTCTTTATTTATTTTATTTTGTGTTTTTGCTAGATCTATTTGTCAAATCTCATACAATTTAATCTATCTCAATACCGAGGAGGGATTGACAACCCCTCTTACGCATTGGGTTGCAAGTTTTTGTTGTTTGTGTGCAGGTGTTGTTTACATAGTGTTGCTTGGTTCTCCTACTGGATTGATAACCTTGGTTTCATAACTGAGGGAAATAATTACCTTTGTTGTGTTGCATCATCCTCTCCTCTTCGGGGAAATACCAACGCAGATACAAGCAATCAGGAAGAATTTTTGGCGCCGTTGCTGGGATGACATATCAAAATCTAGCAAGTACCCAATCACAAATCTAGATGTCCTCTCATTTTCATCATATCAATCAGGAAGAACTTTATTTGCCATTTGCCTCTCATTTTCATCTCCCCCACTTCTATTTTTTTTTGCAAAAATACAAAATTGCTATCTTTGCTTGTGTTGCCATGTGCCTTCTATTTGCTTGCATCTTCGCTTGCTAAAAATCTATTGATATGGATCCTCATCCTCTTGCTAATCTTTTTAAAATATCCAATTATGATGAACCAATTGCTAGTGAATTGAGTTCGCTAGATAATCTTTATGAAGTTTTGCTTGAGATTCCTGAATCTGAAAGTTGTGATGAGGTGTTAAAAGAATAAATTTATAAAGTGATTCACGATAGCTCCTTCAATGAAAAGCATGATTGCAATGATGTTATTATAAATTCTATTAATGTCAATTATTCTAATAATATGCAAAACCCCAAGCTTGGGGATGCTAATTTTGCTATGTCCACTACTTATTGTAATGATCATGATTGGGGTGATTCTTCTTATTATCTTGAAAATTTATTTAAGCCTCATGATGAATATGATACTGATAATAGTGTTTGCAATAATATTGAAAGTGGGTTTGGAAGAGTTCCAACTATAGGTAATAATGATCCCACTACTTTGGATAATGATCAATCCTATGATTTTTTTATAAAAGTGGGTTTGGAGAGGTCATGACTTTTTTTGATGATAACCCCACTATTTTGGAAGAGTGTCAACTTTGCATGCTTGTGGATCATGTAGATAATATGTTATGTGATAGCTATATTGTTGAATTTGAATATGATCCCACATGTAATTATTATGAGAGGGGGAAATATGGTTGTAGAAATTTGCATGTTACTAAATTACCTCTTTTCATGTTGAGATTGTCAATGTTTTATTCTTCTTCCTTGCATATGCCAGTTTTTGCTTGTTTTGATAATTTGTTTGCTAATAAAATGCCTATGCATAGGAAATATGTTAGACTTAAATTTGTTTTTCACATGCTATATGATGCTCCCTTTGTTCTTCAATTCTTGTCTTTCATACAAGCATCATTAAAATTATCAATGCCTAGCTAAAAGGCTTTGAAGAGAAGTGCTTGTTGGGAGACAACACAATATTTTTCTTTTCTGCTTTTATGTGTTTATACAATTATGCTTATGATTATGATTGTGTTCTTATGTTTTAATTAGATTTTGTGCCAAGTAAAGCCTTTAGGATTATGTTGGATGATAGTTGATTTGATCCTGTTGGAAAATAGAAGGTTTCGCGTCCAGTAGCAGAATTGTTACAATTTGCTGGAGCATGGAAAAATTCTTAATTTGTTACACATGATTGATCTACAAATTGCCCACATCGTCCTAAGTTTTCAGAATTTTTGGAGTTATAGAATTATGAGCTTAATTAAGTTTTCTACAGACTATTCTGTTTTTGACAGATTTTGTTTTTGTTGCATTGTGTGCTTATTTTGATGAATCTATGGATTGTATCAAGGGGTATAAGCCATGGTAAAGTTAGAATACAGTAGGTATAATGCAATAACAAAATATTAATGGGTTGCAATAGTACTTGAAGTAGTGAATTGTTTTCTTATACTAACGGATCTCATGGAGGTTTTGTTAAGTTTTGTGTGATTGAAGTTTTCAAGTTTTGGGTGAGAACACGATGGATGAAGGAATAAGGAGTACCAAGCAACTAAGCTTGGGGATGCCCCAGAAGGCATCCCATCTTTCTTATAACGACCATCGGTAATTTTACTTGGAGCTATATTTTTATTCGTCACATATCATGAGTTTTGCTTGGAGCGTCTTGTATTATATGAGTCTTTGCTTGTTTTGCCTTTTAGTTTGTCACAATCATCCTTGTTGGACACACCTATTTGAAAGAGCCATAATGATGCTATGATTTGTTAGAATTGCTCTATGTGCTTCACTTAATTTTTTTGAGCTATGGAATTGCTCTACTACTTTTACTTATATCTTTTTGAGCATGGAGGCGGTTTAATTTTTGAAGAAATGTTCTCATGCTTCACTAAGATTATTTTGAAGAAATTTATGCTCTCATGCTTCACTTAAACTTATTTGAGATCTTGTTAGTAGCAATGGTAATATATGAAATTAGTCCCAAAGTGATAGATATTCAAGGGGGATATAATAAAAACTTTCATGAAGATCATTAGATATTATAAACTTGATTCCTTGTAATAGTTTTGAGATATGGAGATAGTAATATATGAGTCATGTTGGTGATTAATTATTCTTTAGCAAGAATATTGGTGTTAAGGTTTGTGATTCCCTATGCAAGCACGAAAATCAATAGTTATGCAATGAAGTTACATCCTACTTGTGGTGCATTATTCAGTATTGGTTATGTTTTAGTGCTCGTTTATAATCGTTTTTGTTTCTTGGTTGGTCTCTTCTCAATCTATTTGCTAGCCTTCATTTGTACTAAGCGGGAATACTGCTTGTGCATGCAACTCCTTAAACCCAAAGTTGTGCCAAATGAGTCCACCATACCTACCTATATGCGGTATTTCCATGACGTTCCAAGTAAATTTGTATGTGCCAACTCTGCTTTTCAAAATGAATTTCCTTTTTGTGTGACCGTACCGCTCATGAAGTGGCAGGGGGTGGCCAATATTTTTCATGCTAAGTATGTTATTCTCAAGATGAGTGTTTATTCACTTGTCATTGCAGGAGAGTGTGGCAGGTAATAGGGATGCCCAGTCCCGATATGAATTTTTTTTATATTTTGTTCATAATAAATTCCTTGGAAAGTGTTGGTATGGAAGGCACCCGTGGATACGGCTAGCCATGGATTGTGAAAGAATGGTGGAAAAGGAAATAAGCTTTATTTTATGTTTGGGAACCACCTATGATTTACCTAGCATGGAAGATATTGGGAATTCTCGGTCATTTTCGTTGGCAGGAAAAGCATGCCTCCCAAAATAATTTTATCTAGCAATGTAAGCTTTGAGCTCAGGCACCTCTACAAATCTCTGCTTCCCTCTGCGAAGGGACTATCTATTTACTTTTATGCAATTTTTATTTTTATTGAGTCTTCGTCTTCTCTTATAAAGCACCAACTAGGGAACACTATTATCATACTTGTGCGTTGGATATAGCTAATATTTGAGTGTGTTTCATGAATGGATCAATGATTGAGCATAATGGGCTAGGGATAGCTTTCTTTAATGTTGATATTTTGAAAGACATGGTTGCTTGTTGATATGATTGAGTATTGATGTCCTCATGTCGATTATAGACTATTGCTTTGAATCATCTAAATTCCAAATGTCCATGATACAAAATAAAAGAGTATGTGATGAACATGTTAGGCAGCATTCCACATCAAAAATTCTGTTTTTATCATTTACCTACTCGACGATGAGTAGGAATTAAGTTTGGGGATGCTGATACGTCTCCAACGTATCTATAATTTTTGATTGTTTCATGATGTTATATTATCAATCTTGGATGTTTTATATTCATTTAGAAGCAACTTTATATCATTTTTGGGACTAACTTATTAAAATAGTGCCCAGTACCAGGTGCTATTTTTTGCTTGTTTTTACTTTGCAGAATATCAATACCAAAACGAAGTCCAAATGCAAAGAAACTTTTTGGAGATTTTTTTTCTGCCCAGAAGACAACCAGGGAGCCAAAGGAGCACACGGGAGGAGGCCCGTGGGGCCCACTAGGCACCAGGGCGTGCTAGGGGGCCCAAGCGCGCCCTGGTGGGTAGTGGAGCCCACGGGAAGCTTCTCCACTGACCTCCACCTCTATAAATACTCTAAAATCACAAAAACCTAGGGGACTCGAGAGAATACAGTTTCCGCCGCCTCAAGTTCCTGAACCGCGAGATCCAATCTAGAGGCCTTTTCTAGCACTGTGCCGGAGGGGCAACGATCACGGAGGGGTTCTTCATCATCCTTGTTGCCCCTCTGATGATGCGTGAGTAGTTTACCACATACCTACGGGTCCGTAGCTAGTAGCTTGATGGCTTCTTCTCTCTTTTTGATCTTCAACAAAATGTTCTCCTCGATGTTCTTGGAGATCTATTTGATGTAATGATTTTTTGCGGTGTGTTTGTTGGGATCTGATGAATTGTGAGTTTATGATCAGTTCTATCCATGAATCATATTTGAGTCTTTGCTGAACTGTTTTATGCATGATTGTTATAGCCTCGTATTTCTTCTCTGAAATTTTGGTTTGGTTTGGCCAACTAGATTGATTTTTCTTGCCATGGGAAGAGTTGCTTTGTGATGGGTTCGATCTTGCGGTGCTCAATCTGAGTGACAAAAAGAGACATGACACGCATGTATCATTGCTATTAAGGATAAAAAGATGGGGTCTATTCCTACATGAATAGATCGTGTCTACATCATGTCATCGTACTTATTGCATTACTCCGTATTTCCATGAACTTAATACACTATATGCATGCTGGATAGCGATCGATGTGTGGAGTAATAGTAGTAGATGTAGGCAGGAGTCAGTCTACTAATCTTGGGTGTAATGCCTATATACATGATCATTGCCTTGGACATCGTCATGATTATTCGCTTTTCTATCAATTGCCCAACAGTAATTTGTTTACCCACCGTATGTTATTTTCTTGAGAGAAGCCTCTAGTGAAAACTACAGCCCCCGGGTTTATTTCCTATCATATTAAATCTAAAAATACCTTGCTGCACTTTTTCTTTCTTTATTTTATTTTGTGTTTTTTCTAGATCTATTTATTAAATATCATAAAATTTAATCTATCTCAATACCGAGGAGGGATTGACAACCCCTCTTATGCGTTGGGTTGCAAGTTTTTGTTGTTTGTGTGCAGGTGTTGTTTACATAGTGTTGCTTGGTTCTCCTACTGGATTGATAACCTTGGTTTCATAACTGAGGAAAATACTTACCTTTGTTGTGTTGCATCATCCTCTCCTCTTCGGGGAAATACCAACGCAGATACAAGAAATTAGGAAGAATTTCTGGCGCCGTTGCCGGGGAGACATCGTCAACATCTATCAAGTACCCAATCACAAATCTCATCCCCTTGCAATTACTTTATTTTCCATTTGCCTCTCGTTTTCATCTCCCCCACTTCTAAAACATTTTTTTTGCAAACATTCAAAAATATTTTTCGTTTGCCTTTGGCTTGTTTGCTATCATTGCTTGTCTTGCCATGTGCCTTCTGTTTCCTTGCATCTTCGCTTGCTAAAAATCTATTGATATGGATCCTCATCCACTTGCTAATCTTTTTAAAAGATCCAATTATGATGAACCAATTGCTAGTGAATTGAGTTCACTAGATTATCTTTATGAAGTTTTTCTTGAGATTCGTGAATCTGAAAATTGTGATGAAGTGTTAAAAGAAGAAATTTATAAAGTGATTCATGATAGCTCCTTGAATGAAAAGCATGATTGCAATGATGTTATTATAAATTCTATTAATGTCAATTATGCTAATAATATGCAAAACCCAAAGCTTGGGGATGCTAATTTTGCTATGTCCACTACTTATTGTAATGATCATGATTGGGGTGATTCTTCTTATGATCTTGAAAATTTATTTAAGCCACATGATGAATATGATATTGATAATATTGTTTGCAATAATATTGAAAGTGGGTTTTGAAGAGTTCCAACTTTAGGTAATAATGATCCCACTACTTTGAATAATGATCAATCCTATGATTTTTTTTATAAAAGTGGGTTTGGAGAGGTCATGACTTTATTTGATGATAACCCCACTATTTTGGAAGAGTGTCAACTTTGCATGCATGTGGATCATGTAGAGATTATGTTATGTGATAGCTATATTGTTGAATTTGAATATGATCCCACATGTAATTATTATGAGAGGGCGAAATATGGTTGTGCAAATTTTCATGCTACTAAATTACCTCTTTTCATGTTTAGATTGTTAATGTTTTATTCTTCTTCCTTGCATATGCTAGTTTTTGCTTGTTTTGATAATTTGTTTGCTTATAAAATGCCTATGCATAGGATGGATGTTAGAGTTAAATTTGATTTTCACATGCTATATGATGCTCTATTTGTTCTTCAATTCTTGTCTTTCATACGAGCATCATTAAAATTATCAATGCCTAGCTAAAAGGCTTTAAAGAAAAGCGCTTGTTGGGAGACAACCCAACATTTTTCTTTTCTATTTTTATGTGTTTATACAATTATGCTTCTGATTATGATTGTGTTTTTATGTTTTAGTTAGTGTTTGTGCCAAGTAAAGCCTTTAGGATTATGTTGGATGATAGTTGATTTGATCCTGTTGGAAAACAGAAGGTTTCGCGTCATATGAGAATTGTTAAAATTTGCTGGAACATGGAAAAATTCTGAATTTTTACAAATAATTGATATACAAATTTGCCACGTCGTCCAAATTTTTCAGAATTTTTGGAGTTATAGAATTATGAGCTTAATTCAGTTTTTTACATACCATTCTGTTTTTGACAGATTCTGTTTTCGTTGCATTGTGTTTTTATTTTGATGAATCTATGGATTGTAACGGGGGGTATAAGCCATGGTAAAGTTAGAATACAGTAGGTATAATGCAATAACAAAACATGAATGGGTTGCAACAGTACTTAAAGTAGTGAATTGTTTTCTTATACTAACGAATCTCACGGAGGTTTTCTTAAATTTTGTGTGATTGAAGTTTTCAAGTTTTGGGTGAGATCACGATGGATGAAGGAATAAGGAGTACCAAGTGTGACGCCCCCAGCTCAATCGTGCACTAATCATACACGCAAATGCAAATGATCAAGCCTAAGGACTCACGGGAAGATATCACAACACAACTCTAAAACATAAATAAAGTCATACAAGCTTTATATTACAAGCCAGGGGCCTCGAGGGCTCGAATACATAAGCTTGCATACAAGCGTCAGCGGAAGCATCAGATATCTGAGTACAAATATGAAACAGAAACAGAAAGGCCTTTAGAAAGGCGGAGCAAAATAAAATACTATGATCGAAAGGCATAGGCCTCCTGCCTGGGACCCTCCGATCCTACTCCTGGTCGTCAGTCAACTCGTAGTAGTATCCATCCTCGGGGTAGTAGTAGTAATAGTCGATCGATGGGGCATCTGTCTCAGGGGGCTCCGTCCTCTGGTCACGACAAACTGATAAGGGGAGAAAAGGAAAACAAAGCAACCATGAGTACTCAGAAGTACTCAGCAAGCAAGGATCTACACTACATATGCAACATTGTCAAAGAGAAGGCTGTATATGTGGACTGGGCTGCAGAAATGCCAGAATAGAGAGAAGGCCTAGTCCTATCGAAGACTAGCATCTTCAGAGGTCTTGCAGGATTAGAAGAGTGTAGACAGTACCATATAATGTAGCAGTATCATTAACTCTCAACCTCACCCAGAGATCCTTTCTCGACTCCCTGCGAGAAAGCAATCCCAGAGCCATACAGTCATCAACCCCGTCCGGAGATCCCTTCTCGACTCCCTGCGAGAAGCAATCCCAGAGCCATAGTATCCATGTATCCAGTTCTAATTGTATCAATCAGGATACAACTCCGAGTGTCCGTTACCGTAGGACAGGCTATCGATAGAAGTTTTCTTCCCTGCAGGGATGCACCAACTTACCCACCACGCTCGCTCAACTCTGGCCGGACACACTTTCCTGGGTCATGCCTGGCCTCGGCCAAATGACACACCGCAGCCCTACCTAGAGCTCAGCAGAGAGGTCCCCGCCGGTCTACATCCTAAGCGCAAGGGGGTCTTGGGCCATCGCCCCTCGCCCTCCGGGTCGTTGCGCACATGGCTCAGATCCAAGCACCACATCTGTCGTGAATGGCGCCAATCACTCCATGCCACACTGCTGAACTGGACGTCTGACAGAGCTTTCGGCTGATGCATACGTTGCAGAACGCCCATACTATGCCCACGTGGTGGTTAGTGCTATCGGGCCAGAGGCCCACTCAGATCAAATATCCAAAGTACCTTGGGGGTTGCGGTAACGAGCAGAGACTCACGAAAGATGTGACCCCGTCGCCCCGTCTCGAGGACTTGCGGCAAGGGCCAAGAATGCCCGGCCACGCCTCGTATTCTCACTCGGGCACCACAGGCACCCGTCTTCACAACACTCGCCTCTCAAGCGCTCGCGGGTACCCCTCAGGGTCGACCCGCCTATCCAAGTAACAGTGTAAAGTCCAAGTATCCGTGTGTCTATAACATCAGGGGAATCCGAGGTATCACCCTCATTGAATTCCCACTCGATGTATCCGTCAAGGTGAACTCGGAGGAATCACCCTCGATGGGTTCACACTTGATGTGTTGCACAACAGCGTCGTTACCGGAAGTGGTGAAGGAGGAATCACCCTCGATGACCACGACCAAATAGCTATTCTACAGAGTTAACATCAGAAGTGCTACAAGAGGTTTCACCCTCGACACTTGATAGTAACGCTGCAGTGTCGTTACAACTAAGGGGGGGGGGTGATGTGCGGTGCCGGGGTCTGGTCTTCAATCCCGTTGATCGGGTCTTCGGATAATCCAGCGGGGCAATCGGGATAAGTGGGGTCACTGATAGGTCTCTACCCAGCCTATACTAAGCAGTTTAGGATATGCAGGTAATTATCAATAGCAGGTTACAATAAACAGGCTATGCATTAGAATAGGTAAACCAGCAGCAGCAGCAATTCTAATGCAAGCATGAGAAATAGAATTGGCGATATCGGTATGCTCAAGGGGGGGGGCTTGCCTGGTTGCTCGGCGGCAAGGGCAAAGTCGTCAACGGTGGCGTCGGTCTTCAGGACATCGTCAGCGGTCTCGGGGTCTAGCGAATAGGAAGAGGGGGGAATAAACAGTAAATACTAGCAAACAGATGCATGACAATACGATACACGGTGCTAGGGGTGACCTATCGTAGTGCTACACGACATAGGTGAAGGGGGAATAACATCCGGGAAAGTTTTCCCGAAGTTGCATTTTCGGACAGGCGATCTGGAGGGGGAATGTCCCATGTTCAGGTAGTTAGAGACGTGTGACGGACGAACGGACCGCGCATTCGGATTCGTCTCGTCGTTCTGAGCAACTTTCATGTAGAAAGTATTTTCATCCGAGTTACGGATTGAAAGATATGATTTTCTAAAGTTTTATTCATTTTCTGAATTATTTAAATTACTAAATACGAATTATCCAGAATAGTAGCAGCTGACATCAGCAAGACATCACCATGACATCAGCGGGTCAAACCAGCTGACCAAAGTCAACCCTGACAGGTGGGGCCCACATGTCATTCACAGTACTAATTAACAGAGGATTAAACTTAGCTAATTAACCTAATTAGCTTGTGGGGCCCACTGTCAGTGTCAGATTTAGTTAACTAATTAGCTTAATTAGTATTAATAGGTTAATTAGTGTTTTATTTATTTATTTTAATAGTTTAAAATCGCGGGGCCCGCATGTCAGTGACAGAGCCGCCCAGTCAGCTGGGTTGACTGGGTCAAAGGGGCCAGCGGGGCCCAGGTTCAGTGGCTGAGAGTGGGGCCCGGGGCTGCCACGTGGGCGCCCGGTCAGCGCCGGCCGCCGGAGCTACTCCGGCAAGCCCGAACGACGGCCTCTACTCCGACGAGCTCGGGATCGAGCTATGGTGCACGGTTTCGGGCGTGGCCGGGCGCGTTGGATCGGCCCGCAGCGCGGTGCGTCCATTGGTGGTGGTGGCGCGGCTGGGGACGGCGCGTAGCAACGGCGGCGGGCACGTCGGCGGCGGCCGGACTCGGGTGGCGATGGCAAACGGCGATGCGGTGCGGTAGCAAGCGAACTAAAAGGCTAGATCGACCCTGCGCAACGCGGCGAGCAAAATGGGCCGCAGCATGGGGCCCAAGGGTCGCCGTGGCTACGCCGGCGACGAGCTCGCGCGGTGGCGGGATCGGGCACAACGGGGACGGTGGCTAGGGTTTGACCGAGAGGGAGAGATGAGAGGGGAGATGTGGGGGTGCTCACAGGGAGCCTGCAGGTGTGCGTAATGGGCTCGGGGAAGGCTTGTGGTTGCCGGAATCGATGACGGAGGTCGGCGGGGCAGAGGAGGAAGACGGGGTCATCGGCGTCGAAGCAGGGGCTCCCGGCTCGGGTGACTCGTCGGAGAGGAAGAGGAGGCCGAGGCGGTCCTCTCTGGCACAGAGGCGAGGCGAGGCGAGCACGGTGGCCGCGTGTGTTACGGCGGCAGCGCCATGGCTGCGTCGGTGAGGTGGGGAACGAGAGGGAGAGCGAGAGAGAGTGAGCGAGGGAGAGCCAGGAGGGCGCGGGAGCTGCTCTTATCCCTCACGCGTGCGCGGCGACGCGCTGTCGAGCCAGCGAGCAGGGGGCCGGGGCGCAGCATGCGCGCGCACCAGTTGCTCGACAGCGAGCCCTGGCATGAGCAGTGGAAGGGGACGGGGTGGCGAGGTGGCTGGGCCGCCACTGTAGCTGGTGGGCTCAAGTGCATAGTAGCTTTTCTCTTTTCTCTTTTTCTTTTCTTTTCTTTTCCGTTTGCAAAATGTTTGAGCACCAAATGAATTTTGTTCAAAGTGTGACCTAGTCCATAATTAGCTGTACAATGTACCCTACCACCAAAAACTAGTTTGGGTAAATCATCATTTCATATTTGACTTAGATTAATTAAAAGGTTATTAAATATTATTCTCAGCCACTGTTAGAGGAGGTTTGGGTTACCTAATTAATTTAATAAATGTTGGTTACAATTTTAGAACTGTCTATGGAATATTTGCCATTTAATGAACATTTTAGTTACTGATTTGAACAACTTTTATTTTCCACTTTGAATTCATTTGAAGTTTGAATTTGGAGTCTGAAATGCAATATGATGATTAGGCACTGATAATCATGATGACATGGCATAATCAAAAGGGGATTACTGTAGTCAACCACTGGGGGTGTTACAAGTCTCCTCCACTAACAAGAATTCTCGTCCCGATTATTAAGAGGTAGAAAGAAAAAGTTCGGGGTATTCCGCACGAAGATTATCCTCGCGTTCCCAAGTGGCTTCATCTTCAGTATGATTTGACCACTGCACTTTGAGGAACTTGGTAACCTTCTGACGGGTCCGATGTTCAGCTTCATCGAGAATGCGGATCGGATGCTCCTTATAAGATAGATCATCTTGCAATTCGAGCATCTCGTGATCCACTACTCGGTGTGGAGATTCCTTGAAACATTTACGAAGTTGCGACACATGGAAGACGTCGTGGATATGAGAGAATTGCGGCGGCAACTCCAATTTATACGCCACCTGACCACGTCTTGCAATTATGCGGAAAGGACCAATGTAGCGTGGAGCTAGCTTGCCCTTGATTCCAAAACGGTGAGTGCCCTTCATAGGAGTGACACGCAGATAAGCTTGATCACCCGGTTGATAAGTCAAACCCCATCGTTTGCGATCATAGTTGCTCTTCTGGCAGTCCTGAGCCGCCTTGAGATTTTCCCGGACAATACGGACTTGTTCTTCGGCATGTTGAATAATATCCGGACCCACGAGCGGTCGTTCCCCAGTTTCTGACCAATTCAGAGGGGTTCGACACTTACGTTCATAGAGTACTTCGAAGGGGGCCATTTTCAAACTGGCTTGATAGCTGTTGTTATAAGAGAACTCGGCATATGGGAGAGATTCTTCCCACTTCTTGCCGAATGAAATAACACAAGCCCGAAGCATGTCTTCAAGCACTTGGTTGACTCGCTCGACTTGGCCTTGGGATTGGGGGTGATAAGCTGAACTCCAGGTAATATGAGTTCCCATAGCTGTTTGGAAACTTTCCCAGAATTTGGAAGTGAAAAGGCCGCCACGGTCCGAACTGATCTCCTTCGGAATACCGTGGAGTGATACAATTTTGGAGATATACAACTCTGCTAACTGGCTAGCAGTGATAGTTTCTTTGACGGGCAAAAAGTGTGCAACTTTAGAAAGTTGGTCGTCGACGACAAGAATAGCATCGTGACCCTTCTGTGACCTGGGAAGTCCTGTAATGAAATCCATCTGAACCTTATCCCATTTCCATAAAGGAATAGGTAACAGTTGCAGAATTCCAGCCGGCTTCTGATGTTCTGCTTTAACGCGACGACACACATCACATTCAGCAACATAACGAGCAATGTCCTGCTTCATTCTAGACCACCAGTACCTTTGCCGGAGGTCACGATACATCTTGGTGCTACCCGGATGAATAGACAGCGGGGTATCATGTGCCTCCTTCATGACCTTGTCAGTCATGAGTTCGAAGCGAGGTACCACAATGCGGTTTCTGAAATACAAGGTTCCATCTTCAGACAGCGAGAAATCCCTGTACTTTTGAAGGTGAAGATATTTCTTCATGAGATCAATTTCAGCATCTTTAGCTTGCGCATTCTTAACAGCTTTCTCGAGATCTGGTTGTATCACAAGGTTATTAAGAGAACCCTGTGGGACAATACGGAGATTCAGCTTGCATAGTTCTTCAAAAAGACGAGGTTGAGCTCGCCTAACCATGAGGTTGTCGCAATAGGACTTGCGGCTTAAGGCATCAGCCATCACGTTAGCCTTGCCAGGGGTATAAGAAATACCCAAATCATAGTCCGCAATGGCCTCCATCCATCTTTGCTGACGGAGGTTTAGAGATGGCTGCGTGAACAAGTACTTCAGACTTTTATGATCCGTGTAGATCTCGCAACGATTACCTAGGAGGTAATGTCGCCACAACTGCAGTGCATAGATGACAGCAGCTAGTTCTAGATCATGTACCGGATAATTCTCTTCATGCGGGCGCAACTGTCGAGAGCCATAAGCAATCACTTTACGCTCTTGCATTAGGACAGAGCCTAATCCTTCACAGGATGCGTCACAATAAATCACGAAGTCTTTGCGTGAATCTAGTGGAGCAAGTACTGGGGCAGATGTCAGCTTGTCTTTGAGTGCTTGAAAACTTTCCTGGCATTTTTCGGTCCATTCGAACTTAACGCCTTTGTGAAGCAGATCAGTCAAAGGCTTAGCAATCTTTGAAAAATTCTCGACAAAACGACGGCAATAACTTGCAAGGCCAAGAAAACTTCTGACTTGCTTGACATTCTTCGAAGGAGTCCAGTCAAGAATAGCCTGTACTCGTTCTGGGTTAACAGCAATTCCATCCTTGGAAATCACATGACCAAGGTAGGTTACTTCAGAAAGCGAGAACTCACATTTGGAGTATTTGGCATACAACTGGTGTTCTCGGAGCCTTTCCAGTACAAGACGGAGGTGTTCGACATGTTCTTCCTTATTCTTCGAATATACCAGAATATCATCTAGATAAACCACGACGAACTTGTCGAGGTAATCCATGAAGATATAATTCATC
Organism: Thinopyrum elongatum; assembly: GCA_011799875.1. NCBI lineage: Eukaryota > Viridiplantae > Streptophyta > Magnoliopsida > Poales > Poaceae > Thinopyrum > Thinopyrum elongatum. Next base: position 311,987,512 of record CM022298.1, on the reverse strand, counting down.
AGACGGGAGAATGTGGCTGGAGCATTTGTTAAGCCAAATGACATGACAGTGTACTCATAGGAGCCATAACGAGTAACAAATGCAGTGTTGGGAATATCCTCTTCACGAACACGGATCTGATGATAACCCAACCTCAAATCAAGTTTAGAGAATACCGATGATCCAGCAAGTTGATCATACAAATCATTGATCCGAGGAAGCGGATATTTGTTCTGGATTGTTGCTTGGTTAATGGGCCGATAATCCTGAACCAATCAGTTAGTTCCATCCTTCTTCTTAACGAAGAGTGAAGGTGCTCCCCAAGCAGAGGAACTGGGGCGGATGAAACCTTTCTTAAGTGACGTGTCGATTTCTTCCTTAAGCTCGAGAAGATGATGCGGAGGCATCTTATAAGGACGCTTCGCAATAGGAGTTATGCCAGGTTTCAAGTCGATGACGAACTCAACAGCTCTAGCAGGGGGTATTCCTGGAAGTTCTTCTGGAAAGACGTCTTGAAAATCACGAACAACTGGAACGTTCTCAATGCCTTCAAGAGGTGAAGCATTCAATGCATTCAGGACATAAATCTGAGCTTCGGCGTCCTGAACTGTTCGAGCTGAGTATCTGACTGTCTGGCCAGAAGGATGTGTGAGGCGGACTGTTTCAGTGGCACAGTCAATCAAAGCTTTATGAGGCTTCAACCAGTCCATACCCAGAATAATGTCTATGTTGGAGGTCTTGAGAGCAATGAGAGAAACGGGGAACATCAATCCTCCGATCACAATGTGGTTACCCTGGCTTACCATGGTAGTTTGCCAATTAGCCCCATGTGACTGGATTACTAATGGGGTGGACATCTCCTCGAAAAGTATATCATGGCTTCGCGCAAAACTTTCGGACATGAAGGAGTGCGATGCTCCAGAATCAAAGAGGACTGAAGCTGGGATTGAATTCACTAGAAGGGTGCCCATCACAATCTTGGGGTCCTGTCGAGCTTCTTCAATGTTGACTTGGTTGACATGAACAAGTTGACTAGCAGGTAGTCTGGTTCCAATGTTCCTAGCAGGATGTTTTCGAGGGCTCTTCCTGCAAGCAGCAGAAGGATGTGATGCGTGTTGAGGCTGACTCTGACGGCAGTTGATAGTACGGTGCCCTAGCTGTTCACACTGGTGGCACAGACCATCATTATGGGGAGAAACACCAACATTGGGCTGTCCACTTGAAATGTTCAGTTGCCTTGGTGGTGGAGGCAGACGAGGTGCAGCATATGACGGCCTTGGTGTTGGAGCAGGTCGATGATGAATATTGTGTGAGATCCAGACTCGACATTTCTGAGTAGGTCGACCGGAAGACGAGCCGACATCTCGAGTACGCTTGAGCGACTCCTGGTACTCAGTCAGAGCTGTTTCAACTTGGAAAGATTTGCTGACAAGCGTTGCGAAGTCTGTGAAATCATGGACAACAAGTGCAAGTTTTATATCAGTACGTAGTCCTTCACGGAATTTCTCCTGCTTGCGAGTGTCAGTGTCGACGTCATCTTCAGCATAGCGGGATAGTTCAAGAAATTTCCTCTAATATTCATCCACAGTCATTTTGCCCTGAGAGAGTTGGCGGAACTCCTGCCTCTTCTGGTCCATCAGGCCTTGTACCGTGCACGAAAAGCTGACTGAAATTCCTGCCAAGTGGTTATAGTTTCAGCAGGCAACATACCCTTGTGGCTTTCCCACCATTGAGCAGCTGATCCCCTCAAGTGATACGTCACATAGGTGACATAACTGTCAGGGATAACATTGGCCGACTTCATCTGGAAGGCAATGTCACGGAGCCAATCATCAGCATCCATTGGATCAGTCAAGCTGCGAAAAGTGGACGGATTGAGGCGCATAAATTCCGGCAGAGTTATTGGTGTAGGCTGTTGATGAGCATTCTGGTTTGGGAACTGAGCCAATATCCCGGTCATAACCTGACGGTTCAGTTCAAATTGCTGCATCATTGCGGCAATATAAGGTGGAGGTGGAGGATCGTCCGCCATCCTGCCAAATCAACAGGGGTAGTTTAGCAAGAAGAAATGCAGGTGTATGGAATGATTCATGAAGTAACACGCACAACAGAAGGAGGTGCAGTAGACAATTCATCATATTTGCACCAGACATTTGAATCCACACATAGCCTTGATTACAATCCGGCAATACGACAGCTGAAAGGGGAAGGCTAGACAACTAGGCGGCGCGCAGGCACGCGGCAAGGAAGTACACAACGAGACATACCAAAGGCTACATCAACGTCGGAGAAAACTATTGGAGCGAGGAATCTGCAAGTGAAAAAACAGGGTGCCCTCGATAAGAGGATCCTGCGAACAGAACCTGGCCCACAATCTTGAAGGAAGGGGGGAAATTTTCAGAACACCGGGTGGATGTGATCACGAGAACCTAATGTTGGAGTTAGTAAAATTTTAACCCGAATAGAAGAGAGAACAGAGTCCCAGAGTAAAGGTCGAGGAGTAAAAGATCCTAATACCACCCATTTGGCGACGTGGGCCCGTAAGCCACACAACCATGTTAGTAAAACGGTTGTTGGACCACTAGACTCAACTTCGGCCAAGGAGTTGGAAAGGGGGTTCCTACGGGCAGTCGGCTCTGATACCAACTTGTGACGCCCCCAGCTCAATCGTGCACTAATCATACACGCAAATGCACACGATCAAGTCTAAGGACTCACGGGAAGATATCACAACACAACTCTAAAACATAAATAAAGTCATACAAGCTTTATATTACAAGCCAGGGGCCTCGAGGGCTCGAATACATAAGCTTGCGTACAAGCGTCAGCGGAAGCATCAGATATCTGAGTACAGATATGAAACAGAAATAGAAAGGCCTTTAGAAAGGTGCGGCAAAATAAAATACTACGATCGAAAGGCGTAGGCCTCCTGCCTGGGACCCTCCGATCCTACTCCTGGTCGTCAGTCAACTCGTAGTAGTATCCATCCTCGGGGTAGTAGTAGTAATAGTCGATCGACGGGGCATTTGTCTCAGGGGGCTCCATCTTCTGGTCACGACAAACTGATAAGGGGAGAAAAGGAAAACAAAGCAACCGTGAGTACTCAGAAGTACTCAGCAAGCAAGGATCTACACTACATATGCAACATTTTCAAAGAGAAGGCTGTATATGTGGACTGGGCTGCAGAAATGCCAGAATAGAGAGAAGGCCTAGTCCTATCGAAGACTAGCATCTTCAGAGGTCTTGCAGCATTAGAAGAGTGTAGACAGTACCATATAATGTAGCAGCATCATTAAGTCTCAACCTCAACCAGACATCCTTTCTCGACTCCCTGCGAGAAAGCAATCCCAGAGCCATACAGTCATCAACCTCGTCCGGAGATCCCTTCTCGACTCCCTGCGAGAAGCAATCCCAGAGCCATAGTATCCAAGTATCCAGTTCTAATTGTATCAATCAGGATACAACTCCGAGTGTCCGTTACCGTAGGACAGGCTATCGATAGAAGTTTTCTTCCCTGTAGGGGTGCGCCAACTAACCCACCACGCTCGCTCAACTCCGGCCGGACACACTTTCCTAAGTCATGCCCGGCCTCGGCCAAACGACACACCGCAGCCCTACCTACAGCTCAGCAAAGAGGTCCCCGCCGGTCTACATCCTAAGCGCAAGGGGGTCTTGGGCCATCGCCCCTCGCCCTCCGGGTCGGTGCGCACATGGCTCAGATCCAAGCACCACCTCTGTCGTGAATGGCGCCAATCACTCCATGCCGCACTGCTGAACTGGACGTCTGACAGAGCTTTCGGCTGATGCATACGATGCAGAACGCCCGTACTATGCCCACGTGGTGGTTAGTGCTATCGGGCCAGAGGCCCACTCAGATCAAATATCCAAATTGTTAGTACCTTGGGGGTTGCGGTAACGAGCAGAGACTCAAGAAAGATGTGACCCCGTCGCCCCGTCTCGAGGACTTGCGGCAAGGGCCAAGAATGCCCGGCGACGCCTCGTATTCTCACTCGGGCACCACATAGGCACCAGTCTTCACAACACTCGCCTCTTAGGCGCTCGCGGGTATCCCTCAGGGCCGACCCGCCTATCCAAGTAACAGTGTAAAGTCCAAGTATCCGTGTGTCTATAACATCAGGGGAATCCGAGGTATCACCCTCATTGAATTCCCACTCGATGTATCTGTCAAGGTGAACTCGGAGGAATCACCCTCGATGGGTTCACACTTGATGTGTTGCACGACAGCGTCGTTAGCGGAAGTGGTGAAGGAGGAATCACCCTCGATGACCATGACCAAATAGCTATTCTATAGAGTTAACATCAGAAGTGCTACAAGAGGTTTCACCCTCGGCACTTGATAGTAACGCTGCAGTGTCGTTACAACTAAGGGGGGGTGATGTGCGGTGCCGGGGTCTGGTCTTCAATCCCGTTGATCGGGTCTTCGGATAATCCAGCGGGGCAATCGGGATAAGTGGGGTCACTGATAGGTCTCTACCCAGCCTATACTAAGCAGTTTAGGATATGCAGGTAATTATCAACAGCAGGTTACAATAAATAGGCTATGCATCAGAATTGGTAAACCAGCAGCAGCAGCAATTCTAATGCAAGCATGAGAAATAGAATGGGCGATATCGGTATGCTCAGGGGGGGCTTGCCTGGTTGCTCGGCGGCAAGGACAAAGTCGTCAACGGTGGCGTCGGTCTTCAGGACATCGTCAACGGTCTTGGGGTCTAGCGAATAGGAAGAGGGGGGAAGAAACAGTAAATACTAGCAAACAGATGCATGACAATACGATACATGGTGCTAGGGGTGACCTATCGTAGTGCTACACGACATAGGTGAAGGGGGAATAACATCCGGGAAAGTTTTCCCGAAGTTGCATTTTTGGACAAGCGATTCGGAGGGGGAATGTCCCATGTTCTGGTAGTTAGAGACGTGTGAAGGACGAACGGACCAAGCATTCGGATTCGTCTCGTCGTTCTGAGCAACTTTCATGTAGAAAGTATTTTCATCCGAGTTACGGATTAAAAGATATGATTTTCTAAAATCGCGGGGCCCGCATGTCAGTGACAGAGCCGCCCAGTCAGCAGGGTTGACTGGGTCAAAGGGGCCAGCGGGGCCCAGGTTCAGTGGCTGAGCGTGGGGCCCGGGGCTGCCACGTGGGTGCCCGGTCAGCGCTGGCCGCCGGAGCTACTTCGGCGATCACGAACGACGGCGTCTACTCCGGCGAGCTCGGGATCGAGCTATGGTGCACGGTTTCGGGCGTGGCCAGGCGCGTTGGATCGGCCGCAGCGCGGTGCGTCCATTGGTGGTGGTGGCGCGGCTGGGGACGGCGCGTAGCGACGGCGGCGAGCACGTCGGCGGCGGCCGGACTCGGGTGGCGATGGCAAACGGTGATGCGGTGCAGTAGCAAGCGAACTAAAAGGCTAGATCGACCCTGCGCAATGCGGCGAGCAAAATGGGCCGCAGCACGGGGCCCAAGGGTCGCCGTGGCTACGCCGGTGACGAGCTCGGGCGGTGGCGGGATCGGGCACAACGGGGACGGTGGCTAGTGTTCGACCGAGAGGGAGAGAGGAGAGGGGAGAGGTAGGGGTGCTCACAGGGAGCCTGCAGGTGTGCGTAGTGGGCTCGGGGAAGGCTTGTGGTTGCCGGAATCGATGACGGAGGTCGGCGGGGCAGTGGAGGAAGACGGGGTCGTCGGCGTCGAAGCAGGGGCTCCCGGCTCGGGTGACTCGTCGGAGAGGAAGAGGAGGCCGAGACGGTCCTCTCTGGCACAGAGGCGAGGCGAGGCGAGCACGGTGGCCACGTGTGCTACGGCGGCAGCGCCATGGCTGCGTCGGTGAGGTGGGGAACGAGAGGGAGAGTGAGAGAGAGTGAGCGAGGGAGAGCCAGGAGGGCGCGGGAGCTGCTCTTATCCCTCACGCGTGCGCGGCGACGCGCTGTCGAGCCAGCGAGCAGGGGGGGCCGGGGCGCGGCGTGCGCGCGCACCAGGTGCTCGACAGCGAGCCCTGGCATGAGCAGTGGAAGGGGATGGGGTGGCGAGGTGGCTGGGCCGCCACTGTAGCTGGTGGGCTCAAGTGCATAGTAGCTTTTCTCTTTTTCTTTTCTTTTCTTTTTCGTTTGCAAAATGTTTGAGCACCAAATGAATTTTGTTCAAAGTGTGACCTAGTCCATAATTAGCAGTACAATGTACCCTACCACCAAAAACTAGTTTGGGTAAATCATCATTTCATATTTGACTTAGATTAATTAAAAGGTTATTAAATATTATTCTCAGCCACTGTTAGAGGAGGTTTGGGTTACCTAATTAATTTAATAAATGTTGGTTACAATTTTAGAACTGTCTGTGGAATATTTGCCATTTAATGAACATTTTAGTTACTGATTTGAACAACTTTTATTTTCCACTTTGAATTCATTTGAAGTTTGAATTTGGAGTCTGAAATGCAATATGATGATTAGGCACTGATAATCATGATGACATGGCATAATCAAAAGGGGATTACTGTAGTCAACCACTGGGGGTGTTACACCAAGCAACTAAGCTTGGGGATGCCCTGGAAGGCATCCCCTCTTTCTTCTAACGACCATCGGTAATTTTACTTGGGGCTATATTTTTATTCGTCACATATCATGAGTTTTGCTTGGAGCGTCTTGTATTATACGAGTCTTTGCTTGTTTTGCCTTTTAGTTTGTCACAATCATCCTTGTTGGACACACCTATTTGAAAGAGCCATAATGATGCTATGATTTGTTAGAATTGCTCTATGTGCTTCACTTAAAAAAAATTAGGTATGGAATTGCTCTAGTACTTCACATATATCTTTTTGAGCATGGAGATGGTTTAATTTTTGAAGAAGTGTTCTCATGCTTCAATTAGATTATTTTGAGAGTTGAAAAAGGAAATTATTTTGAAAAATTTATGCTCTCGTGCTTCACTTATACTTATTTGAGAGCTTTATAGTAGCAATGGTAATATATGAAATTAGTCCCAAAGTGATAGATATTAAAGGGGGATATAATAAAAACTTTCATGAAGATCATTGGATATTATAAATTTGATTCCTTGTAATAGTTTTGAGATATGGAGATAGTAATATATGAGTCATATTGGTGAGTAATTATTCTTTAGTAAGAATATTAGTGTTAAGGTTTGTGATTCCCTATGCAAGCATGAAAGTCAATAGATATGGAATGAAGTTACATCCTACTTGTGGTGCATTATTCAGTGTTGGTTATGTTTAATGCTCGTTTATGATCATTTTCGTTTCTTAGTTGGTCGCTTCTCAATCTATTTGCTAGCCTTCATTTGTACTAAGCGGGAATGCTGCTTGTGCATCCAACTCCTTAAACCCAAAGTTGTGCCAAATGAGTCCACCATACCTGCCTAAACGCGGTATTTCCATGCCGGTCTGTAACATCCCAAAATTCTAAATTTTGGAATGTTATATTAAATACATAGTTTTGTTTGTTTGATTGTGGTGTGATTGCTTGTGTGAAATTGAGTGAAATTTGAAACTTTTTTGAGAGGGAATAAAAGGACTTTCCCAAAAGTATTTCCATTTGAAATGATACTAAACCCCATTTGAAAGTAATTCAAACTTCATGCCACTCAAGGACTTTCAAGAGAGGAGATGAAATGACTTCTCCAAATTTTAAATGAAAGAGAGTGGGAAGTTAAACCACTTTTGAATTTCAATTGGAATCCATCCCATTTGAATAATTTCAAATTCCTCTAACGCATTTCAAAAATAAAGAGAGGAGCAATGTGACACTCCAAACCAGGGGCAAATTTGAAATATATTTGAATGAGGAAAAAACAGAAAAGATTTGAAATGGGCTTGAAATTCAACTTCAAATCCAATTTGGAGTTATTTGGTTTTTATTAAAAAAAAAATCTCCAAAAATAAAATATATGTAAAATAGGGTAAAATGATTCCCTTCAATAGAAAATTTGGATAAAAAAATTAAAAATCATTTTGGTATTTTAAAAATGATTTTTAATAGGTTTTATTGCAACAGTAGCACTCTTTGAATTTTGTGTTTTTGTGTCAATTTTATCTAAGTTTGGAAAATAGTCCATGTTTTGGGATTTCTTTTTATGAACATTTTGATATATTATATGCCTATATAATATTTGTATTTTGTTTGGTTTATGTTTTCTTTTCCTATTGTGTTTAAAAAAAACTCACACAAGCCCACGTGAGGCCCAGCCTCCTCCACGACCCAACAGGGTCGTCTTCCTCCTAACGCTCCTGGCAGGAGCCAGACACACGCACTCCCGCACCCTCCCCCAGCGCCCCTCCCCCTTTCCTTCCTCCCCTCGCCTCCTGGAAGCTTCCCACCGCCCTGCACCTTCCTTCCTCGCCTCCCCGCGTCTTTATGGCCATCAAGGCCGAGATTTTCACTCGCCGGAAAATCCGCACTTGCCGGATCACGGTCACAGTTGCAGCATGTACCTGGACGCCCCGAACCCTATAAGTACCGCCCCCTCGACGTCCTCTTTCCCCTCGACTGATTTTCCCCCTCGGGAGCTCTTTTCCCCCACCCCACAACCTGCAAGAACCCGCCGGAGTTCTTCAACTCCGGCGGCTTTTCCACCACCGCCCGAGGTCCGGTTGGCCCTGCCCCGACATCCCCTGAGGTTGCTGCGACGCCCTCTTCCTCGTCCCGTGCTCACTTTCCTCCGGGAGCCACCACAGCATCAGATCTGACCTCATCTTCCCCAACTCCGGCAACTACTCCGGTGAGATCCAAGAAATCCTGTAATTCATATTTTTTCAGAAAAATAACAATCTTAGAAAATCCATATCTATTAACCTACTTATCCAAATTGAGTGATTCAAATTGCTACGGTTTCATAAAATTGTGTAGCTTCTGTTGGATCCAAAAGTTTTCACGTTTGAAGATTTAAATTTGAATTTGAACTGATTTACTTTAAACCTTAATTTGCTTGTAACTTTTATTTAAAAATAGGTTTTTGTTTGATTCTTTTTGCTCCTAGTCACTAGTAGAATTGCTTATCCAGTAGTATTTAGCATTTTGTTTTTAGGGTATTTTAATTTAGGGTTTTAGGCAAAACAGTACTGTTTTATGTAGTTTAGTGTAATTTTCTTTTTTCCTTAGTGTTTAAATGTTTTTAATTAAAAGTTTTGTCACTTTTGACAAATTTAGTTTTGCTTCTGTTATTTAATATTAGACAATTTTATTCTTATTTAAAAAAAATTATTTTCTTTAGTTTTGTAAGAAAACTTGTATAGGTCATACGTAGAGTTTTATAAAAGCTTTTTATTTGTTCCTTTTTGCTACTAAAAGTTTATGAAAAATACTTTCTGTTAAATTAGTTGTTTTACTTTTCTTTTTCTGTTAATTTATTAGTTTAGTGTTTTAATTGCTGTTAAGTTTTACTTAGGGCAAAACCATGTTGGATGTTTGTAGTAAAGTCTTAGACCTTCCTTAGTAGTTTTTCTTTGTAGTTTCTTTGAATTGCGATTGAGTTTTATTATTGATTTTTCCTTGTTTTGATTGTTATTTTGAGTGCTAGGATGTTTGCTTATATGAATGCTATGTCTGTTTAATATAGATTTTTCAAAGGAGTGACGAAAAGTTCTACCAAGTCTTTATTCTGAGAGCGTTATTATCTTCATCAAGTAATACCAGGCAAGTTCACTTTGACCATGTTATTCATACCCATGTTTTTATTGTATTTAGTGTCACCATTCATGATCCCTCCAGTAGTGTTATTGACTTCTTGTAGTTGAGTAGAATGCATGAGGTAGGAACCCATCTCCCTGTTATCAAGCCCGGGACGTTATGTAGTTTAAATGCTACGCTATAGTAGGCGGGGTTGGTATGAGTGCTCGGGAGTGGTGTGAGTATGAAGGACCCTCTACATCAATGACGACATCTCCATGATGGCATCTGCAAGGACTGCATCTTCAAGGCCTCAAGACTTCAAGACCTCAAGATTTCGAGAATGACAAGAATTCAATACACACTACTGGGTGAAGGACAGATTTGATGGGCACCTTGGAGCAACTAGTGGATGGCCGGGATGCATGGAGAAGCGCCATGACATCTTGAGGAAAGCTTCACCTAGACTCAAAGAGACGGAAGAATACTTCATGCCCGGAAGCTTACCTGTGCAACCGCAAGTCATTATGGGCTCTGGCTTGGTTGCCCTTAGTTGTGACTTTGGCTGGGACGGTGCTAGCAGATGTAGAACTACGGTAGGATTGGATGAGCACCGGACAGTGGTCAGGGAAACTCTTCGGAAGACCATGTTTCGATCATCTTGTTCTCAAACACCCTGAAGTGCGAGAACGTAAAAAGGAGGGATCGAATCTTGCGGGTAAAGTGTACAAACCTGTTCAGAGGGTTAAAAAACCTAATCGATTAGCCGTGTCCCCGGTTACAGACAATTTGAGCATCTGGACTTGGATCTATCTCGGAACTCTCAACACCGGACTGATAATTTAATTGTGGGCAACTTATGATGATTTTGGGCTATGAGACATCGGTTGGCGGAACCATGTCATGATAGAAAACTCAGTAGTACAGACTCCTGATATTCCTTTGATGTAGGGAAAATAAATCCAGCTTTTACGCAAACAAAACTCAGACACAGAGCCACAAAGCCATATTGCATACAGTATAGTTTTATCATCTGTTTTTCTTATAGTGATCTTGCCGGTACACGGCTGCAACGTATCATGTTGCAGGATTATTTCTACGACGAGTGAGTTTCGTTGTTGGATTACGGTCTACACTCAACTTGCCGATGGCGTTGATGGGACTCCACACCCGTTTGATTGTTTCCGCTGAGACTTATGAGGTATATATCAGTTTTACATTATTTATACATGTGATTGCACTTTGATATATACATTGATGTACTGTGTGTGCCAGCATACTGATCCAGGGATGGCACAGAGACACAGAGACTTGACCGTTTGAGGTCGGGTCGCTACACGGTCCAAGTAAATTTGTATGTGCCAACTCTGATTTTCAAAATGAATTTCCTTTTTGTGTGCCCGTACCGCTCATGAAGCAGCAGGGGGTGGCCTATATTTTCCATGCTAGGTATGTTATTCTTAAGATGAGTGTTTATTCACTTGTCATTGCAGGAGAGTGTGGCAAGTAATAGGGATGCCTAGTCCCGAAATGAATTTTTTTAATATATTTTGTTCATAATAAATTCCTTGGAAAGTGTTGGTATGGAAGGCACCCGTGGATACGGCTAGCCATGGATTGTGAAAGAATGGTGGAAAAGGAAATAAACTTTATTTTATGCTTGGGAACCGCCTATGATTTACCTAGCATGGAAGATATTGGGAATTCTCGGTCGTTTTCGTTGACAGGAAAAGCATGCCTCCCAAAATAATTTTATCTATCAATTTAAGCTTTGAGCTCTGGCACCTCTACAAATCTCTGCTTCCCTCTGCGAATGGCCTATCTATTTACTTTTATGCAATTTTTATTTTTATTGAGTCTCCGTCTTCTCTTATAAATCACCAACTAGGGAACACTATTATCATACTTGTGCGTTGGATATAGCTAATATTTGAGTGTGTTTCGTGAATGAATCAATGATTGAGCATAATGGGCTAGGGATAGCTTTCTTTAGTGTTGATATTTTGAAAGACATGGTTGCTTGTTGACATGCTTGAGTATTGATGTCCTCATGTCAATTATAGACTATTGCTTTGAATCATCTAAATTCCAAATGTCCATGGTACAAAAGAAAAGAATATGTGATGAACATGTTAGGCAGCATTCCACATCAAAAATTATGTTTTTATCATTTACCTACTCGACGACGAGTAGGAATTAAGCTTGGGGATGCTGATACGTCTCCAACGTATCTATAATTTTTGATTGTTTCAGGCTGTTATATTATCAATCTTGGATGTTTTATATTCATTTACTAGCAACGTTATATCATTTTTTGGGACTAACCTATTGACATAGTGCCCAGTGCCAGTTGCTATTTTTTGCTTGTTTTTACTTTGCAGAATATCAATAACAAACAAAGTTCAAATGCAACGAAAATTTTTGGAGTTTTTTTTCTGCCCAAAAGACACCCAGGGAGCCAAAGGAGCACATGGGAGGAGGCCCGTGGGGCCCACTAGGCACCAGGGCATGCTAGGGGGCCCAAGCGCGCCCTGGTGGGTAGTGGAGCCCACGGGAAGCTTCTCCACCAACCTCCACCTTTATTGCTACTCCCTATCCCCGACGGTTTCTGGGTCGTGTGGGAAGGACCCCTGTCGGTGTACTAGAATAGGGGTACCCTAGTACCCCGTACTTGTGCACGGGCAGTAGTAGCATCCCACGGCCAGGCTTGCGGGAGGACAGCCAGAGAGAAGCTCAAGATTATTAAGCCATTCAAGAACAAAGTATACAAAGCAAGAGTTAAGGCCCCGGCAAGAGGAGCTTGCCGGGAGGGACAGCTGAGGCCCAGCCTGGGCATTGCTGAAGCAGAGTTCTTGCCGCGGCAAGGTACTTGCCCCGGCAAGTCATTGGCTGCGGCAAGGTATTGGCTGCGGCAAGATAGCGACTGCGGCAAGGTACTTGCCCCGGCAAGTTACCTTGCACGGCAAACTATGGGTTGCGGCAAGCTGTCAGGTGCGGCAAGGTCTTGCCGCGGCAAGCGTTACTGTACCACTGTGCTACTGTGCTGCTCCGGTGCCTCTGCCAGCGTGGCGCTCTGGGTCCTTCCAAGCGTGCGTGGCAGGGCACTGTGTAGACGGCGGTGCACTGTAGATAGCGGTGCAGCAGCAGGTGGGATAGGCTTTACCCACGTCCACGACGTCCGGGTACATGTATGTGGACAGCAAAGGCATGGGCATTTAATGCCCTTGTCCCCTGCCGTCAGTGGTAGGTAGGACATGTCATTCTGGTAATAGTGGCCTTACTGTAGCAACTTTCCACCTCTACCTTTACTGTTTGCCACCTGTTGGTGACCCCTTTGTGCGTATAAAAGGAGGCCCATAGGCAACGTGAAAGGGGGGAGGAACTGGAAAAGGGAGAACTCCAGTATTGTACGCAGCTACTCGGTACTGTAGCGCTCCTGGAGCTAGAACAATCATACAGATAATAAACCAAAAAAAGCAGGAGTAGGGTTTTACGCATCCGTGCGGCCCGAACCTGGGTAAATCTCTCTCGTGCACTGTCGTGTTCTTCGCTAGATTTGCTCTTCGCGCGACCGTCTCTCCCTGCCGAACGTAAAGGGGTCCTTCCCTGGGTCCCATAGGTGATCGCGGATTCGTCCCCGACATCTTTGGCGCGCCAGGTAGGGGGCAGACAGGTTGTGTGAACCTAATCTAGCGATTTGCGCGCTAGTTTTTGGGCCATTCTCCGTCTTATGGCTCCAAAAAAGAAGACTTCAGCCATCGGTGCGTCCACGTCCAACCCGCCTGCTCCCGTGCAGGAGGGTGCCGACGTGATTGCGGCTGCTGGGGGGACTGGAGAGCGAGAGCTCCTATTACCTCCACCTGTCCAAAACCGGGCCAGCAACGCCAATCTTGGCGCTGCTGGGTCTGGGAACGCAGCGCTGCTCGCTGCTGCTGGCCCTGCAAGCTCCAGAAATGGTGCTGCGCGTTCTGGAACGCCTGCGCCGGTTCAGACGCCGCGGCCTTCGCAAAAAGCCCGTGACAGGCAGCGTCCTGACGCCCCAGGTGCCAGGCGCTCCCTGGATAATGAACTTGCGCATCAATCTCGAGATGCGCGGGGTCACCATACGCAACAACACGTTGGCGGGGTCGAGGTGCGGTCGCCTGGGCGTGGAGATGCTCCTTCTAACACCGTTAGGAGTAAGAGCATCCCACAGTCCTCACGCCACTCGATACCTCCCTCACCAGCAGAAGCGTTGGCGCGTGCGCAGCTGCTCCTGAACTTCCCTCCACCAGCAGATAAGCTTGACGAGTGGAGGGCAACCATTCAGAGCCTTCTCAGCTTCGCTGATGCCGACCCGGTGCGCACGGCCGACAAGAGAGCTGGTGACGATGCTGTCACCAACAAGAACGGCGAGGGGGCAACAACCGTACACTCCCCACCCAGACGGCCTCGGTCGCCGACACGTCGAAACGACGCCTGTGGCGATGATTCCACGGCGTCGTCTGACCCGCGAGCTCGACGTGACCAGCGCCTCGTTCTTCAGGAACGCAAAGGAGAAGACGCTCGTACCACTATCGAGCGAAGGAGAGAAGCGCATCGTCAGTCCGACAGATGCGCAGGGCCCGCTGTTGACATGCATGCGCCAGGGGATCCTGGCGACTTGCCGTACGCGGTAAGTTGTCCAGCGTTCACCCGTGAGCTGCGGCAGGTCCAGTGGCCCAATCGCAAGGCTTTCAAGCCTGACGTGCCGGAGAAGTATGATGGCAAGACACACCCGTCAGAGTTCCTCAGCATTTACACCATTGCGGTGCAAGCTGCCGGGGGACGAGACGACAAGATTCTTGCTAACTACTTCCCGCTCGTGTTAAAGCGCAACGTCGTCTCATGGCTCATGCACTTGCCGGAGAACTCCATTTCTTCATGGGCGGACCTGTGCCATCAGTTTGTTGGTGCCTTTACTGGCGGTCATCAACCTCATGGCCAGGAGAGTGATCTTCACCTCATCCCCCAGAAGGAAGGAGAGCCCCTGCGCAAATACATTCAAAGGTTCAGCCGCGTACAGTACAACATCCCAGATGTTCACCCCGCTGCGGTTATTAGCGTGTTCCATCAGAACGTGCGTAACCGCAAGATGCGGGAGGAAATGGCGATGACCAAGGTCAGAGACATTGGCCAGCTATATGCTCTCGCCGACAAGTGTGCGCGCGCTGAAGAGGGAAGGAAACTTCCCGGTGAAGGTGTTGGCGCAGGGGGGAGCTCTGACAGCGAAGGTACCGCCCCGGCAAAGAAGGGCCGGCGGCGGAACAACAGGAAGAAAAAGGGCAAAGCTGTGCTTGCCGTCGAGCAGTCCAGCGGCAACGGCAGCGCCGACAAGGCCAAAGTCGAGGGCTCCGGCAAGGAGATTGCCGCGTGCGCCAACTGTCAGGCCTTGGCGGCTGCGGACAAGCAGGACGGCTCCGACAAGCAATATTGCAAGATCCACCGCACCAAGGGACACGATCTCCAGAACTGTCGACGAGTCGAGCAGCTTGTCGAACAGCAGAAAGCTGAGTATGAGAGGCGCGACAAGGAGAAGGCCCCAGAAGGTGCTGGCGGGTCCGGCAAGAAGCGCACTGCCCGAGGAGGGCGTCGCGGCAAGGCCAAGCAGCAGCAGAGAGACAGGCCTCCTCGTGGCCGCGACAAAGATGATGATGATGATGATCTAGATGATGAAGAATCCAGTGAGCACGAATTTCAGAAAGCCGCAGAAGTCTTGTGTGTTGACGGTGGTGCTTCGTTGCATTCTTCTCACCGCCAACTTAAACAGTGGGTGCGAGAGATCAATGCGGCAGAACCATCTGTTGACGCCAGAAAGCTTCTGAAGTGGTCCGACACGCCTATCGTCTTTGACATTGAGGACCACCCTGACCGCACAACGGCGGTCGGGTGCTTGCCGATGTTGGTTTCACCAACGATCCGCAACCTCAAGGTCACGAAGATGTTAGTTGACGGTGGGGCCGGCTTGAATCTGATTTCGCCCGCTATGCTCCGGAAACTTCAAATCTCTGACGGCGAGCTTGAGGAAACTGGTACTTTCCAAGGAGTCAATCCAGGAAGGAGCAGGCCGAAAGGGAAGATCACGCTGCCAGTGACATTTGGCGGCGAGCTGAACTACCGGACCGAGAAGGTCACCTTTGATGTTGCCGATATTCCATTGCCTTATAATGGGATACTTGGCCGTCCAGCGCTCGCCAAGTTCATGGCAGCCTCTCATTATGCCTACAACATGTTGAAGATGCCAGGTCCAGTAGGTGTTATCACAGTTCCCTGTGACAAGAAGGATGCGCTTATTTGCGCCGACAAGATCTACCGGGAAGCAGCTGCCGCAACTGCCGCCAAGGCACTTGCCGCTGAAGCTCTCGGGCGGGAGAACAAGAGGAAGTCCGGCAAGAGCTCCTGTGCCCACTCCGGCAAGCGCACCTCTTCGGAGTGCTGCGCTGCCGTCGAGGACGCACCAGAGAGCTCCACCGGCAAGTGTAAGAAGAACAAAGCCGCTCCACCGGCGACAAAGAAGGTGCCCGCCAAGGAGGATGGCACTGGTGGTTCCTTCACCATCAGTGCCACACTTGACAACAAATAGGAAAACGCGCTCGTTGCTTTCCTGCGGGCGAATGTCGACGTATTTGCATGGCAACCGTCCGACATCCCCGGTGTTCCCAGGAAAGTAATTGAGCACCACCTTGCCGTTTGTCCCCACGTGAGGCTCGTCAAACAGAAAGCCAGAAAGCAAGCTGTGGAGCAGCAAGAGTTTATTGCGGAAGAAATCAAGATGTTGGAAGCAGCAGGCCTCGTTAGAGGAGTGCTCCATCCTACGTGGTTGGCCAATCCTGTTGTCGTGCGCAAAGCGAATGGAAAATCGAGGCTTTGTATTGATTTCACTGATGTCAATAAAGCTTGTCCCAAAGACCCATTTCCTTTGCCCCACATAGACCAGATTGTTGACTCCACGGCAGGATGTGATTTGCTTTCATTTCTTGACGCATATTCAGGGTATCATCAAATCTTCATGGCTGAGGAAGATGAGGAAAAGACCGCATTTATCACACCCTGTGGCACATACTGTTTCGTATGTATGCCATTTGGTTTGAAAAATGCTGGTTCGACATTTGCAAGAGCCGTCCAGATTGCTTTTGAGCCTCAGCTGCACAGAAATGTGGAAGCCTATATGGATGATATAGTGGTCAAAAGCAAAGACAGGGCTACTTTGGTTCAAGATCTAGAAGAAACTTTTGTAAATCTGCGCAACATCAACCTGAAGCTCAACCCCGAGAAGTGCGTGTTTGGAGTTCCCTCCGGCAAGCTTCTCGGGTTCTTTGTGTCTCAACGTGGAATTGAAGCCAATCCTGACAAGATCAAAGCCATTGAGCAAATTGAAGCACCGAAGCGCGTCAAGGATGTACGACGACTTGCCGGCTGTGTTGCTGCCCTCAGTAGGTTTATCTCCAAGTCAGCTGAGCGCGCCCTGCCATTTTTCAAAATCTTAAAAAAGGCAGGTCCATTGAAATGGACTCCGGAGGCGGAGGCAGCGCTGCAAGACTTGAAGAGATACCTCTCCTCCCCTCCAATACTTGTCGCGCCTAAACCACAAGAGAAG
Source organism: Thinopyrum elongatum (assembly GCA_011799875.1). Classification (NCBI taxonomy): domain Eukaryota; kingdom Viridiplantae; phylum Streptophyta; class Magnoliopsida; order Poales; family Poaceae; genus Thinopyrum; species Thinopyrum elongatum. The sequence goes on along the minus strand of CM022298.1, from coordinate 311,970,285 downwards.
TTGTTGCTGTATCTAGCGGCAACCAATCAAGTGGTTAGTGCTGCGCTGGTAGCGGAGAGAGAGGTGGATGAGGAGGCAGTAACTGCGGCAAGCACGACCAGCGACAAGCTGGGGGCAACAAGTTTTGCTGCCGACAAGGATTCGTCTGCGCAGTCAGGCGAAGTGATACAAAAGAAGAAGATGGTGCAGCGCCCGGTCTACTTTGTGAGCTCTCTTCTGCAGGGAGCTAGGTCAAGGTATTCTGGTGTGCAGAAGCTGCTTTTCGGCCTTCTCATGGCCTCGAGAAAGCTGCGCCATTACTTTCAAGCACATGAAGTTACCGTCGTCACTCGCTTCCCGCTGAAAAGGATTTTGCAAAATCCAGAAGCGACGGGCAGGATTGTCGAGTGGGCGTTGGAGTTGTCGAGCTTTGGTCTCAAGTTTGAGAGTACATCAACCATACAGAGCTGAGTTTTGGCAGAGTTTGTCGCAGAATGGACACCAACGCCAGACGAAGAAATCCCAGAGATGACTCTCCCCGGCAAGGAGACAAGCAAAGAGTGGCTTATGTACTTTGATGGTGCCTTTTCGCTGCAAGGCGCCGGTGCTGGCGTACTGCTTGTCGCACCCACCGGAGAGCACCTCAAGTACGTGGTCCAAATGCACTTTCCCAAGGAACAGGCGACGAACAATACTGCAGAATATGAGGGGTTGCTTGCCGGTCTCAGGATCGCGGCAGACCTTGGGATCAAGAAGCTTATTGTCAGGGGAGATTCGCAGCTTGTCGTCAAGCAAGTGAACAAGAACTACCAATGCCCATTGATGGAAGCTTATGTAGATGAGGTGAGGAAGTTGGAAGAACGCTTTGACGGCCTACAAATGGAGCACGTCCCACGTGCTGAGAATGACATTGCCGATGGTTTGTCAAAGCGCGCCGCACTCAAATTGCCTGTGGAGCCAGGCACTTTTGTGCTCCAACTAACTCAGCCATCCGTGACGCCATCAGTAGAGCAAGGCAGGAAGAGGAAGTTGGCTTCTGGCGACTACTTCCCGGCAGAGCTCTCCGAAGCCGCCGGCAAGAAGGCTGCCAAAGCCAGCGCCAAAGATGCAGAGGGGCAACTTGCTCCGACAAGGCCACACGCTCTTGTCGTTGAAGCGGGTGCTCCTAGGCTAGAGGCAAAGGGGCAACTTGCTCCGACAAGACTTCGGGTCCTTGTCGTTGAAGCAGGCGCTCCTGATCGAAGCGCTGAGGAGCAAGATGCTCCGACGAGGCCTTGGGCTTCCGTCGTTGAAGCAACTGCTCCCGACAAGCTTGTTGAAGGACAGCACGCTCCAGCAGGGCCCCAGGCTCTTGTCGTTGAGGCGGCTGTTCCCGCCAAGCTCGTCGGGGAATGGTCGGCTCTGGTAGAGCGACGAGCTCTTGCCGTAGGGCCTGATGTTCCCGCAGCATAAGAAATGCCTTTAGTCCTCGTTGTCGAGCCACAGGCTCCAGCGTGGGCGCAGCAGATCGTCCGTTTCCTTCAGATAGGAGAACTTCCCGAAGAGCAGGAAGAAGCGGAGAAAGTAGCCCGACGGTCCAATATGTATCAATTTGTCGATGACATGCTGTGCAGAAAAAGACCAAACGGTGTGAAATTGAAGTGTATTCCCCGGGAAGAAGGACAGGAGCTGTTGGCGGAGATTCATGGAGGCATATGTGGTCACCACATAGGGTCAAGAGCCCTTGTTGGAAAGGCTTTCCGGCAAGGTTTCTTTTGGCCCACCGCCCTCCAGGATGCAACTGCACTAGTAACCAAGTGTGAAGCGTGCCAGTTTCATTCCAAGCAGATTCATCAGCCAGCTCAAGCTCTCCAGACAATCCCTCTCTCCTGGCCATTTTCGGCCTGGGGGCTCGACATCCTTGGCCCCTTTCCCCGTGCCACCGGGGGCTTCGAGTACTTGTATGTGGCCATCGACAAGTTTACGAAGTGGCCAGAAGTGGAAGCAGTGAGGAAGGTGACAGCACAATCAGCCATCAAGTTCTTCAAGGGAATTGTTTGTCGCTTTGGTGTTCCTAACAGGATCATCACCGACAACGGTACCCAGTTCACGAGCCACGCCTTCATGCAGTATGTCGAAGACCTTGGCGCCAAGGTCTGTTTCGCTTCTGTTGCTCACCCCCGAAGCAACGGTCAAGCTGAAAGGGCAAATGCTGAAGTGCTGCGTGGGCTCAAGACGAGAACTTTCGACAGGCTGCGCAAGTGCGGCAAAAACTAGATCGAGGAGCTGCCAGTGGTTCTTTGGTCGATCAGGACGACGCCAAATCGAGCTACCGGCCAGACGCCTTTTGCTCTAGTTTATGGAGCAGAGGCAGTTCTCCCCACGGAACTCGTATACGGGTCACCTCGAGTGCTCGCTTACGATGAGCTTGAGCAAGAGCAACTGCGGCAAGATGACGCTGTGCTCCTCGAGGAGGATCGTCTTCAGACTGCTGTGAGAGCTGCTCGCTACCAGCAAGCTTTGCGTCGCTACCATAGCCGCAAAGTTAATGCCAGAAGTCTCGAGGAAGGCGACCTTGTTCTTCGGCGCGTTCAGTTGGCCAAGAATTCAAACAAGTTGATGCCGAAGTGGGAAGGCCCTTATCGGGTGAAACGAGTCACCAGGCCCGGCGCTGTCCGCCTGGAGACTGGGGATGGCATTCCAGTGCTCAATTCCTGGAACATTGAGCATCTCCGTAAGTTTTTTCCATAAGGCGCGGTTGCCGGGCCCTTCCTCGGCAACCACCTTTTGTACAAGTCTTGCCGCTGTTGCATGTAATCCTTTGTACAAAGCCAGGCGCAGACCCTGTGCATAAATAAAGCTTTTGTATTTCGCAGTTTTTGACGATTTCATGTTTACTTTTATTTTGCATGATTATCTGACATACTGTGCAGTACAGCCTCCCCGGTAAGCATTAACGAGCCGCCAAGCTCCTATATCTTTATTTTCTCTTCTTTCTTTTTCTCAAAAAGACAGAAGCTTCCCTCGCGCACAAGTTTGCCGGGGGGGATGGGATAATGATATGGACCAGGCGTCGTTCAAAGAAACTTTGCCTTGCCGGGTAGAAGGCAGCGGCAAGCAGTGACAAGACCTTGCCGCGGAGAGATCAGCGACAAAGCTAAGTGCCAAAGTTTGAATAACCAAATTCTTTTTTATTTTCAAGGTTATTTTCCTTGAACGATACTACTCTTTGTATGGAAAACCTGTGCGCGACGGAACCTAAGCGTAATCGGTCGCGCCCTTACCTTGTTTCGAGTCCGCTCAACAACCTAAGTGGCCGCACTGAGCGCGACAAGGTTGCTTGCCGGTAGCGGCACCACCAGCAGGCTGCTGGAGTCCCGTACCCAGCGCTCGCGGCGATGGTGCGCGCACCGGCAAGTTTCCTATAAGCGTAGGGCAAGTACACATAAAGAAAGAAATTGCTCAAGGGAGATGACATGCATTAACGTCAAAATATTGCATGTTATATTACAAGATAAGTTGCCGCGGCTTAAACAGATTGTTCTTTAACATGTCTAGCGGCGGCAAGGAGGGAGAAGAATGGGCTCTCTAATTGCGGTGCTCGCCTTCGACTCTCTGGATTTGGTCCACCCTCTCCACGATGGGCGCGACAAGGGCCTCTAGTGGTGCGGGGTCGTATCCCTTCGGCAAGCTTTTGAAGATGTTGCTGAAGTCGACGCCCGGGTTTCTGTATGCTATCTTCACCAACAACCTCCGGAGAACTCCCCGGCAAAGCCTACGTGACTCGTCGGCCAGTTGAGCCTTGTGATTGACTTGGAGCTGTTGGAGTGCTTCTACTACTCCGTCGAAGAACTCGGCTAGCTTGACGCTAGTTTGCGTGTTCTTGTCGGTGGAGTACCCAAAGTCCGGCACCTTCAGGGCAGTCAGCTCCTTGTCGATGTCCTCGGCTGCGCTGGCAAGCCTGTCTGTGAAGATCCCCACGTTATCCCTGAACTTCTTGTGGGTTGCAATAGCGTCTTGAAGCAGACCCTTTTCCTTCTGGAGCTTTGCCATTAGAAGCCCTTCGCGCTTTCTGGTGGTGTCGAGCGTCTCCTTCAGCGTGGTCAGTTTCAGCTTCAGGTCTGCTCTGGAGTCATTGGCGGCGGCAAGCAGATTGTTCTTCTTGGCTACGGTAACTTGCATCTCCGCCAAAGTGTGGGTCACCTTTGCCCTCTCACTTTCAAGCGTTGAGAGCTTGTCACCGTTTGCCTTGAGGGCGGCCTCTAGTCTTGCCACTTTCTCCTCCGTTTCCTTCCTGTTCACTTCTGCAGCAGCGACAGCGTTGGTGGCCTCCACCAACTTGCTGGCGTACTCTTGGGCCAAGGCTTCGATTTCCTTCTGGTGTTTTTGTGCCTGCCCCTGGGTCCGCTCTGCGACAAGTCTTGCCACCTCCTCGTCTTTCTGTCGGAGGGTTTCGGCAAGTTTCCTCTTGCGCTCGGGAAGTTCTTCTTCGTGGGCATCAAGGTCCACTTTCCGCTGGTTCAGATCACCGGCCCGAGCAGACAACTCCTTGGCTGTCTCCTCCTGTTTTTGTTCAATGTCTTGCTTCATCAGGAGGAGGGCCTGCCGTTCTTCGGCCAGCTGTGCCCGCTTGGCCTCTAACGCATTAAGAGATCGCGCGCGGACATCCGCCAAGATCTCCGCGCGCCTCAACATGTCAGCTTCGGCCTTCTCGATGAGCGCCTCCCTGGAAGCTAGCTTTTCCCGTCGGGCGCGATGAAGATTCAGCAGCTTTTGAAGCAGTTGCTCCTCTTCAGACGTGCTGCTACTGCTGGCGCCTGGCGCATCCACAAGCTGGAGCCCGGCAGCGGCAAGGATCTCCTCGTCCGCAACATCCTCCTCGGTTGGCGCTCTCGAGCCCACCGTCCAGGGGAGGCTGACGTAGACATTCTCGCCGACCCGGACGTATTTGCTTGGCGGAGGCGAGTTGGGCGCTGCCGCCTCATCAGTGGTTGAAGGACCCGTGGTCGGAGTAGCGCCTGGCGCTCCTGTGGCCTCAGGGCCGTCAGTACGACCACCGGCTCCCTCGCCGGCCTCCTCAGCAGCCTTCTGGGCGGCCTCAGCTTCAGCAGCCTTGGCGGCTTCATCGGTGGGCGCCTTGGCGGTATTATCCTCGGCGGCCTTGCCGGCCTCTTCGGCAGCATTGGCAGTTTCTTCGTCGGCAAGCTTGTCGGCTGCCAGCTTGTCGGCCTTGGCAGCGGCGGCCTTGGCGGCCTAGTCGTCGATGGCCCCTGTGGTGTTCTCCTCGCAGAAGAGTCAATGTTCATTGGCTCCACCGAGGAGGGCTCTGCCAACCCGAGAAGTAAGGCAAAAAGAGCTTCAGGAAGAAATTCAAGAAGACAAAAGAAAGAAAGCAGAAAGAGTTTTGCAGCAAGTGGGTTTACCCGTGTTGAGCTCAAGAGCGGTGGGCTCCCCTCCCCCGTCAACGTTTGTCATTGGGGTGGGGTCACCAGCGCTGGTGCTTGGCACTTCGGCGCTTGCCGGCTCCTCTTCGTGGCTCGGCTCGCTAGTGGGAGCCCTTACCGGAGATCTTCTCCTTGGCGGTGTGGTCGAGGGGGGTGGTACTTCTGGAGCACCTTCAGATGGCTCCACTTGCTGCTCCTCTCCTACACGCCCAAAGATGTCAGTAACAAAATGCTTGTTCCTCAGCGACCGCCAGCGAAAGGTAGTTGAAATACTTACGCTGGGGGCTGCGCTGGGGGCTGTAACGAGGGCTGGGCTCCGAGCTGGTCGGGACGGTCTCAGGCGCTCTCCCGGTGGTTGCCGTGGGCTCATCTTCGACGACCACCACGGTCTTGCTCGTCGAGACCTTAGCTCTCTTCCTTGTCCTCTCCGCCAAAGTTTCCTCCCTGCGGAAGCAAGGCCGGAGCACGACAAGTGAGGACAGAAACAAAACCTTACAAAGATTGAGGGTCGCGGCAAGGGAACTTACTCTTCCTCGTCGTCCTCTTCGCTGAGAGCGGAAAAATCAAAGTCCGCCTCCGTGTGAGGAGGGGGAGGAGGGGGAGCTGGGCTCCTTGGCCGCTTGGCGGGGGTAGTAGCAGCGGTCTTTGATGACCCTGCTCCAGTTGCCGGGGCCGCGTGAGACACTCCCGCAGCACCAGCCCTTGCCGCGGTCGAGCGCGTCGAACGGCGCTCCGGCGGTTGTTGAACTTCTTGCCGCTCAGCCACTTTGCCAAGCCTGCGAAGGCGTTTCCTCCTCAGAGGGGCTGGGGACTCTGACTGCGGTGGGCTTTCGGTGCCCTCCTCGGAAGAGGAGCCCTCATCCTCCGAGCTGCCTGACTCGTCGGCAGGCTGGCTTGGCCCGACATCCTTGCCGGGTGCGGCGAGCTCGCCCTTCCCGGCAAGCATCCCCTGCTCGGCAAGGCTCTCCTTTTGTGCCTCGTCGAGCTCCGCCAAAGTATAACCAAAATCGCCAGCTTCCCTGGTGAGCCTGTCCTCCTCCACTCTTCAAGCAATGAATTCTATTTCTTGCTCAGTGGTGTTGCGGACGAGCCACTCTTCCACCCGGACCTGCTTTTCGACCGTGGAGTCAAAGAATCGCCGCACGTCTTCTTCGAGCGGCACGTCCCAAGTTGCTTCAACGTTGTGCGCATTGCAGAGCGGCATCATAGCGATGATTGCACTCAATGCGGAGTTGTTGCAAAGGGGCACGATGTGCTTCGGCAGAGTGAACGCCTTGTCGCGCTTTTCTGGATCTGTCTCTTGCTTGAACAGTTCTCGCATGAAAAAGTCGTGCTGCAGAACTATGAAGTTGTTGATCAGTCCAGGGCGCAGCCGCATGATATCGGCTGGGTTCTTCCAATCAGAGGCCGGCCTTCCTCTCTGCTGCAGAGGAGCAATGCGGCGGCGGAGGAAGTCTGCGCCAACCATCCCTATGGTGAGCCCGGCCTCCCTGAGCCGTATGATCCTGGCAGCGGCAATCTCCAGCTTTTTATCCTGGGGATCCAGATCGCTCCAGTCTGTGCCACGCGCTGCTGGGGTCTTGCGAAGCTCATAGTATGGTGGCGGCTCGTCGTCAATGATCCAACACCATTCAGACCGGATTTCTCCCCATCTTGGGCGGAGATCCCCCTTCAGATAATGCTCCTTGGCGCCCAATCTTGAAACGAACGAGACGCCAACAGTGAGAGGCTCCCCCTTTTCAGCACGGGGAGTGAAGTAATGCCTGAACAGCGTGGTGTTGGGTGCGACGCCGACGAAGTTCTCCCACAGGTGCGCAAATATTGCCATGGTGGATACGGCATTCGGTGTGAGATCCAGCAGACGGAGGTTGAAGGTGTACATGACGTCGCTGAAGAAATCCGAGTACGGTGGGCAGAGCCCGCACCTAAAGTAGCAAGCGAAGAAGGGGTACTTGCTCACTTCGCTCTCGTCGGTGGCTGGGCGAACGCGGGTGGCCGGATGCGCCTTGGTCCTCGCGGCCCACATGCCCTGGAACTTGGCCTTCAGATCCGCCCCCGTGAGCGTCGGAGCGAAGAGCGCGTACTTCTGCCTCTTCATCTGCGCCTGGGTCTCCGTCCTTGAGGACTTCCCCGTCTTCCCCTTTTCTCCTTTGGGAGGCATGGCGAAGGCGGAGCTGAGGACCGAGGGAGATGCGGACGCACGCGGTGGCGGAGGATTGGGAAACCGCTTTTGTTTTAGAGCGGAGGAAGAAGAAGGCGGAGATTTGGAGATCGAGAATGGTGAGAGGGGTGTGCGAGTGCTTCTGCAGGTCCCTCCTTTTATGGGGAAAGATGCGGAACCATCCGCCCCTTCGTCATTCGAGATAACTGCGCACGCTTCCCACGCTCCGCATTCAACGCGCGACGCGTGGGAGAGCGTGCAATTAAACAGCATAGAGACGTTTCGGCTTATCCCAGCCACGCGTGCCCGTGCACTGTTTGGGCCTGGCCCAACAACGCCCGGCACCGTGTGTGGCCCAGGCCCGGGGGCTCCTGTCGGTGTACTAGAATAGGGGTACCCTAGTACCCCGTACTTGTGCACGGGCAGTAGTAGCATCCCGCGGCCAGGCTTGCGGGAGGACAGCCAGAGAGAAGCTCAAGATTATTAAGCCATTCAAGAACAAAGTATACAAAGCAAGAGTTAAGGCCCCGGCAAGAGGAGCTTGCCGGGAGGGACAGCTGAGGCCCAGCCTGGGCATTGCTGAAGCAGAGTTCTTGCCGCGGCAAGGTACTTGCCCCAGCAAGTCATTGGCTGCGGCAAGATAGCGACTGCGGCAAGGTACTTGCCCCGGCAAGTTACCTTGCACGGCAAACTATGGGTTGCGCCAAGCTGTCAGGTGCGGCAAGGTCTTGCCGCGGCAAGCGTTACTGTACCACTGTGCTACTGTGCTGCTCCGGTGCCTCTGCCAGCGTGGCGCTCTGTGTCCTTCCAAGCGTGCGTGGCAGGGCACTGTGTAGACGGCGGTGCACTGTAGATAGCGGTGCAGCAGCAGGTGGGATATGCTTTTCCCACGTCCACGACGTCCGGGTACATGTATGTGGACAGCAAAGGCATGGGCATTTAATGCCCTTGTCCCCTGCCGTCAGTGGTAGGTAGGACATGTCATTCTGGTAATAGTGGCCTTACTGTAGCAACTTTCCACCTCTACCTTTACTGTTTGCCACCTGTTGGTGACCCCTTTGTGCGTATAAAAGGAGGCCCATAGGCAACGTGAAAGGGGGGAGGAACTGGAAAAGGGAGAACTCCAGTATTGTACGCAGCTACTCGGTACTGTAGCGCTCCTGGAGCTAGAACAATCATACAGATAATAAACCAAAAAAAGCAGGAGTAGGGTTTTACGCATCCGTGCGGCCCGAACCTGGGTAAATCTCTCTCGTGCACTGTCGTGTTCTTCGCTAGATTTGCTCTTCGCGCGACCGTCTCTCCCTGCCGAACGAAAAGGGGTCCTTCCCTGGGTCCCATAGGTGATCGCGGATTCGTCCCCGACAACCCCCTATCGCACGCACTGACCAGACGACAGTTTAAAATGCCGTCGCGGAAAGCGGTTAAAAACCGTTTGTATAGCAGATCATTGTACCAGTGTACTATTAAAAGGGGATGAGGTATTGATGATGAGGTTGTTTCTCAAGTGCTTAGTGATATTGCTCCAAAAACCCTTAGTCATCTTGTCAAACACATATGTTCAAACCCTAATTCCTAATCTTGGTCCCACCGATATCATCTATTCTGGACTCACCGAGATGACCATTCCCATTGCCACTGCCAAACCCTAACAATTCCTTTTGACCGAAATGGATCTCAATCCCACCGAAATGGCGTTGCCAAGTTTCTGTGATGACATTGTTTCACTTCGGAATTACCAAGTTGAAACAATAGGAAATTTGGAAACGAGGTTTTCTCCTAGCCATTGCAATTTGGTCCCACCGAGTTGTTCCACTACGGTCCCGCCGAAAAGCCCAACGTTCATATCTTTTACACAGATCTGTCTCACCAATTTTATGTTCGGTCTAACCGATTTGAGTCAAAAGTGTGTAACAATTGGATTTTGGGTGAAGGCTATTTGTACCCCTCCACCCGCACCTACTCTCTAAGTGAGCCATCAGAACGAAACACTACTTCCACCAATCGTTCTTTGAGAGAGAACCACCTACTCATGTGTTGAGATAAAGAGATTCCAATCCTACCTTTTGAACCTTGATTTCTAGCCTCTTCAAGTTACTTTCCACTCCAATCCTCCTCCTACCCAAGCCAAATCTGTGAGAGAAAGATTGAGTGTTGAGGAGACTATCATTTGAAGCACAAGAGCAAGGAGTTCGTCACCAACACAACATCTATTACCTTTTGGAGAGTGGTGTCTCCTAGATTGGTTAGGTATCATTTGGGAACCTCCAAGATCATGTGGAGTTTCTAAGGGCAAGGAGATCGCCTACTTTGTGAAGATCTACCTGAGTGAGGCTAGTCCTTCGTGGGCATTGGCCATGATGGAATAGACAAGGTTGCTTCTTCGTGGACCCTTCGTGGGTGGAGCCCTCCATGGACTCACGCAACTGTTATCCTCTATGGGTTGAAGTCTCCATCAACGTGGATGTACGATAGCACCACCTATCGGAACCACGCCAAAAATCTTCGTGTCCTCATTGCGTTTGATCTTCCAACTCTACCCTTCACTTTCCGCACTATTGCATGCTTTACTATTTCTGCTGCTCTATCTCTATATATGCATGTGTAGAAAGTCTTGGTGTCATCTTAACTAGTGCCAAAATCTACCAAAGTTTAAAGAAAACTAAAAACAACACCTTTGGTTGGTTAAGAGTCTATTCATACCCATCTAGACGTATCTTCTCCGATCCTACATACGTGTTGCCCGTGGCAAGCTTGTACCCATACAGGTACGAAGACGCTGTGTACCATGCAGGCCGGGTCTTCGCGTTGACAAACTAGGGGGGTTGCTTCGTATGAGTTACGTCATATGGTATGCAAGACAACAAATGAAATTCAGTCTTCATGTAGATACATTCCTGTTGACATTTGCATCTGGTATCACATGTTTTGTAGGAGCGAGCCACCCCCCTATCAGAATCGCTCCGCCTGATATTGGGGTTGGACACATTATTACATGGAACCTTGTAACTGACCCTCAGCACTCGTGACGTAATACCTTATTAGTCTATGTCAACAGTCTCGGTGTAGGTGTTACCATAAACTATTCCTATGGAACCCTAACGATGCACCCAGGTATTGCTTCAAAACTGAACCCTCAAAAGCTATAATGCATTAAACCTCAAATTGACCAGATGTATGTGACATTTTGTGTTCAGGTATGCTATGTGAGCTATACCAGATGGATAGCAATGCGATAGACCTCCGTGATGCTATATGGGAGCCAGCAAACAATCTTGGCGAACACTTTGTTTTCGTTGGGGACAGCTACCTAATAGTCAGAACGATGCCACCTTCAGTGCATGATGTCGTGGGCTTGTCGTTCATGAAGCATGGATGCGTATTCGCAATGCACCACTGGAAAGAAACCTGGGATGGCCCTCTACCTGATTTATGCCGCTTCAGCATCGATGAGTCTTCTTCATGGGGTATGAGACTAAGTAGTTGCCAAAGATATTCCCGCTGCCCACCACTGTTGATCATGCCATTTGTGAGAAACTTCTGGGACTTGAACAATGAAGTCGAGCATGTCATGTAAGGAGAACGTGACAAACTTAGATTCTTGTTGCCTACCTATTCAAGCCTTAAGAAAGACGTTGCAACAGCAACTTATGTAAACATTGGTACTCCATAGACCCTTGTTTAACTGGCGTTCTACCAAACAGGTGCTACGAAAGTTAGATTATAACACGCCTTGTGAGAAGGCGTCTTTATACTTTTTTTGGTTGCCCACCATGTACTAAAATGTGGCAGCAACTACCCCACGCGTGTTGACCACTTCAAGTTTAAAACTCCCAACTTAAAGTTTACAACTCCCAAGTCACCTTGCAATCACACTTATCAAAGCCTACATGCACAACTTCCATTTCCCAAGTTCCCGTGGAAACGCCTAATGTTCTGGCATCCTCTCGTTGTCATACACGCCGAATCAAAATACGCGTCTAGAGCACATGAATCGCCAAGGCATCTATAAAATGGTACCTCCATGTGCTCGAGAATCACTGCACTTTCCTCCTCATCAACCAGAGTTGTCACTAAAAGAACAAGACTTTCTACTTCATCGTTGCTTGCATCTGCCATGGCCCATGGGGGGAGCTCTAGGTGGAGAAATAACCATGGAGCATTGACCAAGGCTGCGGAAGCAAAAGAGAGGACCTGACGCCTCGCGACGACCACAGGGGCAAGCGAGGGCTCTAAGAAGCGCACTCAGACCGGGGGTGAGCAGGCATGCGAGGGCTCTAACAAGCACACTCATCCCAGGGGAGAGCAGGCAGGCGAGGGCTTTGACAAGCGCACTCATCCCAGGGTCGAGCAGGCAACTAAGGGCTCTGATAAGGGCACTCGTCCCAGGGGTGAGCAGGCAGGCGAGGGCTCTGATAAGTGCATTCGCCGCAGAAGCGAACAGTCCTTCTCCCATGATGTCATGATCCCTGAGGAGATCGCCGACTGGGCGAAGCTGAGCAATGTCACGCTGGACAAGGCGACCGCTCTCATCGAGAAACTTACGGATGGGAAGGAGAAGGCGACCGCTCTCATCGTGAAAGTTATGGATGAGAAGGAGAAGCTCTGCATCGAGCGAGACCTGCTAAAGGAGGAGATCTCTTGATCAGCTAAGCTACACGAGGATAGAAAGGCCTTACTGCAAGAGGCGGCCGCCATCGTCATGGAACTGATGGATGAGAAAGAAAAGCTCAACATCGAGCGCGACTTGCTGATGGATGAATCCATGACTTCTTTGAAGCAACATCGTGAAGACATCAAAGAGATCATGGGAGCTCGCGTAGAGAATGCCAAGGCCATAAACACAATGAAAAAGATGACATTCGTGCAGGCGCTGATGAAGGAGATTGAGGAAATACTCGCTGAGCAACCCATCATGAATATGGCTGTAAACTAAGTATAGAGCATCGACCCCTATTGTTGTAAGAGTTTATTGAATTTGTCCTAGTGTTAAAAGTTAACTGAATTGTCCCGGTGTTAAAAGTTATCTGAATCTTTGTAGTTAACTGAATTTGTCTCAGTGTTCAAATTTAACTGAGTCTTTACATTTAACCAAATCTGTCCTGGTGTTAAAAGTTAACTGGATTTTTTAGTTAACTGAAGGACACCTGCTGTTAAAAGTTTACTGCATTTTCCAGTTAACTGAATTTGTCTAAGTGTTGAAATTTAAATGAATCTTTCCAGTTCACTGAATCTGTTTGGGTGTTAAAAGTTTACTGATTTTTTCAGTTAATTGAATCTGTCCTCGTGTTAAAAGTTTACTGAATTTGTACTAGTGTCAATTGTTAACTGAATTTCCCAGTTATCTGAATCTGTCCTAGTGTTGAAAGTTAACTGAATTTGTCCCGGTGTTAATTGTTAAATAAATGTTTTAGTTAAGTGAAACTGTCCTGGTGTTCAAATTTAACGGTATTTTTCAATTAATTGAATTTGTCCTGGTGTTCAAAGTTAACTGAATTTTTTAGGTTAACTGAATTTGTACTGGTGTCAATTGTTAACGGGATGTTTAAGTTAACTAAATCTTTGCTGGTGTTCAAATTTAACTGAATTTTTCTCAGTTAACTTAATTTGTATGGGTGTTCAAATATAAGCAAATAGCAAAGCAACAAAAGCAACATTGATAACTTGTTCACTACATACCAAAGCCACAAACCAAGTTCGCAACATACCTAAGCAACAAAAGCAACATTGATAAATTGCTAACTTATATGCTGAATGTGTTGGAAAACGGAGCATGCAATTTCAAAAAATTTCTACGCTCACGCAAGATCTATCGAGGAGATGCATAGCAACGAGAGGGGGAGAGTGTGTCCACGTACCCTCGTAGACCGAAAGCGGAAGCGTTTGTTAACGCGGTTGATGTAGTCGAACTTCTTCTCGTTCTGACCGATCAAGCACCGAACGTACGGCACCTCCGAGTTCTGCACACGTTCAGCTTGATGACGTCCCTTGAACTCTTGATCCAGCAAAGTGTCGAGGGAGAGTTCCATCAGCACGACGGCGTGGTGACGGTGATGGTGAAGTGATCCGCGCAGGGCTTCGCCTAAGCACTACGTGAATATGACCAGAGGCGTAAACCGTGGAGGGGGGCGCCGCACACGGCTAACAATTGTTGGTGTGTGTTCTAGCGGTGCCCTCCCCTCATATATATAGGTTGGAGGGGAGGAGAGGCAGCCTCCCAATTCGGCCTCCCCCCTTCCATATTCATCCGGAGGGGGAAGGAAGGGGGAGAGAGGAGGGAAGGAAGGGGGAGGCCGAATTGCCTCCCCTTCCTTTTCTCTTCCCCTTTTCCCTTCCCCTTCCTATTCGGCCAACAAGGGGGGTGCAGCAGCCCATGCTGGCTGCTGCGTTTCCCCTCTTGGCCCAATAGGCCCATATCTTTGCCGGGGTGTGCCCGGAACCCCTTCCGGTGACCCGATATGTACCCGGTACCCCCGGAACACTTCCGGTGTCCGAATATCATCGTCCTATATATGAATCCTTACCTCTCGACCATTTCCAGACTCCTCGTCATGTCCGTGATCTCATTTGGGATTCCGAACAACATTCGGTCACCAATCACATAACTCATATAATACAAAACTGTCATCGAACGTTAAGCGTGCGGACCCTACGGGTTCGAGAACTATGTAGACATGACCGAGACACCTCTCCGGTCAATAACCAATAGCGGAACCTAGATGCTCATATTGGTTCCCACATATTCTATGATGATCTTTATCGGTCGTACCGCAATGACAACATACGTTGTTCCCTTTGTCATCGGTATGTTACTTGCCCGAGATTCGATCGTCGGTATCTTCATACCTAGTTCAATCTCATTACCGGCAAGTCTCTTTACTCGTTCCATAATGCATTATCCCACAACTAACTCATTAGTCATATTGCTTGCAAGGCTTCTTATGATATGCATTACCGAGAGGGCCCAGAGATACCTCTCCGATACTCGGAGTGACAAATCCTAATCTCGATCTATGCCAACCCAACAAACACCTTCGGAGATACCCGTAGAGCATCTTTATGATCACCCAGTTACGTTGTGACGTTTTATAGCACACAAGGTATTAATCCAGTATCCGGGAGTTGCATAATCTCATAGTCAAAGGAATATGTATATGTCATGAAGAAAGCTATAGCAATAAAACTGAACGATCAATATGCTAAGCTAACGGATGGGTCATGTCCATCACATCATTCTCCTAATGATGTGATCCCGTTTCATCAAATGACAACACATGTCTATGGTTAGGAAACTTAACCATCTTTGATTAACGAGCTAGTCTAGTAGAGGCTTACTAGGGACACGGTGTTTTGTCTATGTATCCACACATGTATCAAGTTTCCGTTTAATACAATTCTAGCATGAATAATAAACATTTATCATGATATAAGGAAATATAAAATAACAACTTTATTATTACCTCTAGGGCATATTTCCTTCAGTCTCCCGCTTGCACTAGAGCCAATAATCTAGTTCACATCGCCATGTGATTTAACACCAATAGTTCACATCTTTATGTGATCAACACCCATAGTTCACATCGCCATGTGACCAACACCCAAAGGGATTACTAGAGTCAATAATCTAGTTCACATCGCTATGTGATTAACACCCAAAGAGTACTAAGGTGTGATCATGTTTTGCTTGTGAGAGAAGATTAGTCAACGGGTCTGCCACATGTAGATCCGTAAGTATTTTGCAAATTTCTATGTCTACAATGCTCTGCATGGAGCTACTCTAGCTAATTGCTCCCATGTTCAATACGTATCTAGATTCAGACTTAGAGTCATCTAGATCAGTGTCAAAGCTTGCATCGACGTAACTCTTTATCACCTCCATAATCGAGAAACATTTCCTAAGTCCTCTTAGGTAACTAAGGATAATTTTGACCGCTGTCCAGTGATCTACTCCTGGATCATTATTGTACCTCCTTGCCAAACTCATGGTAAGGTACACAATAGGTCTGGTATACAGCATGGCATACTTTATAGAACCTATGGCTGAGGCATAGGGAATGACTTTCATTCTCTCTCTATCTTCTGTCGTGGTCGGGCTTTGAGTCTTACTCAACTTCACACCTTACAACTCAGGCAAGAACTCCTTCTTTGACTGATCCATTTTGAACTCCTTCAAAATCTTATCAAGGTATGTACTCATCGAAAGTCTTATCAAACGTCTTGATCTATCTCTATAGATCTTGATGCCCAATATGTAAGCAGCTTCACCGAGGTATTTCTTTGAAAAACTTCTTTCAAACACTCCTTTATGCTTTCCAGAAAAATTCTACATCATTTCCGATCAACAATATGTCATTCACATATACTTATCAGAAAGGCTGTAGTGCTCCCACTCACTTTCTTGTAAATACAGGCTTCACCACAAGTCTGTATAAAACTATATGCTTTGATCAACTCATCAAAGTGTATATTCCAATTCCGAGATGCTTGCACCAGTCCATAGATGGATCGCTGGAGCTTGCACACTTTTTTAGCACCTTTAGGATCGACAAAACCTTCTGGTTGCATCATATACAACTCTTCTTTAATAAATCCATTAAGGAATGCAGTTTTGACATCCATTTGCCAGATTTCATAAAATGCGGCAATTGCTAACATGATTCGGACAGACTTAAGCATCGATACAAATGAGAAAATCTCATCGTAATCAACACCTTGAACTTGTCGAAAACCTTTTGCGACAATTCGAGCTTTGTAGATAGTAACACTACCATCAGCGTCCGTCTTCCCCTTGAAGATCCATTTATTTTAATGGCTTGCTGATCATCGGGCAAGTCCACCAAAGTCCATACTTGTTCTTATATATGGATCCTATCTCGGATTTCATGGCCTCAAGCCATTTCTCAGAATCTGGGCTCATCATCGCTTCCTCATAGTTCGTAGGTTCGCCTTGGTCTAGTAACATGACTTCCAGTATAGGATTCCCGTACCACTCTAGTGCGGATCGTGTTCTGGTTGACCTACGAGGTTCTGTAGTAACTTGATCTGAAGTTTCATGATCATCATCATTAGCTTCCTCTCTAGTTGGTGTAGGCATCACGGGAACGGTTTTCTCTGATGAACTACTTTTCAATTCGAGAGAAGGTACAATTACCTCATCAAGTTCTACTTTCCTCCCACTCACTTCTTTCGAGAGAAACTCCTTCTCTAGAAAGGATCCATTCTTAGCAACAAAGATCTTGCCTTCGGATCTGTGATAGAAGGTGTACCCAACAGTTTCTTTTGGGTATCCTATGAAGACGCACTTCTCTGATTTGGGTTCGAGCTTATCAGGTTGAAGCTTTTTCACATAAGCATCGCAACCCCAAACTTTAAGAAACGACAGCTTAGGTTTCTTGCCAAACCACAGTTCATACGGTGTCGTCTCAACGGATTTCGATGGTGCCCTATTTAACGTGAATGCAGCAGTCTCTAATGCATAACCCCAAAACGATAGTGGTAAATCGGTAAGAGACATCATAGAACGCACCATATCCACTAAAGTACAGTTACGACGTTCGGACACACCATTACACTATGGCGTTCCGGGTGGTGTGAGTTGTGAAACTATTCCACATTGTTTTAAATGAAGGCCAAACTCATAACTCAAATATTCACCTCCGCGATCAGATCGTAGAAACTTTATTTTCTTGTTACGATGATTTTCTACTTCACTCTGAAATTCTTTGAACTTTTCAAATGTTTCAGACTTATGTTTCATCAAGTAGATATACCCATATCTGCTCAAATCATTTGTGAAGGTCAGAAAATAACAATACCCGCCGCGAGCCTCAACACTCATCGGACCGCATACATCGGTATTTATTATTTCCAATAAGTCATTGGCTCGCTCCATTGTTCCGGAGAATGGAGTTTTAGTCATCTTGCCCATGAGGCATGGTTCACAAGTATCAAATAATTCATAATCAAGTGATTCCAAAAGCCCATCTGCATGGAGTTTCTTCATGCGCTTTACACCAATATGACCTAAACGGCAGTGCCACAAGTATGTTGCACTATCATTATTAACTTTGCATCTTTTTGGTATCAATATTATGATATGTGTATCACTATGATCGAGATTCAATAAACCATTCACATTGGGTGTATGACCATAGAAGGTTTTATTCATGTAAACAGAACAACAATTATTCTCTAACTTAAATGAATAACCGTATCGCAATAAACATGATCCAATCATATTCATGCTCAACGCAAACACCAAATAACATTTATTTAGTTTCAACACTAATCCCGAAGGTAGAGGGAATGTGCGATGGTGATCTTATCAACCTTGGAATCACTTCCAACACACATTGTCACCTCGTCATTAACTAGTCTCTGTTCATTTTGCAACTCCTGTTTCGATTTACTAATGTTAGCAACTGAACCGGTATCAAATACCCAGGGGCTACTATGAACACTAGTAAAATACACATCAATAATATGTATATCAAATATACCTTTATTCACTTTGCCATCCTTCTTATCCGCCAAGTATTTGGGGTAGTTCCGCTTCTAATAACCATTTCCTTTGCAGCAGAAGCACTCAGTTTCAGGCTTGGGTCCAGCTTTGGGCTTCTTCATGGGAGTGACAACTTGCTTCTCATTCTTCTTGAAGTTCCCTTTCTTTCCCTCGCCCTTTTTCTTGAAACTAGTGGTCTTTTCAACCATCAACACTTGATGCTCTTTCTTAATTTCTACCTTCGCTGATTTCAGTATCGCGAAGAGCTCAGGAATCATTTTCATCATCCCTTGCATATTATAGTTCATCACGAAGTTCCAGTAACTTGGTGACAGTGACTAGAGAACTCTGTCAATCACTATCTTATCTGGAAGATTAACTCCCACTTGATTCAAGCGATTGTAGTACTCAGACATTCTGAGCACATGCTCACTGGTTGAGCTATTCTCCTCCATCTTGTAGGCAAAGTACTTGTCAGAGGTCTCATACCTCTCGACACGGGCATGAGTCTGAAATACCAATTTCAGCTCTTGGAACATCTCATATGTTCCGTTGCATTCAAAACCTTTTTGAAATCCCGGTTCTAAGCCGTAAAGTATGGTGCACTAAACTATCAAGTAGTCATCATACCGAGCTTGCCAGACATTCATAATGTTTGCATCTGCTCCTGCAATAGGTCTGTCACCTAGCGGTGCATTAAGGACATAATTCTTCTATGCAGGAATGAGGATAATCCTCAGATCACGGACCAAGTCCGCATCATTGCTACTATCATCTTTCAACTTATTTTTCTCTAGGAACATATCAAAATAAAACAGGGGAGCTATACGCGAGCTATTGATCTACAACATAGATATGCAAATACTATCAGGACTAAGTTCATGATAAATTAAGTTCAATTAATCATATTACTTAAGAGCTCCCACTTAGATAGACATCCCTCGAGTCATCTAAATGATCACGTGATCCAAATCAACTAAACCATGTCCGATCATCACATGAGATGGAGTAGTTTTCAATGGTGAACATCTCTGTGCTGATCATATCTACTATATGATTCACGTTTGACCTTTCGGTCTCCTATGTTCCGAGGCCATGTCTGTACATGCTAGGCTCGTCAAGTTTAACCCGAGTATTCCGCATGTGCAAAACTGTCTTGCACCCATTGTATGTGAACATAGAGCTTATCACACCCGATCATCACGTGGTGTCTCAGCACGACGAACTGTCGCAATGGTGCATACTCAGGGAGAACACTTATACCTTGAAATTTTAGTGAGGGATCATCTTATAATGCTACCGTTGTGCTAAGCAAAATAAGATGCATAAAAGATAAACATCACATGCAATCAATATATGTGACATGATATGGCCATCATCATCTTGTGCCCTTGATCTCCATCTCCAAAGCACCGTCATGATCTCCATCGTCACCGGCTTGACACCTTGATCTCCATCGTAGCGTCGTGGTCGTCTCACCAACTATTGCTTCTACAACTATCGCTAACGCATAGTGATAAAGTAAAGCAATTACATGGTGTTTGCATTTCATACAATAAAGCGACAACCATAAGGCTCCTGCCAGTTGCCGATAACTTTTACAAAACATGATCATCTCATACAACAATGTATATCACATCATGTCTTGACCATATCACATCACAACATGCCCTGCAAAAACAAGTTAAACGTCCTCTACTTTGTTGTTGCAAGTTTTACGTGGCTGCTACGGGCTTCTAGCAAGAACCGTTCTTACCTACGAATCAAAACCACAACAGTGTTTCGTTAAGTTTGCTGTTTTAACCTTCAACAAGGACCGGCCGTAGTCAAATTCGATTCAACTAAAGTTGGAGAAACAGACACCCGCCAGCCACCTTTATGCAAAACTAGTTGCATGTCTGTCGGTGGAACCGGTCTCATGAACGTGGTCATGTAAGGTTGGTCGGGGCCGCTTCATCCAACAATACCGCCGAATCAAAATAAGACGTTGGTGGTAAGCAGTATGACTATCGCCGCCCACAACTCTTTGTGTTCTACTCGTGCATATCATCTACACATAGACCTGGCTCTGATACCACTGTTGGGAAACGAAGCATGCAATTTCAAAAATTTCTACTCTCACGCAAGATCTATCTAGGAGATGCATAGTAACTAGAGGGGGAGAGTGTGTCCACGTACCCTCGTAGACCGAAAGCGGAAGCGTTTGTTAACGCGGTTGATGTAGTCGAACTTCTTCTCGTTCCGACCGATCAAGCACCGAACGTACGGCACCTCCGAGTTCTGCACACGTTCAGCTCGATGACGTCCCTCGAACTCTTGATCTAGCAAAGTGTCGAGGGAGAGTTTTGTCAGCACGACGGCGTGGTGACGGTGATGGTGAAGTGATCCGCGCAGGGCTTCGCCTAAGCACTACGTGAATATGACCGGAGGCGTAAACTTTGGAGGGGGGCGTTGCACACGGCTAACAATTGTTGGTGTGTGTTCTAGCGGTGCCCTCCCCTCATATATATAGGTTGGAGGGGAGGAGAGGCAGCCAAGGGGGTGCCCCAAGTAGGAGGAATCCTACTTGGGCGCCTCCCAATTCGGCCTCCCCCCCTTCCATATTCATCCGGAGGGGGAAGGAAGGGGGAGAGAGGAGGGAAGGAAGGGGGAGGCCGAATTGACTCCCCTTCCTTCTCTCTTCTCCCCTTTCCTTTCCCTCAGGTGCGGCCCATATGGGGGGCGCAGCAGCCCCTGCTGGCTGCTGCATTTCCCCTCTTGGCCCATTAGGCCCATATCTTTGCCGGGGGGTGCCCGGAACCCCTTTCGGTGACCCGATATGTACCCGGTACCCCCGGAACACTTCCGGTGTCCGAATATCATCGTCCTATATATGAATCTTTACCTCTCGACCATTTCGAGACTCCTCGTCATGTCCGTGATCTCATCCGGGACTCCGAACAACATTCGGTCACCAATCACATAACTCATATAATACAAAATCGTCATCGAACGTTAAGCGTGCGGACCCTACGGGTTCGAGAACTATGTAGACATGACCGAGACACCTCTCCGGTCAATAACCAATAGTGTAACCTGGATGCTCATATTGGTTCCCACATATTCTACGAAGATCTTTATCGGTCGTACCGCAATGACAACATACGTTGTTCCCTTTGTCATCGGTATGTTACTTGCCCGAGATTCGATCGTCGGTATCTTCATACCTAGTTCAATCTCGTTACCGGCAAGTCTCTTTACTCGTTCCGTAATGCATCATCCCGCAACTAACTCATTAGTCACATTGCTTGCAAGGCTTCTTATGATATGCATTACCGGGAGGGCCCAGAGATACCTCTCCGATACTCGGAGTTACAAATCCTAATCTCGATCTATGCCAACCCAACAAACACCTTCGGAGATACCTATAGAGCATCTTTATGATCACCCAGTTATGTTGTGACGTTTTATAGCACACAAGGTATTCCTCCGGTATCCGGGAGTTGCATAATCTCATAGTCAAAGGAATATGTATATGTCATGAAGAAAGCTATAGCAATAAAACTGAACGATCAATGTGCTAAGCTAACGGATGGGTCATGTCCATCACATCATTCTCCTAATGATGTGATCCCATTTCATCAAATGACAACACATGTCTATGGTTAGTAAACTTAACCATCTTTGATTAACGAGCTAGTCTAGTAGAGGCTTACTAGGGACATAGTGTTTTGTCTATGTATCCACACATGTATCAAGTTTCCGGTTAATACAATTCTAGCATGAATAATAAACATTTATCATGATATAAGGAAATATAAAATAACAACTTTATTATTACCTCTAGGGCATATTTCCTTCAGAATGTATACCTTATCAGCATACCAAACTAGACTTCACTTGTTCTATAACTTCTCCAATTCTTCAGAAACTCCGAACGGCACGAACAAACCAATGCTAAAACCAGTCATGCCAATTAGCAGTCATACCAAACCACCAAAGCTACTCTACTTCTCTAGGCGCACGACACTGGTGATGCAGGGTGCCACCGCCCACAGAGCCCGCTCTCAGTCAATGGGAGCCAGCTCATCGAAGACGGCGTCCAATGGCACTAATTGATTATGGTGATGAAGCCCGAAGAGGATTCGATCGGCAATGATGATGGCACTCCGACCCCCCTCCTTGTCCAACGCCTCCCCCACCACCGCGCGGAGATGGTTGAGCTCCTCGAAGATATAGCTGAAGGAGACCAGGTTAGGAAGCCGCAGCTCGTAGAAGTCGATGGGGTGATCGAATGGGTTTAGCCTGACGGCCGACATGGTCACGCTGGCATGACAGTATGCGTCGTGAAGCCTCACCACCTGCGTGGTAACATGATCCAGCAAGCGGTGCAGGCAACCCTGGACATCCTCATGATCAGCCCGCTCGCGCTCCAGTGCAGCTACCGCTTCCTACAACAACGCCGATGACGCGTGAAGCATCCTAGTGGTGGACTCCTACTGCTTCTGAAGCTCCGTGAACTGACGCTCATGACGAAGGGGCAAGTCACTCTTCTCCTCCCTGAGCTCACGGAGCTCCACGTCCTTGGCCCGGAGCTGTGCATCCTTGGCTTCGAGCTCCTCTCTCAGGTGCCTTACCACAGACACGGTGATCACATGCAAGCAGGAGGGGGCGAAAAGGCTAAACTATCTATGGCGGAGGGAGCTAGAGCATGAAGATGGAAGTCTGCTGCCTAATCCTAGAGGTCCTCCTCCTGATAGAGCGAAGATTGATCTAAATCTTTTGGTTTTCCCAAGTCCATGCCCTTTCACATCAGCGGGTTTTGATGCCAGATTCAGACCCTTGCCGCGCCCAAAGTCCAAAGTAAGGCAGTGGTGGATATTTTAATTTTACCTAGCAGTCAGTAGCAACAAACGAGAAGGCACTATGAGTTATGAATATGCCTCACGCCCAGGTGTCTCTACTATGGTTCTATACATGCCTAAGTAAAACCCGCGACTGCAATGAACAACGACACGCCGTATTAATAGGCGTTTCTATCATTGTGGTTAAAGACTAAATTATCTAGCGTGCCATATCGTGCAATGACTTTCGTTTGAGCGCGTTTGGTGGTTGCCATGCTGGCGGCCGGTCGTCGGCGCCGGTTAAAGGTGCCTTCGGCGGTGACGACGCACATGCAAGTGATGCGCATTCTGGTCCAGCGTGAGGGGGGGGGGGGGTCAGGCGACGAAATAAGTTTTTTGGGGGGTTAGTGGGCAAAATAAGGACCTCCAGGGGTCATTTAGTAAAAATAATATGTCCTACTCGACCACTGGCTGTCAATCTGGATGAACAAATCTGCTATAGCCTGTCTGTTGCAGGCTGGGCCCTATGTGAATGCTAGGATAAATATCCGGTGCTACCTAGCCTTGTATGCTACCGTGATATGAGCTCCTGGGAGCCATTGGATCTAATATCCAGTGGCTTTCGGGAGATCTTGAACATTTTGCAAAAAGCCATTGTAGACTCTCAAAATTGCGTGTAGACAAAAGCTCATAAGATGCCGTCGAATGTGAGATCCAATGGCCTAAAAGCTCGTATCACGGTAGCATATTTCTTGGGAGCACCTGAAACTTTCCCAGTAATAGAGAAAGTATACTTCCACCCTCAAATCATGTTTGACGGACTCATACCCCCCCTCCTCAAAAAAAATTTGAAAGCCATACAATTTACACACTTAAATATACAAAACCAGATTAGTGTGGCCTTCTAGTTGTTTTGTGTCACATTTAGAGTGTTTTTTAAAACACAATACAAATGCAAACGCTCATATATACGCGCACACACTCATCCTTATGAACACACACGTAGTCCCTTTATCTATGAGCACCTCCAAGAGACTGAGCCGACATATCATCTTGAGATTGACGAAGTCACCACAGGCATCCCCTAGTCGACGAGAACGTCTCCTCCCACTGAACGTGCATCGCTAGAAATCCTGAAATAAATCCAGGAATAATTCAAGCACCAGGACTTGAACCCTGGTGGGCTCGGGATACCACAATCCTCCTAACCATCCAACCATAGGTTGGTTCGCAAATTTAGAGTTGTTTTGACTCTAATGAGACTAATTGGGTTGTGACATACAAGCTGACATGGCAGTGAACGGTTAGGGGTGAATTTTTGCCATTCGCGTGATGAACCCTAACTTTTCAAATTCCCCCTCTCGCACACAAGGTGATTTGTGACGAACCATAGCTCTCATTGCACACAGAAGGTGACTTGCCGCAATCCATAGTAGAAATCGATGGTGTCGTCCTCCGCTAGCTTGTGCACTAGCCGCACTTTGTCTTCGCCAACCATGAAGTGGTCATTGTAATTGCCGATGCCGTTCTAGGACAGGCTTGATGGGGCACTAGACAAAGTAGCTCTACCAGTGTTGTGTGAAGGCACCTTGATTGATTTCGTAGAGTGTGATGAATCCAGGTCAGAGGTACTACAACGATACGAAATCAAAACTAAAATTTCTGCTTCCCTCGGCTCAATTATGGTCAGTGGCTTTGATCTGCGATTGCTTTACCTGATCTAGAAAATTTGTGCTAGTGTGCAGATTGTGGTTTCTTCATGTGGAATGATGATCCAAACACTTGATTCATCCATCGTTTGCTTGATGAGACACAAATGAATCAATCGTCGTCATTGCGCTTATTGATCTCCTTCTTTTTGTTGATGAACCACTTTTTGCAATCGTCATCCCTGTGTCTAGTATCGTCTAACATGATCCCTGACTCCTTCATGATCCTCACTAGCCTCACCTTCTCTTTCCAAATCTCAATTGTCTCATGTGTCTTCGCCTTCTCAAGCTCCATGACATTTTTCCCTATTCTCCATGTCTATCCCCTCCCTCTTAATGACAATCCTTTCTCGCACCCTCTCCCTTTGCACATTCAAGTACCTCTCTTCCTTCTTTTCCTCCCCTTTCTCCTCCATTTTATTGAAACCCTCCTTTTTGCAAAAGATGTTAGTCCATGTGGTAGACATTCTGATTTGTTGCACGGTCATGCGTGACCTTATCCTTCTCCCACTTCTTCCCCATCAAGCGTGTATTCCTCTTTGGCTTGATCCCTTGTACGCCTCCTCCACCTTAGTCATCATCATCATCCAATCCAATAAATTCTATGAGAGCTTGTATCATCATTGTTTTTCTTCTTTTTTTTTTGACTATGAACTGTAGGGAAAACCCCCACAGTATTTGCAACTTTATTAAGGGATAAGAAGGTACAAATAAATACACATCACCAGAGGTGATCAACAAAGAAAAAAGCTACCCTACAAGTAAATAAGAAAACTAACCCCTAGAAGGAAGTCCTGAAAGTGCTAGTTATCCACTAGAGGGGGGTGAATAGGCGATTTTTATGAAAGTCTTCAAGACGGGCAATGTCTTCGAAGGCAGTCAACCAAATAACACCTACATAGTATGCAGCGGAAGATAAACTACTCAAGCCATGCCATAGTCAAAGAAACAGTACAGAGTATGCACGAAGACAAATAACAGCTATGTAGAATAGATCAAGATAGGAAGACTGTATGAAACCAAATGTGCAATCAGAGTGAATGTCTTCACACAAGGAAGTCAAACAAAGCAGGCAAGCAATGACTTCACAAAGCTAAACTGTAAGTAAAGGGGTGAAGTGATAGAACCAGTTGCTTGACGAAGACAAGGATTTGGTAGATCAGTTCCAGTTGCTGTGACAACTGTACGTCTGATTAGGGAGGCTGAGATTGAACTCAGAAGACCACGTCTTCACCTTATTCCCCTTGAGCTAAGGTCACTTAGTCCTCGCCCAATCACTCAGGTAAGTCTTCAAGATAGACTTCCAAACGTTCACAGACTTAGTTCACTGGCGATCCACAATGACTCTTGGATCCTCAGAACGCGACGCCTAACCGACTGGAAGATCACAGTCTTCAAGTGTAACAAGTCTTCAGATCACGCAGACAGAAAGACTTCAGTGATGCCAAACACTCTTTGGGCTCTAGGTGTTTTGGGTTTTGTCCTTGCAAGGATTCTCTCTCAAAGGCTTCGGAGGTGGGTTGCTCTCAAACGACAAAAGTCATACACTAACTCTGAGGAGCCACCAATTATGGTGGAGGGGGTGGCTATTTATAGCCAGGGGCAACCCGACATGATATGTCCGAAATGACCCTGGGTCACTAAGGAACCGACACGTGTCCAACAGTCGGATTTCAAACACACGCAGCAGCTTGACTTGGGCTACAAGCAAAGCTGACTTATCCAACTCAGGATAAGGTTTTCTCTCATTGTCTTCACTCGAAGATATAGGATTTGGGTTGAGCATCACGTCTGTTTTCTGACTTTGTTTAGTTGAACCCCACTTGACAGTTCAGTGCTTCCTATGACTCAAGAAAGAAGAAAATGAAACTACGAAAGAAACTATGTCTTCGCACTCCATTGTCTTCAAGCGAATGTCTTCACGCATCATTATCTTCGACATAAATATCTTCGCGAACCACCAATGTCTTCATACATTTTGAGGGGTCATCTTCGATGGGTAAACCGAATCAATAGGGACTTCTACCTGTGTTCTCCCGTGAAACTCACAAACACATTAGTCCCTCAACCATGTTTGTCGTCAATACTCCAAAACCAACTAGGGGTGGCACTAGATGCACTTACAAGTCCCTTAAGGGGTAAAAAGGAAATCCATTTAAGCAGATCATCCTTGAATCTAGCCTTAATCCTATACTGCATGAGAGAGATATCATGGATAAAACCACATCTCCATTTATTAAAACTTGGCCGCTCATGCCGAAACACTTTGGCATTCATGATAATCCAAATATTCCAGCAGGAAATAAAAACCACCTCAGAGAAGAAAGGTTGGGCAAATTCTCTCTTAGCCTGGGACACAACGGTCAGCATGTCATCGCTAGGTGTCAAAGTGATCTGAAGATAGTTCCAAATTCTGAGGCTGAAGTTACATTCAAACAACAAATGATTTCTAGTTTCCCTTGCCCACAAAGGACAGAGCACACAGTTCACTCCATCATCCAGGTGCCAATGTTTTCTCTCAACCATATCTTTTGTATTAAGCCTATCCATGATAAGCATCCAAGAAAAAACTTTAATTTTCATGGTGCATGCAGACTTCGAGATCCACAACAGCAAAGGGTTGAAAGAGATAGTGAAGTGCATAAAGGAGTAAAAAAGCTTTGGTGTGAATGCTTTGGATGCTCCCTGCCAGAACCAAACATCCTTTTCATCCCCCATGCTATCATGAGCAGACATTAATGTTTGCAGTAAAAGAAATTCCTGATATGCCTGTTGAGATAATGGCAGGTTAAACATAACAGAGAAATCTTGAGAACCAAAAGCCTGATTAACAGTAATCTAGGAGTCCTTGGAATATGAGAATAACCTAGGAAACCTAGCCTGTAAGGCAACCACAGAATCCTCCAGCTTCCAACTATCATACCAGAACAAAGCTGTGTCACCTGTACCTATCTGAACCCAAGATACCCTCTTGAAGTGATCAATCAGGTTACAAATATCCTTCCACCAAAAGGATCCACGGGAGGATGTAGATTGAGGTACTCTTTCATGAAAGTATGTATCCCAAAGTAAAGTAACACATGGCACATTCATCTTATTGAAGAACTTATGAGCATGCTTGAGCAATAAAGCTATGTTCTGAACTCCCAGATTCATGATCCCGAGGCCACCTTTGTTTTTAGGTCTGTAGATAAGAATCCAAGCAGCTAGAGAAGGAGCAGGCTCATCTCTATTTTTCCTCCATAGACATTGCCTCTGAATCCTCTCTAATTGTTTTAAAATACCAGGAGGAACTAACAAGCTGCCAAGGTAAAAGATAGGCATGGAAGAAAGAGCTTAGTTCAAAAATTGCAACCTCTCTCCTTGGTTAAGAAAAGAAGAGCTTGCAGTCATTCTCCTCTCCATGCAATCTACCAATGGCATGAAATCCACCATTTTTGGTCTTGTTGTTCCCATAGGAAGCCCTAGGTAAGTAAAAGGCATTTTCCCCACTTGGCATCCAAAGGTGTGAGCTAGATCAGTAGTGGTAGCGTCATCCACATTGATAGGCACCATGGAAGATTTATCATAGTTAACATCTAGGCTAGTTGAATGAGAAAAAACCTAAAGCATCCCCTTAAGAGCAAGTAGCTGTAACTTGTCAGCTGGCAATATAATCAGCGTGTCATCAGCATATTGGATAATTGGCTAGTCCTGATCATGGCATGGAATTGGCAGCTTGAGGATGCCCTTTCTAAACATATCATTTACAACAGACTGCAACAGGTGAGCAGCTATGACAAACAGCAAAGGATAAAAAGAATCTCCTTGGCTGACTCCCTTCTTGCAAACAAACTGCTTGCCAGGTACCCCATTCAAAAGTACAGAAGAAGTACCAGTGGACAGCAGTTGCTTAACCCAACCAATCCACTTAGCATTAAACCCCTTAAATTTCAAAATTTGCAGAATTGCCTCATGCTCAATGGAGTTAAATGCCTTCTCAAAGTCCAGTTTAAGGATCATAATAGGCCTTTTTGATTGATGACACTGATGTAAGTATTCAAGTGTCCATCCAACAATCCTGAATAGTCCTGCTCATAATAAAACCATATTGGTTTTTATGAATGCATTTCATATTAATCCTTTGGAATTTGTTGGCTGCCATCTTAGAAAAAATTTCAGCCCCATACCAGTAAGGGAAATTGGCCTATAATTCCAAACCATGTCAGGAACTAACTTCTTTGGTATCAGTGTGATATAAGATCCATTGATGTTTTCCAGAGAAGGAGAATCGTCATAAAAAGCAGCAGCTAGATCATAAAAAGCCTGGCAAATAATGTGCCAACATTTCTTGAAGAAAAGACCATTGAAACCATCAGGACCAGGTGCCTTATCAATTGGCATATGCTTAACAGTTTCATCCATTTCCTGTTTGCCAAAGGGTTCAGTCAAGAAGTCTAGTCCATGAATGGGAGAAAGTAGAGAACTAAGGTCAAATCTGTAAGTGCATCTAGTGCCACCCCTAGTTGGTTTTGTAGTATTGACGACAAACGTGGTTGAGGGACTAATGTGTTTGTGAGATTCACAGGATAACACAGGTAGAAGTCCCTAATTGATTCGGTTTACCTACCAGAGATGACCCCTAAAAATTTATGACAACATTGAAGACACTGGTGGTTCGTGAAGACATTCACTACGAAGATAATGACGTGTGAAGACATTCACTTGAAGACAATGGAGTGCAAAGACATAATTTCTTTCGTAGTTTCATTTTCTTTTTTCTTGAGTCATAGGAACCACCAAACTGTTAAGTGGGGTCCAAGTGAACAAAGTCAGAAAACTGATGTGATGCTCAACCCAAATCCTATGTCTTCGAGTGAAGACAATGAGAGTAAATCTTATCCAGAGTTGGATGAGTCAGCTTTGCTTGTAGCCCAAGTCAAGCTTGTAGCCCAAGTCAAGCTACCACGTGTGTCTGAAATCCGACCGTTGGACACATGTCGGTTCCTTAGTGACACAGGGTCATTTCGGACATATCAGGTCGGGTTGCCTCCTGGCTATAAATAGCCCACCCCCTACACCATAAATTGGTGGCTGCTCGGAGTTAGTGCACGGCTTTTTTTGTTTGAGAGCAACCCACCTCCGAAGCCTTTGAGAGAGAAACCTTGCGAGGACAAAGCCCAAAACACCCAGAGCCCAAAGAGTGTTTGGCGTCACTGAAGTCTTTCTGTCTGCGTGATCTGAAGACTTATTACACTTGAAGACTGTGTATCTTCCAGTCGGTTAGGTGTCGCGTTCTGAGTATCCAAGAGTCATTGGGGATCACCGGTGAACAAAGTCTGGGAAGGTTTGGAAGTCTACCTTGAAGACTTACCAGAGTGATTGGGCAAGGACTAAGTGTCCTTAGCTCAAGGGGAATAAGGTGAAGACGCGGTCTTCTGAGTTCAATCTCAGCCTCCCTAACCAGATGTACAGTTGTCACAGCAACTGGAACTGGTCTACCAAATCCTTGTCTTCGTCAAGCAACTGGTTCTATCCCATCACCCTTTACTTTATGTTTAGCTTCATGAAGTCTTTGATTGCTTGCCTAGTTAAACTTCACTCTGTGAAGACATTCTCTCTGCTTGCATATTTGGCTTCACACTATCTTCCTAGTCTGATCCACTCTACCTAGCTGCTATTTGTCTTCGTGTTTACTTAGTACTATTTCTTATACTATGGTTTAGCTAGTGTAGTTTATCTTCCGCTGCATACTGTATAGGTTGTATTTGATTGTCTGTCTTCAAAGAAATTGCCTGTAGTGGTATCACACGGTCACCTATGGGGCCATCGGCCCCTTGTGGTTTGGCAAGGGGGAAGAGCACATTGCACAAAGAGCGGAAAGCATAGAGCAGCACGGCAGCGATGACACGGGCAGTTTTACCCAGGTTCGGGCCGCCGCGAGGCGTAAAACCCTACTCCTGCTTTGGTGGATTGATGAAAGGACCATGGTGGAGACGCAGCGCTCCAGCCCGGCAATGTCGCCTCGGGGTAAGAGCAACTACGCGCGTATGAGCATACAAGGGTCCAAATCCTTTCTAAGGTTGCCACAGCCCTCCTTTTATAGGTCAAGGGGTCACCACAATGGAAAAACTGTCATTATGCCCTGATTAGATAGCCACAGTGCTATTACCTAACTCTGCAAACAAGACAGGGTGCATTAAATGTGCCCCTTAGTGTCACATCATGGTGTGGCTCGGCAAGCCTTGCCGCGCCATGCAACCACCTTCTCGCCTGTCCGCCTGACACGTCTCCTAGACGGGTGTCATTTAGGGATGATCTTCCTTGGAAATGGCTGCCACGTGCCAGATAACAGCCACATAATCACCTGGGGGCTCGACACCGCACCGATAGGTGACTTGCGTTGCTGTGAGGTGGAGCAGTGGAGCCTTGGGGGGGTGATCTGCCTTCTGCGTCCCCGACAAGCATGCCGGGGGAGTCTTGAGACTTGTCTTTGGAGTAACCTCGACCCTACCAGGCTCGCCTGCCCGGCAAGGGAGGTTTTGCCTTAGTGATATCTTGCTTGTTTGGTTGGTCTTGGTCTTCTTAATCTGCCCTTTGGTTTCTCAAAGAGCTATCTCTTCTGCTTGGCCTTGTCTTGAGTGTCGTAACCTTGCTCTCGAGCTTGTGTACAGTCCGGGCAACACACCTGGGGTTTGTTGCGCCGACAGGAGCCCCCGGGCCTGGCCTGAACGCACTGTCGAGCGTCATCGTGGTAGGCCCTGTCTAGTACATAGGTGAGCGGGTTGCGGTAGCTCGTCCTTTGATATCTTCTTTGCTTCTCCATTAACCTATGCTTGAGTCAGTTTCCGGTTTTCCCATGCGTCGTGCAAGACGTTACAGGGGGAATCCAAGCCACGATCCGTGGGCTACCCACGTCCCACATTCACGGGGTGATAACTGCCATTCCACTAGCTTCCCCGCCCCTGGTGCTTCCGCCACATGTGTTGCATGCATTCCGCAGGGTTGGTGGCGGATGTGGAGGGCGCGAGAATGAGCGCCATGGCAGAAAACCAGGCGTCGTGGATTGGCGCAGAGGGTCGGCCTTGATTCCCCGAACCGTTGATGGCGTGGGGGAGCAAGATTGGAGGAGTGGGGTGGCTGCCTCTAGGGTGAGGAGCCAGCCCCCTGCCCCGTTCGCCTATAAAAGGGGGCGTGAGCGGGGTGTTTGTTCATCGGCTTCACTCCTTCCCTTCCTTGAACATTCCTTGTCCACCATGGTGAGAGGGCAAGGACGTGGTGGTTCTCCGGCGGTGGCGACGAGGGCTTCTACTCGACAGCACCTCCCTCCTATCGAAAACATGAGGGCGGAGCCCACCACGAGAGGAGGTGGGAGGGGCGAGGTCGTGGCCGTCGTGGTGCCCGGGGTCGAGGAGTACGGGGCGGTGCTCTGATTGCACCTCCGCCGGCCGCTCATCCCCCAATGGAAGGCCACATCGGAGATCAACCGCTGGAGTTCATCATCAGACTGCACAGGTCCCCACGCGGCCGCCTCCATCTCCCTACTCCATTCGCGAGGGTGATGGAGCTCGAACAGCCGCGCGCGTTGAAGCTGCACATGAGGGGTTGCTGCAATGGCAGCATGCGGGTAGATGTGGATTTCCCCGCCCCCCATGTTATGCTCTTCCGACACAGTTGGAAGACCTTTTCTCACGCCCACAGCTTGTCAGAGGGGCACGTCCTCCATTTTAAATTGATGGAGGCCGATCTGCTCTCCGTCAAGGTCTTCGGGTGCTCGGGTGCTCGCTTAGGGTGCTGCACGAAGAGCTCGACCAACGACGAAAGCTCCTCCTCGAGCGATAGCGACGAGGAGGACAGTGACGGTGATGATGACGGCGCTGATGGGGAGGACGAGAGCTCTGACTCCGGCCAAACGCCAGCCGCACCATCACCGTCAGGTGGTGGCACCACCATCTGCACCTGCATCTCCTTCCCGGCAAGGCGATTTGCCGGGGAGTTGGATGCAGAGGTGGGGATGGTGCCTTCGGCTCCTCCAGCAGCCTTGCAGCTGGACCCCGGCAGGCTTCCTCATGGGTTGCAGCTTCGTTCGCCCTACCGCGTCCTGCTGGCCCTGGTGGCGGTGGCCAGGGGGACCCTTCCGTAGCCCTCCTCACCATCACCTTCGCCCGCGCCCTCCCGATCTTGTCAGGCTCCTCGCCACAAGGCCTGACGGGGTCAGGCTGGGCTTCTGCCCAGGCGCTCCTTTTGCCTTCTTCACCTCCAACCGTAGTGCCTAGGAGGAGAGGGATAAGAAAGGGATTACGGGGCACTTATCTTTTTTCAGTCTAAAATATGTAGGCACTTGCCAAACTTTAGTCTAAATTATGTAATCTTCTTTATCCATGTTAGTATTCTGTAAGATCTGTACTTGCTTATCAGCATATTAATGAAAAAGATAAGCCTTGCCGGGTACTTATGCATGTATCATGTCCATGCAGAGGTGAGGTGCCTCTATATGTTTAAGTAAACAAGTTTCCTCTGGCAAGCTATCCTGCCGGTGCCTTTAGTTTGCTGCCGCGGGGCATGGCCTGCCGAGCATAGAACTATAAAAAAGGGACCAGCCCCTCATCGAACCCTCTCCATCAAAGGCCACTATGACCACCTTGCGTGAAGCAACGTTCGGGACAAAGGATGGGAGCACCTATGTTTTGAAGGTGATGAGGTTTTCATATGCACAAGTTTTCTCTTTACAGAACAGGTATGGATAAGAAGGAACTTATTTGTTTGGCTTGCTGGGGACCGCTATGTAGGCTTGTCTCCATTTCTTCTCTTTGGGACAAAGTCCACGGCAAGAACCCTGCAACTTAGTGTAGATGAAAATAGTGCTACATGCGACCTCATCTACATGATCATGCTATGCTCATGATATGCTTATGCATGCATGCAATCTTGTCGGGGGCCCCCCAGCGCTTCGTTTATTCATCTGTTGCTTAGGGTCTGCGCCTGGCTTTGTACAAAGCGTTACATGCAACATCGGCAAGGCTTGTACAAAAGGGTGGCTGCCGGGGAGGGCCCGACAGCCACGCCTTATGGGTAGAACTTATGGAGATGCTCAATGTTCCATGAGTTTTGCAACTGAATGCCATCTCCGGTCTCCAGACGGACTGCGCCGGGTTTGGTGACTCGTACTACCTGGTAAGGGCCTTCCCACTTCGACATCAACTTGTTTGCACCCTTGGCAGACTGAACACGCCTAAGGATAAGGTCGCCTTCCTCAAAGCTCTGGGCATGAACCCTGCGGCTGTGATAGCGATGCAAGGCTTGCTGGTAGCGAGCAGCACGCGTAGCAGCCCGGAGACAGTTTTCCTCAAGTAGCACAGCGTCATCATGTTGGTGTTGTTCCTGCGCTACTTCATCGTAGGCAAGCACTCGAGGTGATCCGTATATGAGTTCCATGGGGATCACTGCTTCTGCCCCATAGACTAGGGAGAAGGGAGTCTGCCCAGTGGCTCGATTTGGTGTCGTACGGAGGGACCAAAGAACCACCAGCAGCTCGTCGATCCATCGCTTGCTACACTTCTGCAGCCTATCAAATGTTCTTATCTTGAGTCCTTGCAGCACTTCAGCGTTTGCCCTCTTAGCTTGTCCCTTGCTTCTGGGATGGGCAACAGAGGCAAATGAGACTTTGCTTCTGAGGGCATGAACGTATTGCATGAAGGCGCGGCTTGTGAATTGTGTGCCATTGTCAGTGATGATTCTGGTGGGTACTCCGAAATGGCACACCAATCCTTTCAAGAACTTGATAGCTGACTGTGCGGTCACCTTCCTCACGGGCTCCACCTCCAGCCACTTTGTGAACTTGTCGATAGCGACGAATAAGAACTCAAAGCCCCCGGTAGTACGGGGGAAGGGGCCCAAGATGTCGAGCCCCCAGAGCGAGAAGGGCCATGACAAAGGGATCGTCTGGAGAGCTTGAGCAGGCTGATGGATATTCTTGGAGTGGAACTGGCAGGCTTCACATTTGGTGACTAGCTCAATTGCATCTTGGAGGGCCGTGGGCCAGTAAAAACCTTGCCAGAAGGCTTTTCCATCCAGGGCCCTCGATTCAATGTGGGAGCCGCATATACCCTTGTGTATCTCTGCCAACAACTCCTTTCCTTCTACCCGGCAAATGCACTTCAATTTCACACCGTTGGGCCTTCTTCTGTATAGCGTGTCATAAACAAACTGATACATACTGGCCCTCCGGGCTACTCTTTCAGCTTCTTCTTGCTCTTCGGGAAGTTCTCCTGTTTGGAGGAAATGGACTATGTGCCGCGCCCACGTTGGAGCCTGAGGCTCGGCAACAAGGACTAGCGGCACCTCCTCGTTCATGGGAGCACATGCCTCGACCACAAGAACAGGTGGTTCAGTGGGAGGGTGCTGCTCACCAGGCGAAACGGAGTTGTTCCTGCCAACCTCTCTGCCGGGGGCTTCACAGGGCTCTGCCGGGAGAGGCCTGCCGGAGTCTAGTTTCCTTCTCTTCCTGGCCATTGTTGCCGGGGATATGGAGGGTTGAGTCAGATGGAGAACAAAAGTCCCTGGTTCCACAGGGAGTTTTTGTGCAGCGCACTTTGACAGGTGATCAGCAATGCTGTTTTCCGCATGCGGTATGTGCTCTGTTTGCAATCCATCAAAGCGCTCCTCCAACTTTCTCACTTCCTCAATGTATGCCTCCATCAATGGGCTTTGATAATCCTTGTTCACTTGCCTCACCACAAGTTGTGAATCTCCACGAATGATCAACTTCTTGATTCCCAGTTCTGTTGCGATCCTAAGCCCGACAAGGAGTCCTTCATATTCTGCAGTATTGTTGGTAGCCTTCTCTCAGGGGAAATGCATTTGAACCACATACTTGAGGTGCTCCCCAGAGGGAGCAACGAGAAGCACGCTAGCTCCTGCACCTTGTAGGGAGAAGGCACCATCAAAGTACATGATCCATTCTTGGGGCGCTTCCTTGCCGGGGATAACTGTCTCCAACACTTCTTCGTTAGGGGTAGGCGTCCATTCCGCAATAAACTCTGCCAGTGCTCTGCTCTGAATGGTTGACATGCTCTCGAACTTCAAACCAAAGCTGGATAACTCCAAAGCCCATTCCACTATCCTGCCAGTGGCCTCAGGGTTCCTCAGTATGCGTTGCAAGGGGAAGCGGGTGACAACCGTGATCTCGTGGGCTTGGAAGTAGTGGCGCAGTTTCCTTGAGGCCATTATGAGGCCAAAAATCAACTTTTGCATGCCAGAGTACCTCGACCTAGCCCCCTGCAATAGGTAGCTGATGAAGTACACTGGCCGCTGCACCACTTTCCTCCTTGCCATGACCTTCGAACTATCCTCATTGCCTCGCTCCTCCTTGCCCTGATCTGCCTTTGACCTTGCTGGGGCGAGTTCACTTCCTTCTCCAGAGGGGACGACAGTTGCAGCTGCTTCTTCATCTACTTCCTGCTACGCCACCAGCGCTGCGCTAACCACTTGATTGGTTGCTGCTAAGTACAAGAGCAACGACTCTTGTGGTTTCGGAGTGACTAAGGTGGGAACAAAGGAAAGATAGGTCTTCAAATCTTGCAGCGCAGCGTCTGCCTCCAGGGTCCACTCCACGGGTCCTGCCTTCTTCAGAATTTTGAAGAACGGCAGAGCGCGCTCGGTGGACTTGGAGATGAACCTGCTTAGCGCGGCAACGCATCCAGTCAAACACCTCACGTCCTTAACTGTCTTGGGTGCTTGAATCTGCTCAATCGCCCTGATCTTGTCGGGGTTGGCCTCTATCCCCCGATGGGACACAAAGAAGCCAAGTATCTTGCCGGAAGGAACGCCAAACACACACTTCTCTGGCTTCAGCTTCAAGTTGATCTTGTGCAGATTAGCAAAGGTCTCTTCCAAATATTGAATGAGAGTTAAGCTATCCTTGGTCTTGACCACGATGTCGTCCATGTAGGCTTCAATATTCCTGTGAAGCTGAGACTCAAAGCCAATCTGTACTGCCCTTGCGAAAGTGGATCCAGTGCTTTTTAACCCAAAGGGCATATGTACAAAACAGTACGTGCCACATGTGGTTATAAACGCGGTATTCTCTTCATCTTCCTTGGACATGAAAATCTGGTGGTACCCGGAGTAGGCATCCAAGAAGGAAAGTAGATCACATCCAGAGGTGGAATCCACAATCTGATCGATGTGCGACAAGGGGAATGGGTCCTTCTGGCACACTTTATTCAGATATGTGAAATCTATGCAAAGCCTCCATTTCCCATTCGCCTTGCGCACTACCACTGGATTCACCAACCAAGTTGGATGCAATACTCCTCTGACCAAACCAGCATCTTCGAGTTTCTTAATCTCCTCGGCAATAAACTGCTGCCACTCCAAAGCTTGCTTTCGGACCTTCTGTTTGACAGGTCGGGCATGTGGGCAGACAGCAAGGTGGTGCTTGATTACCTCCCTGGGAACACCGAGGATGTCAGATGGTCGCCAAGCAAACTCATCGACAGCGCGCTTTCCTATTTGTCATCAAGGGTGGAGCTGATAGTAAATATACCATCAGCGCCAACCAACCCTGTCGGGACCTTCTTCACAGCGGGCGCAGCAACCTTTGATCTCTTGCTATTGGAACTTTGTGGCAAATCATCAACAGGCGCAATGCACTCTGAAGAGGCGTGCTTCCCGGATTCTTTGCTGGCATCCTTACTAGCTTTCTTCTCTTTTTTGCTTTCCTTGGCGGGAGCGGTTGCTTCCGCAGCTTCTGCAGTGACCGCCTCCCGGTACATCTTATCGACGCATATGATTGCGTCCTTCTTGTCTGACGGAATGGAAATGACGCCATCGGCCCTGGCATCTTCAGAGTGTTGTAAGCATAGTGGGATGCCGCCATGAATTTTGCCAGGGCAGGGCAGCCAAGGATTCCATTGTATGACAGGGGGAGGTCAACCACATCAAACACGATCTTCTTGGTCTGGTAGTTCAACTCCCCCCCGAACATTACCGACAGTGTGATCTTCCCCTTAGGACGACTCCTGCCGGGGTTGATCCCCTGGAATGTACCAGTAACCATGAGCTCTTCATCTGCTATCTGGAGCTTGCTGACGACCATGGGAGATATCTGATTCAACCCGGCCCCACCGTCAACCAACATCTTTGTGACCTTGAGGTTGCGAATCGTTGGAGAAACCAACAATGGCAAACACCCTACCGCGGTGGTGCAGTCAGGGTGATCCTCTTCATCAAAGACGATGGCCGTGCGGGACCACTTGAGCGGCTTCTGAGAATCTGCCACTGGCTCCACGGCGTTGACCTCACGTGCCCACTGTTTGAGCTAGCGGTGAGAGGAGTGCAAGGACGCACCTTCGTCAATGCATAGTGTGTTAGTGGCCTTCTGGAACTCCTGCTCGCTGGTTTCCTCTTCATCTCCTTCATCACTCCCATCATCGCATTCCTTCTTCTCACGTCCTTTGGCCGGTTTCCCTTGATACTGAGGGGCCTTGCCGGGGCGACCTCCTCTGCCAGCTCGGCCCTTCCCGCTAGCACCATCTTGGCCTCTTTCTTTGTCACGCTTCTCGTACTCAGCTTTCTGCTTCTTGATGAGCTGCTCAACTTGATGACACTCTTGAAGATCGTGTCCCTTAGTCCGATGGATCTTGCAGTACAGCCCGTCAGCCTTCCCTGCCTTCTCGGCAGTCGCGGCTTCCCGGCAGTCAGCGCACGCGGCAACTTCCTTGCCGGGAGCCTCGGTCTTGGCCTTCTTGCCGGTACTAGGAGTGTTCGATCCTTCAACAACCATCACTGCTTTATCCTTGCACTTCTTGTTGCGTTTCTCGTTCTTCTTCTTCTGATTGGTGGCATCGTCATCATCCTCTGAGTCAATGTCGATGCCATATTCTTTGCCGGGGAGTCGCCTCACCTCCTCTGTTCAGGAACACTTATCCGCTAGAGTGTATAGCTCATTCACAGTCTTGGGCAACCAAACATTCATTTTGGAACGTATCCTGTGGTTGTGCAGGTTGGACTAGAACGTAGCTATCACAGCTGCTGGATGGATGTCTAGAATGTTCCTGTGCACTCGACTGAATCTCTGCATGTACTTCCGCAAACTCTCTCCTTCCTTCTGTGGGAGGAGCTGCAAGTCACTGGGCCGCCCTGGTTCTTGATGGCCGCCCGTGAAGGCGCCAATAAACTCATGGCACGGATCAGCCCAGGTCGAGATGGAGTTCTCCAGCAAGTGCATCAGCCACGACTTCACGTTTGGCTTGAGTGCCAAAGGGAAGTAGTTGGTGAACACCTTCTCATCCCTTCCTCCGGCAGCTTGAACAGTGATGGTATAGATGCCCAAGAACTCTGCCGGGTTCAATCTTCCATCGTACTTTTCTGGTATCTCTAGCTTGAACGTACGAGCAGATGGCCAACGGACTTGCCGCAGCTCACGAGTGAAGGCGGGGCACCCAACCTCGAAAGGCAGGTATCCGCCCCCACCGGGCATGGGTTCATCGACGTCGGGGCCTTTGCACCTATCAGACTAGAGGCGGGTTTCGCGGCGTCGCTCGATGGTGACCCGCGCGTCTTCCCTCCGCCTGTCTTCCAGGAGCCATAGCTGGTCTCGACGTGCCTGAGGATCAGACGAAGCCATTGATACGTCGTCGGGTTCTTGGTCATGTGGCTCTGGCTGCGGCCGCTGCGCTGGCTGTCGTGGAGGGGACTGCACCGTTGGTGGAGGTCATGGCGGGCCTGCCTGCTGTGATCCTCCCGCCTCAGCGAAACCAATCAGGCTTTGGATAGTGGCTCTCCACTCATCCATTTG
The DNA here is from genome assembly GCA_011799875.1 of Thinopyrum elongatum. Taxonomy (NCBI): domain Eukaryota; kingdom Viridiplantae; phylum Streptophyta; class Magnoliopsida; order Poales; family Poaceae; genus Thinopyrum; species Thinopyrum elongatum. The sequence continues at coordinate 311,930,910 of CM022298.1, read as the reverse complement.
ATTGGCCGCTAGCGGAAATCTCAACAAGAGATGGGCCCGCGCCATGGCTTCCGAAGCGGTGCTTGGCATGGACGACGACATGGATCGCGACGTCACCCGACTTCTGATGGTGCCTGCAGTGGTGGCGCCATGTTCTCGCCGCCGCGAGCCAGTCGCCAGGGTGGCGTGACGATGAGGCGGATGCGCTTGGGGGTTGACGACCCCATTTGGCACATCGTCTCGGCTAGCTTGTCCTGGGGGTGGCGTGGGCCTTGTAGCCGCACCCACGGTGGGGCCAGCTAGGAGGTTACGATCTGCATCAGGGCGAGTGCCATCGCTGCGGCTGTGTCCCGCAGCGAGGTGGGGAGGCGGAGACGGAATATTCGCCCCACCCGCACCTTGTGGAGCATGGTCGCCGGGGTGTTGTTGGTATCGCCCTCCTCCGGTGCCTCCTGCTCCTGCTTCGGCCGCAGGGGGAACGGTGATGGCGCCGCCTGCACCATTCATGTTCCCCGCGGCGTCGGCGTTCCCATGTTCCCCCGCAGCCCCCATGGCATTAGTGGCCGCATGTGAGGGGGCCTTTGAGGTGGACGGGTGAGCTGAAGCACCGGGTTTCTTTTTGGGCGCCATGGATGATGAAGCCGTTGATGAAGAAAACGATGATGAAGATGACGCGTTGCTTACACTCTCAGATCGCGCAAGCGCCTCCCCCTACCTGGCGCGCCAAAGATGTCGTGGTATCACATGGCCACCTATGGGGCCATCGGCCCCTTGTGGTTCGGCAAGGGGGAAGAGCACATTGCACAAAGAGCGGAAAGCATAGAGCAGCACGACAGCGATGACATGGGCAGCTTTACCCAGGTTTGGGCCGCCGTGAGGCGTAAAACCCTACTCCTGCTTTGGTGGATTGATGAAAGGACCATGGTGGAGACGCAGTGCTCCAGCCCGACAAGGTCACCTCGGGGCGAGAGCAGCTATGCGCGTATGAGCGTACAAGGGTCCGAATCCTTTCTAAGGTTGCCACGGCCCTCCTTTTATAGGTCAAGGGGTCACGACAATGGCAAAACAATCATTATGCCCTGATTAGATAGCCACAATGCTATCATACCTAACTCTGCAGACAGGACAAAATGCATTAAATGTGCTGCTTAGTGTCACATCATTGTGTGGCCCGGCAAGCCTTGTCGCGCCATGCAGCCACCTTCTCGCCTGTCCGCCTGACACGTCTCCTGGACGGGTGTCATTTAGGGATGATCTTCCTTGGAAATGGCTGCCACGTGCCAGATAATAGCCACATAATCACCTGGGGGCTCGACACCGCACCGATAGGTGACTTGCGTTGCTGTGAGGTGGAGCGGTGGAGCCTTGGCGGGGTGATCTGCCTTCTGCGTCCCCGGCAAGCCTGTCGGGGGAGTCTTGAGACTTGTCTTTGGAGTAACCTTGACCCTACCAGGCTCGCCTGCCCAGCAAGGGAGGTTTTTCCTTAGTGATATCTTGCTTGTTTGGTTGGTCTTGGTCTTCTTGATCTGCCCTTTGATTTCTCAAAAAGCTATCTCTTCTACTTGGCCTTGTCTTGAGTGTTGTAACCTTGCTCTTGAGCCTGTGTACAGTCCGGGCTACACACCTGGGGTTTGTTGCACCGACATTGCCTGTCTTGAAGACTTTCATAAAAATCGCCTATTCACCCCCCTCTAGTCGATAACTAGCACTTTCAATTTGAATCAGAGCAAGGTGCTCCCTTGTTCTGTTTGTTTCGGTTTAACCACCTGGAGTTTTAGCTATGTTGACTGCAGGGATATTCAAAGTCTCCGCTGCGTGCCCCGTCTTCGATGGCACTGATTACCCCTACTGAAAGAATAAGATGCGCATGCATCTTGAAGCCATTGACAATGACCTCTGGTATGTCGTCAGGACTAGCGTTCCCAAAGTCGGTGAAGGCGTCACCGCTGCTGATGTCAAGAGGTTCGCGCAACTGCACTCAACCGCCAAGAACATCATCTGTGGTCATCTGACCAAAGGGCAGTATGGCCGTGTGAGTGCTCTGGAATCTGCGAAGCTAGTCTGGGATTGGCTGTCCAAGGTCAATGAAGGAGTCTCAACTCAAAGAGACTCAAGAATTGATGTGCTTCGCAATCTCTTCAACCAATTCAAGAGGAATGGCAATGAGAATGTCCAGCTCACTTTCGACTGCCTCACTGATATCACAAATGAGCTTCGTGCTCTAGGCGCCATTGAAATCACCAAGCATGAAGGTACTGAGATCACTTGACAACTCATTTGACACTCTAGCATTGATGATCCAAGAACGCCCTAACTTCAAAGATCTCAATCTGTCTGGCATACTTGAGAGGCTCGACACACATGAATTCCAGCTATCTGAGAAGAGAGATATCTATTGTCCCAACTATGGCCGATCTCTTGCCTTGAAGGCAAAGGGTGAGTCCTCATATGAAGAATCTGATTGCAGTTCTAATGATCCCGAAGACATTGGCAAAGAGCTGGCAATGCTTGTGAGAAAGTTCCAAAAGTTCTCCAAGAAGAATCGCTTTGGAAAGTCTTCAAGATCCAGCTCCAAGAATGATGAGGCTTCCTCTCATGACTACAAGAAAAGAACATGCCACAAATGCAAGAAGCCAGACCACTATATATCTGAATGTCCTCAATGGGACAAGGAAGCAAAGAAGAAGAAGAAGAGCAAGGAATATGAATTCGATGACAAGAAGAAGAAGAAATCCTCAAAGTCTTCTTCAAAGTCTTCATCTTATAAGAAGAGCTCATCTGGCAAGACACGTGCATTGATTGGGAAGGAAATGGATTCTGAGGAGGCAGAGGTGGAGTCTGAGGAGGAGTCTGCTTCTGAAGAGGCAGAGGTGTAGTCTAAGGAGGAGTCAGATCCAGGCGTGGCAAGCCTGGCTCTAGCTTCAGCATTCGTCTCCAAATCCATCTTCAACACTGAAGACAATGGTCACGACGCCGACGCTAAAGCGAATGATGACAACAACTCTGCTCCCACCTACTGCTTCATGGCACGAGGTGCCAAGGTAAGCTCTCGCGATGCTTACTTTCAGACCTCCAGTGAAGATGACTCTGAGTGTGAATCCAAACCCAGTTATAAGACTCTTGCTAAAATTGCAACTGAACAACAAACTGCCATGGAAAAGATTCAAAAATTGCTAGACAAAAGTGATGAACTGTTGGTCGAGGAAATGAATCAAACTCAGTCCTTAATCGAAGACATCAAAAATCTTCGCGTTAAGTACGAGGAACTTGAAAGTCATCATGAAACCCTCTCAGCTACTCATGAGAAGCTTTCCTATGATTATCTTCAAAGGAAGCAAGATCTAGAGAAACTGAGAGCGTCTCATGAAGATCTTCAAAAAGAAAATGATTCACTACTCGCTCAACAGTTCAATTCCGCTCAGGAAGATTTTGTGCCACCTTGCTTAAAATGTCTTGAGCATGACAATGCTGTCTCAATTGCTGAATGTTCTACTGCTTCTGAAGTTGCAATATCTTCAACTGTTGATGTGGTAACTAACCCCTCTTCTGAGGATACCACTACTATTGCTGATGAGAATGCCAGGTTGAAGACATTTCTTGAAACAGGCATGTACAAATGCCTAAAAGGGCATCAGACACTATGTGATGTCCTCAAGAAACACATTCTGAACCGAAACCCTAGGAAAGAGGGTGTTGGTTTCGAGAGGAAAATGAATGTTGATGGTTCTTAATGGAAGCCTGAGCAGTACCCCAAAACCACATGGGTTGCTGCAAAGGGCCCTTCAGTGGATCCATCCACCTTATCTGGTTTCACTTGTGCTAACCCTATTATCATTGATGAGTCATTTGACTCAAACTATAAACTGTTCAAGAATCAGAATGGTGAAGTGTTTACCAGGTTTATTGGAACTAAATGTAGGAATGGGTCACCTATGAAGAAGATCTGGGTTCCCAAAAGTCGTCTTGAGAAGCTTCCCGTGAATGTCATCGTGACACCACCAGGGAAGAAGACAAACCCCAAATCAAAGGCTTCATATGGCCCAAAGGCCTCATATAGACAGAGGACCTCACAAGGTCACCCTAACGCCAATGTTTTGCAGGGAAATTATCATCAGACTCATGAATATGAGCATGTTTCTTCTAACCGCTATGTTCACAAATCAAAGAATTTTTCTGCATATTCTTTTAATTACTATTCTCCTCCTGCAAAACTATTTGCTAGGGCTTCAAAGACAAAGTTCTCAGATGCTGCACTTAGACTCATTGCTTCTAAGCCACCCCTTAAGATGTGGGTGGTTAAGAAGAATTAACTTCTCTTGCAGGGTAGGGTCTCCAGCCGGAAATCATTGACTTCTGAAGACAATGCTGGGGACCTAAAACATCTTGTGGGACGCAAGATAAAATGTCAAAATGGTCTTACCATTTACTTCGTCCCTGGATTTCTTGTTGAACATCCCATCTTACCATCCAAGAATCTTAATTTTGATAGTATGCTTGTTCGTCAAATGTTTATGCTTCACAATACTCTTGGTGAAGCCTATCCTACTAACTGCACTATATGGTATAGCTCCGAAAGCTACTGAATGGATTATGGACAGTGGATGCACTAACCACATGACTGGTGATCGAAGTCTTCTCATGGATTCTACTCTTCGACCATCTACTAAAAGCCATATCAATTTTGCTGACACTGGTAAAAGCAAGGCATTGGGCCTAGGTAGAGTTGCTATCTCAAAGGATCAACACATGGATAAGTGATGCTTGTTGAATCCCTTGGATACAACTTAATGTCTGTCTCAATGCTTTGTGATCTTGACATGATTGTGATATTTGGAAAATATTGATGCCTTGTGCTTATGGCTTCTGACAAATCTCTAGTCTTCGAAGGTTATCGAAGAGGTGATCTGTATATGGTAGATTTCTCCGCAGGACCACAGCTTGCCGTATGTCTTCTAGCAAAAGCTTTAGAGTGCTGGCTTTGGCATCGAAGGCTGGGACATGCGGGCATGAGGTACTTGCACACTCTCGTGAAGAAGAAGCACATCATTGGAATCGAGGGCGTCAAGTTCAAGAAGGATCATCTATGTGGTGCTTGTGAAGCCGGGAAGATGACTAGGGTAAAACATCCTTTGAAGACAATCATGATGACATCACGTCCCTTCGAGCTGCTACACATGGACTTATTTGGCCCTACTCACTACTCTACTCTTACCACCACTGCACATCTTTATGGCTTCGTTATTGTTGATGAATACTCTAGATATACCTAGGTGCACATAATTCTCTATAAGACTGAAGTGCAGGATGTCTTCAGACGATTTGCCAATCGAGCCATGACTAACTATGGCTTCAAGATCAAGCACATCAGGAGCGATAATGGCACAGAATTCAAGAACACATGCCTCGACACTTATCTTGATACACTGGGCATCACTCATGAGCTTTCTGCTCCATATACACCTCAGTAGAATGGCGTCGTGGAGCGCAAGAACAGGACCCTTATTGAGATGACTCGTATGTTGCTTGATGAGTACAAGAATCCAAGAAAGTTCTGGCCTGAAGCTATTGACACTGCGTGCCATATCATCAACAGAGTTTATCTTCACAAATTCTTCAAGAAGACATCTTATGAACTACCCACTGGTAACAAGCGAAACGTAAGCTATTTCAAACTATTCGGTGCTAGGTGCTGGATCAAGGATCCACATCACACTTCCAAATTTGCACCGAAAGCACATGAAGGTTCTATGCTTGGTTATGAAAAGGACTTGCACACCTACAGAGTCTTCAACCTCTTTCACTATAAAGTGGTTGAAACTGTAGATGTGCGGTTCGATGAGACTAATGGCTCGCAAAGAGAGCACCTGCCAAATGTGCTAGATGAAGCTTCTCCTAGTGAAACTATCAAGCTAATGGGTACCGGAGAAATCATACTATCGGTGCAACAAACATTTGCATTTGTTGACCGGACCCATACACAGGCGTGCTAACAGTCTTATATCCAGCACCAATGAGTAACGCCAAACCAAGCCAGAGAAACCGCTCTTCGTGAGATCAAGGAGCGGATCGAGAAGACCAAGCTAAAGCATACAAGTCAAGATTCCAAGAGGAGTGTCCTTTGCCGGCCAGGCGAGGCCGGCAAGGTCGATGCCACAAGCAAGAGCAAAGGCAAACCCCCGCCAGCTGTGCCTCCGGGGCAACCGGAGACCAAAGTGCACACCCCTCGAAGATGGACCGGCAAGCCCTGCCCCCAACAGGCACAGGCCAGCTACCACGGCTCCACCGCATCGCAATGTCAGTCACCTGTCGATGCGGTGTCGAGCCCTCCAGGAGATTAAGTGGCTCTCACTAAGCACGTGGCAGCTCAATAATAAGTAGATCACATCCAATTGACACCCTTCCAAGGGCGTGTCAGGATGATAAGCAGAAGATGGTTAAGCGGCGACATAAGCTTGCCGGGGATGCATCCGCGCACGCCACCTAAGGTAGCATTTATGGCATTTTGTCCTAAGTGCCAGAGTTAGGTATGATAGCACTGTTAGCTATCTAATCATGAGATAATAACTGTTTTGCCACTGTGGTTACCCCTTGAGCTATAAAAGGAGGCCCGAGGCAACCTAGAGAGGGATTCGGACCCCCTCACACTTGTACGTGCGTAACAGCTCTCCCCAAGGCCACCTTGCCGGGTTTGAGCACCACGTGCTGTTGTGTTTCCTCCATCCAATCCACCAAAGCAGGAGTAGGGTTTTACGCTTACTAGCGGCCCGAACCTGGGTAAAAACAACCTGAGTCCCATCGCCGTGCAGCCTCATGGCTTCCGCTCTTTGTCCAACATGATCCCCCCCTTACCGAACCACAAGGGGCTCATGGCCCCATAGGTGATCGTGTCCATCCACGACATCTTCGGCGTGCCAGGTAGGGGAGATCGCTTGCGCGAACCCGAAGTTGTGGACAGCACGTCAACCTTCATCATCATCTCCTTCATCATCATCTTCTTCGTCCATGGCGCCCAAGAAGAAGCCCGGTGCGACCGCGCATCCCTCCACATCGAAGGCCCCCTCACATGCGGCCGCAGACGCCGTTGGCATCACGACAGTGTTGGGTGAGGCGGATGCCGCTGGCGACACAACCGGCGCAGGCGGCGCCGCTGTTGTGTCCCCTACAGCCGAAGCTGGAGCAGGAAACGCCAGGGATGGGCAGCATCAACAGCGTCCTGACGAGCTTGGCCTGGAAGCTGCGGGTGGAGGAGACGCCCAGTCTCCACTTCCCCACCGCACTGGCAAACGCAGACGCAACAGCGACACCCGCTCAGACACAAGCCGTGATTCTCCAATTCCGCCTGCTACGAGCAAGGATACGAATCGCACACCTTGCCCGGAGCGAGACGGGAAAGGCGGGGCGCTGAACGGGGCCGTCGACCCCCAAACACACCCCACTCACCACCAGACCGCCTTGGCGATTAGTCCACGATGGCAAGAACGCGGCGACACTCCTGTTGGTTCTACCAGGAGTCGAGCGACATCGCGGTCTGCTTCGATGGCCGTCGTGGCCATGCCAAGCACGGCCACGGAAGCGATGACGCGAGCCCAGCTCCTGTTGAACTTTCCGCCAACGGCTGACAAGATGGATGAGTGGAGGGCCACCATCCAGACTTTGATTGGCTTTGTTGAGGCTGGTAAATCACAGCATGCGGAGCCGTCATGATGCCGGCGAACGGCGACGGCACCCCAAGGCGTTGGCCATGTTGAGGAGGCTGCACCAACGACGCAATCCCCTCTGCAGCAGCAGGCCCAGCAACAACCTCGGCGAGCTCAACGAGTCGACGAGCCCGATGAGTCATCGATGGCTTCATCTAACTCGCAAACCCGTCGTGATCAGCGGCAAGTTCTGGAAGAACGGCGGAAGGAAGATGCACGCGTCACCATAGAGCGACGCCGAGAGGCACGCCACCAGTCTGACAGGCGCAATGGCCCAGACGATGATGAGCCCGCACCCAGTGCTGGCGGGTACTTGCCTTTCAAGGTTGGGTGCCCTGCCTTCACTCGTGAGCTATGGTAGGTTCGCTAGCCATTTGCCTGGGTCTTCAAGCCTGAACTGCCAGAAAAATACGACGGAAAGTTAAACCCAGCAGAGTTTCTGAGCATATATACAATTGCTGTTCAAGCCGCCGGAGGCAGAGATGAGAAGGTGTTTGCCAACTATTTCCCTCTGGCACTTAAGCCAAATGTGAGATCATGGTTGATGCACCTGCCAGGAAACTCCATTTCGTCATGGGCAAACTTGTGCAATGAGTTCGTTGGCGCCTTCACAGGTGGCTACCAAGAGCCTGGACAACCCAGTGATCTGTAGGTACTTCCAGAAAAGGAAGGGGAGGATTTGCGTAAGTATATACAGAGGTTCAGTCGAGTGCACCATAACATGCCAGAGATACACCATGCAGCCATGATTGCCGCGTTCCATTTGAATGTGCACAACAGAAGGATGCAGACCAAGATGAATGTTTGGCTGCCCAAGACTGTCAACGAGGTGTGCACCTTGGAGGATAAGTGTGCTCGGACTGAAGAAGGGAGGCCACTCCCCGGCGAGGAGGCTGGCATCAAAATCGATTCAGATGTCGATGGCGGTGCCGCCAACCTAAAGGGGAGGAACCGGAGGCGCAATAGGAAGCGCAAAGAGAAGACAGTGTTGGCTGTTGAGAGCTCAGGTGATCCTAGTGCCAGCATGAAGACTAAGACCGAGGCCCCCAGCAAGGGAGCTACTATGTGCGCTGATTGCCAGGAGGCTGCGGTAGCGAAAAAGGCTAGGCAATTTGACGGGCCGTACTGCAAAATCGACTGCACCAAGGGCCATGACCTCCAAGAGTGTCATCAAGCTGAGCAGCTTGTTAAGAAGCAAATGGCTGAATATGAGAAGCGTAACAAGGAGAGAGGCCAAGAGTGTGTTGGTGGGAAAGGCCGTGGTAGTAGAGGAGGCCGCCGCGGCAAGACTCCGCAGCAGAAGGAAAAGCCCGCTAGAGGCCGCGAAAAGAAAGAAGGAGATGATGGGAGTGATGAAGAGGATGACGAAGAAACCAGCGAACAAGAATTCCAGAAGGCAACTGAAGCCATGTGCATTGATGGGGGTGCATCCCTGCACTCCTCTCATCGGCAGCTCAAGCAATGGGCGCATGAAGTCAATGCCGTGGAGCCAACTACTGATTCCCAAAGGCCACTTAAGTGATCCTGCACACCTATCATCTTTGACGAAGAGGACCACCCTGAGCGCACTACCGCTGTTGGGTGTTTGTCATTGTTGGTCTCCCCAATGATCTGCAACCTCAAGGTAACAAAGATGCTAGTTGACGGTGGGGCTGGGCTGAATCTGATATCCCCTAAACTGGTTGGCAAGCTACATATCTCTAATGAAGAACTCAAGGCCACGGGTACATTCCAAGGAATCAACCCCGGCAGGAGCCGGCCCAAAGGGAAGATCACATTGCTTGTGACATTTGGCGGGGAACTGAACTACCAGACTGAGAGGGTCATGTTTGACGTTGTTGAGCTTCCTCTGCCTTACAATGGGATTCTTGGTCATCCAACTCTGGCAAAGTTCATGGCAGCATCCCACTATGCCTATAACACCTTGAAGATGCCAGGGCCGATGGGCATCATTTCCATCCCGTCACATAAGAAAGATGTGATCATATGTGTAGACAAGATGTATCGGGACGGGGGAGCAGCTGAGGCAGCTGATGCCCCAGCTCCCGCCAAGGAAACAAAGAAGGGAGAGAAGGCTAGCAGAGATGCCGGCAAGGACTCCGGGAAGCGCGCCTTTTCGGAGTGCACCGCGCCTATTGATGACCTGCCGGAGAGTTCCACTAGCAGGAGACCCAAGGTTCCTTCACCTGCTATGAAGAGGGTTCCGGCAAGGCAGGATGGCGCTGACGGTACATTCACCATCAGCACCACCCTTGTTGACAAATAGGAAAGCGTGCTCGTTACCTTCTGTGGGCGTATGTCGATGTGTTTGCTTGGCAACCGTCTGACATCCCTGGTGTTCCCAGGGAGGTAATCGAGCACCACCTTGCTGTCTGTCCTCATGCTCGTCCCATCAAGCAGAAGATCAGAAAGCAAGCTTTCGAGCGACAACAGTTTATTGCCGAGGAAATCAAGAAACCTGAAGCAACAGTTTTGGTCAGAGGGGTACTTCATCCAACTTGGTTAGCGAATCCAGTGGTGGTGCGCAAGGCAAACGCGAAATGGAGGCTCTGCATTGATTTCACGGACTTGAACAAAGCATGCCCAAAAGACCCTTTCCCCCTACCCCCCATCTTTCTTGGATGCGTACTCCGGGTACCATCAGATATTTATGGCCAAAGAAGATGAAGAGAAGACCGCGTTCATAACTCCATGTGGCACGTACTGCTTTGTATGAATGCCTTTCGGGTTAAAGAGCACCGGATCCACTTTTGCAAGGGCAGTACATGTTGGTTTTGAACCCCAGCTGCACAGGAATGTAGAAGCTTATATGGATGATATAGTGGTCAAGACTAAGGACATATCAACACTCATTCAAGATTTGGGAGAAACCTTTGCAAACCTACGCAAGATCAATTTGATGCTAAACCCTGAGAAATGTGTGTTTGGTGTCCCATCCAGCAAGCTCCTTGGTTTCTTTGTGTCCCAACGGGGGATAGAGGCCAATGCCGACAAGATCAGAGCGATCGAGCAAATACAAGCACCCAAGACTGTTAAAGATGTGAGGCATTTGATTGGATGCGTTGACGCACTGAGTAGGTTCATCTCCAAGTCTGCCGAGCGTGCCTTGCCTTTCTTCAAAATCTTGAAGAAAGCTGGCCCGATGAAGTGGACCCTAGAAGCAGAAGCAGCGCTGCAAGACCTAAAAGCCTACCTTTCTTCTGCTCCCACCTTAGTCGCACCTAAACAACAAGAGCCGTTGTTGCTATATTTAGCTATGACGAATCAAGTGGTTAGTGCGGCACTGGTGGCACAGTGAGAAGTGGATGAGGAAGCAGCTGCAGCAACTGCACCCTTCGGAGATGGAACTAAATCAGTCGCGGCAGGACTGGACACAGGCCAAGAGGAGGCGGAGCAAGCGAGCGAAGGCGATCCTAAAACCACGACAAGGAAGAAAGTGGTGCAACGGCCAGTCTACTTTGTCAGCTCCTTGTTACAGGGGGCTAGGTCAAGGTACTCTGGAGTACAAAAGCTGATCTTCGGCCTTATCATGGCCTCAAGGAAACTACGCCACTACTTCCAAGCCCACGAGATCATAGCTGTCACCCTTTTTCCACTGCAGCGCAGATTAAGGAACCCTGAAGCCACAGGCAGAATAGTCGAGTGGGCACTAGAATTGTCAAGCTTTGGCTTAAAGTATGAAAGCACCTCAACTATTCAGAGTAGGGCATTGACAGAGTTCATTACAGAATGGACGCCCACTCCAGACAAAGAAGTGCAAGAAACAGTTCTCCCCGGCAAAGAGGCACCTCAAGAATGGATCATGTATTTTGATGGTGCTTTCTCATTGCAGGGCGCCAGAGCCGGCGTACTTCTTGTCGCGCCCACCGGAGAGCATCTCAAATATGTGATTCAAATGCACTTTCCCCGGGATAAGGCCACCAACAACACTGCTGAGTATGAGGGGCTCCTTGCCGGACTCAGAATTGCGGTGGAGTTGGGAATCAAGAAACTGATTATCCGCGGAGATTCTCAACTAGTGGTGAGGAAAGTGAACAAAAATTGTCAGAGTCCGTTGATGGAGGCATATGTGGAGGAAGTGAGGAAGTTGGAAGAGCACTTGGATGGGTTACAAGTAGAGCACTTGCCACGAGCAGAAAATGGCATCGCCGATCACTTGTCAAAGTGCGCTGCACAAAAGCTCCCTGTGGAACCAGGAACTTTTGTCCTCCATCTAACTCAACCATCAGTATCCCCTTCAACAATGGCCAGAAAAAGAAGAAAGTTGAACCCCGACAAGCATTTCCCGGTAGAACTCCCTAAAGCTGCAGGTAGAGAGGCTGGCGGGGGTAGCCTTGTTTTGGTTGGTGAGCCGCAACCTCCTACAGAACCACAAGCTCTTGCAGTAGAAGGGAGCGTTCCCACGAATGAGGAGGTGCCTTTAGTCCTTGTTGTCGAGCCACAGGCTCCAACTTGGGCGCAGCACATAACCCGTTTTCTTCAAACAGGAGAACTTCCCGAAGAGCATGAAGAAGCTGAAAGAGTAGCCTGACAATCCAGTATGTACCAGTTTGTCGATGACACTCTCTACAGAAAGAGGCCAAACGGGGTGAAATTGAAGTGCATTTGCCGGGAAGATGGGCTGAAGCTGTTGGCAGAGATACACGGGGGTTAGTGTGGCTCTCACATTGGATCAAGAGCCCTGGTCAGAAAAGCCTTCCAGCAAGGTTTCTATTGGCCCACAGCCCTCTAGGATGCAACTGAGCTAGTCACCAAGTGTGAAGCCTGCCAGTTCCATTCCAAAAACATTCATCAACCAGCTCAAGCTCTCTAGAAGATCCCTTTATCCTGGCCATTCTTGGTCTGGAGGCTCGATATCTTGGGCCCCTTCCCCCGCGCTATCGGGGGCTTTGAATTCTTATATGTTGCAATCGACAAGTTTACAAAGTGGCCTGAGGTGGAGCCAGTGAGGAAGGTGACCGCGCAATCAGCCGTCAAGTTCTTGAAAGGATTGGTGTGCCGTTTTGGAGTACCCAGCAGAGTGATCACCGATAACGGCACCCAGTTCACGAGCCACACCTTCATGCAGTACGTCCAAAGCCTTGGGAGCAAGGTCTCCTTTGCCTCTGTTGCTCATCCCCAGAGCAATGGGCAAGCTGAGAGGATGAATGCTAAAGTGCTACGTGGGTTCAAGACGAGAACTTTTGATAAGTTGCAGAAATGCCGCAGGCGCTGGATTGATGAGCTGCCGGTGGTTCCTTGGTCCCTCCGGACGACACCAAATTGAGCCACCGTCCAGACTCCCTTCTCCCTAGTATATGGGGCGGAAGCAGTGCTCCCCATAGAACTCATATACGGGTCACCTCGAGTACTTGCCTATGATGAAGTAGAGCAAAAGCAGCTCCGGCATGACGATGCCGTGCTCCTGGAGGAAGATCGTCTCCGGGCCGCTGTGTGTGCTGCACACTACCAGCAAGCCCTGCGCCGCTATCATAGCCGCAGGATTCACGCCCGGAGCCTTGAGGAAGGCGACCTTGTCCTTAGGCGTGTTCAGTCCGCCAAGGGTTCCAACAAGTTGATGCCGAAGTGGGAAGGCCCTTACCGGGTAGTACAAGTCACCAGACCTAGCGCAGTCCGTCTGGAGACCGAAGATGGCATTAAAATGCAAAACTCATGGAATATTGAGCATCTTCGCAAGTTCTACCCATAAGGCACGACTGCCGGGCTCAACTCCCGGCAACCACCTTTTATACAAGCCTTGCCGATGCGCATGTAACCCTTTGTACAAAGCCAGGCGCAGATCCTGTGCAAAGATAATAAAACAAAGCGCTGGCGCCTAAAACCTGCATGCATGTTTATTTAAGTCTGACTTTGCTATAGTCCTTAAATAATATAGATGAGATCCTGTGCTGCTATTTTTGCCCCTGTACTAACAACAGGGCCCCTGCCGTAGATAAACTCCCCGAAAGGGAGAAGTGAGGACAAGCTGGCGTATCGATCCCCGACAGCGTAAAGCAGATAAGTTCCCCTATCCATCCATAACACACCCCTGTATGAAAAGCTTGTGCGTAGAAAAACTTTGTCGCCCTCAAACATTTGTGCTCCCATCCTTTGATTTGAAGAATTACCTCAGTCTGGATGGTTGTAGTAGCATTTGGAAAAAGGGTTGACGAGGGGCCGGTTCTCTTCCACGCTCCTAACCCATCAGGCTGAGCCCTGTGACAGCAATGGAAGGGATCGACAAGGTGTCTTGCCGGAAAACCTTGTTTCCTTGGAAGTATAGAGGAGTCATTCCTCCGCATGGACATGATACATGCACAAGTGCCCGGAAAGCATATCTTTTTTCATTAATACGCGGGTAAACAAGTACAAACCATACAGGGTCCAAACATGGATGAACGGGTACATAATTTAAGCTAAAGTTTCGCAAGTGCCTACATCTTTTAGATTGAAAAAAGATAAGTGCCCCGTAATGCCTTTCTTGTCCCTCTCCTCCTAGGAGCTACAGTGGGAGGTGAAGAGGGCAAAAGTAGTGCCTGGGCAGAAGCCCAGCCTGACCCCGTCAGGGCCCGCGGGACGCAGCCTGACAAGATCGGGAGGGCGGGGATGAAGCCAGAAGGGCGGAAGGAGTGACTAGGCGATGCCATGGTCACCACTGCCAGGACTAGTGGAACGCGGTAGGAGGGACACTGGCAGGGAAGACGAAGCCAGAGTCCATGAGGAAGCCTGCCAGGGTCCAGCTGGAGGAGGCGGAGGCATCCACACCCAACACCCCAGCAAATCGCTCTGCCGGGGAGAAGGCCAGGTGCAGATGATGGTACCGCCGGCGCCTAGCTGACGGCGATGGTGCGTCCAGAGCTCAACTGGACTCTGATCCGTCATCCTCCCACTCAGCACCGTCATCTTCGGCGTTAGTGTCCTCTTCGTCGATATCGCTCGAAGGGGAGCTTTCATCGTCGGTCGAGCTCTCTGCGCAGCACCCTAAGCGAGCACCCGAACGCCCGAAGACCTTTATGGAGAGCAGATCTGCATCCATTAACTTAAAATGGAGGACGTGCCCCTCCGCCAAGCTATGGGCAAGTGCGAAAGTTTTCCAGCTGCGATGGAGAAGCATCATGTGAGGTGCGGGGAACTCAACTTCCTCCTGCATGTTGCCATTACAGCAACCCCTCATGTGCAACTTCAACCCGTGAGGTTGTTCCACCTCCATTACCCTTGCAAAAGGGGTAGGAAGCCGAAGGAGGCTGCGCGGAGGCTCACGCAGCCTAACGATGAACTCCAGCGGCGTGTCCCCGACATGGCCCTCCATCGGGGCCAGGGCGGCTGGAGGAGGAGCGACCAGAGTGCCACCGCATCCTCCCTGGCCCCGAGAGCCTCGCCGACCGCGTCCGCGTCCCACAGCACCACCTTGTGCACTGGATTCTGCCCTCGCATCCCCGGTCGGGGTAGGGATGTGTTGCCGAGAAGAGGTCCTTGTCGCCACCACAGGAGCACGACCACGCCCTCTCCCCCTCACCATGATGGAAGAGGACACAAGAAGAAGAAGGAGATGCGTGGGTGAGTCCATTCGCCCATCTCTGTGCTCCCTTTTATAGTGGAGTGTGGTAGGGGGCTGGCTCCCCACTACCCCGTGGCGACCGCCACGATCAACCAATCCGGTCCATCAACGTCAGTGGCAACGTCCGGAATCGCAGACCGCCCTCCTGCGCCTATCCGCGGCGCCAAGCTTTGTGCCATGGCACTCATTCCCGCGCCCTGCGTTTTCGCCACCAACCCTGCACAATGCATGCAGCGTACGTGGCGGAAACGGCTGCAATAGTGGGATGAGTAAAATGGCAGTTACCTCCCCGTGAACGTGGGCGGCCAACAGGCCATTACGTGGGTAACCCCACGTTGTTCAGTACGACTCGCGGGGACACCGGAAACTGATCCAGTCACACGTTAATGAAGAAGCAAGGAAGATATCAAGGAAGACATGGATCCCATTGCGGTATGGCCAAAGTGTTCGCCTGTGCATTTGTTAGGGCCTACCCCAATGATGCCCGGCAACACGTATGGGCCAGGCCCGGGAGCTCCTATCGGTGCAACAAACATTTGCATTTGTTGACCAAACCCATACACAGGCGTGCTGACAGTCTTATATCTAGCACCAATGAGTAACGCAAAACCAAGCTAGAGAAACCGCTCTTCATGAGATCAAGGAGCGGATCGAGAAGACCAAGCTAAAGCATACAAGTCAAGATTCCAAGAGCAGTGTCCCTTGCCGGCCAGGCGAGTCCGGCAAGGTCGATGCCACAAGCAAGAGCAAAGGCAAACCCCAGCCAGCTGCGCCCCCGGGGCAACCGGAGACCAAAGCGAACACCCCTCCAAGATGGCCCAGAAGCCCTGGCCCCAGCAGGCGCAGGCCAGCTACCACCGCTCCACCACATCGCAACGCCAGTCACTTGTTGATGCGGTGTCGAGCCCTCCAAGTGATTAAGTGGCTCTCACTAAGCACGTGGCAGCTCAATAATAAGCAGATCACACCCACTTGACACCCGTCCAAGGGCGTGTCAGGATGATAAGCAGAAGATGGTTAAGCGGCGACATAAGCTTGCCGGGGATGCACCCCCACACGCCACCTAAGGTAGCATTTATGGCATTTTGTCCTAAGTGCCGGAGTTAGGTATGATAGCACTGTTAGCTATCTAATCATGAGATAATGACTGTTTTGCCACTCTGGTTACCCCTTGAGCTATAAAAGGAGGCCCAAGGCAACCTAGAGAGGGATTCGGACCCCCTCACACTTGTACGCGCGTAGCAGCTCTCCCCAAGGCCACCTTGCTAGGTTTGAGCACCGCGTGCTATTGTGTTTCCTCCATCCAATCCACCAAAGCAGGAGTAGGGTTTTATGCTTACTAGCGGCACGAACCTGGGTAAAATCGACCAGAGTCTCATCGCCGTGCTATCTCATGGCTTCCGCTCTTTGTGCAACATGATCTCCCCCTTGCCGAACCACAAGGGGCTCATGGCCCCATAGGTGATCGTGTCCATCCATGACACATACCCACCGAGGAACAAACTGAAGAGGAAATTGTTATTCCTGCTCCTACTCAACATGAAGACAATGCTGAGACTGAAGACAATGCTGAAAATGAAGATAACAATCAGCAAGAGCAAAGTCTTCACCCTGTTGATCCTCGTGTGGCCAATGAAATTTAGATTGAGAAGATTCTTGATAGTATCAATGCACCTGGACCTCTTAATCGATCAAGAGCTACGCAACTACCAAACTTTTGTGGGCACTTTGCATTCGTCTCTATATCTGAACCCGAGAAAGTTGATGAAGCCTTTATGGAACCAGAATGGATTCAAGCTAGCAAGAAGAGCTTCAACAATTTGAACTAAAAAATGTCTTGGAGCTAGTCAAGCGTCCTGATCCTTGCAAGCACTATATTATAGGCACCAAATGGATCTATCGCAACAAACAAGATGAACATGGTCAAGTTGTCAGAAACAAAGCTTGTCTTGTTTCTCAAGGTTACACTCAAGTAGAGGGAATTGACTTCGATGAAACCTTTGCTCCTGTGGCTAGGCTTGAAGCTATTCACATACTGCTAGCCTATGCTAACCACAACAATATCATACTCTATCAAATGGATGTGAAGAGCGCTTTCCTCACCGGCAAAATTGAAGAAGAAGTATATGTTGCTCAACCTCCTGGTTTTGAAGATCCAAAGCATCCTGATATGGTATACAAACTCAACAAAGCACTATATGGCCTCAAACAAGCACCTCGAGCTTGGTATGACACACTCAAAGACTTCCTAAAGAGCAAAGGCTTCAAATCTGGTTCTCTAGATCCCACTCTCTTCACGAAGACATATGATGGAGAACTGTATGTATGCCAAATCTATGTGGATGACATTATCTTCAGCTGCACTGACAAAAGATATAGTGATGAGTTCGGTCACATGATGCGAGAGCAATATCAGATGTCAATGATGGGGGAGCTTAAATTCTTCCTTGGTCTTCAAATCCGTCAACAGAGAAATGACATCTTCATATCACAAGAAAAATATCTCAAAGATTACCTGAAGAAGTTTGGAATGCAAGACTGCAAAGGGTACACGACGCCAATGCCAACAAAAGACCAATTGGGCCCTGACGACAATGGTAAAGAGTTTGATCAAAAGGTATACCACTCCATTATTGGTTCTTTATTGTACTTATGTGCATCTAGGCCAGATATAATGCTTAGCATTTGCATGTGTGCTTGATTCCAAGCGGCACCAAAGGAGTCGCATCACCTCGCGGTGAGGCGAATACTTCGATATTTGGCTCACACCCCAACGCTAGGATTATGGTATCCAAAGGGCTCAGAGTTTAATCTAGTTGGATTCTCAGATGTTGATTATGCTGGTGACAAGGTTGATTGAAAGTCCACATCAGGCACATGTCATTTTCTTGGACGATCTCTTGTCTGTTGGTCTTCAAAGAAGTAGAACTGTGTATCACTCTCCACTGCTGAATCTGAATACGTTGCCGCTGGATCTTCTTGCGCTAAGCTTATCTAGATGAAGCAAACCCTCAAGGACTATGGCATGAACATGAAGAATGTGCCACTCTACTACGACAATGAAAGCGCCATCAAGATTGCTCACAATCCAGTCCAGCACTCGAAGACAAAGCACATTCAGATCTGTCATCACTTCCTCAGAGACCATGTGTTGAAGGAAGACATTGATATCATTCACGTCAACACTGAAGAGCAATTGGCAGATATCTTCATGAAGCCCTTGGATGAGAAAAGGTTTTGCAAGCTGCGTTGTGAGCTAAATATCTTAGAATCCTCAAATGTCTAGTGAATGGACACACATCCTAACGCTTATGCATATTGATGACTTAGGTGCGCAACACAGAAAGTAACGTATGTCTTCAATTCATGAAGACATACACTCTAAGTGTGAATACAATAATGCGGAATTTGACTTCGGAGCGCCACGATAATTGTGCATCGTGTCTGGGTCTAATCCATCCTATACGGTGGGTAACGCCACCACCAACCTTTCTTGAAGATTTATGTTTGGCGTAATATTGCATTATTTTCAAAATTGATTTGTCTTCAACATCGGTTTATCTTCATGAATTATCTTCACAATGTTTGATTTGATCTTCATTGCCTATATATATATATATATATATATATATATATATATATATATATATATATATGCATTTGAAATGTTCTGTCCTCTACATCATTCACTTATAGCTATGTCTTCAAGTTGCCATTTTCTGCACTAAGTGAATGTGATCGGACCCTAACCCCATCTGTGCTTATCTCTCCTACTCTCTCTAAATCTTCATATGCATTCTATTGACACGTGTCGATTGTCTTCACTGTGTCCTTGTCAGTCAAAGATTAAGAGACAAACATTTCAAATGCTTTTAATATCCTTATCTTTTTGCCTGAATCCAGAGAAGCCAGAACGACCACCCGACAAACCGAGTGCGTGTGGGGTCATGGCACAACATTTAAGCTGTTGCATGCGTGCCACGTGTAGCTCAGATGTGAACTGCCAGGGGTAGCTGAGTAAATTCACACAACCGCTCCCTTCCTTATAAATATCCAGCCCCCTGTGATCATTAAAATCTTACTCCCCACACTATCTCGCTCAAACCCTAGCGCTGTCGCTAGCTTCAGTCATCGCCGGAGATGAAGCACTTCGCTGCCGCGACTTCTCCGTCGTCGTCACGCCGGCCGCGGACATCTCCCTCCCGCCGCCGCCGTAGATGTCTTCCGCCGCCAAGTTGGGCGTGGGAGATTGGACTACTCGGCCTCCATCCCCGACTCGTCTAGCAGTCCTCATCTATTTTTGAGCGGTACTTAAAAGTCTATTTTTACCACATGTTTGATCTGTTAAAACTTTCTATAACTTTCTATATCTTCAGAAAGTTGTTTCTTCACTTCCAAATCTGGATCTTTCATATTCTGCATCTCATAACTTGCAAGTACTTTCACTTATATTTCACAACTAGTTAGATTCCTCACTTGTACTTATTCATGGATTCGTACAAATCTGGAACCAACTTACATCGATAAGTGAATGTCTTCGCACTATGAGGTCAATGTCTTCAAACTGATTTATCTTCAAAATCCTCTGAGAATGCATATGACCTCTTCCCCTTCCCTCGCATCTCTAATGCTGTCACAGGTACATGTCCGTGGGCGAGTCTCTTGGTTCTCATAGTCTGCATTCATTTGCAGAATTCTTACAACATCATATTGAATCTCCTGAAGCCAGTTCTTGTCTGACCAGCAGAGCGAAGCCTATCACATCTGTGAAGCCAATGGCCAGTGGCAAATCTGCAAAGAAAGGTGGCAGATAGCGCTGTGATAACACTGCAAAGGACCTACCACCAGATCTCTATGAAATGTACAAATCTAATCCTGAAGAGAGCTATGGTGAGCGCAAATCTCAAGTCCAATGGATTTGCAGATACTGGGTAGAGCAGTGGTTTCTGTACCACTTTGTGACTCCGGAGTACGCAGACAAGAATGCTGTAAGGCCACCATGGGCTGACATCGTGTACCGTAAGCTTCACCCCAAGACCAAAGTTGAAGCCATACAGAGAGGCTTCTTTCCTTATATGGTCAGAGGACCAATGCTAGAGAATGCCGACCCATCCAGTCTTCGCTGGTGTCGTGAGGATGATCTGTTCGAAGCCAATCTCCATTTTGCTAAAGCTTCAGCACTTCAAAACAAGAAGGACTTTGGGATTGAATTCAACCCAGGTCCAGCTGCACCAAGGACCGATGGCAGTCGGGAGGCAGAACCGAATCTGATTGGCCCCTTTGATGACTTTGACTCGTTTCTGGCACACTGTGTTGCGCAGAGGGCCAGCATTGAAGATGCTACTGAGGATGAGGAACAAACTGCAGTTCTAGAGCCCCCGAAGCCTATGAAGAAGTCAAAGGCTTCAAAGCCTACAGCTGCTCCAAAAGCTTCAAGAGTGAAGCCACTGAAACCTGCACCTCCTGAATCCTGTGTGTAGTCTGAAGACTTGTCCCGCACATCTACGAGGAAGAAGAAGATCTCAGGGCAAGGCCTCACTCCAGCAAGCATCCTGCACAGTGATGAAGATGTTATAGATCTATCCAGTGATGAAGATCTCGCTGATGATGCCCTTGAGCTACTGAGCAAGAGCAAACAGGAGGCAGAAATCTTCAAAGACTTGCCTCTGTTTGATGCGGATATACTGAACAATTTCATTGATGAATTGTTTGAAGACACTTCTCTTACCATTGATGATCTGCAGCTGCCCATTGGCATCAGTTTGACGTTCCAAGGATGCATTGCCAAAGAGCTTGCCATTGCTCAAAAAGTCATTGAGCAGAAGAACAAGATTGACCATGAGAAGGTTGTCTTCAAGATGCACATGGCCAAGCTCAGTGTCACGGATGTTCAAAACTTCAAGTTGATGATGGCTGACCTCAAGGCTGAGTTCCATAAGCGTTGTGATGAAGCCAAGGGCTCTCGTGATTGCCTCAAATATTATGCTGAGAAATGTGTTCAGGCTCACAATGAAGCCTTGAAGAGAAAGGCACTTGGGCGTCCAGGCATTGACCCAAGGTTGGCCGCCAAGAAGAAGAAGCCAACTGAAGCTGAAACAGAGGTTCTAAGGCAGGAAAGACCAAGCATTGTCTTCCCTGTCAGTATGACTGGCTCGAAGCCTAAGGTCCTTCAACTGCTTCCAAAAGGAAGAAGACAAAGCAAGCAGAGGCCGAAGCCAAGAAGCGCAAGCATCAAGAAGCCTCTGATGCTGCTCCATCTCAGAAAAGGCTGAAGACAAAGCCTTCATAGGCTTCAAGAAGGGCCCAAGCACCAACTGCATCATCTGCTCCTGAAGAGCCACTGCTAGTTGAGCCCATCTCAGTTGCCCTACCTGCCTCCTCCAACCGCGATAGAAGACTTGTTGTACATGAGCCTGCTTCCATAGAGGCCCATGAATCCGAAGAGATCCCAGCAGCTGACACCATCGTAGTTGAAGAAATTGGTTGTGAAGACAATGTTGTTGATGATGAAGTCCTTCCTCAAGTTCCACAACTCACACAGAAACCGGTATCATCGCCTGCTCCCACGAGCAGTGAACAAATTAGTATTGGCGGTCCCACGACGCCAATCACTCAAGATTATTACTGGGGTGAGCAACACCCCAACTCCCCTCTCCATGAAGTCATACCACACACTCCACCTGCTCAAGTTGCCACACCAGTCCTTGCGACTCCCCAAGAAACCCCTGAAGACATGGAGAAGACTACCCCCTCACCATAGGCGTCGCCCTCTTTCCGCAGGCTTCACAGAGGCCCAAGGCTAACGGTCTCCATGTCTAGCATTCCTGAGGAGGATGTGCATGCCACAAGCTCAGTAGCATGTCAAGTGTTCCCTGAAGCCATCCCTTCAGAAACTACTCAAGAGTTTGAAGCCAAAGAGGCTGAAGATATTCCTGCTGCATCAGCCGAGGAAAGAGAAGAAGAACAAGTTGTTATTCCCCCTACTGAACCAAGTGTGATTTTCGATGTGATTGTACCTGATCCCCCCAGTAATTGAAGCCTCTGAAGCTACTACGGATGCTGCTACTGCCACTCATAGTGAAGCCAATGACATTGTCATGGCTGAAGACAATGCGCAGCCTGAAGCCCCTGATGCCATAGAAGATATTCAGCCATCCACATCGGATGTCGCTGCTGCACCACCTGTTCCACACACTATGGCAAGAGCCTATCGAGCTGGTGAGCTGATAAGTGTCAGATGGCCAATGCTCACTCCAACTAAAGCTCGTGGTCCTCAATATGATTACCACATTGAGCAAAGGCCTCAGACGCAGAAGCCCAAGCCTAGAATGCCAAGGCTTCCAAGTACTGTCACCACTCAGGGCTCATTCAATGTCTTAAGCTTCAGAGAGCACAAAAAATTCTTTGACAAGGCCAAGAATCCTTACAAGAAGCCCAAGATATCTTCTAACAGGTTCTGGAGTCATCAGCAAAGAAGATATTACTCATGCATCTTATTCAACCAGGACAAAATCTTCCCACACAAGCGCTTGTGTTGTGATGCCAATGCTGGACTGCCTTGCCTTGAAGAAGCCCTTGACTGCTTTTGAGAAGTTGGCTTGCTCCCCTTTGTCATCGACAAGGAGCACTGGAATGAAGAACTCTTGCTTCAATTTTATGCCACTCTTCATATCTCAGGCTATAACAGGGATCTGAGGACATGGATCCTTGAGTGGATGTCAGGTGATGTACATCATGAAGCCAAAGCTCAAGATATGATTGAGCTTACTCCCCTGCCCACTCCTGATGACCTCTATGAACCAGGTTGCTAGCGCTTTGAATAAGAACTTGAAAGCATCTTCCAGAAGCCAGAGCCAAACATGAGTCAAATGCTGAGCATGATGAAGCCATTGCCAGTAGAAGCCGAGTACCGCAAGGAATTCCTTGTAAATGACCTCGAGTATCTGCCCCGCACCATATATCATATTCTGAGGCATACTCTATGGCCAATCAAAGGGCACTCCTCTTCTGCGAAGCTTCAAGGCACCATGAAGACACTGGTCTTCTACATTCTGAATGGCATCCGATTCAACACTCAAGATTTCTTCATCCGTCAGCTGGCAGCTTCAGGCTTTGATCTTTTTGGCCCCAAATTCTATGCACCATGGGTTATGCGGCTGATTAGGCTTCACTCCACCATCAACTATCAAGCTTCAGTGTGCAATCATGTTGTCTTCCTACCTGAAGTTGATATGTATCATGAAGACATCTATCCCGACCCTGCCAAGGAACCAGCTCGTGAAGACAATGCTGCCTTTCAAAGCTTCTCTGCACCTATTGAAGCCATTCATGTGCCTAATCCTACTACTGTTACTGCTTCACTTATTGGTCAACTTCGGCTACCGCATGCTGCAAATACTGATGCAACCACAAGTGCAGTACCCCAAAGGCCTCAGAAGCGTGCACGAGTCCTCAATGACAGAGAACTTCTTGTTTCTCTGCATCAGAAGCATGATAAGCATCATGACTGGATGAAGCGTCAGATGCAAAGTCTTCTTGTGGATGTCAATCACATTCGCAACCTCTCCACCAAGAATTCCTTTATTGCTCATGAAGCCTGTCGGTGTGCCTGGAAGAGCCTAACTCTGCTCTATTCTGAAGATGAACTCACTGCAGATGGCTTCACTGAACATTTCAAGTTTGACTCTATGCCTCCTCAATCAGCAAGTTGGCGTCCAACTCCGTCCATTGAAGATTCAGACTACTCATCTTCGGCTCCAACTGTTGTTGCTCGAGTCATTGATGAGGAAGACGACGCCACTTCACCAGCTATGGCTTCACTGCATCACGATTCTACATCAGGCCCTTCTGCACCGCCCAACTCCAACGTCGACCCAACTGCCACAACATCTTCACCAACACCTCATGGGAACGCTTAGACACACTATGTCTTCACTCCTTTTTGGTCATTCCTGACAAAAGTGGGAGAAGCATATGGGTTGATAGTCTTCAAGCGGGTCTATATGGGTCGGGTGCTTATTTTTGTTAAGTTTTGCAACTCTCGTTCTTGAACTGTTGGTTTTGAGTTGTAATACTTAAGTCCAGATGGGACGCCTGCTACATTTAGTGCTACCTTTTATTGCAAGGTTAAATTCCGCATGAAGTCATTCTGCAGACGCCCATTTTTCATTGTGCATGTCATTATCTTCACTACATTTTTTTATGCATGATAAATTGTCTTCATGAATTGAAGGAGATCTCCACAAAGCAAAACATGCAATGAGCATTCGCATTCAAAGGCAAACTACTTATATGCACATCTTTAGGGGAAGCCCTTTCAATCTCATGAAGACAATGACCACGTTCTTTAGCTTCCACATATTTTTATCCCCGTTGAAATCTTCAACCAGTTTGTCATCAATCACCAAAATGGGGGAGATTGTAAGTGCATCTAGTGCCACCCCTAGTTGGTTTTGGAGTATTGACGACAAACATGGTTGAGGGACTAATGTGTTTGTGAGATTCATATGATAACACAAGTAGAAGTCCCTCATTGATTTGGTTTACCTACCAGAGATGACCCCTAAAAATGTATGACAGCATTGATGACACTGGTGGTTCGTGAATACATTCACGTCGAAGATAATTACGTGTGAAGACATTCACTTGAAGACAATGGAGTGCGAAGACATAGTTTCTTTCGTAGTTTCATTTTCTTCTTTCTTAAGTCATAGGAACCACCGAACTATTAAGTGGGTCCAAGTGAACAAAGTCAGAAAACTGATGTGATGCTCAACCCAAATCCTATGTCTTTGAGTGAAGACAATGAAAGTAAATCTTATCCAGAGTTGGATGAGTCAGCTTTGCTTGTAGCCCAAGTCAAGCTGCTGCGTGTGTTTGAAATCCGACCGTTGGACACATGTCGGTTCCTTAGTGACCCAGGGTCATTTCGGACATATCAGGTCGGGTTGCCTCCTGGCTATAAATAGCCCACCCCCTACACCATAAATTGGTGGCTGCTCAGAGTTAGTGCATGGCTTTTGTCGTTTGAGAGCAACCCACCTCAGAAGCCTTTGAGAGAGAAACCTTGCGAGGACAAAGCCCAAAACACCCAGAGCCCAAAGAGTGTTTGGCATCACTAAAGTCTTTCTGTCTGCGTGATCTAAAGACTTATTACACTTGAAGATTGTGTATCTTCCAGTTGGTTAGGCGTCGCGTTCTGAGGATCCAAGAGTCATTGTGGATCGCCGGTGAACGAAGTCTATGAAGGTTTGGAAGTCTACCTTGAAGACTTACCAGAGTGACTGGGCAAGGACTAAGTGTCCTTAGCTCAAGGGGAATAAGGTGAAGACGCGGTCTTCTGAGTTCAATCTCAGCCTCCCTAGCCAGGCGTACAGTTGTCATAGCAACTAGAACTGGTCTACCAAATCCTTGTCTTCGTCAAGCAACTAGTTCTATCTCATCACCCTTTACTTTCTGTTTAGCTTAGTGAAGTCTTTGATTGCTTGCCTAGTTAGACTTCACTGTGTGAAGACATTCTCTCTGATTGCATATTTGGCTTCATACTATCTTCCTATTCTGATCCACTCTACCTAGCTGCTATTTATCTTCGTGTTTACTTCGTACTATTTCCTAGACTATGGCTTGGCTAGTGTAGTTTATCTTCTGCTGCACTGTATAGGTTGTATTTGATTGTCTGTCTTTGAAGACATTGCCTGTCTTGAAGACTTTCATAAAAATCGCCTATTCACCCCCCTCTAGTCGATAACTAGCACTTTCAAAATCCCATGACAATCCCTCTGGACACACCCATTCTGTTCTTAAAACAACTCCAAATAATTCCTTCCATCTGGGAATGATTGGAAACTACAGAACCATCAGACAGCTTGAGGGAAGCAATTGTATTCCTCCTATGCCTCTCACTAGCCATGGCATGAAATTTTTTATTATTCTCACCTCCCACTTTAATGTATCTAATGGTGCATCTCTTTTTCCAGTAAAGAAACTGCAATTGCAAAAATTTCTCCACATGTAACTTGACAACTTTCCTAAAGTTGAATTCAGGCCTAAACAGAGGTCTTAATTCCTCCAAACCATCTAAGAACACCACCACCTAGTTGCATTTAGTTATCAAATTCTTTAATTTTGAAATATTGAGCTGCCACCTCTTATGGTCAAATCTCAATGACTTGAAATTATCTCCTATTACAGTTGTAATGTGAGAATTTCTTGATGCTCTTTGCCATGAAGCAGTGACACACTCCATAAAGCCATCTAATTTCACACAATAATTCTCAAATTGAAACAGATTGGATTTTGGAATGGAGGTTTTGATGGTAACTACACAAGGGACATGGTCAGAAGTAGTCCTTGCCAGAGGCAAAACTTCAGTCATGGGATAAGAGGAAATCCAATCTACAGAAGTGAAAAACCAGTCTAATTGCTCAAGTAGAGGGTTATCCTGCATATTAGACCATGTGAAAGCCCTTCCCTTCAGTGGTAGTTCTAGCAAGCCAAGATGACCAATAATCTCATTAAAAATAAAAATATCATTGAGATCACCCCCAGGCAGGTTTCTGTTGTCAGTAGACTTGATGAAATTAAAATCCCCAATTATGAGCTAATTCTCTCCCATTGGAATATGCAAATTATATAACCAACTCACAAAATTATCCCTGGCTTCCCCCTGGCAAGGCCCATAAACAGACACTAAGGTCCAAGACTCATTGTTCTGTTTAGAAGTAAACTGCACCACAACAGCATGAGAATGTGCTTCAACAAGTTGGCCCATGAAGACAGCTGAATTCCAAACAACTAAGATGCCCCCAGAAGCACCCACAGATGGTGCAAAAGCAAAATTATCAAATCTTTTAGGACAAAAAGATCTGATAGCTCTAAAATCAAAGGAAGAGCATTTAGTCTCCTGAAGGCAGGCCGTAGCACATTGACTCTCTTCCAATTTCTGCCTTACTACTCTTTGTCTTACATCAGAGTTGAGACCCCTTACATTCCAGCATAAAACATTCCAGTTCTTACAGGGATTATTCATTTAAACAGAAAGTAGTAGTAAGACAGAACAAGCATGACACACAATGTCACACTCCTGAAGAAACCAAAATAGACAGTTCGCAACTTATTACAATAATGAGCAAAAGTCTTGAACAAAAGACACCACAACAAGAACATATCAAACTTAGGGGCTTGCAAAACCCACAGTATCAAAAGAGCCTTAATCATCCTTAATAGAGTGTGTAGGAGCAGCAGGATCAGCCATAAGTTGTTCCTCAGTCAGGAGTTTCTCTTCATTGCCCAAAGCCAGGCCCATCTGCTGCAGTTTGGATATATGAGTAGCTGGAGGCACTTCAGATGCTGAATTAGCCTTCCCATCAGGTGACTGACTCTCCAGGTGATCTTCAGACATTACTGTAGCAAAGGGTTTAGCCTTGGGTTTCTTTCTCTTCGGTTGCTGTGGGAGTTCCTGAAAAGTTGGCTTAAAACCATCTCTCTGAATTGATCCTCTGGTACACCTTCTAAGAGAAGTATCCACTAACAGGGTTGGAGCCAGAGTCTTCCTGGGCTTTCTGATTTTCTTAAACTCCTGTGCAGAAAAAGAGAACTGCACCTCATCTTGCAATTGCACTGGATTGTCAGATTGCTTATGTGCCATAGAAGGGAACAAGGCCCAGGCCACTGGGCGCCTAGCAGGCTACAAATCAGTCGGCTCCTTCCATGTTAACCTAGGCACATCTTACGATTGAAAGGCCAAATCCCAGTTCCTTTTAAACAACCCAGAAGGCAAAGTCAAAGTCTTGGCGATCTCAGTGAGGACTGCACTCTCCATCAGAGATTGGAAATTCCTCATGAAAATAAGCTCAGGCGGCAAGGGAGGCCCATAAACCACCCTTTCAGAATCAACTATGGCAACCTGGTTAATTGGGGGCTGGTACACCACCATTGCCCAATCATGGTGAAGCTCCTGAAGAGCAACTGCTAGTTGAGCCCATCTCAGTTGCCCTACCTGCCTCCTCCAACCGCAATAGAAGACTTGTTGTACATGAGCCTGCTTGCATAGAGGACCATGAATCCGAAGAGATCCCAGTAGCTGACACCATCGTAGTTGAAGACATTCGTCGTGAAGACAATGTTGTTGATGAGGAAGTCCTTCCTCAAGTTCCACAACTCACACAGAAACCGGTATCATCGCCTGCTCCCACGAGCAGTGAACAAATTAGTATTGGCGGTCCCACGACGCCAATCACTCAAGATTATTACTGGGGTGAGGAACACCCCAACTCCCCTCTCCATGAAGTCATACCGCACACTCCACCTACTCAAGTTGCCACCCCAGTCCTTGCGACTCCCCAAGAAACCCCCGAAGACATGGAGAAGACTACCCCCTCACCATAGGCGTCGCCCTCTTTCCGCAGGCTTCACAGAGGCCCAAGGCCAACGGTCTCCATGTCTAGCATTCTTGAGGAGGATGTGCATGCCACAAGCTCAATAGCATGTCAAGTGTTCCCTGAAGCCATCCCTTCAGAAACTACTCAAGAGTTTGAAGCCAAAGAGGCTGAAGATATTCCTGCTGCATCAGCCGAGGAAAGAGAAGAAGAACAAGTTGTTATTCCCCCTACTGAACCAAGTGTGATTTTCGATGTGATTGTACCTGATCCCCCCAGTAATTGAAGCCTCTGAAGCTACTACGGATGCTGCTACTGCCACTCATAGTGAAGCCAATGACATTGTCATGGCTGAAGACAATGCGCAGCCTGAAGCCCCTGATGCCATAGAAGATATTCAGCCATCCACATCGGATGTCGCTGCTGCACCACCTGTTTCACACACTATGGCAAGAGCCTATCGAGCTGGTGAGCTGATAAGTGTCAGATGGCCAATACTCACTCCACCTAAAGCTCCTGGTCCTCAATATGATTACCACATTGAGCAAAGGCCTCAGACGCAGAAGCCCAAGCCTAGAATGCCAAGGCTTCCAAGTACTGTCACCACTCAGGGCTCATTCAATGTCTTAAGCTTCAGAGAGCACAAAAAATTCTTTGACAAGGCCAAGAATCCTTACAAGAAGCCCAAGATATCTTCTAACAGGTTCTGGAGTCATCAGCAAAGAAGATATTACTCATGCATCTTATTCAACCAGGACAAAATCTTCCCACACAAGCGCTTGTGTTGTGATGCCAATGCTGGACTGCCTTGCCTTGAAGAAGCCCTTGACTGCTTTTGAGAAGTTGGCTTGCTCCCCTTTGTCATCGACAAGGAGCACTGGAATGAAGAACTCTTGCTTCAATTTTATGCCACTCTTCATATCTCAGGCTATAACAGGGATCTGAGGACATGGATCCTTGAGTGGATGTCAGGTGATGTACATCATGAAGCCAAAGCTCAAGATATGATTGAGCTTACTCCCCTGCCCACTCCTGATGACCTCTATGAACCAGGTTGCTAGCGCTTTGAATAAGAACTTGAAAGCATCTTCCAGAAGCCAGAGCCAAACATGAGTCAAATGCTGAGCATGATGAAGCCATTGCCAGTAGAAGCCGAGTACCGCAAGGAATTCCTTGTAAATGACCTCGAGTATCTGCCCCGCACCATATATCATATTCTGAGGCATACTCTATGGCCAATCAAAGGGCACTCCTCTTCTGCGAAGCTTCAAGGCACCATGAAGACACTGGTCTTCTACATTCTGAATGGCATCCGATTCAACACTCAAGATTTCTTCATCCGTCAGCTGGCAGCTTCAGGCTTTGATCTTTTTGGCCCCAAATTCTATGCACCATGGGTTATGCGGCTGATTAGGCTTCACTCCACCATCAACTATCAAGCTTCAGTGTGCAATCATGTTGTCTTCCTACCTGAAGTTGATATGTATCATGAAGACATCTATCCCGACCCTGCCAAGGAACCAGCTCGTGAAGACAATGCTGCCTTTCAAAGCTTCTCTGCACCTATTGAAGCCATTCATGTGCCTAATCCTACTACTGTTACTGCTTCACTTATTGGTCAACTTCGGCTACCGCATGCTGCAAATACTGATGCAACCACAAGTGCAGTACCCCAAAGGCCTCAGAAGCGTGCACGAGTCCTCAATGACAGAGAACTTCTTGTTTCTCTGCATCAGAAGCATGATAAGCATCATGACTGGATGAAGCGTCAGATGCAAAGTCTTCTTGTGGATGTCAATCACATTCGCAACCTCTCCACCAAGAATTCCTTTATTGCTCATGAAGCCTGTCGGTGTGCCTGGAAGAGCCTAACTCTGCTCTATTCTGAAGATGAACTCACTGCAGATGGCTTCACTGAACATTTCAAGTTTGACTCTATGCCTCCTCAATCAGCAAGTTGGCGTCCAACTCCGTCCATTGAAGATTCAGACTACTCATCTTCGGCTCCAACTGTTGTTGCTCGAGTCATTGATGAGGAAGACGACGCCACTTCACCAGCTATGGCTTCACTGCATCACGATTCTACATCAGGCCCTTCTGCACCGCCCAACTCCAACGTCGACCCAACTGCCACAACATCTTCACCAACACCTCATGGGAACGCTTAGACACACTATGTCTTCACTCCTTTTTGGTCATTCCTGACAAAAGTGGGAGAAGCATATGGGTTGATAGTCTTCAAGCGGGTCTATATGGGTCGGGTGCTTATTTTTGTTAAGTTTTGCAACTCTCGTTCTTGAACTGTTGGTTTTGAGTTGTAATACTTAAGTCCAGATGGGACGCCTGCTACATTTAATGCTACCTTTTATTGCAAGGTTAAATTCCGCATGAAGTCATTCTGCAGACGCCCATTTTTCATTGTGCATGTCATTATCTTCACTACATTTTTTTATGCATGATAAATTGTCTTCATGAATTGAAGGAGATCTCCACAAAGCAAAACATGCAATGAGCATTCGCATTCAAAGGCAAACTACTTATATGCACATCTTTAGGGGAAGCCCTTTCAATCTCATGAAGACAATGACCACGTTCTTTAGCTTCCACATATTTTTATCCCCGTTGAAATCTTCAACCAGTTTGTCATCAATCACCAAAATGGGGGAGATTGTAAGTGCATCTAGTGCCACCCCTAGTTGGTTTTGGAGTATTGACGACAAACATGGTTGAGGGACTAATGTGTTTGTGAGATTCATATGATAACACAAGTAGAAGTCCCTCATTGATTTGGTTTACCTACCAGAGATGACCCCTAAAAATGTATGACAGCATTGATGACACTGGTGGTTCGTGAATACATTCACGTCGAAGATAATTACGTGTGAAGACATTCACTTGAAGACAATGGAGTGCGAAGACATAGTTTCTTTCGTAGTTTCATTTTCTTCTTTCTTAAGTCATAGGAACCACCGAACTGTTAAGTGGGTCCAAGTGAACAAAGTCAGAAAACTGATGTGATGCTCAACCCAAATCCTATGTCTTTGAGTGAAGACAATGAAAGTAAATCTTATCCAGAGTTGGATGAGTCAGCTTTGCTTGTAGCCCAAGTCAAGCTGCTGCGTGTGTTTGAAATCCGACCGTGGGACACATGTCGGTTCCTTAGTGACCCAGGGTCATTTCGGACATATCAGGTCGGGTTGCCTCCTGGCTATAAATAGCCCACCCCCTACACCATAAATTGGTGGCTGCTCAGAGTTAGTGCATGGCTTTTGTCGTTTGAGAGCAACCCACCTCAGAAGCCTTTGAGAGAGAAACCTTGCGAGGACAAAGCCCAAAACACCCAGAGCCCAAAGAGTGTTTGGCATCACTAAAGTCTTTCTGTCTGCGTGATCTAAAGACTTATTACACTTGAAGATTGTGTATCTTCCAGTTGGTTAGGCGTCGCGTTCTGAGGATCCAAGAGTCATTGTGGATCGCCGGTGAACGAAGTCTATGAAGGTTTGGAAGTCTACCTTGAAGACTTACCAGAGTGACTGGGCAAGGACTAAGTGTCCTTAGCTCAAGGGGAATAAGGTGAAGACGCGGTCTTCTGAGTTCAATCTCAGCCTCCCTAGCCAGGCGTACAGTTGTCATAGCAACTAGAACTGGTCTACCAAATCCTTGTCTTCGTCAAGCAACTAGTTCTATCCCATCACCCTTTACTTTCTAATGTAGAATGGGAGGTGGAGGCGGCTCCGTATAGTAAAATGCGATGAAACTTCCTCTCCTATTTTTTTTTTCAAAAATAGGAATTTATAGGATCGAGATTAGGGTTAGCGGAGCCTCGTCGGCCCCACTACCCACCAGGGGATGCCAGGGTGGTGGTGCCCTGGTGCCTAGTGGGCATCTGGGGCCCCCCTCTAGTGGGTCTTGGTTCCAGTATTTTTCTTTTATTCCAAAATAATTCTCCAAAAAGTTTCGTCCGATTCCGAGAACTTTTATTTCTGCACAAAAACAACACCATGGTAGTTCTACTGAAAACAGCGTCAGTCCGAGCTAGTTTCATTCAAATCATGCAAATTAGAGTCCAAAAGAAGATCAAAAGCGTTAGGAAAAGTAGATATGATGGAGACGTGTCACCCTTATGATTCCTTGTTTCTTCGAGAAGGTCTTCATTCATAACGATCATCTCTACTCCTCCTCTCTCTATGATGTGATTCATCTCTTCTACTCTTCCTTCTAAGTGAGTCTTCTCTTTTCTTGTGAGGTGGCGTACACTCATTGGAGTAGTGTCTGGGTCTTCCACAATTATAGCAATTACGGTCGCGACTTGATGATCTTTGCTCATAGTGCCTTGAGTTGGAGCTTCTCTCTTTGCTTCTATTCTTGTAGAATTTGTTGAAGTTCTTCACCATTAGGCTTATCTCTTCATTGGATACTAGCTTGTCACTTGAAGTTGTAGGAGCATCACTTGAGGCTTTGTATGCACCACTTGACTTATTGTGGAGCTCCTCCTTATCCTTGAGTGACATTTCATGAGCAACAATCCTTCTAATGACTTCTGTGGGCTTGAGATCTTTGTAATTGGGCACCCTTTGGATCAATGTGCACATGGTATCATATTTTCCATCCAAGGCTCTAAGGATCTTCTTGATGATGAACTTGTCGGTCATCTCTTCATTTCCTAAGCCGACAATCTCATTTGTGATGAAAGAAAGCCTAGAGTACATTTCGGTGACTTCTTCACCATCCTTCATCTTGAACTTGTCAAGTTGACTTTGAAGCACATCCAAATTGGATTCCTTCACGGAATCGGTACCTTCGTGCATATCAACCAAAGTATCCCAAATTTCCTTTGCATTCTCGAGGCGGTTGATTTTGTTGAACTCCTCGATGCATAAACCGTTGAAGAGAATATCACAAGATTGAGCATTGTATTGCAACATCTTCAATTCTTCCGCGGTTGCTTCACGATCCGCTTCTATACCATCCTCAAAGAATTCACCTTTCAAGCCAACACGAACAACAGCCCAAACGGCGGGGTTATGACCAAGAATATGCATTTTTCATCTTATGTTTCCGACTAGCAAAGTTTGTACCATCAAAATATGGACCTCCACGATGATAGTTTCCCTCATTAGATGCCATACTCTCCAAGGTTGTGAAACCAATGCAATGGAGACCAAAGCTCTAATACCACTTGTAGGATCGAAAGTATGTCTAGAGGGGCGGTGATTAGACTACTTGATCAAATAAAATTCTAACATTTTCCCAATTTTAGTTGTGGGCAGATTTTAGCATTTCTACCAAGTCTAGTATGACCCTACACATGCAATTCTAAGAATATAGCAGCGGAAAGTAAAACATTGCACATGTAAGTAAAGGAGGGGTTTGGAGATTTCAAACGCAATGAAGACACGATGATTTTTGGTGTGGTTCCGATAGGTGGTGCTATCGTACATCAACGTTGATGGAGACTTCAACCCATGGAGGGTAACGGTTGCGCGAGTCCACGGAGGGCTTCACCCACAAAGGGTCCACGAAGAAGCAACCTTGTCTATTCCACAATGGCTTCCGTCCACGAAGGACTAGCCTCACTCGGGTAGATCTTCATGAAGTAGGTGATCTCCTTACCCTTACAAACTCCTTGGTTCAACTCCACATGATCTTGGAGGCTCCCAAGTGACACCTAACTAATCTAGGAGACACCACTCTCCAAAAGGTAATATATGTTGTGTTGGTGATGAAGTCCTTGCTCTTATGCTTCAAATGATAGTCTCCTCAACACTTAATCTCTCTCACAAAGATTTGGATTGGATAGGAGAAGGATTGGAGTGGAAAGTAACTTGAAGAGGCTTGAAATCAAGGTTCAAATGGTAGGAATGGAATCTCTTGATCTCAACACATGAGTAGGTGGTTCTCTATCAGAAAATGAATGGTGGAAGTTGTGTTTCGTTTTGATGGCTCTCTTAGAGAGTAAGTGGTGGTGGAGGGGTATAAATAGGCAGCACCAAAAATCCAACCGCTACAAGTCTTTGACCCAACTCGGTGGCACCGATATGATAATCTCGGTGAGAGCGACTAGTGCAAAAGACTTGGCCGTTAGACTTTTGGGTGAGACCGATTATACCAACTCGGCAGGACCAAAGTGCAATGGCTAGGGCACGGCCTCGTTTTCGAATTTTTGATCGGTTCATCTTGGTGATTCCGAAATGAAGCGACTTCATCACAGAAACTTGGCCAGGCCGTCTCGGTGGGACCGAAAACCATTTCAGGAAAACCGAATTGTTAGGGTTTTGGCTCTGGCAATGAAATGATCATCTCGGGGAGTCTGGAATATGTGATATCGGTGGGACCAAAATGAAGAATTAGGGTTTTTGTAGGATCGAAAGTATGTCTAGAGGGGGGGTGATTAGACTACTTGACCAAATAAAAATCTATCCTTTTCCCAATTTTATTTGTGGGTAGATTTTAGCAATTAGCACAAGTCAGGCAATCAACCTACACATGCAATTCTAAAAGTATAGTAGCGGAAAGTAAAACATTGCATATGAAGGTAAAGGGAAGGGTTTGGAGAAGGCAAATGCAATGGAGACACGGAGATTTTTGGCATGGTTCTGATAGGTGGTGCTATCATCCACGTTGATGGAGACTTCAACCCATGAAGGGTAACAGCTGCGCGAGTCCACGGAGGGCTCCTCCCACGAAGGGTCCACGAAGAAGCAACTTTGTCTATCCCACCATGGCCATCGCTCACAAAGGACTTGCCTCACTCGGGTAGATCTTCACGAAGTAGGCGATCTCCTTGCCCTTACAAACTTCTTGGTTCAATTCCACATTGTCGTGGGAAACCACGGCCACCTATGGGGCCAACGGCCCCTTTTGGTTCGGTAGGGGGACTGGGCACATTGCACAAAGAGCGGAGGAGCACAGCATAGCGCGGCAGAGATCACACGGGCAGTTTTTACCGAGGTTCGGGCCGTCGCGAGGCGTAAAACCCTACTCCTGCTTTGGTGGATTGATGGTGGATGGTGGTGGAAACGCAGCGCTCTTGCCCGGCAGGGTTGCCTCAGGGCGAGAGCAGCTACACATGTATGAGTGTACAGGGGTCTGAATCCTTTCTATGGTTGCCATGGGCCTCCTTTTATAGATAAAGGGGTCACCACAATGGCAAATCAGTCATTGTGTACTGATTAGATAGCAAACAGTGCTATCCTATCTACTCTGCAAACAGAGCAGTACGCATTAAATGCACCGCTCAGTGTCACATCATGGCCTGCCCGGCACGCCTTGCCGGGCTGTTTGGCCACCTTCTCTTCTGTCTGCGTGACACGTCGTAGGACGGGTGTCATCTGGAGGTGATTCCTGTAGGAAATGGCTGCCATGTGGCAAAAGGCAGCCACTTAGTCATCTTGGGGCTTGACACCGCACCGATCGGTGACTTGCGTCACTGTGAGGTGGGGCGGCGAAGCCTTGGCGGGGTGTTTTGCCTTCGTATTCCCCGGCAGGCCTGCCGGGGCGATCCTGACGCTTGCTTCCGGGGCAACCTTGACCTCGCCAGGCTCTCCTGCCCGGCAAGGGAGGTTTTCCCTTAGCGGTGTCTTGCTTCTTCGCTTGACTTGGTCTTCTCAACCTGCTCTTTGATTCCTCAAAGAGCCTATCTCTTCATCTTGGTCTTGTCTTGGATGTTGCAATCTTGATCTTGGGCCTGTGCACGGTCTGGGCAACAGACCTAGGGTTTGTTGCACCGACAGGAGCCCCCAGGCCTAGCCCGAACACGCTACCAGGCGTCGTCGGGGTAGGCCCTAACTTGTGCACAGGCGAGGGGGAAATAGCTACTTGCCCCTTGAGATCTTCTTTGCTTCTTCATTAATCCGAGCTCGGATCAGTTTCCGGTTCTTCCGCCCGTTGCGTAACGCAAATTGCAGTAATGGAGATAATGGGCCACGATGCGTGGAGTTACCCACATCCCTTGTTTATGGGGCGGTAACTGCCACCCCACTATCCTCCCCCGCTCCATGTGCTTCTACCACGTGTATTGCATGCATTGCGCAAGGTTGGTGGTGGATGCGGAGGGTGTGGGAATGAGTGCCATGGCAGAAAGCTAGGGGTCATGGATTGGCGCTGGGGGTCGGCCTTGATTCTTCGAGCCGGACTGGCCGAGCGGGGCGGCCACTTCTACGAAGAAACTCCAGCCCCCTGTCATGCCCGCCTATAAGAAGGGGGCGTGGTGTGAGAAGTTCCTCCACACCTCCTTCCTTCGTCATTTCTACAGTTGCCCACGTCTGTCATGGTGAGAGGTCGGGGGTCCGGTCCTCCCCAAGTGGCGACCAGAACTTCTGCTCGACAGCGTCTCCCTCCTCCCTCCGAAGACGCGGTGACGGAGCCCGCGACGAGGGGAGGTGGGAGAGGACGAGGTCGAGGCCGTCATGGCGCACGGGGCTGAGGGGGACGGGGTGGCGCTCTGATTGCGCCCCCACCGGCCACCCCTCCCCCGATGGAAGGCCATGTTGGAGACCAGCCTCTGGAGTTTGTCATCAGGCTGTATAAGCCTCCGCGCGGCCGCCTCCATCTCCCCACCCCATTCACAAGGGCGATGGAGCTCGATTAGCTGCGTGCGTTGAGACTACACATGAGGGGCTGCGGGAATGGCAGCATACGGGTGGATGTGGATTTCCCCGCCCCTCATGTTATGTACCTTCGCCGTGGCTTCAAGACCTTTGCCCGCGCCTATAGCCTGTCGGAAGGGCACGTCCTCCAATTTAAGTTAATGGAGGCCGATTTCCTTTCCGTCAAGGTTTTCGGGAGTTCGGGTGCTTGTTTAGGGTGCTGCACGGAGAGCTCCACTGACGACAAAAGCTCCTCCTCGAGTGATAGTGACGAGGAGGACAGTGATGGCGATGACGACGGTGTCGGTCGGGAGGGCAACGACTTTGACTCCAGCTAAGCACCAGCCGCACCGTCATTGTCAGGCAGCGGCACCATCATGTGCACCTGCATCTCCTCCCCGGCAAGGTGATTTGCCGGGGAGTTGGATGCAGGGGTGGGGGTGGCGCTCCTGGCTCCTCCAGCAGCCTTCCAGCTGGCCCTCGGCAGGCTTCCTCGTGGGCTGCAGCTTCGTTCGCCCTGCCGCGTCCTGCTGGCCCTAGTGGTGGCGGTTGACGGGTCGTCTCCGCCGATCTCTTCACCATCGCCTTCGCCTGCAGCCTCCCGCTCTCGCCAGGCTCTTCGTCAGGAGACCCGACGAGGCCAGGCTGGGCTTCCGCCCAGGTGCCCCTTTTGCCCTCTTCTCCTCCTGCCGCTGTGCCTAGAAGGAGAGGGGCAAGAAAGGGCATCACGAGGCACTTATCTTTTTTTCAATCTAAAATATGTAGGCACTTGCCAATCTTTAGTTCAAATTATGTAATCTCTTTTATCCATGTTTGTGTTCTGTAAGGTCTGTACTTGTTGATCAACATATTAATGAAAAAGATAAACCTTGCCAGGCACTTGTGCATGTAACATGTCCATGCAGAGGGAGAATACCTCTTTATGCTCAAGTAAACAAGTTTTTCCCCGGTAGGCTATCCTGCCGGTACCCTCAAGTTGCTGCTGCGGGGCTGGGCCAACCGGGCACAAATCATGAAGAGGGACCAGCCCCCCGCCAACTTTCTCACCAAAGGCCACTACAACCTCCGTGACCGAAGCAACGTTCGAGTCAAGGACGGGAGCACCTAAGTCTTGAAACTAGCGAGGTTTTCCTATGCACAAGTTTTTACTTATAGAACTCGTATGGATAAGAGAGAGAACTTATCTGTTTGGGCTTGCCGAGGATTGCAATGTAGGCTTGTCTTCTCTTCTCCTTTTTGGGGACTGAATCCATGGTAGGAGCCTGCAGTATGATGCAGATGAAAATGATGCCTCATGCGATCTATTCTACATGTACATGCAATGCTCATGATATGCTTATGCATGCATGCAATTTGTCAGGGGGGGGCCAGCGCTTCATTTATTTCTCTGTTGCTCAGGGTCTGTGCCTGGCTTTGTACAAGGGGTTACATGCAACGGAGGCAAGGCCCGTACAAAAGGGTGGCTGCCGGGCAGGGCCCGACAGCCGCGCCTTACAGGTAGAACTTGCGGAGATGCTCAATGTTCCATGAGTTTTTCCACTGAATGCCATCTCCAGTCTCCAGACAGACTGCGCCAGGTCTGGTGACTCGTACTACCCGGTAAGGGCCTTCCCACTTTGGCGTCAACTTGTTTGCACCCTTGGCGGACTAAACACGCCTAAGGATAAGGTCGCCTTCCACAAAACACCGGACACGAACCCTACGGCTGTGATAGCGACGCAGGGCTTGCTGATAGTGTGCGGCACGCGTAGCAGCCCGAAGACGGTTCTCCTTGAGTAGCACAGCGTCGTCATGCCGGTGCTGATCTTGCACTACTTCATCATAGGCAAGCACTCGAGGTGACCCATAAATGAGTTTCTTGGGGATAACTGCTTCTGCCCCATAGACTAGGGAGAAGGGAGTCTGCCCGGTAGCTCGATTTGGTGTCGTTCTGAGGGACCAAAGAACCACTAGCTGCTCATCGATCCACCGCCTACCACACTTCTACAGCCTATCGAAAGTTCTCGTCTTGAGTCCTCGCAACACTTCAGTGTTCGCCCTCTCAGCTTGCCCGTTGCTCCTTGGATGGGCCATAGAGGCGAACAAGATTTTGCTTCCGAGGGCATGAACGTATTGCATGAAGGCGCGACTCGTGAACTGGGTGCCGTTGTCAGTGATGATCCGGGCAGGAACTCCAAAGCGGCACACCAATCCTTTCAAGAACTTGATAGCTGACTGAGCAGTCACCTTTCTCACGGGCTCTACTTCGGGCCACTTTGTAAACTTGTCGATTGCAATGAACAAGAATTCAAAGCCCCTAGCAGCACGGGGGAAAGGGCCGAGGATATCGAGCCCCCAGACCGAAAATGGCCATGATAAAGGGATTGTCTGAAGAGCTTGGGCAGGCAGGTGGATGTTCTTGGAATGGAACTGGCAGGCTTCACACTTGGTGACAAGGTCGACCGCATCTTGGAGGGCTATGGGCCAGTAGAATCCTTGCCGAATTTTTTTCCCAACCAACGCCCTTGATCCAATGTGGGAGCCGCACATACCATTGTGTATCTCTGCCACCAGTTCCTTTCCTCCTTCCCGGCAAATGCACTTCAATTTCACACTGTTGGGCCTCCTTCTGTACAGCGTGTCATCAACGAACTGATAGATAC
The DNA here is from genome assembly GCA_011799875.1 of Thinopyrum elongatum. NCBI lineage: Eukaryota > Viridiplantae > Streptophyta > Magnoliopsida > Poales > Poaceae > Thinopyrum > Thinopyrum elongatum. The sequence continues at coordinate 311,891,091 of CM022298.1, read as the reverse complement.
TGGCCCTCCGGGCTACTCTTTCAGCTTCTTCTTGCTCTTCGGGAAGTTCTCCAGTTTGGAGGAAATGGACTATGTGCCGTGCCCAAGGCGGAGCCTGTGGCTCGGCAACGAGGACTAACGGCACCTCCTCATTCGTGAGAGTGCAATCCTCGACTGCGGGGACCGGTGGCCTGGCGGGAGGATGCAGCTCAGCGACCGAAGGGGAGTTGTGCCCGACAAGCTTTCTACCGGGACCCTCGAGAGGTTCTACTGGGAGAGGCCTGCCGGAGTCCAATTTCCTCCTCTTTCTGGCCATTGTTGCTGGGGATACGGAGGGTTGAGTCAGATGGAGAAGAAAAGTTCCTGGTTCCACAGGGAGCTTCTGCGCAGCGCACTTTGACAGATGACCAGCGATGCTGTTTTCCGCACAGGGTACGTGCTCCGTTTGCAATCCGTCAAAGTGCTCCTCCAACTTTCTCACTTCCTCAACGTATGCCTCCATCAATGGACTTTGGTAATCCTTGTTGACTTGTCTCACCACAAGTTGTGAATCTCCATGGATGATCAGCATCTTGATCCCTAGTTTTGTTGCAATTCTGAGCCCGGCAAGGAGCCCTTCATACTCTGATGTATTGTTGGTAGCTTCCTCCCGGGGAAAATGCATCTGGACGATGTACTTTAGGTGCTCTCCGATGGGAGCAACGAGAAGCACGCTAGCCCCTGCACCTTGTAGGGAGAAGGCACCATCGAAATACATGATCCATTCTTGGGGCGCTTCCTTGCCGGGGATAACTGTCTCCAATACCTCTTCATCAGGAGTTGGCGTCCATTATACAATAAACTCTGCCAATGCTCTGCTCTGAATGGTTGATGTGCTCTCAAACTTCAAACCAAAGCTGGATAACTCCAAAGCCCACTCCACTATCCTGCCGGTGGCCTCAGGGTTTCGGAGTATCCGTTGCAAAGGGAAACGGGTGACAACTATGATCTCATGGGCTTGGAAGTAGTGGCGCAGTTTCCTCGAGGCCATGACAAGGCCAAAGATCAATTTTTGCACACCAGAGTACCTGGATCTAGCCCCTGCAACAGGGAGCTGACAAAGTATACTGGCTGCTGCACCACTTTCTTCTTTGCTGTGACCAAAGAACTGCTTCCGCTGCTTTGCTCTTCTCCACCTTGATCTGCATCTGACCTTGTCGGGGTGTGTTCGCTTTCCTCCCCGGAAGGGACCCCAGCTGCGTCTGCTGCTCCATCCACTTCCCTCTGCGCCACCAGTGCTGCGCTAACCACCTGATTAGTTGCCGCCAAGTATAGCAGCAACGGCTCTTGAGGTTTTGGAGAAACCAAAGTAGGCACAGAGGAAAGGTAGGCCTTCAAAGCTTGTAGTGCGGCGTCTGCCTCTAGGGTCCATTCCATAGGCCCTGCCTTTTTCAAAACCTTGAAGAACGGCAAGGCACGCTCGGTAGTCTTGGAAATGAATCTACTAAGCGCGACAACACATCCAGTCAAACGCCTCACGTCCTTGATTGTCTTGGGTGCTTGAATCTGCTCGATAGCCTTGATCTTGTCAGGGTTGGCCTCTATCCCTCGATGGGACACAAAGAAGCCAACTAGCTTGCCGGAAGGAACGCCAAACACACACTTCTCCGGATTTAGCTTCAAGTTGATCTTGCGCAGATTAGCAAACGTCTCTTCCAAATCCTGGATGAGGGTTGATCTGTCCTTGGTCTTGACCACAATATCATCCATGTAAGCCTCAACGTAACTGTGACTCAAAACCAATCTGGACTGCTCTTGCAAAAGTAGACCCAGTGCTCTTCAACCTGAAAGGCATCCGCATGAAGTAGTATGTGCCACATGGGGTGATGAACGCGGTCTTCTCTTCGTCTTCCTTGGACATGAAGATCTGATGATATCCAGAGTAGGCATCCAGGAAGGAAAGCAGGTCGCACCCGGAGGTGGAATCCACAATTTGGTCGATGCGCGGCAAGGGGAATGGGTCCTTCGGGCATGCTTTGTTTAGATCTGTAAAGTCTATGCACAGCCTCCACTTCCCATTGGCCTTGCGTACCACCACTGGATTTGCTAACCACATTAGATGCAACACTCCTCTAACCAGACCAGCTGCCTCAAGTTTCTTGATCTCCTCGGCAATAAACTGCTACCGCTCCAAAGCTTGCTTCCGGACCTTCTGCTTGACGGGTCGGGCATATGGGCAGACAGCAAGGTGGTGCTCGATTACCTCCCTGGGAAAACTGGGGATGTCAGATGGTTGCCAGGCAAACACATCGACATTCGCCCGTAGGAAGGCAACGAGCATGCTTTCCTATTTGTCATCAAGGGTGGCACTGATGGTGAAAGTACCACCAGCGCCAGCCAGCCCTTCTGGGACCTGTTTCACAGCTGGTGCAGAGGCCTTGGATCTCTTGCTATTGGAACTCTCCGGCGAGTCATCAACAGGCGCAGCATACCCCGAAGAGGTACGCTTCCTGGATTCCTTGCCAGCGTCCCTGTTAGCCTTCTTCTTTCCATCACTTTCCTTGGCAGGGATTGCAGCTTCAGTGGCCTCTGCCGCGACTACATCCCGGTACATCTTGTCCACGCAAATAATTGCGTCCTTCTCGTGTGATGGAATGGAAATGACGCCCACCGGCCCTGGCAGCTTCAAGGTGTTGTAGGCATAGTGGGATGCTGCCATGAACTTGGCCAAAGCTAGGCGACCAAGGATTCCATTGTATGGCAGGGGGAGGTCAACCACATCAAACACGATCTGCTCAGTACGGTAATTTAACTCTCCCCCAAATGTCACTGGTAACGTGATTTTCCCCTCGGGACGACTCCTGCCGGGGTTGATCCCTTGAAATGTACCAGTAACTTTGAGCTCTTCTCCTACTATCTGGAGTTTGCTGATGACCTTTGAAGAAATCAGATTCAACCCGGCCCCGCCGTCAACCAGCATCTTTGTGACCTTGAGGTTACGGATTGTTGGTGATACCAACAATGGCAAGCACCCTATCGCAGTGGTGCAGTCAGGGTGGTCCTCTTCGTCGAAGATGATGGGTGTGCGGGACCACTTGAGCGGCCTTCGAGAGTCTGCAGCTGGCTCCACGGCATTGGCTACACGCGCCCATCGTTTAAGTTGGCGGTGAAAGGAGTGCAAAGATGCACCCCTGTCGATGCACAGGGCGTCAGTGGCTTTTTGGAATTCCTGCTTGCTGGTTTCCTCTTCATCTCCTCCATCACTCTCATCGTTGCAATCCTCCTTCGCACGGCCTCTAGTGGGTTTCCCTTGATTCTGAGGAGCCTTGCCGGTACGGCTTGCTCCGCCACCCCGGCCCTTTCCGCCAGCACCATGCTGACCTTTCTCTTTATCTCGCTTCTCATATTCAGCCCTCTGCATCTTGACAAGCTGCTCAACCTGACGACACTCCTGGAGATCGTGGCCCTTGGTCCGATGGATCTTGCAATACGGGCCCTCGCCTTTCCCAGCCTTCTCGACAACCGCGGCTTCCTGGTAGTCAGTGCATGCGGCAACCTCCTTGCCGGGTATCTCAGCCTTGGCTTTCTTGCCGGTACTAGGCATGCCCGATCCCTCAACTATCATTGCTGCCTTATCCTTGCGCCTTTTGTTGCGCTTCTTGTTCTTCTTCTTTTGACTGGCGGCCTCGTCATCATCCTCTGAATAGATGTCGATGCCATCCTCTTCTCCGGGGAGCTTCCTCCCCTCCTCTATTCGAGCACACTTATCCACCAGAGTGTAAAGCTCCTTCACAGTCTTGGGCAATCAAACATTCATCTTGGAACGTATCGGACGATTGCGCACGTTGGACTGGAACGCAGCTATCACAGTTGCCGGGTGGATGTCTGGAATATTCCTGTGGACTCTGTTGAATCTCTGCATGTATTTCCGCAGGTTCTCGCCTTCCTTCTGCGGGAGGAGCTGCAAGTTGCTGGGCCGCCCTGGTTCTTGATGGCCGCCCGTGAAGGCGCCAATGAACTCATGGCACAGGTCAGCCTAGGTCGAAATGGAGTTCTCCGGCAGGTGCATCAGCCAAGACCTCACATTTGGCTTGAGTGCCGAAGGGAAGTAGTTGGCGAATACCTTCTCATCTCTTCCCCCGGCAGCTTGAATAGCGATGGTGTAGATGCTCAAGAACTCTGCCGGGTTCAGTCTTCTGTCATATTTCTCTGGTATCTCTGGCTTGAACGTGCGAGTGGACAGCCAACGGACTTGCCACAACTCACGGGTGAAGGCAGGGCACCCAACCTCGAAAGGCAGGTACCCGTCGTCAGTGAGTGTGGGCTTGTCGACGTCGGGGCCATCGCATCTATCGGACTGGCGTTGGGCATCGCGGTGTCGCTCGGTGTTGACAAGCGCGCCTTCCCTCCGCCTGTCCTCCAGGACTTGCCGTGGGCCTTGTCGCCCTTGAGGGTCCGACGAAGCCATTGAGACATCGTTAGGTTCTTGGTCCCGCGGCTCCCGCGCCGGCTGCCGCGAAGGGGACTGCATCGTAGGAGTGGCCCCATCCGCACGGCCAGCAGCATGGTCCATTGCCGCTGCCTGGGGAGGCTGTGGCGGGCCAGCCCACTGTGATCCTCCCGCCTTGGTGAAGCCAATCAGACTCTGAATGGTGGCTCTCCACTCATCCATCTGATTGGCTACTGGCGGAAATTTCAACAGTAGCTGAGCCCGCGCCATGGCCTCCGAAGCGGTGCTTGGCATGGATGTCGACGAAGACCATAATGTCGCCCGGCTCCTGACGGTGCCGGTAGCAGTCACGCCGTGCTCTCGTCGTCGTGAGCCAGCCGCCTGGATGGCATGTGGACGAGGTGGAGGCGCTTGAGGGCCAGCGGCTCCGTTTGGCGTAGCGGCTGGGTCGGCTCGTTTCGGGGGTGGCGCATGTTCTACGGCCGCTCCCGCGGCGGGTGCGGTCGGGGAGTTGTGATTCCCCCCAGAGCGATGACCCCTGCTGCGGCTGTGCCCCTCGGCTGGACAGGGAGGTGCAGATGGAATGATCTCTCCTCCCGTACCTTGTGGGGCGTGGCCGCTGGAATGTAGTTGGTGCTGCCCTTCTCCGGTGCCTCCTGCTCCTGCTTCGGTCGCAGGGGAGGTGGTAACGACGCCACCCGCGCCGACCACGTCCCCCGCAGCGTCCGCACTTCCAGGCGTCCACGTAGCCCCCGCGGCGCTGGCGGGCGCGTGCGGCGGGGCCTTCAAGGTGGATGGATGAGCTACGGCGCCGGGCTTCTTCTTGGGTGCCATGGACGATGGAGCCGCTGATGGAGAAGAAGGCGGTGAAGATGACGCGCTTCGTACACTTCTCGGGTTCACGCAAGCGCATCCCCCTACCTGGCGCGCCAAAGATGTCATAGGAAACCACGGCCACCTATGGGGCCAAGGGCCCCTTTTGGTTCAGCAGGGGGACTGGGCACATTGCACAAAGAGCGGAGGAGCGAAGCATAGCGCGGCAGAGATCACACGGGCAGTTTTTACCTAGGTTCGGGCCACCACAAGGCGTAAAACCCTACTCCTGCTTTGGTGGATTGATGGTGGATGGTGGTGGAAACCCAACGCTCTTGCCCGACAGGGTTGCCTCGGGGCGAGAGCAGCTACGCGCGTATGAGTGTACAAGGGTCCGAATCCTTTCTATGGTTGCCATGGGCCTCCTTTTATAGATAAAGGGGTCACCACAGTGGCAAATCAGTCATTGTGTACTGATTAGATAGTGAATAGTGCTATCATATCTACTCTGCAGATAGAGCAGTACGCATTAAATGTGCCGCTCAGTGTCACATCATGGCCTGCCCGGCATGCCTTGCCGGGCTGTTTGGCCACCTTCTCTTCTGTCTGCGTGACACGTCGCAGGACGGGTGTCATTTGGAGGTGATTCCTGTTGGAAATGGCTGCCATGTGGCATAAGGCAGCCACTTAGTCATCTTGGGGCATGACACCGCACTGATCGGTGACTTGTGTCACTATGAGGTGGGGCGGTGAAGCCTTGGTGGGGTGTTTTGCCTTTGTATGCCCTGGCAGGCCTGTCGGGGCGATCCTGAGGCTTGCTTCCGGGGCAACCTTGACCTCGCCAGGCTCTCCTACCCAGCAAGGGAGGTTTTCCCTTAGCGGTGTCTTGCTTCTTGGCTTGACTTGGTCTTCTCAACCAGCCCTTTGATTCCTCAAAGAGCCTATCTCTTCATCTTGGTCTTGTCTTGGATGTTGCAATCTTGATCTTGGGCCTGTGCACGGTCTGGGCAACAGACCCAGGGTTTTTTTGCACCGACACACATCTTGACGGAGGCTCCCAAGCGACACCTAACCAATCTAGGAGACACCACTCTCCAAAAGGTAATAGATGGTGTGTTGATGATGAATTCCTTGCTCTTGTGCTTTAAATGATAGTCTCCCCAACACTCAACTCTCTCTCTCTCTCTCTCTCTCAGATTTGGCTATGGTGGAAATATTATTTGAGTGGAAAGCAACTTGGGGAACACTAGAAATCAAGATTCTTGTGCTAGGATAGGAATGTCTTGATCTCAACACATGAGCAGGTGCTTGTCTCTCAGAAAATGTATGGTGGAAGTGTAGGCACGTTCTGATGGCTCTCTCACAAACGGAGAAGGGGTGGATGGGTATATATAGCCTCCACACAAAATCCAACCATTACACACATTTGACTCATCTCGGTGGCACTGATCTGTTCAAAAATGTGAACGTTAGGAATCTCGGTGGGACCGATTGGAACAACTCGGTGGGACCGATGTGCTAGGGCTTAGGGCAAACATCATCTCGGTGGCACCGATTGCATCAACTCGGTGAGACCGAACTGAAGCAATAAGGCAACAGAGAATCTGTCAAGCCAACTCAGTGAGACCGATTGCATAACTCGGTGAGACCGAAATAAATGCAACAAGTCACAGAGTGTTAGCAAGGCCATCTCGGTGAGACCAAGACCCGTATCAGTGAGACCGAATTGCTAGGGTTTCTGGCTGTGGCTATGTCATATGAACTCAGTGGCGCCGGGTAGAAAGAACCGGTGGGGCCGAGTTGGAGTTTAGGGTTTTGACATATTTGGATGGAGAAAGTGGCTGAGGGTTTTGGAGCAATATCACTAAGCATTTGAGCAAGGAAGCCATTAAGCAACACCTCATCCCCTTTTAATATTATTGGCTTTCCTATGGACTCAATGTGATCTTGGATCACTAAAATAAAAATGAAGAGTCTTGAACTTTTGCCAATATTTTGAGGGGTCCACATTTCTAGTCCATGCCATGCCATTCATTGAACTTCCTGAAATATTTATCTTGAATGGATATTAGTTCAATGAGCTATATGTTGTTATGAATTACCAAAACCACCCGGGGATTAGTTGCACTTTCAGTTTTGGACAGATGTGATTGAGAAAGTGATTGAGGGCTTTTGGAGCAATATCACAAAGCACTTGAGCAACAACTTCATTAACAATACCTCATCCCCTTTTAATAGTATTGGCTTTCCTAAGGGACTCAATGTGATCTTGGATCACTAAACCAAAAACGTAGAGTCTTGGGGTAGTGTTTGTCCTTGAAATTTTGAGGGGTCCACATCCATTAGTCCTTGCCATGCCAATCATTGATCTTTTCTGAAATCTATCATCAATGTTCATTAGATCAATGAAATATATGTTGTTATTAATTAACAAAACCACCCGGGGATTAATTGCACTTACAATGTTGTTCTCAAGTTCAGTAGGTACCCTATTATTATTATATGAATTACCATAATTATTAGAGGAATTTTTGGGATACGGTCTAGTATTGAAATTCCCTCTATAAGCATTGTTGTTGAAATTATTTCTGGAGACAAAATTCACATCAATAGCATCATTATTTTTCTCAATCAAACTAGATAGTGGCACATCATTAGGATCAACTTGACCATTTTTACTAGTAAACAAATTCATAAGAGCATCCATTTTATCACTCAAAGTAGTAATTTCTTTGAGAGAGTTTACCTTCTTACCCGTTGGAGCTCGTTCTGTGTGCCATTGAGAATTATTTATTATCATATTATCAAGAAGCTTTGTAGCCTCTCCCAATGTAATTCCCATAAAAGTACCACCTGCACCAGAGGCTAGAAGATTTCTTGACACAACGTTCAGTCCCGCATAATTTTTTTATTATCATCCATAAGCTTAAACCATGAGTGGCACAATTTTTAATCATTAGTTTCATTCTCTTCCAAGATTGTGCAACATGTTCTTCCTCAAGTTGCTTAAAGTTTGTAATTTGATTTCTAAGAGAAATAGTCTTAATGGGAGGAAAATACTTGGCAATAAAAGCATCCTTACATTTTCCCCATGAATCAGTACTATTACGAGGCAAGGATGAAAACCAAGTTTTAGCATGACCTCTTAGCGAGAAAGGAAATAATTTCAACTTAATAATATCAATATACATATCTTTTTTATTTTGCATTTTATACAATTCAACGAAGGTATTAAGATGGGATGCAACATCCTCATTAGGATTTCCTGAAATTTATTCTTTCATAACAAGATTTAGCAGAGCAGCATTAATATCATATGACTCCACACTAGTGGCTGGAGGAGCAATAGGAGTACTAATAAATATTTATTATTAGTATTTGAAAAATCACACAACTTAGTGTTCTCTTGAGACATAGTGACCAAGCAAGAAAACAAACAAGCAAACTAATAAAGTAAAATATTTTTGTGTTTTTTGATTTTTAGAGAAGTGGAGGGAGATGAAAAAGAGAGGCAAAGGCAAATAAAAAGTAGAGCAAGTAATTGATAATTTGTATGTAGGAACCTAATAAGAATTTGATGATGTCTCCCCAATAACGGCGCCAGAAATTCTTTCTGCTACATGTGAGCTGCGTTGGGATTTTCCCCAAAGAGGAAGCGTGAAGCAATATAGTAGCGGAGAAGTATTTCCTACAGTAAGAACTAAGGTTATCGAACCAATAGGAGAACCACGCTGCTACTTGTAAACTGTGTTGGGATTTTCCCCGAACAGGAGAGGAGATGCGGTACAATAGAGATAAGTATTTCCCTCAGTGAGAACCAAGGTTATCAAACCAATAGGAGAACCAAGCAAATTCTCGTTGTCAGCACCTGCACACAAAAGCAAATACTGGCACCCAACACGGGCAAGAGTGTTGTCAATCCCCTTGAACTCGTTACGTGCAAGGATCAAATCTTGTATAGGTAGATAGATAAATTGCAAAACAAAATAAAGTAAATAAATTGCAGCAAAGTATTTTTAGTTCTTATAATATGGTAAAAGTAGACCCGGGGCCATAGTTTTCACTAGAGGCTTCTCTCTCGAACACATAGCATATGGTGGGTAAACAAATTACTGTTGGGCAATTGATTGAAAAGTGCATAGTTATGATGTCATTCATGGCACATATCACACATATGGGCATCACGTCCGTGACAAGTAGATAGACTCCTTCCTGCATCTACTACTATTACTCCACCAATTGACTGCTATCCAGCATGCATCTAAGGTATTAAGTTCTTGACAAACAGAGTAACACTTTAAGCAAGATAACATGATGTAGACAAAGTAAACCCAATCAATATGAACAATCCCTGTAGTTTTATTCTTAGTAGCAACAATACAATACGTGCCTTGCTACCCCTTCTGTCATGAGGTGAGGACACCGCAAGATTGAACCCACTACAAAGCACCTCTCCCACTGAAGATACATCAATCTAGTTGGCCAAACCAAACGGATAGATTTAAGAGAAATACAAAGCTATCATAATCATGCATAATAAAGTTCAGAAAAAACTCAGTTACTTTCAATGAATAATCTGATCATAAACCCTCAATTCATCGGATCCCAACAAACACACCGCAAAAGAAGATTACATTGTATTGAAGATCAAAGAGAGAAAAGAAGCCATCTAGCTACTAGATAAGGACCTACAGGTTTTTGGTGAACTACTCACGCATCATCGAAAGGCAGCAAGGATGATGTAGAAGCCATCCATGATCGATTCCCCCTTTGACAGAGTACCGAAAAAGGCCTCCAGATGGGGATCATGGAAGAACAGAAGCTTGCAGCGACGGAACAAGTGTTTCAGGTGGTTCTTCGGGGGTTCCCCAATATTAGAGAATTTATAGAAGTAGAATTAGATCAGACGGAGCCCTGTGGGGCCCACAAGTTAACAAGGCGCGCCCTGATCTCCTCCCGAAGCTTGTAGGGTCTCTTATGCCCAGATAAAAAATCGTCAAAAAGTTTCGTAGCGTTTGGACTCCGTTTGGTACTGATTTTCTGGAAAACGAGAAACAAGCAGAAAACAACTGGCACTAGGCACTGGGTTAATAAGTTAGTTCCCAAAAATGATATAAAATAGCATAAAAATCCATATAAAGTATCCAAGATTGATAATATAATAGCATACAACAATAAAAAATTATAGTTATGTTGGAGACGTATCATACGCAAATCCTCGTCGTCAGCACCTACACACACAAAAGAAAATACTTGCACCCAACATGGGGAGGACGGTTGTCAATCCCCTTGAACGCGTTACTTGCAAGGATTAAATCTGGTAGTGATAGATAGATAAAAAGAAAAGTAAAATAAAAAGTAAATAAATTGCAGCAAGGTATTTTTGGTTTTTAATAATATGATGAAGATAGGCCCAGGGGCCGTAGTTTTCACTAGAGGCTTCTCTCTCGAAACAATAGCATACGGTGGGTAAGCAAATTACTATTGGGCAATTGATAGAAAAGTGCATAGTTATGATGTTATTCATGGCAATGATCACATGTATAGGCATCACGTCCGTGACAAGTAGACCGACTCCTGCCTGCATCTACTACTATTACTCCACCAATCGACCGCTATCTAGCATGCATCTATGGAATTAAGTTCATGACAAACAGAGTAATGCTTTACGCAAGATGGCATAATGTAGAAAAAGTAAACTCAAGCAATGGGAATAAACCCTATCATTTTATCCTTAATGGCAACAATACAAATACGTGCCGCGCTACCCTTTTTGTCATGAGGTGAGGACACTGCTAGATTGAACCCATTACAAAGCACCTCTCCCACTGAAGATAAATCAATCTAGTTGGCCAAACCAAACGGATAGATTAGAGAGAAATACAAAGCTATCATAATCATGCATAATAAAATTCAGAAAAGACTCAGTTACTTTCAATAAATAATCTGATCATAAACCCACAATTCATCGAATCCCGACAAACACACCTCAAAAGAAGATTAAATCAGATAGAACTCCAAGAAGATCGAGGAGAAGATTGTATTAAAGATCAAAGAGAGAGAAGAAGCCATCTAGCTACTAGCTATGGACCTGTAGGTCTATGGTGAACTGCTAACGCATTATCGGTAGGGCAGCAAGGTTGATGTAGAGGCCCTCCGTGATTGATTCCCCATCAGGCAGAGTACCAAAAAAGTCCCCCAGATGGGATCGCGGAAGAACAGAGGCTTGTGGTGGCAGAAAAATTGTTTCGGGTGGCTCTCTAGGGGTTTCCCAATATTTGAGAATTTATAGAAGTGGAATTAGGTCAAACGGAGCCAAGTGGGGCCCACAAGGTAACAGGGCGCGCCCAGTTGCCTTGTCGTGTCCTTGTTTGTCGTCTGGTCTCCCCCCGAAGCTTCTAGGGTCTCTTTCGTCTAGAAAAAATCATCAAAAAGTTTCCAAGCGTTTGGACTTCGTTTGGTACTAATTTTCTGGAAAACCAAAAACAAGCAGAAAACAACAACATGCACTAGGCACTTGGTTAATAGGTTAGTTCCCAAAAATGACATAAAATTGCATATTAAAGCATAGAAAGTATCCAAGATTGATAATATAATAGCATGAAACAATAAAAAATTATAGATACGTTGGAAACGTATCAACCCTCGCCACCCGCACGGCCGAAAACTACCCCGAGCATGCGAGCAATAAGACATAGCTCGGCCCAAGACCCATTCCTAAGCACAACTATTGGGAAACATGACCCTTGCCGCCCATATGGACAAAACAGCAAGCAAGGTATAAGGTAAAGCTTGGCCGAAGATTAGTGTTAGAGCGCGAGTATGGGGAAGCATGACCCTCACTGCCGACACGGATGAAACAAAAAGCAAGGTATAAGGTGAAGCTTGAACCAAGACTCGTGCTAGAGCGAGAGTATGCAGAAGCATGACCCTCGCCACTACTACTTGTGAGCTACGTTGAATTCTTTCCTCGAAGAGGAAGGGTGAAGCAGTACAATAGAGATAAATATTTCCCTCAGTAAGAACCAAGGTTTATCGAACCAGAAGGAGCACCAACCAAATCCTAATGAATAGCACATGCACACACAAAAGCAAATACTTGCACCCAACGCGGGCAAGAGGGCTGTCAATCCCCTTGAACTCATTTCTTGCAAGGATCAAATATTGTATAGGTAGATAGATAAATTGCAAAACAAAATAAAAGTAAATAAATTGCAGCAACGTATCTTTGGTTTTTAAAATTGATTAAAGTAGACCCTAGGGCTATAGTTTTCACTAGAGGCTTCTCTCTCGAAACAATAGCATACGGTGGGTGAACAAATTATTCTCGGGCAATTGATAGAAAAGTGCATAGTTATGACGTATTTATGGCAATCACTACTGCAGGATGGTCCTAATGCGACATTACGATCAGAGACCCTTCGACGAAACTGTGTGCGATGCATTAATCGCAAACGGATAAGAAAACCATCAAAAATGAGACAAACTGTTTGCGATGGCGGCGACATCAAATACGATTCATACTATAGTTATGTGTGCGATGCGCGGCATACAGTTCACTCGAATGAACTATTTGCGATGAGTGTAACAACAGAAATGGTCAGCCAGATGAAGGTGTGTGTGACATACGGCATACAGTTCACTCGGATGAACTGTTTGTGATTAGGCAACACAACAGAAACGGCTAGCCAGATCAAGGTGTGTGCGATATAGGGCATAGAGTTTACTCCGATGAACTGTTTGCGATGAGCCAAGACAACAGAAATGGTTCAAATTTACAAGATGTGTGTGATGCGCGGCAAACAGGTCAGTAATCAGAAATGTGTGGGAAGACTGATAATAGCACAGATGATTGCTGCTAATAAGCCGTGTGTGTTGTGGGCAAACGCTTGCTAGTATGCAATTGTCAGTGATTGATGAAATCATCACCGACGGGTTCCATAGTTTACTCCGTGTGAGATGTGATTTGCTCTGTCTTCAGATGAACAACATATATAACCAAAAATAAACATCCAATTACATAAGTGACTATACAAAACATTCGCACACACCTCAATAAACAATTACATGAATTCTAAACTAGGAGGAACGATCATCTAATCATCTACTTATTCTAAGGCTGCCGCCACTGCTCCGTGGCTCGATCCCTCGTCTGGGGCAGGACGAAGGCACTTCCTCATGTCAACGATCTGCCTGTACATCTCGTAGCTTGTGTATGCATCCTTGGCCGCCTACTTGATGTGTTCTTCATCCAGTCTCTGCCCCCAGGCACTATGCCATGCGATCTTGTCCTTGTTGCACGCAGCCCTCATGTTCTTGTAGTAGGGGTCGATGATGGCCGAGGCGAAGTCAACCAGGGAGTTCTGCTTGTTCTTCGGGCTGCCCCAGACCCTGTAGTGGTGACGGATGTTAACAAGGTTCTGGCAGGCCAAGCCCGAAACCTCGAGCGCTTTTAGATTGTTGATGATGTGCACCGTAGCGAAACTGTAGTCGTGACTCTTGATAAACATGGCAAAATGCTCGCAAGGCCTTGTGGACAGGCAGTAGTGTTAGATGAGGATGTGATGGCGCATGCATAACTGGTCTACAGCAACCTTCTGATCACGCCCGGCATGACCGCCGGTGAACTCGAGGTCGAAGCCGACCACATGGTACTTGTCCTCGGCAAGCAACTGCTCCATAGTTTGGATGGAGCTCTCCACCGAGATCGGCTTGTTCGTGTACACCACCGAGAGGTCCTTCCCCCTCACGTGGGTGTCCACTACGTGAGGCGAGGTGAACTGCCGTCCGTTGTCGTCTTCAGCCATGGGGAGCGACATTGGAGCCGCTGGATATCCTCTCAGTATGTATCGTCGTGGGTGTGCTTGATTATTGTGTCGTGGGGCACGAGAGATGAAAATAAATGGCCGCGGGAATAAATGGGGGCCAGGCAGCCTAGATTGTCGGCACGTTCGCATGGCAGTTTTTGCAGCGGGTAACTACATCGTGGCGCCACGCCCGGCGCAGCTGCATGCATAATGGCAGCACGAACATACGTGATCATGTGCCAGCCCCAAACACTGGCAGCATGCACTGAGGGACACTGGCAGAGCATGCGGAGGGATGCGAGAGCAGGGCGTGTGTGGCGGGACGCCAGCAGAGCCTGCCACGGCCACCTCAACCGCGAGCAACCACACGCATAGAGCAGTTCGGTCGGCAGTTGCGAGCCGGGGGCATGATGTGAAACTACGTCGCGTTCCAAATCACACGGTGGTTGAACAATCGTCCGCGACATGCGTAGAGAGCGGCCATGTGCTACTACCTCCGTCCTAGTTTATTAGCCCTCTTCATATTCTATGCCATATTTTGACCTTAAATTTAACTAACAAAATGTTAATGCATGTTATAAAAAATAACATAATTGGAAACAATGTTTGAATACGAATCCAAGGATATAATCTTTGGTGACATGCATTCGTATTTTATTAGTTAAATCTCTAGTCAAAATTTGGCACAAAAATACAAATAGGACTTATAAAGCAGTACGGAGGTAGTAGGTAATTAAACCGCAAAGGTTTTTTATTCTTTAATCATATGTGTACGTGTCGTTTCGTCCTCCTCTCGCACATCTTGCCACCCCGCTGCCGCAGACGATTTTGAGCGCAAGCTTCAGCACCGCGCAGGCATTCTTTTTGCCAAACGGTGGCTCGAAGTGGCGCCAATGAATCGTCAGTGAGCCCGTTCCGACACAACCACGCAGGTTCCCACGCATAGCCGCGCAAGCTTCCTGCCCGACTCGGCGAAATCCCCCAAAATCCCAATGCTTACCGGCCTGCTATATAAACCCTCATGGCCGGCGAGTCCTGCGTCACATTTTCCCCTCCCTCCCTGTAGCTTATCTTGTCTGCTTCTCCCACAATCGCCAATGACATCGGTTTGTCGTCGTCGCTCAGCCACTCCGCTGTCATCAGAGGACAGCTCCAGCTGGGAGGCTACATCGCGGCGGCGTCCCTATTGGGTGTGTGCGCAACACCCACCACATGCTCCGCCGCCGCTGCCCCTCGGCAGCTGTTGCCGGCCGCCGTTGCCGCCACCCCACCGTCTGCCGTCGTGGCCGCCTCACCACCATCAAAAGCCAGGGCCATCGCCCGCTCCGCCACCGCGGCCCGAAGGCGAGAGGTGGCCGTCATGGCTGCCACCCTACTGTCGGCCACCATGGCCATCACCCGCTCTGCCACCGTGGCCCGTAGGCAGGAGGTGGCCATCGTGGCCGCCACCCCACCGTCGACCACCGGGGTCATCACCCGCTCCGCCACCACCGCCCAAAGGCGGAAGGTGGAGCCCCGCATGTGCGTTAGCGACCTTGCTCATTACATTGAGTTCCTGTGGGAGGAGGAGGAGCGCCTGGTCGAGCACGCAAATTTTCTTACCACCGCCGTGGCCACAGCACACGCCGCCACAGATGCACGGAATGAGGAGATCTACGAGGAGTCCCACTGCTTCAAGAGGGGTCATCTAGAGCGGCAGAGGGCATTCGAGGTGACCGTTGATAACCCATAAGTGTAGGGCATCGCAACAATTTTCGAGGGTAGAGTATTCAACCCAAATTCATAGATTCGACAGAATGGGAGCCAAAGAATATTTGTAAGTATTAGCTGATGAGTTGTCAATTCAACCACACCTGGAGATTAATTATCTGCAGAAATATGATCAGTAGCAAAGTATTATGTTAGTTTTGATAGTAGTAGTAATAGTAGCGGTAATAGTAGCAGTGATAGCAAAAATTTTGTAGCAAGTGTAACAATAGTAACTTAGCAAGAACAATATATGGAAAATTTGTAGGCGTTGGATCGGTGAATTCGTTGGATGATATTCATCATATAACAGTCATAACCTAGGGCGATACAAAACTAGCTCCAGTTCATAAATATAATGTAGGCATGTATTCCGTAAATAGTCATACGTGCTTATGGAAAGAACTTGCATGCCATCTTTTGTCCTACCCTCCCGTGGCAGCGGGGTCCATAAGGAAACTAAGGGACATTAAGGCCTCCTTTTAATAGAGAACCAGAACAAAGCATTAGCACATAGTGAATACATGAACTCCTCAAACTACGGTCATCACCGGAAAGTATCCCGAATACTGTCACTCCGGGGTTTACGGATCATAACACGTAATAAGTGACTATAACTTGCAAGATCGGATCTAGAACATCGATATAATGGTGATAACATAAACGGTTCAGATCTAAAATCATGGCACCCGGGCCCAAAGTGACAAGCATTAAGCATGGCAAAGTCATAGCAACATCAATCTCAGAACATAATGGATACTAGGGATCAAGCCCTAATAAAACTAACTCGATTACATGATGAATGTCATCGAACTCCCTCACCGACCCGTGAGCCTACGAAGGAATTACTCACTACCGGTGGGGAGCATCATGGAATTGGCGATGGAGAAGGGTTGGTGATGACGAAGATCGAAGATTCCCCTCTCCGGAGCCCCAAACAGGCTCCAGATCTATCCTGCCGATGAAGAACAGGAGGTGATGGTGGCTCCGTATCGTGAAATGCGATAATTCTTTCTCTCTGATTTTTTTCTCCGAAAATGTGATTTTATAGCGTCAGAAATAGGGTCTGTAGGGCCACCAGGTGGGGACAACCCACCTGGGCACGCCAGGAGGGGGGGCGCCCTGGTGGGTTGTGCTCACCTAGGGGCCCCCCTCCGGTGGTGGCTCCAGTATTTTTCTTTTATTCCATAAAAAATCTCCAAAAAGTTTCGTTCCATTCCGAGAACTTTTATTTCTGCACAAAAAAACAACACCATGGTAGTTCTGCTGAAAACAGCGTCAATCCGGGTTAGTTTCATTCAAATCATGCAAATTAGAGTTCAAAACGAGAGTAGAAGTGTTAGGAAAAGTAGATACGACAGAGATGTATCAACTCCCCCAAGCTTAAACCTTTGCTTGTCCTCGAGCAATTCAGTTGATAAACTGAAAGTGAAAATGAAAACCTTTTACGAACTCTTTTCCTCTTGTTTACATAAATAAGCTTAAGTAGCACCCATGTTTTCAGCAAAGATTATGACTAACCATGTCAACAATAACTCTTAAAAATTATATTAACTCATGTCAATGGCATAATCAACTAGCAAGCAATAATAAGATATCTCAAATGACAACACTTTGTCAAAACAACCATGATATAATATGACAACAGTGGTATCTCGCTAGCCCTTTTTGACACCGCAAAACATAAATGCAGAGCACCTCCAAAGTTCAAGCAGCGACTAAACATTGTAATTCATGGTAGAAAAGATCCAGTCATGATGCATTCAACATTAACTATACACAATGCATGATGATGACAATAGTGCTCTTAGATCTGGCGCTTATTTGAGAAGGTGATGACTCAACATAAAAGTAAACAGATAGTCCCTTCACAGAGGGAAGCAGGGATTTGCAGTTGTGCCAGAGCTCAGATTTTTAAAATAGAGATAAATGAAATTTTGAGAAATGCACCCTTCCTGTTTACTTCGCAACCATTAGTTATCATCATCTTCCATGCTAAACACATTAGTGGTGGTTCCCAAGCGATAAAAGTAAAGGTTTACTCCCCCTCCACCAACAAACACACTGCACGGCTAGCCGAATCCACGGGTACCGTCCATACCAACATCAGTCCTGGGGGAGTTTTGTTTAATTATTTGCAATTTGATTTTGGGACTAGGAATCCCTATTACCGCCCCTCTCGTGCAAGGACAAGTGAATAAACACTCATCATGAGAATAACCAGCTTAGCATGGAAGATACCGAATACCTCCTGTCACTCTATGAACAATCCAGGCATAGAAAAACAGATGCTTATTTGAAGTTTTTAGAGGTGGCACATGCAAATTTACTTAGAACGGCAGGGTAATACCGCATATAGGTAGATATATGGTGGACTCATCTGGAACAACTTGGGTTTTAGGATTTTGATGCGCAAGTAGTATTCCCGCTTAGTATAGACGAAGGCTAGCAAATAGGTTGAGAAGCAGCCAGCTAGAGAGAAAAAATGTTCATGAACATGCATTATGCATAATAAACATTGAATACTAGCATGAGTAGGATATGAACACCATGAACATAAATATCATAGAGGCTATGCTGGTTTTGATTCAACTACATGCATGAACATGTGCCAAGTCAAGCCACTCGAAGCATTCAGAGGAGGATACCATATCATCATACCACATCACAATCATTTTAACGCATGTTGACATGCAAGATAAATCATTATCCACTCCTAGCTACTAAAGCATGGCATGAGAAACTATAATCTCTAACTGTCATTGCAAACATGTTTGATCATAATATGCCGAATCATGGATACTAGGTTAAACATATTTACAAAAACAGAACAAGTTGAGTTCTTACCTGTTTCTCTCTACCACGGCCAGTTCATCAAATATTGTCATTATTGCCTTTCACTTGCACGACCGAATCATATGAGAATAATAATAGTGCAAGAGTGCCGTGGACTAAGCTGGAATCTGCAAACATTTTATTCAAGAGGAGAAGACAAGGTTATATGGGCTCTTTGTTAGATCAATATCAATGCATATGAGAGCCACTCAACATTTTCATCGGGGTCTTCTCCTCGGTATGACTCAATAAAAAGAAAAGAATTTCAGAGAAACACACTGAAATATTTTTGGAGTTTTTAGTTTTTCTAGAAGAAATCAAGTTAAATAGAAAAACAAAAATGAGAAAAACTGTTTACACTGGAGAGCTCCCAACAAGCAAAAGAAGAACAAGGAAATCTTTTTGGATTTTCTTTTTAATACTACACCTAGCTAAACTAGAAAAAAAACCGAAAAGAAGCAAGAAACATTTTTTTGTGATTTTCTCAAAGTTCTTCAAACACACAAGAAGAAAGCGAGGAAATAAATCTAGCATGGATAACACAATGAAAAAGTGTGAACACCGACAACTGAAATGAAATGTGCAAACATGAATGTAATGTCGGTGGAAATACATACTCCCCCAAGCTTATGATTTTGGCCTAGCTTGGTAATCACCACTCGTAGTAGCCATCCGGTCCCACGTTGAAGTGATGTGGAGCGGGCACCTGAGTATCCCACTCCTAAGGCTCCTCCTCTGCCTCTGCCTGGGCGTTTCGGTAGGCAATAATGTCATCTGGCATGATCCTGTATCCGCCCCTGGCAATAGAATCAAACAAGGCAGGTGCAGGCAACGGAATAATATCACGGGTATCCTCACTGAAAAACAGGTTGTAAGGAATATGGTTAACAGAATCATCAATATCAGTAAACTGGTCATCCTTCATCGCCTGGTGATCTAAATAAACCTTAGGTAAATGATAATCATGCTGGCGAATCTGAATGTTAAAGTGACTCGCTAAACGAGTCGCATAAATACTGCCATGAATTTTGCCCTTGGACCTGTTAAGGTTCAGACGGTGTGCAATAATAGCCCCTAGGCTATAGCTGTTATCGCCATAAAGTGCGCGGCATAAAATAGCGAAGTCAGGAGCACAGAGTGCACCGACCTTCTCTCTATCAATTAAGCACTTAGCAATGAATAGAGTAAAATAATGCACAGCAGGAAACTGCAGACTATTAGCAGTGACACTCGACACGCCTCTCTCATCTCCCACTGCCAGAGTACGATAAAAGCCCTCGAACTCTGCAGGCCTAGGCTCTCTTATTTCCTCGTCAGAAGGGATCAAGCATATATCACAAAAATCAGTAAGTGGTATTTGACGGGTTTTGGCATATAAATTAAACTACACCTCAGGGGGATTATTCCTACTGAGAAAATGAAAGTTTTGCACAAAGGAATTTGTAAGGAGATGGTATTGTTCACACTTAGTTGTGATGAAGTCGGTGAGACCAGCATTAGTAGCAAATTGTGCGAACTCTTGACGGATTCCAGCTCCATCCATGAAGGGGTTATGCGGCCATTCGCACGGCCGCACCTCCGCCCTTCTCCGAATGAGGAGATCGTTGTCCAATGATGCCCTTAGAGCTCTTCTTGGAAGCAAACTTCCTAAAGAAACTCATCTTATTCCTATGAATAAAATTCTGAAAATTTTAGTCCACAAATTTTTTGTCAACAAAACTTCACAAGATTGATAGCAACTACTCATAGGGAGGCATAGATGCTATATTGAGCATTCAAACTACTTAGAACTCTAAGAATTCAACATGCAAGCTCATCTACAGCAGCACCAAGAGAAGCTAATTATTCAAAATATAATCCACTAAAGCAAAAACTAATTGCACCAATGGAGGAGTCACATACCAAGTAGCAATCCCCCAAAACAGTTTCGGAAATGGAGCTTCGAAATCCGAGGGTTTGAGAGCAAGAACATGAGAGAGAGAGAGAGCAATTGTGATTTTTTTCTGGAGGTAGGTAATGACATGGGCTAAAGAGATAAGTGAGGGGCCCACAACCCACCAGGGCGCGCCTGGGGCTGCTGGCGCGTCTAGGTGGGTTGTGTCCACCTGGTGCACCCACCTCTGATGTTATCTGTACTAAAAATTCAAAAATATTCAGAAAAAAATCATATTAAATTTTCAGGGCATTCTGAGAACTTTTATTTTTGGGTCATTTTTTATTGCACGGGAAATTCAGAAAACAGACAAAGCATTTTATTTTATTTTATTTGACTAAGAAAAACAGAGAATAAAAGTTGGGAGTAGAAAGTTTTGCTTACTAAATTCATCAACTTCACACCTCTCAAAAGTGATCCATTAATAAGGTTGATCAAGTCTTATTAACAACCACATTCGATTAGCATGAAACCGAAGAACTTTTGTAAAACACTAAGTTACCTCAACGGGGATATGCATGTCCCCAATAATAAGCATTTCATATTTCTTTTTGGCAGTGGGTAGAGGTAGTTGAAAACTTCCAATAGTGAGTGTCGGAGATTTTTCAATAACATTAATACCATTCACTTGGAATTGTTTCTTCGAAAAGTGCACCGTATGTTCATTACCATTGATATGAAAAGTGACCTTGATTTTATTGCAATCAATAACAGCCCCTGCAGTATTCAAAAAGGGTCTACCAAGGATAATCGACATGTTGTCGTCCTTGGGCATCTCAAGTATAACAAAGTTAGTTAAGATAGTAACATTTGCAACAACAACGGGCACATCCTCACCAATACCGATAGGTATGGCAGTTGATTTGTCAGCCATTTGCAAAGATATTTTAGTATGTGTGAGTTTATTCAAATCAAGTCTTTTATATAAGGAGAAAGGCATAACACTAACACCAGCCCCTATATCACACGAAGCAGTTTTAACATAATTTCTTTTGATGGAGCAAGGTATAGTTGGTATTCCCGGATCTCCAAGTTTTTTAGGTACTCCATCCTTAAAAGAGTAATTAGCAAGCATGGTGGAGATTTCAGCTTCCGGTATTTTTCTCTTATTAGTGATGATGTCTTTCATGTATTTTGCATAAGGGGCCATCGTTAAAATATCGGTCAAGCGAGTACGCAAAAAGGCTGGCCTAAGCATTTCAGCAAAAGGTTCAAATTCTTCATCATCTTTTTTCTTAGTTGATTTAGGTGGAAAGGGCATGGGTTTTTGAACCCATGGTTATCTTTCTCTTCCATGTTTTCTAGCAACGAAGTCTCTTTTATCATATGTTTTATTTTTAGGTTGTGGGTTATCAAGATCAACAACTGGTTCTATTTCAACATCATTATCTAGTTGTTTATCATTGTTTGGTTGAGTGTCTTCATGAACATTATCATTATCTTTTTCATTATCACTAGGTGAATGTTCATTACCAGATTGACTTTCAGCATCAGAAATAGAAACATCATTATTATCAGGAGGTTTTTCTACTTCAGGTTCACTGGAGGCATGCAAAATCCTAACATTTTTCTTTTTCTTCTTCTTTTTAGATGGAATAGGTGCATCAGTGTTGATTCTTTGAGAGTCATGTTCAATTCTTTTAGGGTGACCTTCAGGATAAAGAGGTTCCTAAGTCATTCTACCTGCTCTAGTCATTACTCTAACTGCATGATCATTCATATTATTATTCATTTCATCAAGCAGTTCTCTTTGAGATTTAGCAACTTGTTCTAACTAAGTATGAACCATAGAGGCATGTTTTCCTACACCTCTAACATCATTGGAGATTCTAAATAACAAGTCACTCAAGCGAGCAATCATATCAGAATTATATTTCAATTATTTCATAACATTTTCATTGAAGTGATCTTGCTTTCTAATGTAATTATCAAACTCATAAAGGCATTGACTAAGATGCATATTATAAGGATTGTCCCTTTCATAAAATTTAATTAAAGAGTTTACCTCTACCACCTTGGGTGGTGGTGGTGTATCAAGTCCATGTATTTCTTCAATAGGAGGTAAATTTTTAACATCCTCTGCTTTAATACCTTTTTCCTTCATAGATTTCTTTGCCTCTTGCATATCCTTCGGACTGAGATATAAGATACCCCTCTTCTTTGGAGTGGGCTTAAGCGGTGGTTCGGGAAGAGTCCAATCATCATAATTTTTCAATATATTATTCAATAATTCCTCAGCTTGTCCAACAGTTCGTTCCCTGAAAACACAACTAGCACAACTATCTAGGAAGTCCCTAGAAGCATCGGTTAGTCCATTATAGAAGATATCAAGTATTTCATTTTTCTTAAGTGGATGATCAGGTAAAGCATTAAGCAATTGGAGAAGCCTCCCCCAAGCTTGTGGGAGACTCTCTTCTTCAATTTGCACAAAGTTAAATATTTCCTGTAAGGCAACTTGTTTCTTATGAGCAGGAAAATATTTTTTAGAGAAGTAATAAATCATATCCTGGGGACTACGCCCACAACAAGGAGCAAGAGTATTGTACCATATCTTAGTATCACCCTTTAATGAGAATGGAAATAATTTGAGGATATAGTAATAGCGAATATTCTCATCATGAGCAAACCGGGTGGCTATATCATTTAATTTAGTAAGGTGTGCCACAACAGTTTCAGTTTCATAGCCATGGAAAGGATCAGATTCAACCAAAGTAATTAACTCTGGGTCGACAGAGAATTCATAATCCTTATCATCAACAAAGATAGGTGAAGTAGCAAACTTAGGATCACATTTCATTCTAGCATTCAAAGATTTCTCTTTCAGTTTGCATAACAATTTCTTAAGATCATCTCTATCATTGCAAGCAAGAAAATCTCTAGATGTCTCCTCATCCATAACATAACCTTCAGGTATCTTAGGCAATTCATATCTAGGAGAGCTAGCTCTAATAGGTGTTTCAAGATTTTCAGTTTCAGCATTCTCAATATCTTTAGCTCTAGCAATTTGTTCATCAAGAAAATCACCTAGTGGCACACCATCATCAAGCAAGGTACTAGCATCATCATGAGTAGCATTCATAGAAGTAGCATCATCAATAACTTGTGACATATCAGGATTAATAACATGTCGTGGTGTTGCAAGTCTACTCAAAACAGAAGGTGAATCAAGTGCAGAGTGTGATGGCAGTTCCTTACCTCCACTCGTCCTAGAGGGAACGATCTTGGTTTTTGTATCCTTCAGATTCTTCATAATGATAAATAGATAATAATCCCAAGTGACTCAACAAATATAGCTATGCTCCCCGGCAACAGTGCTAGAAAAGGGTCTTGATAACCCACAAGTATAGGGGAGCGCAACAGTTTTCGAGGGTAGAGTATTCAACCCAAATTTATAGATTCGACACAAGGGGAGCCAAAGAATATTTGCAAGTATTAGCAGCTGAGTTGTCAATTCAACCACACTTGGAGATTAATTATCTGCAGCAATATGATTAGTAGCAAAGTAATATGATAGTTTTGATAGTAGTAGTAACTGTAGCGGTAACAATAGCAGTGATAGCAATAATTTTGTAGCAACTGTAACAGTAGCAGCAATAGTAGTAACTTAGCAAGAACAATATATGAAAAATTCGTAGGCACTGGATCGGTGAATTCGTTGGATGATATTCATCATATAACAGTCATAACCTAGGGCGATACAAAACTAGCTCTAGTTCATAAATATAATGTAGGCATGTATTCCGTAAATAGTCATACGTGCTTATGGAAAGAACTTGAATGACATCTTTTGTCCTACCCTCCCGTGGCAGCGGGGTCCATAAGGAAACTAAGGGATATTAAGGCCTCCTTTTAATAGAGAACTGAAACAAAGCATTAGCACATAGTGAATACATGAACTCCTCAAACTACGGTCATCACCGGAAAGCATCCCAAATCAGATCTAGAACATAGGTGACTATAACTTGCAAGATCGGATCTTGAACATAGATATAATGGTGATAACATAAACGGTTCAGATCTGAAATCATGGTACCCAGGACCAAAGTGACAAGCATTAAGCATGGCAAAGTCATAGCAACAGCAATCTCAGAACATAATGGATAATAGGGATCAAGCCCTAACAAAACTAACTCAATTACCTGATGAATCTCATCCAACTCCCTCACCGACCAGCGAGCCTACGAAGGAATTACTCACTCCCGGTGGGGAGCATCATGGAATTGGCGATGGAGAAGGGTTGGTGATAACGAAGATCGAAGATTCCCCTCTCTCGAGCCCCAAACAGGCTCCAGATCTAGCCTCCCAATGAAGAACAGGAGGTGGCAGCGGCTCCGTATCGTGAAACGTGATAATTCTTTCTCTCTGATTTTTTTCTCCGAAAATGTGATTTTATAGCGTCGAAGATAGGGTCTGTGAGGCCACCAGGTGGGGACAACCCACCTGGGCGCGCCAGGAGGGGGGGTGCCCTGGTGGGTTGTGCTCACCCAGGGGCCCCCCTCCGGTGGTTCTTGACTCCAGTATTTTTCTTTTATTGCATAAAAAATCTCCAAAAAGTTTCATTCCATTCTGAGAACTTTTATTTCTGCACAAAAAACAACACCATGGTAGTTCTGCTGAAAACAACATCAGTCCGGGTTAGTTTCTTTCAAATCATGCAAATTAGAGTCCAAAACAAGAGTAAAAGCGTTAGGAAAAGTAGGTACGACGGAGACGTATCAAGTGTCGCTAAAGGTGCCGCAGCGGAAGGCACCGTATTCCTGTTGTCCAGCTCGTCAGTAGGCTCCTCCTCCTCTGCCTCTTACTGAGCGCGCTCAGCAGAGGAGAGGCTGCTGGAAGTAGTACAAAGCCCCTCTGCAGTAGTAGTATTTATGGGCTATTTTCTTTAGTTCATCTGACTATAGATGTGGTTGAACTGTACTACGTACTTAAATTTAGCTAGTATATATAGTTGAACTAGTTATTTCAGTATGTGGTTATCAACAATTGGGGAAAAGTTTGGTCGGCTCAGCTGTCGAGTTGAACTGTTTGTATAAAGAATGACTGCTTAATCTATGAATGAAATCTATGCTTACTGAATTTCAGTTGCAAAATTAGATTGTGCTAGTGATTTTTCGCTGCAAATTTTGACAAATGGCAGGGTTACAAGGTTGACAAAGGGCAATGTTACTAGATCGACAAATGTCAATCTTTCCAGCTTGACAAATGGCAATATACCCAATATGACAGATGCAAATCTTACCAAATTGTCTGTACGTGGTTGCACATGGGTCATCAGAAAACACCGTTTGCGTTGAAGGGATGTACAAATCCTGCGTGCCGCATTTTCTCTTGGCTTAGTGGCGAAGGAACCATAGCTCTCGCTTTGCATACCGTGTTCAATCTGAACTATTTACGATGAAGAGATGCACAAATCCTGCACGGCAAATTTTCCCTTGGCTTAGTATGGAAGGACCATAGCTCTCGCTTTCCATACGGGTGTTCTATCTAAAATGTTTGCGATGAAGAGATGCACAAATCCTGCGCGGCACATTTTCCCTTGGCTTACTGAGGAAGTTGTCGGTTTGCATACGGGTGTTCTATCTAAATCATTTGTGATGAGTGTTTTAAATTTGAAAACCATTGATGTTTTTTAATATATTTGATAAGTCTGTACATTCAAACCATAGGTTTCATTCAGTAACGTTGTGACTTTATATTCATACGATCGAGATACTAATTGCAGCGGTGGTGGAGGCGGCCTGCTCCACCGGCGTTGTTGTTGTCGTCCTTCGGGACGCCGTTGTTGAAGTCTTCAAGCCAGCTAAGAATGTTCTTCACTTGGAAATCAAAGACCCTGTCATCGCGCGATCGACTGGCACGGCGCGGGAGTACGACAACTCGCGGCGCTGTGATGTAGCGGTCGACGGCGGTGTCCCATGACGCTGAGGGGGCCCACAGCCATGGAAGTCAAAGGGCTCGCTTCCCAGTGAGCCTACGCACCGTACATCTCGCAAGCTTCCTGATGAGCCTGCACATTGATGGACTGCTTGCACGCCTCCCGGTCAGCCTGCGCAGCGGACTACGCTCGCATGCCTCCCGTCTACTCAAGCAGCTGTCCACACGGCACCTCCTAGCCATTAAAAGTTTGACGATTGGCGTCGCATGAATGGTTAGCAAAACGCCCATGATTTAAATTATACAAACATTTGAGATATACCGAGGCATCTATTTGTTTTCAAAATGCCTTTGTTGGCTGTTAATTCATGCGCCTTCTATCAAATTGGACACGAAAAATAACACAGCATGTGGTGCCATTCCATGATAGCACATGCCTAGTTTCATGAATTTCAGACGAGTTTTGGATTTACTAGAATTTTAAAACCAAGTATCTCAATGTGTCGGCGTTCTGGGAACCAGGGTACCCCGACTTGCCTGCCTGCGGCCCACAGCGTGGCTCCATCGATGGCCTGGTATGGCCCATCTACAAGACCATCAGGAGAAGACCCTCGCGAGGGGCCGAGCCTCGCGAGGCGGATGACGCCAAGACCTCCTGAGGGAGCGGCATCCCCGGGCTGCTCCTGGGGAGCGGAGATTCCTATGCAGGTGCCCGGCCTCCTGAGGTTGTGATGATGCAAGGCATGACGATCAAGGCCATGCGGGCGCCAGCAGGCGCAGAGAAGACATATTCCTCTTTGGTGCTAAGGAGGCAGGCGCAGGTGTGGGTTCCCGAGGAATCAGGCAAAGGTTTCCATTCCGGTGCAACAAGACCAAGACCACCAGGATGGCAGGACGGATGTCATCGCCAAGCCCACCGCAGTGTCACAACTAGAAGCTTTGCAAGCGAAGACCACCTTTCATCAGGATAAGATGTACTACTTGTCCCCTTTCAAATTGGCCACCGTGGGATCCCTTCCCACCAACATTTTGGGGGAAGAGGTCCGAGGCCCCCATAAGTATAGGCTAGCCACCACCGTAGAGGGGGATCCGAACCTCTCGACCCATCCCCTCACCAGAGCAGACCTCACGAGGTTGTTTATCCTTTGTACTTGTTCATCCTCAGCCCCTCGCGAGGCCAATCCACCACAAAGCAGGAGTAGGGTTTTACACCGCAAGGTGGCCCGAACCTGGGTAAACTGCCGTGTCCATCTTCTTCCTTGTTCATCGAGCTAGGCCGTGGGGCAACGAGTTGGTTGGCTGGATAGGTTGAGTTCTTTGCACATGCCCCAGAGTTCGAACCTTCTCTTGGGTCTGCGGAGCCCTGAATCTGACATTTGGCACGCCAGGTAGGGGCGTGTCGAAGCCTCTCTTCCACTGTTCGCTCCGCCACCGTTCCGTCGTTCCTATGGCCGCCGCTCGCCGTGTCCGTGCCGAGCGCCGGGCTGCTCACGTTGCCTAGACTGCTCCCGTGGGTAACGACTCTCCTCGCCGCTCTGCCTCCCCGGTGGCTAACGCCGCCACCAACCCCGCTGCTCGCGAACAGCAGGGCTCGTCGCTGCCACCCTCCGTGCGGCGTGACGGCAGCACCGCGACCCTGTCACCCACTCCGGTCGTGGCGTCGTCTTCCCACATTCGCTGCGGGCCGGCGAACGCACAGGCTGCGCTGCTCATGGTGCGTGAGCTTCTGCGCTATCGTCCGGCCAACGACCTCTACGACGACTGGCTCGCCCGCATTGCCGAGCTCATCAACACCGCCGGTGAGGCCCCTGCACCATCCTGTTCACCTCGTCCTCCGTCGTCCCTGGCGGGCGACATGGCTCACGGCACGCCTCCAACTCCTCCTCTGATGGCGTGGACCCCGAGCCCAGGCGTGAGGCACCCCAGCGTGACCCGCCGCGCAGAGCGCCGGCGCACGACGAAGAAAGCTGCCAGGTAGTGCAGCAGCCCCAAGGAAAGGCGCGCGCGCTCCCAACGCCTTCGTGTCAAGACCGCGCACCGCCAGAGGCTGTGGCACACGGGTGCCAACACCAAGCTCCTCCCATGCGACCGGCCCCCGTGAGCGCGGTGGCCTGCTCTGCTTTCACCCCAAAGGTGCTCCGTGTTGTCTGGCTCGGCAAGTTCAAGCCGGATCTGCCTCCATGCTATGACGGCACCCCCGACCCTGCTGAGTTCCTCCAACTCTATGAGCTGAGCATCGAGGCGGCAAACGGCAATGAGAAGGTCATGGCGAACTGGTTCCCCATGGCCCTCAAGGACGGTGCGCGCTCTTGGCTCTAGAACCTTCCGGTGGGGTCGATCTCCTCCTGGGATGAGCTCCGCGAGTGCTTCATCGCCAACTTCCAGGGCACTCGCGACCGCGCTCCTGCAGCGGGTGACCTGCGGCGCATAAAGCAGCAGCCGGGCGAGACCTTGCGCAAGTACATACAGCGCTTCACAAGCGTTCGCCTCAAGATCCCGAAGGTGTCGGACGAGGCCATCATTTCAGCGTTCTCCGAGGGCATCTGGGATGTCAAGATGAAGGAGGAGCTTGCCATTAATGAGGACCTGTGTTCAGCCCTGGAGATGTTCAACATGGCCGCCAGGTGCGTGAGGGCAGAGGAAGGTCACCTCTCCCTCCTGGAGCTTCCGGAGGTCGATCCTGAAGACAAGAAGGGCAAGGCTAAGGAGGTAAAGCGCAAGGGCCCCGCTATGCTCGCGGCTGAACCTGAGATGAAGTGCGGCTGCGACCACGCCGAATCCTCCAGGGGCAGCCGCCCGTTCTGTGTCTTCCACAATGTCCACAGCCACAACACCAACGACTGCCAGGAGCTCAGGGCAATCCGTGACAGACACCTTGGCCGCCGTCCCAAGCTCAACGATCGAGGCTACGGCCGTGGAGGAGGCCACGGTGGAGGCTGCTGGGACAACCGCGACCCCCGCCAGGACTGGCGCAATCAGCCTCGTGAGGTACGCTGGCAGGGCCAGCCTCGCGACGGTCCCTAGCACGACCAGCCCCGCGAGGACCGCCCCCAGGGCAATGCCTGTCGGTGCAACAAACCCTAGGTCTATTGCCCAGACCATGCACATGCCTAAAAGAGCAAGGTTGCAACATCCAAGTCCAGACCAAGCAAGGAGAGGTCAGCTCTTTGAGAGATCAAAGGGCAGATCAAGAAGACCAAGAGAAGTTAAATGAGCAAGACTCCACTAAGGAGAAACCTCCCTTGCCGGGTAGGCGAGCCTGGCAAGGACGAGGTGGCCCCAAAGTCAAGCCTCAAGACCGTCCCGGCAGGCCTGCCGGGCGCTACGAGGGCGAACTACCCCACCAAGGCTCCACCGCTCCACCTCGCAGCGACGCAAGTCATCGATCGGTGCGGTGTCAAGCCCCCAAGTGACTAAGTGGCTGTTATTTGGCACGTGGCAGCCACTTCCTATGGAAATCACCTCCAAATGACACCCGTCCAGAGACGTGTCAAGCAGACAGGCGAAAAGGTGGCCGAGCAGCCCAGCAAGGCTTGCCGGGCATGCCACGATGTGACACTAAGTGGCGCATTTAATGCACTTTGCTCCGACTGCAGAGTTAGGTATGATAGCACTGTTCGCTATCTCATCAGTACACAAATGACTGATTTGCCACTGTGGTGACCCCTTGATCTATAAAAGGAGGGCCATGGCTACCATAGAAAGGATTCAGACCCTTGTACACTCGTACGCGCGTAGCTGCCCTCGCCCCGAGGCAACCCTGCCGGGCAAGAGTGCTGCGTTTCCACCACAATCCACCATCAATCCACCAAAGCAGGAGTAGGGTTTTATGCCTCGCGACGGCCCGAACCTGGGTAAAACTGCCCGTGTGATCTCTGCCGTGCTGCGCTACGTTCCTCCGCTCTTTGTGCAATGTGCTCATCCCCCCTGCTGAACCACAAGGGGCTGATGGCCCCATAGGTGGCCGTGGTTTCCCACGACATCTTTAGTGCGCCAGGTAGGGGGAAGTGCATGCGTGAACCTGAGAAGTGTACGCAGCGCGTTACTTCATCATCTTCTTCATCGACGGCTCCATCGTCCATGGCACCCAAGAAGAAGCCCGGTGCTGCAGCCCATCCGTCCACTTCGAAGGCCCCATCGCACGCGGCCGCCGACGCCGCAGGGGCTACGGGGATGCACGGAGACATGGACGCTGCGGGGGACGTGGCCGGTGTAGGCGGCGTCATCGCCACCTCCCTGCTGCTGAAACGAGGGCAGAAGGCACCGGGGAAGGAGAGCACCAACAACATCCTAGCGGCCACGCTCCATGAGGTACGGGTGTAGAAGTCATTCCGTCTGGACCTCTCTTGTCACACCCTAGCTAGTTCAGGCATTAGAGTGTTGCATCATGTTTAAGCTTTTCCGGAAACCTGAAATGGGGATGATAGAACCCCCAGCACCCCCTGGAAACAACTAGGGTTTACTAAAATCTTTTTCAATGAACCTGAAATGCCCTTCTAAAATGTCCATCATTTTTGTCTTGGGTTAGAACCTCTGCCAAAACTGGTTCACATTTTTCTAGGTCATCATAAGGTCATTGAATTAAATCATATGTAACTTGCATTTGGGCATTTAAATGCTAGTAAATATTTTAAATGTCCAAATAATCCCAAACTGAAATGTTCCATGTTGGATATACTCTATACAGTGGGCATGAGCAGTTTGGTGATTTTTGAAAGTGCCTAGGTATTTTTAGAAAAGCCACAAACTTGCAGAAATAAGAAAACAGAAATAAAAAAAAGAGGAAAATAAACTCACCTCGCAAAGTCACCAGCCGGCCCACCTGGCGGCCCAGCACTGTGCTGGCCCATGCCAGCCAGCTGCTTCGTCCCCGCCAGGCAGGCAGGGAGGTGACACCGGCCTACGCGAGCCCGCCACGGCGCCAGCTGCTTGCCGCTCGAGCCGCTGGACGCCTGGACGTCCTCCACGTCGTCGCCTCAACCCCCTCGACACCTCATTCTCCCCCTGCGCCTCTCTCTCGCTCTCTCCCCACCATGGCCGACGCAGCCGCAGCCGCGCCACCGTGAAACCCGCGTCCACCGTCGTCCCCGAGCCGCGCTGCCGTGTCCACGAGCTCCGTCGTCGTCCTCTCCATCGAGCAGACCGAGCCCCGAGCGCTCGTTCGCTTCGGAACCACCGCAACAGCCTCGCCCGACCTCGCCGTCGCCGGAGATCCCTTTCACCGTCACCACCGCAGCAGCTCGTCCCCGACCTCGCCGACTGCTCCGTCGTGACCGCCGTGAGCTCAGCTACCTCCCCATCTTTTCCGTTCTCTCTCTCGAGCCCTGCATCAACTGCACCGAGCTCGGCCGCACCCGCCGCCGCCTCAGCACGTCGCCGTCGTGGCCACAGCCATGTTGGCTCGATTCCGAGCACGCCATCGTCTTCACCGCATCCCCAGGAGCCCGCAGCACCACTCCACGCACCTCGCCGTGCCCCCTAGCGACGAGCCCGAGCTCGCCCGAACTCCGGCAGTCGCACAGCTCGTCGCCGGCGTCGTTTCCGGCCACCCCAGCTCCACCCACTGCCACCACGCGACGCGGCTCACTCCCCGCTTCACGTAGATGTGCTCCGCCGTTGTTTTGGTCGTCGGAGGACGAAACCCGCACCGCCCACCGCGTCTGGCCTCGCCGGCGGCTAAACGCCGGCGAGTCAGCCCAGTTTGACCAGGGATTTGACCCCCCCTGGGTCACTGACGTGTGGGCCCAGGGCCTTAACTAATCTGGTTTAGGGTTAGATTAGTACTAATTAACTTAGGTTAGTTAGTTAGACACTGACATGTGGGCCCCAGCGTCAGGTTTGACCTGGACCGGCCCCGTTGACTGCTGACGTCACCCTGACGCAATGCTGACGCAATAAGTATTTTCTGGATTTATTTTAATCAGGAAATTCCAGAAAATACCAAAAACTTCAAAAATTCATAGTAATTCAACCGTAGCTCCAAATCAAACAAATTATATATGAATTTGGATCAGAAAAATCCAATCTTTCCATCTGTACTGGTTTCATGCATGTCAGAACACTTTAACCTTGCTGATTAGATGAAACAAGTTATTGCACTAATATGACCTCTTATTTTGGGTTTGCATTTGAATCCTTGACTCAAATGAACTCAAACCAACCTGTTCTAAGATGCATTAGCCAAAACACACTCATTTTGCCATGTCATAGCATGCATCATATTGTTGCATATTGCCATGTGATGATTGTGTTTCGATGTGTTCTTTGTGGTAGGTTCTGCCTCCGAGGATATTCACGAGTATCCAACTGAAGGGCAGTATTCCACTACCACTCTGTCAGGCAAGCAACCCCATTGATCATTTCGATACAAACCCATCTTCTCGCTTCTGCTCTCATTTACTGCATTAAGACAACGCGTTTCAAACTGCTGTGTGTTGCGGTAGTTGAACCCATATCCTCTGCATGACCTGTCATTGCCACAGTAACTAGATGAAACCCACTAGCATGTGTAGGAGTTGATTGAGCCATGTCTGTGTTTCCTACCATGCTATGCCTGCTATGCTTAGAGTTTTGTCAGGTCTGGCTCATCAGGGTGATGAACTGGAGTGAATGGTTGTGTCGGTAATGAGGGTGAAGTGTTGAACATGTTTTGGTAAAGGTATCGATGAGAGGCCATGTAGGAGTACATGGTGGGTTGTTTCATTGAGGTCGTCCTTAAGAACTGAGATCTGTATGCGTGATTTAAGATTCAGCTACTACCACACATTGGGATCCTTAATTAACTCTCTCGACTTATTAATCACCCCGTCCTCTGTCCAGGAGTTGCAAGTAGTTTCTGGTGTTTGTAGTTGCTGGAGGCCGTGCGCAGCGCTGACCTTAGGGGTGGGCTGTGATGCGGTAGGCACGTGGCACGGTGTACCGGGTCGCCCGTTTGGTATCTCGGGAACCCTGCACACATCGTTTGGGGCCGTTGAGGACACCCCGGCCAGATTTCCTTGCGGATGGAACCCGAATAGGCGATAAACCTGGACTAGAGACTTGTGTGGTTAGTCAGGTCATGGTCTACACCCACGTCGGTTTTCGCTTGAAGTCTGCCGAGCACATGTCGTGTGCAGACGCTAAGTGGTGGAAACATGTGTGACGAGGTACACCCCTGCAGGGTATAAAACTATTCGAATAGCCGCGTCCGCGGTAAAGGACTACTTGGTCGCTTATGCAGTTCATAGACAAGTTAATGGTTACTACTAAAAGACTCAAGATAAGTGTGAGTACCGCGGATGGCCCTCTCGTAGGATTACGAGGGAGGATCCACGGTGGAGTATTGTGATGGTGTTTAGTGGACTCGTGTGCGAAAAATAATTTCTCAAGTGGTGTCTCGTAGGATAGTGTAGCCAAGAGTCAAAGCTGGCTTGCTGCAATAACTCCACCACCCTTCTTGAGGATGTGCATATATATTAGGATCTGTTGTAAGACTTGCTGAGTACCTTTGTACTCATGTTGCTATAATAATTATTGCAGACGAGAACACCGCCCCCTCCGAAGGGTTCCTTGTAGATCTCGACGTTGACGAGTGACTTGCCACCCAGGTGGTGACCTGAGCTTGTGAAGGGCCCATGTAGATAGACAGGCTTCGTCAAGCCTTCTTTCTTTCTAGTGTCTGTACTCAGACTAGTTGCTTCCGCCTGTGCTTGTATGTTTGTATGACTTGAGTGTCGGGTCGTGTGACCCCTATCTGTATGAACATGTTATGTATGGCTCCCCAGAGCCTTTTAAATAAAGTACTTTGAGTTGTAGAGTTTTGTTGTGATGCCATGTTGTATTTACACATATCGAGCATATTGTGTGTATGATTGAAATGCTTGCTATGTGTGGGATCCGACTATCTAGTTGTTTATCCTTGGCAGCCTCTCTTATGGGGAAATGTAGTCTGGTGTCTCCACTGAGCCTTGGTAGTCCGCTACAGCCCGGTTTACCGGAGTCCTGCTAGCCCAGCACTGCTGCTCCGGAACACTTAGACTGGCCGGCATGTGTTTCACTTCGTTCCTGTGTCTGTCCCTTCGGGGAAATGTCACGCGGTGATATCCGGAGTCCTGCCTAGCCTGCTACAGCCCGGTTTCCCGGAGTCCTGCTAGCCCAGTGCTACGGCCCGGATTCACACGCTGCTGACCGACATGCTCGATGTTGATTCATGTATGCCTGTCCCCGTAAGTTAGCGCTGCTTTGGGTTCACGACTAGCCATGTCGGCCCGGGTTCTCTATCATATGAATGCTAGCAACGCTATCATATACGTGAGCCAAAAGGCGCAAACGGTCCCGGGCCATGGTAAGGCGACACCCGTGGGAATACCGTGCGTGAGGTCGCAAAGTGATATGAGGTGTTACAGGCTAGATCGGTGTGACTTAGAATCGGGGTCCTGACAGCGTTGGCATCAGAGCCGGACTGCCTGTAGGTTCGTTGAGCCAAACTGGTCGATGTCAAGTCTAGAAATGCTTTAGTTATATGTAGGGGAATTGATTGTGGGAGGGACGTAAGGCTCTTTTTACTCCTTTACCTTATGCCCTCTGATCTGAGCCATCCTCTTCTCTTTCTACGTGGGTTAAGGACTAGGCTCTCTTTTCTCTATCAGGTTCACGTGTTACTAATCTGTAGTAACTTATAGGATTATTGGTTACAAGCCTCAGTTCAGTTTCTACTACTTCTAGTATGTTGTCAGTTGAACCAGAACCTTGATATGATGTTGTTGAGTGGCTTGCAAACTATTGTGAATGTCTCAAATCTTTTTCTGAGCATTTACAGCCGTTATGCTGTCCGATTTCTCCTAGAAAATTCTATTGCCTTTGCCTTATTTCGTGTTTCCAAATGGCCACTCGCACCCAAAATCAAGTGGTTCGTCTGACTCGGTGCCTCGATGTACCTGGTCACACGGCCATGCTGGTCCGAGTGATGATCGAGACAGGCTATCGATGGTATCCAGAGTATACCGTCGAAGAGCAGTTTCGAGACTTCAACCAGAGCCAATATCTTTGTACAGTCAGGATATACCCTTCCTATCCTGGAGCTACTGAACCCCTCCATTGCTCATATGGACTTGGGGTTACCATCGAGATGTCCGTGCAAGACGCTGCTTACTCGATGATGACTGTCATGCGAGCCAGACTTGCCTTGCTTCGGAACACTGATTTCCGCTATATGCCAGCATCACTCCCTGGGGCACAAGGGTACTATCAGGCCCTTTACACTGACTCTATCCATGAGGATTCACTACTCCGCACCACCACCGAGTTGCTTGAGGACAAGGACCGTGAGAATCGTGCCTTGCGAATGGAGCTCTTCAACACTCGTTCTGATCACTGGGCCACTCTGACACGGTTTGCACCTGCCGTGCAGGCTGGGTATATGGACATGAGGGACTTGTACCCCGTGCGGTCTGGTCTGCCAGATTGTATGGACTGGCGTGATGTAGGAGGCATCACTCCTCCCCGTGGACCCCGTCTGCCACCGTTTGTTGGACCAAGGCCACATCTGAGTCCTTTTGGACCGCAAGCTCCACAGGACCGACTGTTTCCAGATGATCATGTTCAGCTCCCAGGACATGGTGGTAATCTCTATGAAGATTACTACGGAGACGTCTGAGTTGGTAGCAGCTTCACTAGTATTGTAACAGTTGTATTTTCCACAGTCCTGCGTGACTTGTGGATACGACTTGGTGTGTATCACATTCCGGAGGTGTAGAAAAATAATGTATAGGAGCTTGGAATGCCTTCGATGAGATGTAACGTCTTTCACCGTAGTTGTACTTTAGCCTGGGCTTGTACTAAACTATGTACGGTGTGTATGACCGATGGTATATATATGGCAGTTTCTATATTACCATGTCGTGCAAGGACCATCTCAGCATTTCATGTCGTCCATTACATTCTGCACTTCCTTGCCAGCATTTTGCCATCCTTGTCTAAGCCGTTGTCTTGTCTCTCCTAGGATGGTTAATACCCGCAACAACCCTGCTGCCCCGGAGCAGGGTGAAGCCAGTGCAGCTAGGGATGGGAATCTGCCTCACCCGCCTTCTCTGGCCGAAGTTATGCTGGAGGCAGAAAGAAACAAACGTGAGACCAACCGCTTGCTAGCCCGCATTGAGGAGAATACTGCACATCATCAGAGGAACGAATTGGTGTCAATCAATGACTTTATCAAGTTGTACCCACCGACATTCCATCATTCCATCGAGCCCCTCGATGCGGATGATTGGCTTCGCAGCATCACCAATAAGCTACGTTCCGCCAACGTAGCCGAAGCTGATAAGGTTATCTATGCTGCCTATCACCTCAAAGGCCCTGCTAGCCTTTGGTGGAAAAACTATGAGGCCATGCGCCCGGCTGGGCAGATTACCACTTGGGCTGACTTCAGTGAGGCTTTCCGTGAGCATCACATCCCGGAAGGTCTCATGGATCGTAAGAGGGAGGAGTTCTGCAATTTCACCCAAGGTAGACTGACCGTGGATGCATACAGCCGTGAGTTTGGAAATCTAGCACGATATGCTCCTGAAGAGGTATCCACCGACGCCAAGAAACAGGCAAGGTTCCGCAAGGGACTTAGCCCCGAGCTTCGTCGTGATCTTCGTCTGCATGAGTGCACCTCTTTTCAGAAGTTGGTGAATAAGGCCATCAGTGCGGAGACAGGTCAGACTGACTATGACGCCTCACGCAAGCACTCCCGTGACTTTGGTTCTTCATCCGGTTCTGGACATCAGAAGCGCCGGGTGTGGATTCCAAACACAGCCCTGACACCCAGGTTCGCTCCGAGGCCATCCTTTGAGGCGCCTCGCCCCAATCAGCAGTTTGCACCGCCCAAGGCCTATGGTGGCCCCTCTGCTAATGCTGCTCCACGCTCCAATGTTGTGACATGCTTCAAGTGTGGAGAGATGGGTCACTACATGCGCGAGTGTCCCCAGAACAACCACCCCAATCAGCCCGGAAAGTCCGTTGGTCGTGACAAGCCAACGGGAAAGAAATATTACGCTAAGCCAGCCACCACTGCACATGGCCATGTCAACTATGTTTCAGCTGAAGAAACTCATGAGGATCCCAACGTCGTCCTTGGTACGCTCTTTGTTAACTGCCATCCGGCAACTATTCTATTTGATACTGGAGCATCTCACTCTTTTATCTCTGAGAGCTATGCTCGATTGCACAACACCACATTTTGTGACATGCCCACCTCCATGGTAATTCAAACCCCTGGTTCTAAATGGCAAACCTCTCAAGTAAGCCATGGAAATGAAATTCTTGTCGATAGATTGGTCTTCCTTGCATCACTGATAGCTCTCAAGTCCTCGGACATAAACATCATCTTGGGTATGGACTGGATGTCAGCCCATTATGCTAAGATTGATTGCTCTACTAGAACTGTTCAACTCACCCATCCATCGGGCAAGACAGTCAATGTTTTGACCCAAGTGTCTAAGCGTCAGCTCTACTACCTAAATGCCAACCCTCTTCCAGACCTTGAAGACATTCCGGTAGTCCGTGACTTCCCGGATGTCTTTCCAGAAGAACTGCCAGGTGTTCCACCTGACAGGGATGTCGAGTTCGTGATAGACCTTGTTCCAGGAACCGTCCCAATCTCTAGAAGACCCTATAAGATGGCACCCCTAGAACTAGCCAAGCTTAAGATACAACTCGATGAGTCCTTGAAAAAGGGTTTCATCCGTCCTAGTTCATCTCCATGGGCTTGCCCCGTCCTCTTCGTCAAGAAGAAGGATGGAACGGATCGGATGGTTGTAGATTACCGACCTGTCAATTTGGTCACTATCAAGAACAAGTATCCGCTCCCCAGGATCAACGATCTGTATGATCAGCTCGCTCGATCCTCAGTCTTTTCCAAAATGGATTTGCGGTTGGGCTACCATCAAATCAAAATCAAGAACGGGGACATTCCTAAAACGGCCTTTGTTACTCGTTATGGCCAATACGAGTACACCGTCATGTCATTCGGTTTAACCAATGCTCCAGCCACTTTCTCTCGGTTAATGAACTCAATCTTCATGGAGTATTTGGATAAATTCGTCGTGGTATACCTCGATGATATACTCATCTACTCCAAGAATGAGGAAGAACATGCCGAGCATCTAAGGCTAGTATTGATGAAACTTCGAGAGCATCGTCTTTATGCCAAATTCTCCAAGTGTGAATTTTGGTTGCCAGAAGTGACCTATCTAGGCCACGTGATCTCTGGTAAGGGTATTGCTGTCAATCCCGAGCGAGTTCAAGCCGTCCTTGATTGGACTCCACCTGAAACGGTCAAGCAAGTTCGGAGTTTCCTTGGCTTAGCGAGCTACTGTCGCCGCTTCGTCGAGAATTTCTCCAAGGTTGCTAAACCTTTAACTGAACTTCTCAAGAAAGATAAAAGGTTCGAGTGGACCCCACAGTGCAAGTTCAGCTTTCAGGAATTGAAAAGACGCCTGACATCTGCCCCCGTACTTGTGCCACCAGATTTTTCTAAGGACTTTGTTATCTATTGCGACGCCTCGCGACAAGGACTAGGTTGCATACTCATGCAAGATCGTCATGTGATTGCCTACGCTTCTCGACAGTTGCGTCCACATGAGGATAATTATCCCACACATGATCTAGAGCTTGCAGCTGTGGTCCATGCACTCAAAACATGGCGACATTACCTTCTCGGTAATCGTTGCGAAATTTACACTGATCACCAAAGTCTGAAATACATCTTCACCCAACCGGATTTGAATCTTAGGCAAAGACGTTGGGTCGAGTTGATTACGGATTATGACTTAGGAATAACTTACACCCCGGGCAAAGCCAATGTCATGGCTGATGCGCTAAGTCGTAAATCTTATTGTAACAACTTGATGTTACAACAAAGTCAACCACTTCTCCACGAGGAATTCCGTAAGCTTAACCTTCACATTGTTCCTCGAGGATTCCTATCCACCCTGGTGGCGAAACCTAACCTTATGGATCAAATCATAACCGCTCAGCAGTATGATAGAGGAATATCTCGGGTCAAGGAGAACATTGCTAGCGGAACTGCTAAGTGTTTCTCCATGGATGAGCGAGGAGTTGTTTTCTTTGAGAACCGTATAGTGGTTCCCAAGAAACAACAGCTATGGCAATTGATCCTTAAGGAAGCTCATGAATCCCCTCTCACCATTCATCCCGGTAGTACTAAAATGTATCAAGACCTACGCCAGAGGTTTTGGTGGACTAGGATGAAGAGAGAAATCGCTCAATACATTGCTAATTGCGACATATGTCGTCGTGTTAAAGCAGAGCATCAACGGCCTGCTGGCACCCTTCAACCTTTGGTTACTCCTGAATGGAAATGGGATAAAATCGGTATGGATTTCATTACCGGGTTTCCCAGGACCAAGAGAGGGAATAATGCTATCCTCGTCGTTGTCGATCGTCTTTCCAAAGTAGCCCACTTCCTACCTGTTCGTGAGAGTATAACCGCTAGCCAGCTAGCTGACTTGTACATCTCCCAAATAGTGTCTCTTCATGGTGTTCCATTGGAGATTAACTCAGACCGTGGAAGTCTTTTCACCTCTCGATTTTGGGAAAGTTTCCAAAATGCTATGGGAACTCGTCTCTCCTTTAGCACCGCCTTCCACCCTCAATCAAGTGGTCAAGTAGAACGAGTCAATCATATTCTGGAAGATATGCTCCGAGCTTCTGTCATCTCTTTCGGTATGGATTGGGAGAAATGTCTTCCATTCGCCGAATTCGCTTATAACAATAGTTATCAAGCTAGCTTGGGCAAAGCCCCTTTCGAAGTTCTCTATGGACGAAAATGCCGAACGCCTCTTAACTGGTCAGAAACCGGGGAAAGACAACTCTTTGGCCCGGATATGATTCAGGAAGCAGAAGAGCAGGTTCGCATTATTCGTGAGAAATTGAAAACAGCCCAATCTCGTCAAAAGAGCCAATATGACCGCAAACATAAGCTCATGACTTATGAAGTTGGCGAGAAGGCTTACCTTCGGGTTACTCCTCTGAAGGGAACCCATCGATTCGGTATCAAGGGTAAATTGGCTCCTCGTTACATTGGACCCTTTCGCATTCTTGCCAAACGAGGAGAAGTTGCCTACCAATTGGAACTACCTCCGCATCTCTCCAGAGTTCATGATGTCTTCCATGTTTCTCAACTCAGGCGTTGCTTCTCGGATCCTATCCGTGAAGTGGACCACGAAACGCTTGATCTCCAAGATAATCTCACATATCGAGAATATCCCGTTCGTATCCTTGACCAAGCCGAACGTACCACTCGACGCCAGAATATCAAGTTTCTCAAGGTTCAATGGTCACACCATTCCGAGAAAGAAGCTACTTGGGAAAGGGAGGATCGTCTTCGACTTGAGTACCCCACCTTCTTCCCGGAGGATCCTAAATCTCGGGACGAGATTCTTTTGTGTGGGGGTGAGTTGTCACACCCTAGCTAGTTCAGGCATTAGAGTGTTGCATCATGTTTAAGCTTTTCCGGAAACCTGAAATGGGGATGATAGAACCCCCAGCACCCCCTGGAAACAACTAGGGTTTACTAAAATCTTTTTCAATGAACCTGAAATGCCCTTCTAAAATGTCCATCATTTTTGTCTTGGGTTAGAACCTCTGCCAAAACTGGTTCACATTTTTCTAGGTCATCATAAGGTCATTGAATTAAATCATATGTAACTTGCATTTGGGCATTTAAATGCTAGTAAATATTTTAAATGTCCAAATAATCCCAAACTGAAATGTTCCATGTTGGATATACTCTATACAGTGGGCATGAGCAGTTTGGTGATTTTTGAAAGTGCCTAGGTATTTTTAGAAAAGCCACAAACTTGCAGAAATAAGAAAACAGAAATAAAAAAAAGGGGAAAATAAACTCACCTGGCAAAGTCACCAGCCGGCCCACCTGGCAGCCCAGCACTGTGCTGGCCCATGCCAGCCAGCTGCTTCGTCCCCGCCAGGTAGGCAGGGAGGTGACGCCGGCGTGTGCGAGCCCGCCACGGCGCCAGCTGCTTGCCGCTCGAGCCGCTGGACGCCTGGACGTCCTCCACGTCGTCGCGTCGACCCCCTCGACACCTCATTCTCCCCCCTGCGCCTCTCTCTCGCTCTCTCCCCACCATGGCCGACGCAGCCGCATCCGCGCCACCGTGAAACCCGCGTCCACCGTCGTCCCCGAGCCGTGCTGCCATGTCCACGAGCTCTGTCGTCGTCCTCTCCATCGAGCAGACCGAGCCCCGAGTGCTTGTTCGCTTCGGAACCACCGCAACAGCCTCGCCCGACCTCGCCGTCGCCGGAGATCCCTTTCGCCGTCACCACCGCAGCAGCTCGTCCCCGACCTCGCCGACTGCTCCGTCGTGACCGCCGTGAGCTCAGCTACCTCCCCATCTTTTCCGTTCTCACTCTCGAGCCCTGCATCGACTGCACCGAGCTCGGCCGCACCCGCCGCCGCCTCAGCACGTCGCCGTCGTGGCCACAGCCACGTTGGCTCGATTCCGAGCACGCCATCGTCTTCACCGCATCCCCAGGAGCCCGCAGCACCACTCCACGCACCTCGCCGTGCCCCCTAGCGACGAGCCCGAGCTCGCCCGAACTCCGGCAGTCGCACAGCTCGTCGCCGGCGTCGTTTCCGGCCACCCCAGCTCCACCCACTGCACCACTCGACGCGGCTCACTCCCCGCTTCACGTAGATGTGCTCCGCCGTTGTTTTGGTCGTCGGAGGACGAAACCCGCACCGCCCCGCCGCGTCTGGCCTCGTCGGCGGCTAAACGCCGGCGAGTCAGCCCAGTTTGACCAGGGATTTGACCCCCCCTGGGTCACTGACGTGTGGGCCCAGGGCCTTAACTAATCTGGTTTAGGGTTAGATTAGTACTAATTAACTTAGGTTAGTTAGTTAGACACTGACATGTGGGCCCCAGCGTCAGGTTTGACCTGGACCGGCCCCGTTGACTGCTGACATCACCCTGACGCAATGCTGACGCAATAAGTATTTTCTGGATTTATTTTAATCAGGAAATTCCAGAAAATACCAAAAACTTCAAAAATGCATAGTAATTCAACTGTAGCTCCAAATCAAACAAATTATATATGAATTTGGATCAGAAAAATCCAATCTTTCCATCTGTACTGGTTTCATGCATGTCAGAACACTTTAACCTTGCTGATTAGATGAAACAAGTTATTGCACTAATATGACCTCTTATTTTGGGTTTGCATTTGAATCCTTGACTCAAATGAACTCAAACCAACCTGTTCTAAGATGCATTAGCCAAAACACACTCATTTTGCCATGTCATAGCATGCATCATATTGTTGCATATTGCCATGTGATGATTGTGTTTCGATGTGTTCTTTGTGGTAGGTTCTGCCTCCGAGGATATTCACGAGTATCCAACTGAAGGGCAGTATTCCACTACCACTCTGTCAGGCAAGCAACCCCATTGATCATTTCGATACAAACCCATCTTCTCGCTTCTGCTCTCATTTACTGCATTAAGACAACGCGTTTCAAACTGCTGTGTGTTGCGGTAGTTGAACCCATATCCTCTGCATGACCTGTCATTGCCACAGTAACTAGATGAAACCCACTAGCATGTGTAGGAGTTGATTGAGCCATGTCTGTGTTTCCTACCATGCTATGCCTGCTATGCTTAGAGTTGTGTCAGGCCTGGCTCATCAGGGTGATGAACTGGAGTGAATGGTTGTGTCGGTAATGAGGGTGAAGTGTTGAACATGTTTTGGTAAAGGTATCGATGAGAGGCCATGTAGGAGTACATGGTGGGTTGTTTCATTGAGGTCGTCCTTAAGAACTGAGATCTGTATGCGTGATTTAAGATTCAGCTACTACCACACATTGGGATCCTTAATTAACTCTCTCGACTTATTAATCACCCCGTCCTCTGTCCAGGAGTTGCAAGTAGTTTCTGGTGTTTGTAGTTGCTGGAGGCCGTGCGCAGCGCTGACCTTAGGGGTGGGCTGTGATGCGGTAGGCACGTGGCACGGTGTACCGGGTCGCCCGTTTGGTATCTCGGGAACCCTGCACACATCGTTTGGGGCCGTTGAGGACACCCCGGCCAGATTTCCTTGTGGATGGAACCCGAATAGGCGATAAACCTGGACTAGAGACTTGTGTGGTTAGTCAGGTCATGGTCTACACCCACATCGGTTTTCGCTTGAAGTCTGCCGAGCACATGTCGTGTGCAGACGCTAAGTGGTGGAAACATGTGTGACGAGGTACACCCCTGCAGGGTATAAAACTATTCGAATAGCCGCGTCCGCGGTAAAGGACTACTTGGTCGCTTATGCAGTTCATAGACAAGTTAATGGTTACTACTAAAAGACTCAAGATAAGTGTGAGTACCGCGGATGGCCCTCTCGTAGGATTACGAGGGAGGATCCACGGTGGAGTATTGTGATGGTGTTTAGTGGACTCGTGTGCGAAAACTAATTTCTCAAGTGGTGTCTCGTAGGATAGTGTAGCCAAGAGTCAAAGCTGGCTTGCTGCAATAACTCCACCACCCTTCTTGAGGATGTGCATATATATTAGGATCTGTTGTAAGACTTGCTGAGTACCTTTGTACTCATGTTGCTATAATAATTATTGCAGACGAGAACACCGCCCCCTCCGAAGGGTTCCTTGTAGATCTCGACGTTGACGAGTGACTTGCCACCCAGGTGGTGACCTGAGCTTGTGAAGGTCCCATGTAGATAGACAGGCTTCGTCAAGCCTTCTTTCTTTCTAGTGTCTGTACTCAGACTAGTTGCTTCCGCATGTGCTTGTATGTTTGTATGACTTGAGTGTCGGGTCGTGTGACCCCTATCTGTATGAACATGTTATGTATGGCTCCCCAGAGCCTTTTAAATAAAGTACTTTGAGTTGTAGAGTTTTGTTGTGATGCCATGTTGTATTTACACATATCGAGCATATTGTGTGTATGATTGAAATGCTTGCTATGTGTGGGATCCGACTATCTAGTTGTTTATCCTTGGCAGCCTCTCTTATGGGGAAATGTAGTCTGGTGTCTCCACTGAGCCTTGGTAGTCCGCTACAGCCCGGTTTACTGGAGTCCTGCTAGCCCAGCACTGCTGCTCCGGAACACTTAGACTGGCCGGCATGTGTTTCACTTCGT
Organism: Thinopyrum elongatum; assembly: GCA_011799875.1. Lineage (NCBI taxonomy): Eukaryota > Viridiplantae > Streptophyta > Magnoliopsida > Poales > Poaceae > Thinopyrum > Thinopyrum elongatum. Next base: position 311,846,538 of record CM022298.1, on the reverse strand, counting down.
TCCTGTGTCTGTCCCTTCGGGGAAATGTCACGCGGTGATATCCGGAGTCCTGCCTAGCCTGCTACAGCCCGGTTTCCCGGAGTCCTGCTAGCCTAGTGCTACAGCCCGGATTCACACGCTGCTGACCGACATGCTCGATGTTGATTCATGTATGCCTGTCCCCGTAAGTTAGCGCCGCTTTGGGTTCACGACTAGCCATGTCGGCCCGGGTTCTCTGTCATATGAATGCTAGCAACGCTATCATATACGTGAGCCAAAAGGCGCAAACGGTCCCGGGCCATGGTAAGGCGACACCCGTGGGAATACCGTGCGTGAGGCCGCAAAGTGATATGAGGTGTTACAGGCTAGATCGGTGTGACTTAGAATCGGGGTCCTGACATCTCTGCCCGGCCGAAGGGCATAGCCGCAGCGGTGGCACTCGCTTTGGGGCGAATCGCATCTCTTCGGCCGCTCCCTCTACGGGCGCAGCCGCAGGGCATGCGCCACTCCCAGAACGAGCTGCCCCAGCCGATACGCCAAACGGAGTCGCTAGCCCTCAAGCGCCTCCACCTCGTCACCACGCCACCCTGGCGACAGTCTCACGACGACGAGAACACGGCGTAGCTACTACTAGCACCATGAGGAGCCAGGCGACGCTATGGTCTACATCATCATCCATGCCAAGCACCGCTTCAGAGGCTATGGCGCGGGCCCAGCTGCTATTGAGATTTCCGTCGGCAGCCGATCAGATGGATGAGTGGAGAGCCACCATTCAAAGCCTGATTGGTTTCACCGAGGTAGGAGGATCATAGCGAGCTGGCCCGCCACGGCCTCCCCAGGCGACGACAACGGCCCACGCTGCTGGCTGTGCTGAAGGGGCCACCCCCACGGTGTAGTCCCCTCCGCGGCAGCCTGCACATGGGCCATGGCCGGAGCCACGCGATCAAGAACCCGACGACATCTCGATGGCTTCGTCCGGCCCTCGAGCACGTCGAGACCAGCGGCAGGCCCAGGAAGACAGGCGAGGGGAAGGCACGCACGTCACCATCGAGCAGCACCGCGACACCCACCACCAGTCCGATAGGCGCAATGGCCCCGATGTCGACGAGCCTACACCCGGTGAGGGTGGGTACCTACCTTTCGAGGTTGGGTGCCCCACTTTCACTCGTGAACTACGGCAAGTCCGTTGGCCATCTTCCCGCACGTTCAGCCAGAGATGCCAGAGAAGTAAGACAGGAGATTGAACCTGGCAGAGTTCCTGAGCATCTACACCATCACTATTCAGGCTGCCGGGGGAAGATATGAGAAGGTGTTCGCCAACTACTTCCCTTTGTCACTCAAGCCAAATGTGAGGTCTTGGCTAATGCACCTGCCGGAGAACTCCATCTCAACTTGGGCTGACCTGTGCCATGAGTTTGTTGGCGCCTTTACGGGCAGCCATCAAGAACCAGGACGGGCCAGCGATCTGCAAGTCCTCCCACAGAAGGAAGGATAAAGTCTATGGAAGTACATGCAAAGGTTCAGTCGAGTGCACAGGAACATCCCAGATATCCACCTGGCAGCTGTGATAGCCGCATTCTAGTCCAACGTGCGCAACCATAGGATATGTTCCAAAATGAACGTGCAGCTGCCCAAGACTGTGAATGAGTTATACACTCTGGTGGATAAGTGTGCTCACATAGAGGAGGGAAGGCGATTTCCCGGTGAAGAGGATGGCATCGACATCGATTCAGACAATGACGATGATGCCACCAACCAGAAGAAGAACAAGAAACGCAATAAGAAGCGCAAGGAGAAAGTTGTGATGGCCGTCGAAGGATCAAGCACACCTAGTACCGGCAAGAAGGCCAAGGCCGAGGTCCCTGGTAAGGAGGTTGCCGCATGCACTAACTACCGAGAAGGCTAGGAAGGGTGATGGGCCATACTGCAAGATCCATAGGACCAAGGGCCACGACCTTCAGGAGTGTCATCAGGTTGAGTAGCTCGTCAAGAAGCAGAGGGCTGAGTATGAGAAGCGTGATAAGGAGAAAAACCAGGATGGTGCTGGCGGGATGGGCCGTGGCGGCAGAGTAAGTCGCCCCGGCAAGGCTCCTTAGAATCAAGGGAAGCTCGCCAGAGGCCGTAAGAAGGAGGATTGCAATGATGAGAGTGATGGAGGAGATGAAGAGGAAACCAGTGAGCAGGAGCTCCAGAAAGCCACTGTCACCATGTGCATTGACGGGGGTGCATCTCTGCACTCCTCTCATCCGCCAACTTAAACAGTGGGCGCGTGAAGTCAATACCGTGGAGCCAGCGGCAGATTCTCAGAAGCTGCTCAAGTGGTCTCGGACGCCCATCATCTTTGATGAAGAGGATCACCCTGACCACACCACCGTGGTAGGGTGCTTGCCGTTGTTGGTCTCACCAACAATATGCAACCCCAAAGTCACAAAGATGTTGGTTGACGGCGGGGCCGGGATGAATCTGATATCTCCAAAGGTCATCAGCAAACTTCAGATAGCAGATGAGGAGCTCAAGGTTACTGGCACATTCCAAGGTATCAACCCCGACAAGAGTCATCCTAAGGGAAAGATCACGCTGCCGGTGACGTTCGGAGGGGAGTTAAACTACCAGACTAAGAAGATCGTGTTTGATGTGGTCGACCTCCCCCTGCCGTACGATGGAATCCTTGGTCACCCAGCTCTGGCCAAGTTCATGGCGGCATCCCACTATGCCTACAACACCTTGAAGATGCCAGGGCCGATAGGAGTCATTTCCATTCCATCAGATCAGAAGGACGCAGTCATATGCGTGGACAAGATGTACCGGGAGGCGGTCGCTGCAGAGGGTGCAGAAACCACTGCTCCCACCAAGGAAAGTAAGAAAATGAAGAGAGCTAGCAAGGATGCCAGCAACAAATTCGGGAAGTGTGCCTCTCCGGAGCATGCTGCGCCTGTTGATGACTTGCCGGAGAGTTCCAATAGAAAGAGATCCAAAGCTGCTGCACCTGCTGTGAAGAAGGTCCCGACAGGGCTGGCTGGCGCTGATGGTACCTTCACTATCAGTGCCACCCTCGATGACAAATAGGAAAGCGCACTCGTTGCCTTCCTGCGGGCGAACATCGATGTGTTTGCCTAGCAACCATCTGATATCCCCGGTGTTCCTAGGGAGGTAATCGAGCACCACCTTGCTGTCTGCCCGCATGCCCGGCCCGTCAAGCAGAAGGTCCGGAAGCAAGCTTTGGAGCGGCAATAGTTTATTGCCGAGGAGATCAAGAAGCTTGAAGCAGCTAGTTTGGTCAGGGGAGTATTGCATCCCACATGGTTAGAAAATCCAGTGGTGGTGCGCAAGGCAAATGGGAAAATGGAGGCTTTGCATAGGCTTCACAGATCTAAACAAGGCATGCCCGAAGGACCTGTTCCCCTTGCCGTGCATCGACCAGATTCTGGATTCCACTTCCGGGTGTGACCTGCTTTCCTTTTTGGATGCCTACTTCGGATACCACCAGATCTTCATGTCCAAGGAAGACGAGGAGAAGACCGCGTTCATAACCCCATGTGGCATGTATTGCTTCGTACGGATGCCCTTCGGATTAAAGAGTGCCGGATCCACTTTTGCAAGAGCAATACAGATTGGCTTTGAATCCCAGCTACACAGAAACGTTGAAGCTTACATGGATGATATTGTGGTCAAGACCAAGAGCAGATCAATCCTCATCCAAGATTTCGAAGAAACCTTTGCTAATCTGCGCAGGATCAACTTGAAGCTGAGCCCAGAAAAGTGTGTATTTGGACTTCCCTCCGGCAAGCTACTTGGCTTCTTTATGTCTCATCGAGGGATAGAGGCCAACCCTGACAAGATCAAGGCTATCGAGCAAATTCAAGCACCCAAGACAGTCAAGGACGTGAAGCGTTTGACTGGATGCGTGGCTGCACTAAGCAGGTTCATTTCCAAGTCTACCGAGCGCGCCCTACCATTCTTCAAAATCTTGAAGAAGGCAGGACCCGTGGAGTGGACCCCAGAGGCAGACGCTGCGCTGCAAGATTTGAAGACCTATCTTTCCTCTGTGCCCACCTTGGTCGGTCCCAAACCACAAGAGTCGTTGCTGCTATACTTAGCCGCAACCAATCAAGTGGTTAGTGCAGCACTTGTGGCGCAGCGAGAAGTGGATGACGCGGCAGCCACAACCACTGTCCCCTCTGAAGAGGAGAGCGAACCTGTCCCGGCAAGACCAGAGTCAGTCTAGAGTGAAGAAAGGCAGGGTAGCGGAAGCAGTTCTATGGTTGCGGCAAAGAAGAAAGTGGTGCAGCGCCCAGTCTACTTCGTCAGCTCCCTGTTACAGGGAGCTAGATCGAGGTACTCTGGCATGCAAAAGTTGATTTTTGACCTCATCATGGCCTCAAGGAAACTGCACCACTACTTCCAAGCCCACGAGATCACAGTTGTCACCCGCTTCCCCTTGCAACGCATACTCCGAAACCCCGAGGCCACCGGCAGGATTGTGGAATGGGCTTTGGAGTTGTCCAGCTTTGGTTTGAAGTTTGAAAGCACGTCAACTATTCAGAGCAGAGCACTAGCAAAGTTCATCACAGAGTGGACACCAACTCCTGATGAAGAAGTATTGGAGACGATCATCCTCGGCAAGGAAGCGCCCCAAGAATGGATTATGTATTTCGATGGTGCCTTCTCCCTACAAGGTGCAGGGGCTGGCGTGCTTCTTGTTGCCCCCACTTGGGAGCACCTTAAGTACGTCGTCTAGATGCACTTTCCTAGGGAGAAAGCTATCAACAATACTGCAGAGTATGAAGGGCTCCTTGCCGGGCTCAGGATTGCAACAGAACTGGGAATCAAGAAGCTGATCATCCGCGGAGATTCACAACTTGTGGTGAGACAAGTCAACAAGGACTACCAAAGTCCATTGATGGAGGCATACGTCGAGGAAGCTAGAAAGTTGGAGGAGCGCTTTGGCGGATTGCAAACAGAGCACGTGCCCCGTGCGGAAAACAACATTGCTGATCATCTGTCAAAGTGCACTGCGCAAAAACTCCGTGTGGAACCAGGGACTTTTGTTCTGCATCTGACTCAGCCCTTCGTATCTCCGGCAACAATGGCCAGAAAGAGGAGGAAACTGGACTCCAGCAAGCCTTACCCGGCAGAGCCTCCCGATGCTCCCGGCAGAGAGCTTGGCGGGAACAACTCCCCTTCAATCAGTGAGCTGCACCATCCTACCAGACCACCGGTCCCTGCGGTCGAGAAGTGCGCTCCTGCGAATGAGGAGGTGCCGCTGGTCCTTGTTGTCGAGCCCCTGGCCCCAACCTGGGCAGGGCACATAGTCCATTTCCTCCAAACTAGAGAACTCCCCAAAGAGCAAGAAGAAGCTGAAAGAGTAGCCCGGAGGGCTAGTATGTATCAGTTCGTGGATGACACGCTGTATAGAAGGAGGCCCAATGGTGTGAAATTGAAGTGCATTTGCCGGGAGGAAGGAAAGGCACTGTTGGCAGAGGTACACAAGGGTATGTGCGGCTCACACTTTGGATCAAGGGCTCTGGTTGGAAAAGCCTTCCGGCAAGGTTTCTATTGGCCCACATCCCTCCAAGATGCAATTGAGCTCATCACCAAATGTGAAGCCTGCCAGTTCCACTCGAAGAACATCCATCAACCTGCCCAAGCTCTTCAGACGATCCCTTTGTCATGGCCCTTCTCGGTCTGGGGGCTTGATATCTTGGGCCCCTTCCCTCGTGTTACCGGGGGCTTTGAGTTCATGTTCGTCGCTATCGACAAGTTCAGAAAGTGGCCAGAGGTGGAGCCCGTGAGAAAGGTGACTGCTCAGTCAGCTATCAAGTTCTTGAAAGGATTGGTGTGCCGCTTCGGGGTGCCTGCCCGAATCATCACTGACAATGGCACCGAATTCACGAGGCGCGCCTTCATGCAATATGTTCATGCCCTCGGAAGCAAGATCTCATTTGCCTCTGTCGCCCATCCCAGAAGCAACTGACAAGCTGAGAGGGCGAACGGTAAAGTGTTGCGAGGTCTCAAGACAAGAACCTTTGATAGACTGCAGAAGTGTGGCAGGCGATGGATCGATGAGCTGCCGGTGGTTCTTTGGTCCCTCAGAACAACACCAAATCGAGCTACCGCGCATACTCCCTTCTCCCTAGTCTATGGGGCAGAATCAGTTATCCCCACGAAACTCATATTCGGATCTCCTCGAGTGCTTGCCTACGATGAAGTAGCGCAGGAACGGCACCAGCGTGACAACGCTGTCCTACTTGAGGAGAACCGTCTCCGGGCCGCTACGCGTGCTGCACGCTATCAGCAAGCCCTGCGCCGCTATCACAGCCGCAGGGTTCGTGCCCGGGGTTTTGAGGAAGGTGACCTTGTCCTTAGGCGTGTTCAGTCCGCCAAGGGCACAAACAAGTTGACGTCAAAGTGGGAAGGCCCTTACCGGGTAGTACATGTCACCAGACCTGGCGCAATCCATCTGGAGACCGGAGATGGCATTCAGTTGCAAAACTCATGGAACATTGAGCATCTCCGTAAGTTCTACCCGTAAGGCGCGGCTATCGGGCCCTGCCCGGCAGCCACCCTTTTGTACAGGCCTTGCCAATGTTGCATGTAACCCCTTGTACAAAGCCAGGCGCAGACCCTAAGCAACAGAAATAAACGAAGCACTGGGGGGCCCCAAAAACTTGCATGCATGCATAAGCATATCATGAGCATAGCATGATCATGTAGATGAGGTCGCATGAGGCATTGTTTTCATCTGCATTAAGTTGTGGGGTTCTTTCCGTGGACTTGGTCCCAAAAATAAGAAATGAAGACAAGCCTACGTGACGATCCTCGGCAAGCCAAACAGATAAGTTCTCTTCTTATCCTTACGTGTTCTGTAAGTAGAAACTTGTGCATGTGAAAACCTCGTCACCTTCGAAACTTAGGTGCTCCCATCCTTTGAATCGAACGCTGCTTCGGTCAGGATGGGCGCAGTGGCCTTTGGCGGAGAAGGCTTGGAGGGGGGCTAGTCTCTCTTCGCGATTTGTGCCCGGCAGGCTTAGCCCCACGGCAACAATTCGAGGGTACCGGCAGGATAGCTTGCCGGAGATAACCTGTTTACTTGAACGTATAGAGGCATTTCACCTCTGCATGGGTATGACGCATGCACAAGTGCCCAGCAAAGCTTGTCTTTTTCATTAATATGCTGATGAACAAGTACAGATCTTACAGAACACCAACATGGATAAAGAAGATTACATTATTTAGACTAAAGTTTGGCAAGTGCCTACCTATTTTAGATTGAAAAAAGATATGTGCCCCGTAATCCCTTTCTTGTCCCTCTCCTCCTAGGCACTACGGTGGAAGAGGAAGAGGGCAAGAGGAGTGCCTGAGCAAGATGCCCCACTCGACCTCGTCAGGACCTGCCGGGCGCAACCTGACAAGATCTAGAGTGGCGAGGCTGCGAAGGAGAGGGGCAGAAGGAGAAGCTCGGCGGTGCCCTGGTCACCACCTCCAGGACCAGCCAGAAGCCCCAGCAAAAGCACCGGCGGGGAGAACCGCCGGAGCTCAGCTGGAAGACTGCTGGAGGAGGCGAAGGCACCAAGAGAGCGGCCCCCTCCCCAGTAACTGAGAGGCCGGTGATGATGGTGCCAGGGAGGGAGGGGAAGAACGGAAAGATGAGGCAGCAGGTCGGCAAGACAAGACGAAGGCGTCGGTGCCATCGTATTCTGACCTGACCCCCTGCCACCCGCCTTCTCCGTCTTCCCTCGTTCTTTCTTCATCACCACCACTCCAGGGGGGCGCCAGCTCCTCGAGCCGTTGCCTCCCCCGGAGAGGCTATGGGCGACGACGGCGTCCGAGACGCGCGAGGAGCATCGCTCCTCACCTTGGAGGGCAGGAAGATGCCGCCGTCTTCTACATTCGCCCCGACTTCACCAAAGGGGGCAGTGCTGGGATTACCAAGGAACCCAAGCACTGCACCCTAGACAGATGCCGGAAGCCCTGGGAGCTCCGGCGTCAGGGCAGGAAGCCGCAGTGGTTCACGACCAGGTCTAGTGCTCCCCGCTAGACGGCCGACCCGAGCAGAGGAGACAAGCATTCCACCATAGTGGAAAAGCTTGGTACCTCCTGCGCTGCGAGTGGCTCGACCGCCACATCCCTTTCGGCCCCGGACCAGACTCACTCCCCAAGCACCTACACAAGCTTTCGGCGTCATCAACCCCAAGCTCGAGCCCGAGGCCTGTCGCCGGTCTCTCCCTCTCAACATTGCAAGAAGAAAGAAGGAAATGGCGGGAAGAGGTGCGTGGATGAGCACTTCCGCTTCCACTCGCCCCCTTTTATAGGCGGGCTGGGGGCTGTTCCATCGGTGGGTAACCACCGTCCCTCTCCACCAACCCAAGAAGACCGAGCCCCTGCCTTGACGCTCTCTCGCACCACACGCCTCCGCTACCTACCCCACTCAATGCATGCAGCATACGTGGCCAGGGATAGGAGAGTGGTGGGAAGAGTGAATTGGCAGTTACTCGCCCGTGCGTTAAAGTCATTCACGGGCCATTACAAGGATGGCCCAATCACAATTGGCGTTATGCGACGCCTGGGAGAACCGGAAACTGACCTGGGCTCAGATTAGTGAAGAAGTAAAGAAGATCTCGAAGGACAAGCAACTTCTCCCTCTTGCCTGTGCACTAGATAGGGCCTACCCCGACGACGCCCGGCAACGCGTTCGGGCCAGGCCCGGGGGCTCCTGTCGGTGCAACAAACCCTGGGTCTGTTGCCTAGACCATGCACAGGCCTAAAAGAGCAAGGTTGCAACATCCAAGTCCAGACCAAGCAAGGAGAGATCAGCTCTTTCAGAGATCAAAGAGCGGATCAAGAAGATCAAGAAAAGCTAAATGAGCAAGACACCACTAAGGAGAAGCCTCCCTTGCAGGGCAGGCGAGCCTGGCAAGGACGGGGTGGCCCCAAAGTCAAGCCTCGAGACCATCCCAGCAGGCCTGCCGGGTGCTACGAGGGCAAACTACCCCGCCAAAGCTCAAACGCTCCACCTAACAGTGACACAAGTCATCGATCGGTGCGGTGTCAAGCCCCCAAGTGACTAAGTGGCTGTTATTTGGCACGTGGCAGCCACTTCCTATGGAAATCACCTCCAAATGACACCCGTCCAGAGATGTGTCAAGCAGACAGGCGAAAAGGTGGCCAAGCAACCCGGCAAGGCTTGCCGGGCATGCCATGATGTGACACTAAGCGGTGCATCTAATGCACTCTGCTCTGACTGCAGAGTTAGGTATGATAGCACTGTTCGCTATCTCATCAGTACACAATGACTGATTTGCCACTGTGGTGATCGCTTGATCTATAAAAGGAGGGCCATGGCAAGCATAGAAAGGATTCGGCCCTTGTACACTCGTACGCGCGTAGCTGCCCTCGCCCCGAGGCAACCCTGCCGGGCAAGAGCGCTGCATTTCCACCACAATCCACCATCAATCCACCAAAGCAGGAGTAGGGTTTTACGCCTCGCGGCAGCTTGAATCTGGGTAAAACTGCTCATGTGATCTCTGCCGTGCTGCGGTACGTTCGTTCGCTCTTTGTGCAATGTGCTCATCCCCCCTACCGAACCACAAGGGGCTGATGGCCCCATAGGTGGCCGTGGTTTCCCATGACAATGCCGGCCTTCCTCCACCGCCGCCGCCTCTAAGGAGAAACGATGACAACCTCCATGATGATGGGTCTGGGGGTTTCCAGGAGCCACGCGGGATTGCCTGCATCCTGGGTGATGCTCAGGCCCCCACCTCTGATCGCATCTTCATGCAGTTCACTCGCGAGGTGAATGCGGCCCTCGCCAAGCTCGAGGCATCACGTCCCCTCAGGTGGTCCAAGTATGCCATCACCTTTGACTCTACGGACCAGCTCAAGTGCTCAACTGCCGCTGGAGCGCTCCCGATGCTTTGCACGCCCACCATCAGCAACGTTCTCGTCACCAAAACCCTCATCGACCGTGGCGTGGGGCTCAATGTTCATTCCGTCGAGACATTTGAGATGCTCCAAGTGCCCTACGACCAGCTTCTACCCACCAAGCCTTTCTCAGGGGTGACCGATGGCTCCACCGTCCCCATAGGGCAGATTTGCCTCCCTGTCACCTTCGGCAAGCGCGACAACTACCACACCGAGCTCATCGACTTCGACGTCGCCCACATTCGCCTCCCGTACAATGCCATCCTCGGGTATCCAGCTCTCGCCAAGTTCATGGTGGCAACTCACCACGGCTACAACATCCTCAAGATGCCAGGAAGTGGTGGTGTCATCACAGTCGCTGGCGACGAAAAGGACATGGTGTGCTCCCTTGAGCGCGCCTACCAAGCTGCGGTGGTCGAGAACTCAGATGGCGAGGGTGCCATCCTGCCTCCTAAGGCCATCCCCAAGGAGAAGAAGCAACTCCTCCCCAAGGGCCGTCAGGAGGTTGGCAATTGTGCCTCAGGCCCCGCGCCCACTGCTGGGGCGCCCTTCCCTCTCGCATAGGAAGGCGCACCCGGCGCCCTTCTCAGGACGGGCTCGGGGGCTCTTGTCTAGAGGGCCTCTGACCTGGCCAGCGTCATGAGGGAGGCGTTCAGGCACCACGTGGGGGTGTGCTTCGACGCGCCCTCCGTGAGCTAGGCACGAGGCGCCAGGCGCTCAGGAGTTCATCACCAAGGCGATCGAGGAGCTTCAGGAGGCGCGAGCCATGCATGGCGAGTGTCGCCCCACACAATCCAGTGTAGCTGCCGCCCCTGACGCGGGTGGTGAGTTGCGCGTCTACGTCAACATCCCAGGCCTCAACAGGGCTGCCCCTCAGGAGCTCTTCTGGCCGTCCCACATTGGACGGAGTGGGGGATGTCCCCGCAGCTATGTCGGCATGCCATTCGGCCTGCTGAATGTGGCTACCTCGTACCAGCGCTGCATGCAGGGCGTCCTAGCAGCTCATGAGGCCAGGCGCCAGGCGGTCCTGGCAGAGGAGGTGCCGGACCCTCTTGAGCCCCCCGGACATCCGGAGCCTCCCGGGCCTCAGGAACCGGCTGGCCCATGAGGAGCGACCTCTGCGGCGCACGTCTTCAGCTACTCCAACGCTTCTACAACGACGGTGCCAGGTGACTTTTTGGTTTGTTCAACTGAGGGTGCCCCCCGGGCTGCATCATCCTCAAGCTGTCAGGGCATGTCCCTGCGGCCTGTATTGTTTTGTGCATGTATCAGAACTAGCTTCCCGCTTTTTATGAATTTCTTAATATTACAACCAGCATGTCCGGTGCTTCGCCACCACGAATGTTGCGCGCCTCACAAACCCACCCATGACTGCCTCATGATTAAGGACTGGCACAGCGTCTGTGCTCGGGTACGTCCCTGCAGCGTTGCTAAACCCAAGTGGCCGAGCTCTGTCTCACGGGCCAGCTCCCGTGCACTTCACCTCCCGTGGTCCTTCGTGCCTTGTTCTCGCATGAGCTAATCGAGGGTGGATGAGTCAGGGCGCATGACCCGATGCCTCGCCACCGCGAAAACCGCGCGCTGGTTGTCTTTCTTTAGGATTGTTGCATGAGAAGACTGGGCACAACGTCTGTGCTTGGGTCCGTCCCTACCGCGTCGATAAACCCAATGGTTGAGCTCTGTCTGGCGGGCTGGCACCGTTCACGTCACCTCCTGGGGTTGTTGGTGTTTGGCCTTCTCATGCGATGTCCTTCGAAGATTCACTCGGCGTAGGCCACCCCAACATATCGCATGGTTTTTACAGGCACCCCGCACCAAAAAATTCAGTCGCAACCCACCTTGAGGTAGGGCCTCGTGAGTCCCGCGCTGGCTCACGAGTGCCCAGATACACCTCCTCCAGTTCTGCCGTGCAAGCCACGCGTACGAACGGGGCTGTACACACCCCGGAGTCTCCCCCAGAGGGAACTCCCACCGACGGACCAGTGGAAGCCCCATGCTCCACGCTGGCAGACGACACGGTCAAGGAGGGACTATGCCCACGCACCAGTGGAAGCCCCATGCTCTGCACTGGCGGACGACATGGCTGAGGAGCGGCTATGCCCACAAAGGAGTGGAAGCACCATACTCCGCACTGGTGAATAAACAACTGAGGGCGGCTCCCGTGGCCACACCAACCTTAGGACAACCTTTCGGCTCTTCGCCCGGCAACACCTCACGGCTTTCCCTAGAGAGGACCGTGCGAGGGGGCTGGTCACGGGGGCCACGCTCAGGCGACGCCTGGTGCACGCCACCTTACCTATTTTTCTCACGTCCCTCCTAGGCAAAAGCTGGCGAGGAAAGGTATGGAGGACTCCGAATCGACTCAAACACTGCTCACATTTCCTTCATGAGGGCTGTTCGTACGTCAAGGGGGACCCCTGAGCATCATGACTCAGGGGCCTCACTAGTCACGTAGCCCCTCACCCCTTTGTCTCGTCCTGGCGATCCGGACGCCCCAACGACGATCGACATATGCGCGGGGCTGGGCCCTACCAACGCAGAATGCTGAGGCAAACATGAAGGGAACCGAGCACTAAAGGAAATCGCGGAGTTCTAGCCAGTTATTACAAAACATAATGTTCTACAAGTTCAAATAGAAGTTTTCATGCCTCCGCGAGGCACGATGAATGTTGCAGGGTCAAACTAGGAGGAAGCGCCATCGTCGCCTTGGTCACCACCGCCGCTTGCCTTGGGAAGCCCGTCATTGATGACGCTGCCGCCATCTTCATTGCCGGCCTCGGCCGCCGCAGCCGCAGGGTCGGGGACGCAGAGGAACTTCCCCAGCAAGGTGTCCACTTGCCCCTTCACGGCCTCCGTGGCAACGATGCGGGACTCAGGAGCCACCAGTTCGATCGGCATGCTAAGGTCAAAGCCTGGGTCCCGGAGGTGGACGTGGCTGAAGATGCGTGTTGCGGCTGAGGTGTAGAGCGCGCGGCACTCCCCATCCACCCAAGAGTCCACCCCAGCGGCGACGCCCTCGAGCGCCTTAGCAAGCTCGGGGAGAAGCCCAGCAAGGCCGTCCTCCGGAGTTGATAGCGGCTCTGCGTACCCTCCCCCGTAGATGGAGCGCAGCACCTCGCGAAACCTGAGCTCGAGGGAGACAATGGCTTTGCGTCTCGTGGCCGCCGTTTTCTCGACGGCGGCGAGAGTTTTCTCCCTGGCCTCCAGCTGGGTTGTCGCCTGAGAAACATGCTGGGCGTGGGATGCCTAGGCCTTGTCCACATCCTCCTTCAGCTTGCCCAGGCGGTCCTGCTCCGCGTCTTGGTCGGCGGTCGCCTCTACCAGCTTGGTGTCGCGATCGGCAAGCATCGCCTCATGGGCCATGAGCTCCTCCTCTTGCTGCTGAAGCCGTTGGGTGTGAGCAGCCTGCTCCTCATGGAGAGCCTTCAGCTTGGCCTCTGCCTTGTTGCAGCGCTCCTTGGCAGACACTACGTCGGCCAGCGCCGCATCGCGAGCTCCCGTGGCTTCGTTGGCCTCCCTCTTGCTCTTGCTCTTCACGGCAGCGGCCTCGGCCCGGCCCCAGGCCGTCCTCGCGGACGTGTTGGCTTGGAGCCACCCCAAGATCAGTCCCATGCGCTCCCTCACCAGGCACCTGTCGGCGTCTTGAAGGTCGGCCCAGAGCTGATCAAGCGCGGCGTAGGCTTCCTCCAGGGCCCCGGGCCTGACAAGGGGGCCACAGTCCGCCAGCACAAGGGCCTGGGGGGGAGACGGCACCGGCGCGTGGGTGGGCGTCGTCACCAAGGAGGCAGCCACAAGAGCAACTTGGGGCACTGGAGCCTCCAAACCCCCCCCCCCCCCCCCCCCCCCGCGGGCGCGACGGGGATGGGTGGCTCCGGAGCGTGCTGGCCCGCAGAAGCAGACACTTCCTGTTGTTCCACCACCACGCCTTTGGGGGCCTGCTCCATCACGAGGGAGTGCGGGGCAACCTTTTTCGTCTGCGTCAGAGCCGCCCCGGCTTTGGCGAGCGGTGGCGCCTCAGGGGTCCCGGTGTCGTCCTTCCTCTTCTTCACCACGGCGCCCACCCTGATCGTCAGGAAGGGAGCGTTGTGGGAACAGTATCAAGAGGTGACAAATGAAAGCAAGGTAAGGCACTTACTCGTCAGGGGCGATGTACGCCCTCTTCCTGGCCAAGGTCGGGGCACCTTCGACCATCTTGGGCGCAGTCTTGGACACATCTTGGGGGTTGGCAGGGCGCATGATGGCCAGCTTTGGTGCAGCACCTACGGTCGGCGAGGCAGAGGCGTCGCCCGGAGGAGGGGGCGCCGCCCCACCCTTCTTCGGGGTCGCCTGACCCGGCCTTTGCAGGGCCCGGGGCGTGGCCCCGGACCTCGTGACGACCCCGGTGGTGCATGGGGATTCCACGGCCGGGGGCTCGACGGCGTCGTCATCATCCACGAGGACGCGGAGGCGCTCACTCTGGGACGGGTGAGAGATATCCACCACGTCATCCTCGGTCGCCGCCGAGTCCCCCTCGCCCTCCTCACGGACGCTGTCGCCAGAGGACACCGGCACCGAGGTAATGGGGAGCTCGGGCGGTACGAGCCCCAGCTCGTTGAAGACAGGCATGGCGGCAACCAGCGGCTCCTTGTCGGCGCGATGGTACAGCGGTGCGTAGGCCTCCGGGAGGTCTCTTGGGTCGCCCTCCAGCAGGGTGTTCATGGCCTTGTCCAGCTCCTCGCCCGTCAAGCTTCCAGAGCGCAGCCGGATGTCATCCTCCGTGCCCTGGAACTCCCACATAGGGCGCGTGTGGGCTTGGAGCGAGGCCAGGCGCTGTGTCAAAAACTCCTTGACAAGCATGCCCCCCGTCAGCACCATGGCCTCCAAATCCGCGATCATCTTCCTCAAGACAGGCGTGGCCCGGGGGTTGGTGAACTTCTCGTGACCCCACCTGTCGAGTTTCTCCGGCAGCTGGGTTGGCAATTCCAACCGCACGTTGAGGCCCTTGGCGTCCATGAAGAACCACCGGCGCCGGAAGTTGTCCACCTTCTTCCCGGCCCTCATGAGCACGTTGTTCTTGTGGACCACGGCGAAGGATACACAGCCGGAGCATTGGGCGGGACCGTGCATCCGCAAGTAGAAGAAGTGCTGGAGGAACGGGACAGAGGGCCTGACACCCACGAATGCCTCACAATAAAAGGCAAAGATGGACAGGAGGAGTATGGAGTTGGGCTGAAGATGCAGCGCCTGGATCTGGTAGTGGTCGAGGACGGCGGTGAGGAACCCGGAGAAGGGCGGGACGAGCCCCGTGAAGACGCTGTAGAGGAAGAAGGGGTAGAACGTCCTCCGCTCGGCAGAGCCCACTAGGAGGATGGTCTCCTTCCACTCGTTATCGTCGATTGCTGTCAGCGGGAGCGCAGTGGCAAGGTGCTTCTCCTCGGTGACGGAGGACGTGCCGAGGGCCGGCGCAGAAGAGGAGGAGGAACTCGCGACCGGCGCGGCAGGTTTCGCCTTCCCAGACGCCATTCCCGAGATGTAGGAGGAAGAAGTGCAGAGGGAAGGAGGAATGAGGCCGGATCTGGAGAAGCTCTCAACTGGGAGAAAGGGGATCTGGAGCAAGGCGAAGAGAAGGCAATGATGGCTCGGTAGCGGGCGCCATTCTTTTGTCAACCAAGGCAGTTGCCGAGGCAGCGTGGGGAACTGGAGACGCCCACGTCCGAGCGTGCCTTGGGCCCGGGGGCTACTGTCAGCGTTCTGGGAACCAGGGTACCCAGACTTGCCTACCTGCGGCCCATAGCATGGCTCCATCGATGGCCTGGTACAGCCCATCTACAAGACCATCAGGACAAGACCCTCGCGAGGGGCCGAGCCTTGCGAGGTGGACGACGCCAAGACCTCCTGAGGGAGCGGCATCCCCAGGCTGCTCCTGAGGAGCGGAGATTCCTATGCAGGTGCTTGGCCTCCTGAGGTTGTGATGACGCAAGCCATGATGATCAAGGCCAGGCGGGCGCCAGTAGGCACAGAGAAGACAGTTTCCTCTTTGGTGCTAAGGAGGCAGGCGCAGGTGTGGGTTCCCGAGGAATCAGGCAAAGGTTTCCATTCCGGTGCAACAAGACCAAGACCACCAGGACGGCAGGACGGATGTCATCGCCGAGCCCACCGTAGCATCACAACCAGAAGCTTTGCAGGCGAAGACCACCTTTCATCAGGATAAGATGTACTACTTGTCCCCTATCAAATTGGCCACTGTGGGATCCCTTCCCGCCTACATTTTGGGGGAAGAGGACCAAGGCCACCATAAGTATAGGCTAGCCACCACCATAGAGGGGGATCCGAACATCTCGACCCATCCCCTCACCAGGGCAGACCTCGCGAGGATGTTCATCCTTTGTACTTGTTCATCCTCAGCCCCTCGCGAGGCCAATCCACCACAAAGTAGGAGTAGGGTTTTACATCGCAAGGTGGCCCGAACCTGGGTAAACTGTCGTGTCCATCTTCTTCCTTGTACATCGAGGTAGGCCATGGGGCGACGAGTTGGTTGGCTGGATAGGTTGAGGTCTTCGCACACGCCCCAGAGTTCGAACCTTCTCTTGGGTCTGCGGAGCCCTGAATCCGACACAATGTTATCGAACGAGCCATGATTCCCAGGTGTTTGAAGTTCATTCCCATTTCTTGCATGGGACCTAAGCATGCACCCAAGGACACACATATGATTTTTCAACCCAGTTTGCTACATTGGAGCATGCGCATGTAGTTCAAATTTGAATTATGCACATAAAATGCCTAGAAAACTCAGTTAATGTATAAAAATGTCCAAACGAACCCCGAATAATTCCAAAATTTAACATAACACTCCTGTCGGGTGTGTTGTATCTAGAAAAAAAATCAAGGCAAGAAGGGGCAACAGATGTTGTTTCGTCCGGAAAGGTGACACACCTTCCCTACCAGACCACAGGGCTTCCTGTGAGAACCTCTGGTTTGTGAGGAGTGTATACCATAACCTGCCCCAAATGGGACATTTTTTTACCATAGCATGTTGGTGCCATTCCATGATAGCATGACAAGTTTCATGAATTTCGTACAAGTTTTGGATTTACTAGAATTTAAATACCAAGTATCTCAATGTTTGCCGGCAAGCAACAGTGCCGAGGTGTTTGAAATTCATTCCCATTTCTTGCATGGGTCCTGAGCATGGACCCAAGGACACACATTTGATTTTTCAACCCATTTTCTGCATTGGAGCAAGTGCATGTAGTTCAGATTTGAATTATGCACATAAACTGCCTACAAAACTCGGTTAATGTATAAAAATGTCCTAATGAACCCAGAAAAATTCCAAATTTTAACACAACACTCTTGTTGATCTATGTTACCACTAGGCGGAAATTTGAAAGCAAAAAGAGGAAACCAATATCGTTTCGTCCACAAAGGTCATACGTTCCCTACCGGAACCATGAGGCTTCGTGTGAGAAGCTCTGGTTTTTCAGAAGCTTATACCCAAATCTGTCCCAAATGGGACAATTTTTCTACCACAAAATGTTGATGCCATTCTATGATAGCATGCCAAGTTTCATGAATTTCAGACAAGTTTTGGATTTACTAGAATTTAAAAACCATGTATCTCAATGTTTGCAGCCGAGCGGCAGTGACGGGGTGTTTGAAATTCATTCCCATTTCTTGCTTGGGACCTAAGCATGCACCTGACACACATTTGATTTTCCAACCCATTTTTCTGCACTGGAGCATGTGCATGTAGTTCAAATTTGAATTATGCACATAAAATGCCAAGAAAACTTAGTTAATGTATAAAAATGTCCTAACAAACCGCGGAAAAGTACAAAATTTAAAACGACACTCCTGTTGTTCTATGTTGACACTAGATAAAAATTGAAAGCAAGAAGAGGCAACAAATATCGTTTCATCCACAAAGGTGACACGTTCCCTACTAGAACCATGAGGCTTCTTGTGAGAAACTCTGGTTTTTGAGAAGCTTATACCCAAATCTGCCCCAAATGGGATTTATTTTTACCACAACATGTTCATGCCATTCCATGATAGCATGCCAAGTTTCATGAATTTCAGACGATTTTTGGATTTACTAGAATTTAAAAACCATGTATCTCAATGTTTGCAGCCGAGCGACGGTGCCGAGGTGTTTCAAATCCATTCCCATTTCTTGTGTGGGACCTAAGCATGCACCAAGGACACACATTTGATTTTCGAACACATTTTTCTGCACTAGAGCATGTGCCTGTAGTTCAAATTTGAATTATGCACATAAAATGCCTAGAAAACACAGTTAATTTATAAAAATGTCCTAATGAACCCCTCAAAAATTACAGAATTTAAAATGATACTACTGTTGTTCTATGTTGACACTAGAAAAAATTTGAAAGCAAAATGAGGCAAAGAATATCGTTTCGTCCACAAAGGTGACATGTTCCCCTACTGGAACCATGAGGCTTCTTGTGAGAAACTCTGGTTTGCGAGAAGCTTATACAGAAATCTACCACAAATGGGACAAATTTTTTTACCACAACATTTTTGTGCCATTCCATGATAGCATGCCAAGTTTCATGAATTTCAGACGAGTTTTCAATTTAATGGAATTTCAAAACCAAGCATCTCAACATTTGCCGGCGACCCACGGTGCCGAGGTGTTTGAAATTCATTCCCATTTCTTGCATTGTACATAAGCATCCAACCATGGACACATATATGATTTTACAACCCAATTTGGTGCAGCGGAGCATGTGCATATAGTTTAATTTTGAATTATGCACCTTAAATGTATAAAAAACTTTGTTAATATATAGAAATGTCCAAATGAACCCCGAATAATATCAATTTTTTTGACTACACTCCCATAGTTGCATGTTCATTGCAGATAGAAGTTCTAGCAATTAAAACACCCTCTTTTGCCGCTATGACTCCATTATGTATTTCAAATCAAGACGGAAAATCAAGTTGGTCACACACAGTTTATTATCACCAACCATGTGTGATGCAGTACAAAATATCTTGGACCACCATCGGAGTAGTATATGGCTTACGCGAGAAGGTTCGTCGACTTTGCGCGCCAGTTTTTCGCTTCACCGAGCCAAAATGTTTGGCTTGCTCGGAAATATCTACCTCCCCGCCCCCTCCCCCTTACCAAAAGCCACATTTCCCCCGTTTTCGCCTTCCTTTCCAAGTTCAAACCTTCACTCCTTGCTTGCAGCGCTACCTCCTCACTGGCGACCCTCCTTCATGCTGCTCGTCCGTGTCGATCCAAGCAGGTAATCCACACCCGATCCCCATCCTCCTCCTCCTTCTACATCCCACATGCCCCGATAGCCGGCGCGACCCCTTCCACCCAAATCACCGACCCCTACCCCAAATAAGCGTCACCCTAAGCCATGGTGCATGCAGTATAGCCAGGAGCTCAAGGAGCATTTGGCAGCGGAGAAGCAAATCGCGGCCGCACGCGCGGATGAGGTTGCGATGGCTGTCATTCGTGCCGACCCCCAAATCTTGGAGGAGCACCTCACTGTCGAGGCCACCGTTGATGCCTCGAGCGCCGACGCCGCGGCACGATTGGCTGCTTTAAATGACAGTTCATGGCATTTCCTCGAGGCCACTGTCGGTGCCTTTGACAAAGACTACGAGGTGTTTTCTCAGCGTGCCCGTGCTTACCTAAACTCGAGAGCCAGCAGGTTGGTCCCCGGAGCGGCTCAGGCAACTGACCACTACGAGGAGGGCACCCATGATGTAGAGGCCTCGCCCTCTTCCATGTCCAAGGAGCCAATCATCATCGATATCTCCGACGATGAGGAGTAGCTTGTCTTATTAGCTCACTATAAGGACCTATGTTCAGTTAGCTAGCTACGCCAATTAGGCATGCTCAGTTTACTCGTTGCATGTGCTGCTCCTGCCTTTCCTTACCAAATTCTAGTGAATTGTCCTATCTACTTTTACCATGCAATATGTTCCTCTAGTGTATATGTTCTATATGTCGTGCAATGTGGTGCTCACTTATTAACTGTTTGGTTAATTTGTTGTCATGTTCAGTTAACTGTTTGGTTCAATTCTGCAATGTGATGTTCAATTCTTCTAGGTGCAATTTTGTATTGTCTTCCATATGAGAAATAAATTGAATTTGGCTGTACAAAATACATGAGAAACAAATACAATTGCTATATTTCCAAGTTCTCAAGCATGCTTGGTTGGCTTAACTGTCTGATCTTCTAATATGTTATATATTGTGCAATGTGGTGCTCAGTTAATGTTTGGTTCATTTGTTGTCGTGTTTAGTTAACTGTTTGGTTCAAGTCTTCAATGTGATGTTCAATTGTTGTGGGTACAATTTTGTATTGTTATGCATGTGAGGAATAAATCGAATTTGGTTGTACTAACTACATGAGAAACATATACAATTGCAGCATTTCCTAGTTCTTAATCATGCTTGGTTTCGATAAATGGCTTTTCCATGTGGCTCGAATTAATCTGCTGAATATGCAATGTGTTTGTTTTTCATCAACATATTTTACTGATAGTATGCCAACACTGACTTAACCTGATCAATATCTACCTTATATGTGTTGCAGGGAAACAATGGGAAGCACTGAGGTTTACAATCGAGGTGTGCACATGCATGGTCCTTGTCTAATAGCACATTATTGTGCATTTGCAGGAACCATTCTAATATTTAGGTTTTTAACAATTTGGTCTTGCACATGTAGGTCCTGTTGTCAGAGGTTTTGACCCACTATTCAAACCATTTTGCATATGGGGAAATAAGTTGTCCATGAATATCAGCCAAGTCCAGAAACTAAGAAAGATTGTTAGGATAAAGAAACTAGCGACGAGAAACAACAAGATCCTTGTGTGAAAAATGAAGAAGACATCAGTGCACCACAGGATGGTACTAACTATTATACCTTGTCTTTTTTATTCCTTTGCGCCATTTCTGAATTTAGAGAAGATATTTATACATATCTTTGTCTTCAGGCCTTTCCAAAGTAGTTCACTGATGATTACCTCTCAAACCACATGTATGGTCAGGAGGCGAGGAAGGTATTCATACAACACCCACGGTACAATATTGAAGTCTTCCTCAAGACACTACAAAAAACGACACATCCGTGACATTTTGGCCCGAACGAATTTTTTTTCTGTCTTGCTTATGACACTTCTATGACGATAATTGTGACAAAACCACGTATCATCATAGATGTGGTGGGCTCCTACTTCTATGACAAAAAACCATGACAGAAAATGGGCTTTTCGTCCTGGCTGGGCTGGAGATGCACCTGCATGACATTCCTTGGGCCGTCCATGACGAAAAAAATCATGGTAGAAGCGAGGGCGAGGAAAATATCGGGGTGTTCCCTGTTACGGTGGGTGGTCGAGGCCGAGCGATGCGCTGTGGTTTGCGTGTTTCTGTCGTGTACGCGCGTGTGTGCGAGGCGTTGGCTAACTGAACCCGAGCGATCGCACTGCTAGCTACGTTACTGAACCTGAGCGATCGATCCCTTGGCTGTTAACTGAACCCAAGCGATTCATTCGCCGCTGACTGGACCCAAGCGATTCCTTCGCTGCTGCTGCTACTAACTGAACCCGAGCGATCGATCACTGCACCTGCTTACTGAAGGTGATCGAGCCCCCGTGCGAGACATAGCCAGCCGGTGTTGGGTTGCCTCTTAATGAATAGTGACTGTTGCTATCGTGCGCGCGGTACGTAAAACGAGTCGAGACGTGGTGAGTCGAGCTGGTTGGTTGGCTGTGGATGAACAGTTCCCGGTGGGTGTTGGATGAACATGACCCCGTGGTAGTAGCTAGGCCGTTGCCGCTGGATGAACAGGACCCCGAGGAGGCCGTCGCACCCCAGCCGGTTGGGGGTGGATGAACAGGACCCCGTGGAGGCTCTATGAACAGTAGACGGTGGAGGCTGTATGCATGAACAGTAGCTGGTGGCGGCTGGAGGAAGTCGACGATGGATGAAAAGTAGCCCTTGGAGGCTGGAGCGAGGCAGTAGAAGATGGATGAACAGGACCCCGTTTCGACCGTAGGTGCTCCAACAGAAGTCCGTTTCCTCTATTTTGCGGTACGCCACACCCCTCCTGATGAACATGACCCCGTTTCGACCGTAGGCACTCGAACAGAAATCCGTTTCCTCCGTTTTGCGGTACGCCACACCCTTCCCAATGAACAGGACACCATTTCGACCGTACGCGGTCGAACAGAAGGCTGTTTCCTCCGTTCTGCGGTCCGCCAGACCTTATTTCGGTTATTCCGTCCAAGCCGGTTGGCTCCCGATGAACATGGCGTATTCCAACCCAGTCGGTTGCCTCCCGATGAACATGACGCTGTTTCCTCCGTTGGGACCCAACCGGTTCGCTGCCAATGAACAGGACGACGTTGTTGTACGCGTTCGGGACCCCCCCCCCCCCCGTATGTACGTACGTAGCCGTATTTACTTTGTTGCAGCGTGGCTGTACGTACGTGTACATGATTTATACAGGACTGCCTCAGCTGCTATGTCACACGTGCCGCTCCTTGCTCAGCCACAGTTCATCCTTGCAGAGAGACCGATCAACCAGTATGTACGTACATGTTCGCTACCAGAGAGACAACCCTACGTACAGTTCGATCGGGTGTGTCCAAGCAGTCAGGGAGGATAAGGAGGCACTTCCTTGAGTGTGAAGATATAGCTAATGGGTCCCAGCTATCAGGGGAGGAATCATTTTTTTGCCCTCCTTGCGTGCGAAGATGTAGCTTGTGGGTCCCATCTGCCAGGGGGAGAAAACATTATTTTTCAAGGTAAAAAGTATGCAGTTGCATGCATGCGTCCATGGGCGTGGTACGTCCCCACTGTCAGCCTCTCCACGTACAGTCATCTTCCGATGACTCTCGTTTCTTGACCACATTGACCACACCGTGCTGAGCGCACCAAGGCCGGTGGACGACGGCGAGGCCCCAGATTGGAACGACCCGGAGATGGGGAAGATGCGGCAGTGGAGTCGCAGACGGAGAGGAGTGGGAAACTTGACTGGTTCGGGTGCGGGGTGAGCCTACACTCGGCAGAGAATAATAACAGAGGTGCGGAGGAGTGGAGGGATGGCCTGGCCATCGGTGTGGTAGCGGTTCGCTACGAGGCGCTCGAAACAACGCTGTTGGACACCGGATGCTTGAGCAGGCAGTCCCAGCAGCGCTGGAGGAAGAAGACGAGAGATTGAAGAAGAATGCCAGCCGTTGGATGTAAATCCAACGCCTTGCTTAGGCTTCGACCTTTGTATTTTTTTGCGAAAGTGCTTAGGCTTCGACTTACTAGCCCACATGTCAACCCGTCCATTTGTTTTTTAGTCCATTTGGTGGGCTGGGTGAAACAATGATGTAGCGTCTATGCAGCCCATTTATATATTATGTTAGAATTTAAAGCCCATTTGCGTTTTTCTCGAAATCCGTGGACTTGCTGGGCTGGGTGAAAATATCATGTTGGGCTGGGCGCAGAAATGTTATAAAAACATAAACACATGATTGCACGTCTATTACTGCATTGGTCAGTAAAATCTTTGCAAGGTTATGTATGCAATCACCAGGAGTTAACTTGCCAAGTTATATATAAACAATTATTATTATTATTTTGTAAGAACTTTTGATTTACGAAATAAAATATCATTTTAATTTGATGAGTTAATAGGACGTGGGGTAATATTATTTTTTAGGCTAGAAGTGAGACAGTTGAGTTGGTTCAAGGGGAAAGTCCTGGGAGAAAACTCAGATTACATCGAAAAAGAAAGTGGGAGAAAATTCAGATATAGGATTAAGAAAAACAAAAAATAAAGGAAGTGGGAAGGTCTATACAATGGTTGGATGAACGACAGGTTTAACAGAACCTTATGTTGTTTTTGTTATATATGTGTAATAAAATAAGATATAAATATAAGTATAAGTATATATATACTTACTATTATAGAAGGGAAAACATAGGTTCAGTTTTGCATTCTTATAGAAAAATAGAACTGAGTTGTGCATTGTCTTGAAAAAACAAACATAACTTGTGCTGCTGATGTTATAGACAAGCTAGGCTGGGAGGCCCAGAGGCCGCTTGATACCTGCTGGATCCCAAAAAAAAGTTGAAACCTGCTGGATCAACTGTGTCTGCATGTCGTGGGCTGCGCGTGTTAAACAACAAAACCTAGGCCATGGACCTGGTGGGCCCGACTGTCAGCCTCTCGACGAACAGTCGTCTCCCGATTCCTCTTGTTTTGTTGACCATGTTGGGAATGACAGACGGCACCGCCGCGGCGAGAGCACCAAGGCAGAGGATGACGTCGAGACCTCGGACCGGAACAAACCAGAGCCGAGGAAGACGCAGGCGGAGGGACTGAGCTTCAGTGCCGTAATTTCACATGAAGTTGGGTCAGTGACATGTGGGCCTAACAGACGGCTGGCCCATATGTCACTGACCCAACTACAGGTGCAGTTACGTCACCGAAGCTGCGCCCCAGGTGGAGGGGAGTACCGAGGGTTGACTTTTTTGGGTGCAGGCTAGACAACATGTATGTGAATTATTTCATCCCAACCTATTTTAGAAAGACATCATATAGTTTTGTCATGTCATCCTATTTAGATACTCATCATATGTTGAATTATGCCATTATATCATGTTAAGTTCTCCATCATATATCTGAAACTATGTCATGCTATCCTGTTTAGTTAGCCATCATATATGTGAAATTGTGTCATGCTGTCCTGTTTGGTTAGACAACATATATGTGAATTACCACATCTGTCTATCATACAATGTCTATACATTCAATTTCTTTTCTTGTTTTTCAGCCATTTGAATTGGAGGGGGTGATGGCAGTATCTAAGGGAGTAAAAACCCGTTCTTCACAAAAGACGGTGCTACCCGTCGATGCAGATAGAACCATGGTTGTACTGGCCCACGAACTAGCCTCACCACATATAATCGAGACTCTTCCAGATTGTACAATTACACCGTTGGACAGAGAACCAGCTACACCCCATCTAACCCCAACCCCAGCAGATAGTAACCCACTTCTAGTTGACACAGCACCATGTCCACCATAGAGTACCCCCAGACGAGCAGTTTGTAAAGCAACTGCAATGCCCAAAGCACGAAGACCACCACAACGAATCCAAACTCCATGTTTAAAGCAGAAGAGCAACTGTTCTTAGGTCAGATTCCGTAGCTATGGCCCATACTCCTTTGCTCTTGCATCACTGTATTTACTCATACCAACTAATTTCGAATTTGAAGGATCCAATTGAAACTCCAATGGTGCAACAGGTATGTTTTAAACCTATTTCTTTAACTGGATTGTTGTTCTAACTTCTTGCTCTATGTTGATTTCAGTTTTAGTTGTATAAATAGTTGTTCTCATGTCATGCACATTACAAGTGTTGCCAGTGCTGTGTAGTTTCCCACACTTATATTCTGTCTATGCTGTTGTGTCTTAAAAAGATATGATTTGAACTATGTCTCTATCTTGATTTGGCAACATAAACTAGAATGATATAGATAATACAGTGACCATGGTACATAGATATATGTTTGTTTCATGCTGTTATCCTGTCCACCTTACTACTGAACTGGTTTACCAAAATGAGTTTCATATACTACATGCTAAACCTGTGATGTGTCTACTTGTTTCTCTTGTAGAATGCGAACAGAATGTTGGAGAAGAGCACCCCATTATGCAATGGTAGAGAAAGTAATGCAGATAAGGTTCAAGATAGCGAGACAACCCTATTGGTCTCCAAGAAAGGTCATAAAAACTATCTTGTAGACAGTGAGACAACCCCAAAGTCCTGCGTTGATGTAGTGTTTGAGTTACTGGTCACTACCGCTGGCAGAGGCTCTTGGAACTCGCTGCCTGAATCACTTTGGCTTCTTCAGTCTCAGCTACAAGCTGAAAGGCATCAGTCAGCTGTGCTGTGGCAAGAAGCCGAAGGACTAAGAAAGTCCCTGCAGAATTCAGATGCATACTTTCTGGTGCAATAGCAAGCGCTGGACGATTTTAGCACCAAACAAGAGAAAACTAATAAGCTTGCTAAGCTTCTTGCCAGCATGGTAGGTATCCAGGATATCGTTTCTTGAGCTCTTCTGAAGTGGTTGTAGTTCTAGTCTTGTTTTGCTATCGCGTTTATTTTCACTGTTGGCCAATTTAGACGCCCAGTGTATGTAATATGCTGCTTTGTTCACTATATTTGCACTGATGGCGAACTTTGATGCCGAGTGGATGTAATATTTGTAGTAGCCATAATAGCCTAGCGTAAGTTGCTTACTTATTTATTTCCTTATTGTCTTGTTTATTTTTTTGCTTGTAGTCGCTGCAGTTCTTTTTCCGCGGTAACCTTTTTATTTAGAACTAGGCCACAATAACCAAGGGCAACATACGGACCATTGTAACCATGGTCCTGCTGCCTGCTGTAGTGGGTCTCCTAAGGTCTGTATGATCCATGGGCCTTCTATGAGCCGTAGATTCAATGGGACTTCTACGGGCCGTATGATTGATTGGCCAAACATGGGCCGTACTTTCATGGACAATTAACGGACCGCAATATGGGCCATAAACGGGCTATAATGGGAAACGTCTGTTTATGGTCCGACCATAACGAGCCGTTAATAGGCCCATGTGTACAATGGGCTTAATTCTATCGACAGGCATAACGGGTCGTTAATGGGCCATATTTGATGACGCTATGAAAATGGCCCAACGGATTAAAGGGCCACAGACGGGCCGACTTTAACCACGGGCTGAATATGGCCCACAAGCGGAACAAGCTAATAACAGACCGTAAGTAATCGAATGCCGGAAATGAGCCCAATAATAAATGGCCCCTTAGAAGGCCAAAAGATAACACGGGCTAAAACGGCCCAATCGAATAATGGGTCGTTAATGGGTATAAAGCGATATACTGTTCATTATGGGCTAGTTTCACCACGGGCCCTTTATGGGCCAAGATTTACAAAGGGCCTCATATGGGCCGAAAGACGTCATGGGCCATACATGGGCCGGAAGTTACAACGGGCTGGAATCATATTGGACGGCCCATATGGCGCTACTGGGCCTAATTCTGATAGGCTATAACGGGTCGTGAGTTAGCGGGCTGTAAATGGGCTATATGCGAGCAGGCCGTTAACAGCGCTTCCATGGGCCGAGCCGCTACCTTTTGACTAAGTCAAACGGGCCGGCCTTTTGACCTGAATGGGCCACTGTTGGGCCAAGCCACATGTTGACGTATCATAGGCGTGTCCCCTCCATTCGCTGGATGACATCTGTCCTAGCACTGAGCTGACACATGGATACACCGGCGAATGAGATTTTACACGTGGAAAATCCCCATTGGTCGGGGCTCTTAACGGGTTATCGGATCCAAACCAGAACCCGATAGCTTAACGGCGACCCGTTATGGTGGATGCCACTTGTCGGTTACCCACTACTACAGGATGCTGCTAACGCGACACTACGATCAGAGACCCTTTGATGAAACTGTGTGCGATGCATTAATCACAAACGGTGATGTAAAAAAACCGTCAAAAAAGACGCAAAACATTTGCGATGAATGATACATCAAACACGATTCAGATTTTAGTTGCGTGTGCGATGCTGGGCATACAGTTGATCCATACGAACTGTTTGCGATGAGACAGAACAACAGAAACGGGCAGCCAGATCAAGGTGTGTGCGATATACGGCATACAGTTCGCTCCAATGAACCGTTTGCGACGATCGAGGTGAACACAAACAATTCGGCGTAACAAGATGTGTGTGATACCCGGCAAACAGGTCGGTAATCAGAATTGTGTGCGATCATTATAGACAGCCCATACGGTCTTTTTTTGTGAATTGTGTGCTTGTCAGGGCACACAGTTCAACAAACCAACCTGTGGGTGATAATGTAGAAGATCTCTGTCGACTATGTATTACTAACCGTCTGTAATGAGATTGACAGGATAAACAAAGATAACAAATTAATATGAGCGAACGGAAACAGAGATATATACAGTCTGCTTAATTTAGTCATTCTTCTTCTTGTTGTTGTTGTTGGATGGCCCTGCGACATCGTCTTGGCGAGCATGCTTCTTGCTGCTGGCCATTGGCTTTTCATCGCCGCCGCCGTTGTCATCGTCGCTGCTGTCGTCGTCCTCCTCCTCCTCGTTGGACCATTCCTCCTCCTCATCATCGTCGTCCTCTTCTTCGTCCTCTAACGGCTCCTCGTCCATCTGGTTGTCATCTGATGACTCCGGAGGCGGTGTCCCTTCCATGATCCGGATATAATCGAGGTCTGGGCTCGACGCCGGACTCATGGAAGACGAGCGGGATGATTCCGATATTGACCTATCATCGGGCGCCAGACTGCTGGCCGAACTGTCATCCTCGCTGTCGCTCGACATGGCTGCAGAGTGTGTGCCAGTGTGTAGCGCGGCCTGCCGGGGACGATGAGGATGGTGGACACTTAAGCAGGGTATGCAGAGAAGAGGAAATGCCAATTGAAGCGGGGGTTGACGTATTATCTAACCGCTAATATAATCACCGCAATTATTTGTACCCAGTCGCTCCAAATTCCCGGGATTGCGCAGGACTCCTATTGGCTATTTGGCTAGTTTCTTTTTTCAGGACAAAAACAAGGAACGAGTTTTGGGATTAGGCACCAGTACCGGTATGAACGGAGTAGGACAGTTGGCAAGCAATACATTGAGCTCTTCTTATTGATAAAGCCAGTAATAATCAAACTACAAAGGAAAATATCTGCACGAATCTTCGCGTAACATCAATGGCATAGGACCTAGATGTGCATTACTTAGAGCACATCTAGACGTGCTTTAGCAATACTGTCAAACAAAACCCCTAATCATCATTGCAAACAGTGCATAGAACATGGCTAATGCGACAACCACAACTACACATGCTAGTTCCTTCTTGTCTCTTGCTTTCATCTGTTGCCTGTGATTGATTCTTTCTTGCTTCATCGTACTGATTGTACATTCCCGATCAGCCAGTTTCTTCTTCAGCTTTACGTTATCTTCTACGAGCTTGGTGATAACACTCCGAGCCCTGCCATGCCATTCTTCATCCAGCCAGTTAACAAAGGCACAAGCCTCATATCCCTGCCAATGTTAAATAGTATTTAGGATGAGCGGTGGCATTAACTCAAGTAAAATGATGAACTTAGCACTAACCTCTAAGGGGCAACTGAGAAACTGCCTGCCAATGTCGAATCCCTCCGTGCATACACGTCGAGCGGGAGTGTGCCCATGCACACAACTCAACTTTTGGTACTTCTCGGTGGCGCAAAACTTGGAGTCGAACTCGTGTTGCGGGAGTCTGGAGTCATGCTCCGGATCCGGTGGCAGATCGCTTTCCTGGGGGGGGGGGGTTCATTCAGGACGGATTCAGCAAGGAGCTACTTTGGACATGCTAAAAAAGATCGGGATAGATTGGAACCTGACAGGACGATTCGGATCTGTAGTACACCTGCCTTCTGAGGACCTTAGGCAAGTGCTCGGCGGCGACCGCCGTCGTGGCGGCGATACGAGCAGGAGCAGCCGCACCAAAACCATCAGCACCACTCATCTGCATTCCCCCAATGTCAGTGCCACGCGAGGGAATTTGGAGGCTATGTAGGGATTTGGGGGAAATGGGGAAACTGTGGGGATAAGCTAACGGTCGGGAACTACTTATGGCACTATATGTTGTATATGGCACACTGTTTATACATGTCATTTGTGTTAGGTATTACAACGTCACACACGTTTTCTGCACCAAACCGTGTGAGAAGACAACATAGGTTAGACACGGTTGCCGTTACATAATCGTATGTGATGTACTACCCTGTACATATAGTTGAGTTACAGTGATACCGTGTAAACAGCCGCTCTGCGGATATCCGTAAAAAAAACAGCGGCCACCAGAGAAGAGGTCAATCCTCGGTTGGTGGGCGGTGGTGGCGTCATAGGAGGTCAGTCCTCGGTCTGCGGTGGGAGATAGGAGGAGCTCAACCATCGAGGTCGGCGGCGGCGTGATTCGAGCGCATCCATCGTGGTCGATGGTGGGATAGTGGAGGTAGAACTTCAGGCGGCAGCCGCACTAAGCTTCGCTCCTTGACCATGCTGTCTCAGCGTGCCACCGCATCGTGCTTCTTTGTCTGCTGGCTAGAGGTCGCCGTGCGGCTAATTAATTAAGGTATTCTTTTCGTGAGTGGCTTAATTAAGGTATTCAATTCCTAAGGGTAGTGTTGTACTAGTACTCTGCGTGTAAATTGACTGGCCATTAATTTTTGTCATTGCACGTCTGGATAACAATATGGAGCGCCCTCAGTAATTATGAAAATAAAACCTTGTGATTTATGCACGCATATTTGGGCAGCAGTTAATCCCTGTATTAGTGTTGTTGTTTTGTTTTTAATTACCATTCGTGTGGTGCAGATGGAACGATCTCGATGGATGAAGGATCGGAAAACCGCAGATTTTATCAGTGGCCTGACAAAGTTCATGAATTTGGCTGAAAGTACAAAGAGGAGAATTGGTGATGCGGATTACATCCTGTGTCCATGTACTGATTGTGCCAATACAGAGTCACATGAAGTTGCAGATGTCCAGTGGCACTTAGTCTCTCGGGGATTCATGGATGGATATACACGTTGGACCAGACACGGTGAAGAGAAGGTCATGGATGAAGATACCCAGGGCTACGAGATGCCAAACCCCGATCAGTGTCACATGGATGTTGAATCTAACATCAGGGCAGAGCCGTCAAGCTACCAATGGAACACCGGAAAGCCGTAACGGCCACTGGAAAACCAAGACGTCGAAGCAGATGACGACGATCTTGATATGCCGGATTTTGCTGCTATGATTGCAGGTTTCGAGGGCCCAAAAAAGGATATGATTGGGTACAAGGATCTGCCAACCATTGATGCGGACTCCAAGAAAGAATTGTATCCAGGTTGCAAAAAGAAATATTCCAGGTTGAGTTCCACCCTGGCGCTTCTCAGATTTAAAGCAGCAAATGGTCTATCATACAAGGGCTTCACACAGATGTTAGGTCTTTTCAAAGAAATTCTTCCAGAAGATAATGTGCTCCCCAGAAGCACGAATGAAGCGAAGAAATTTGTTTGCCCATTGGAACTTGAAGTACAAAAGATACATGCTTGTGTGAATGATTGTATATTGTACCTTGGTGGGTACAAAGATTTGCGTGCATGTCCCACATGCATGCATGCACGATACAAGCGCAGGAGAGCAAAGGAAAAGTACAAATTGGACGATGAGATCAAGACAGGAATCTCGTTCAAGGTTGTTTGGTACTTGCCTTTAATTCCAAGGTTGAGGCGTTTGTTTGCAAACCCTAGAGAGGCAAAGAGGTTGTGGTGGCATCATGATGAGCGAATTGCGGTAAGTATATGAGGCACCCAAAAGATGGGGCTCAGTGGGAATTAATCGACAACAAGTTTGAAGACTTTGCCAAGGATCCTAGAAGTATAAGGCTCGGGGAGTGTACTGACGGGATGAATCCTTTTGGCGATATCAGCACCAATCACAGCACATGGCCGGTGCTTCTGTGCATATATAACCTAGCTCCTTGGTTGTGTATGAAGAAAAAATACATTATGATGTCAATGATTATCCAAGGCCCGAAGCAACCTGGAAATGACATCGACATTTACTTTCAGCTACTGGTAGAAGAACTGCTGACAGTGTGGATAGATGCACCTACTGTAGAATGTTATGATGCTTACAGAAAGGAGATTTTCGATCTACATGCGATGCTGGTGCACACCATTCAAGATATGCCGGCATTAGGCAACACATCGGGGCAGAAAACAAAGGGAGATGTAGGGTGTGTCACATGCATGGATAGGATAGCTAGCAGAAGACTTCCCAAGTCGCACAAAACTGTGTATTTGCCTCATCGTAGGTTCCTACGGAAAAATCACCCATACCGAAAGATGAAAGCTGAATTTGATGGTACGGCAGAGGTAGGTGTGGGCCCAAGACCCTATGATGGGGAGGTGGTCCACAACATGGCTAAACAAATTAATGTTGTGCTTGGCAAGAATCACCCTTTGACGGTGAAACAAACACCCAAGGATCAAGTGTTTAAGAAGAAATCGGTGTTCTAGAAATTACCTTACTGGGAGATTCTACGTGTACGTCACTGCATCGATGTCATGCACGTAGAGAAGAACGTATGTGAAAGCATCCTTGGTACTCTGCTCAAGATTAAAGGTAAAAGAAAGGATGGTGAGGGTTCATGGCTCGATATGCTTGCTGATCAATCAAAATGCAAGAGTGAAGAAGAAGATGATGAAAAATTCATCAAAGCTTGCCAGAGTTACAATTTCAGTACAAAAGAAGCAACACAGTTCTTCAACTATTTGTTGTCAGTTAAGACACCCTCTTCCTACTCCGCAAACATCAAAAGTCTCGTGGATGTGAGCTCGGGTAAAATGAAGTTGGGACACATGAAGTCACATGATTGCCATGTAATGTTGACACAAATCCTCCTGGTGGCCATCAGGAATCTGATGGACAATGATATAAGAAACACACTCATTGAGCTCTGTGATTTCTTCAACCAACTATGGCAGAAAGTTGTAGATCCTGAAGAGTTGGATCATACGCAAGATGATATTGCAAGAATATTGTCCACCCTAGAGATGTTTTTCCCACCGTCATTCTTTGATGTCATGGTCCATCTCACTGTGCACCTTATCGACGAGATAAAGTATTGTGGTCCTGTGTTTCTTCGGAACATGTATCCCTTCGAGCGGTTCATGGGAATACTGAAGCGCTTTTGTCAGAACCGAAACCATCCAGAGGCAAGCATCCTACAAGGTTATACCGCGGAGGAGGTGGTTGAGTTTTGCACCGAATACATGAAACAAAGACCTATAGGTTTGCCCCTCTCTCGCCATGAGGGAAGGCTAAAAGGTAAGCCGGTCCTTGCTGGCATGCAAATGGCTACACCCGGAGAATTGGCAGAGAAAGCCAATTTGACGGTACTGCTTAACAGCCCAGTTCTCAACGCTTATGCCGAAGAACACTTGGTGGAGATACGCCGAAGCTTCTTACCAATGGTACCTTCATCAGATGTGGAGATGAAGGAGCACACTAAGAACTACGCCGAATGGCTGAAGAATCATTTGGCACAAGGATCCATCGATGACATTGCTATGTGGTTGGCACAAAAGCCATCACCTACGGTGTTGACGTACCAAGCATATGACATAAATGGATACACGTTCTACACTGAGGAACATGATCAGAAGACCTCATATCAGAACAGCTCTGTTCGAATAGATTGCATGACTGTAGATGAAGCTGATAAAAGGGTATTCTATGGAACCATCAAAGAGATTTGGGAGCTTGCCTATGTGAAAGTTAAGGTGGCATTATTCAGGTGCGCATGGATCCCTCTTGGTCATGTAAAGGTTGATGATTGCAGGAAGACCTATGTTAACAGGACAACGATGGCATATCATGCGGACCCGTTCATTCTTGCCAGCGATGCTACCCAGATTTTCTTTGCGGAAGACCCCTTGCATAAGAACTGCCATGTAGTGGTGCATGGGAAGAGGAGGGTACTGGGTGTCAAGGATGTTGCCGATGAGGACGAGTACGATGAATTTGCTGAGTTGCCAGCCAAGGGATCATGCACCCGTGTAACAGAGCAACGTAAAATCATCAAAAAACCCAAGTTCATTCGGGGTCAACGTAATGATCCTAGTTCCCCCATGTACATGGGAATTAAGCCGTAAGACTAGTCTTTATGCCTACCCTGCAACTTAATTCGTTCAATTTAGAACTGTCGCGTGTACTGAATTTGTGAGTTATGCCCAGTTTTCTGTTAATGTAAGAACCGTTAATATGTTGACCTTGATATGTTGTCAGCTCAGGCAATGAATATGAACTATTTTTTGTTATTATTATTATTATTATTATTATATCATAGAGGTAGCACAATCAATTGATCTCACTACAGTATGTGTGAACAAAAATATGCAATCTGGTTTGCGAATAGCACACGGTTCGTTGATGAAAGCCGTGTGCCGACCAAACCCCGCCCGCGATCTGAGTCGTGCTTTCTGATTGGCCAGAACCCAAACCCCACGGATCGTACGTCTACACCGTTGGATGCTCCTTGATCGAACGGCGATCCTCATCCCTTTCGACAGCACATGCAGTTCCGGTTCATGTAAATTTTTTCAAATAGCAAACGGTTCACTCACGAAAGTCGTGTGCCTACCAAACCGTGGCCGATGCCCCCCCATGTAACGCGTGCGATCTCAGTCGTGCGTTCTGATTGGCCAGAACCCAAACCCCACAGATCATACGTCTGCACCGTTGGATGCTCCTTGATCGAACGGCGATCGTCATCCCTTTCGACAGCACATGCAGTTCTGGTTGTAATTTTATTTTTATGCACAAAATGCATGTTAAACTCAAAAAATGTCTTAAATATAGCTAACGGTACCTGAAATGCGCCAGAAAATCAAACCCGTGGTATAATGGTGATTGAGTACCGTGAAATTTTTATGAGGCCAAACGATGAAGTCACCGGCCACTGGAGTTTGAATTGACACGTCTCCTTTTGGAAACCATGATCCTTGAGATGCTCCGGTTTGGAAGGAGCGATCATCAAAACTTGTGCCAAACTTTACCAATTTTTTTCCACGGGGTCGTGAGAGCACGCCACGGGCACACATCGATTTTGATGATGTCCGGACTCCTTCTAAATTTCCTGTGATTAGAATACCAACTAAGCCTACGCCAGTGGCCGCACCTCGCGGCCGAAATGTTTGAAACTTCTCCCTGCTTCTCGAACAAACGGATGAAAACTCGCAAAGCGACGCACAAATGATTAGTACACCTTCTTTGCTAGGCTGATCGTAATGGGAGTATCATAGCTAGTATCATGCATGCCAACTAGGCAATTCTGATGAGCTGTCATAGAATTAAATGAAGAAAGAGAGGGTTAAGTATCATATCATGATACCGTATCATAATAAATGCTATGCTACTATGTGTCATGCATGACAATAAATAAAATACTACATGATACTAACTTATGATACTATGCGCGCATTACAGAGGTAGTATCATATACTAGTATCATATGCATGATACTAGTATATGATACTCTCCATTAGGCTGCTTCCAATGCATTGGTGCTTACATGAGGTGCTAAGCATATTAAATACTTTAGCAACTAAAGACCCCAATGCATAGGTGCTTAACTTGTTGGTGCTAAGTATCCTTCATTTAATGATTTTGCAACTAAAGTTCTTCATGCATTGGTGGGATTCTTCCATTTAAGTGTTTTGCCTAGCTAGGTTCTCGCGCTTGGCATTGTTTTCTTCCTGGGGTCACCACACTCATCTCTCTCCTCTTAATTACCTTGCCACATCAGATTTTTTGCCTACATGGCAGCCTTAGCACCTGTACAAGGTGGAGCATTGGGAGGTTTAGACTAGTCACAATGGGTATAGTAACTTAGACTAGTAACATATGCATGTTACTAGTCTATGTTACTACCTCTATAGTGGGGAGTAACATATGTGTGGTGTCATGCAACACTTCATTTATTAGGTTGTAGACTCATCTTCTCTTGGTATGTGTGATGTTACACTAACTAGCTATGTTACCACATAACTCTCTTTCCTCATTAATTACTTACCACATCATCTGTTTTGCCTAGAGATGTGTGATGTTACCACCTATGTTACCCCCACTGTGGGTAGTCTTACAACCAGCCTTATCATATACTAGTATCATGCATATGATACTATAGTATATGATACTACCTCCGTAATGCGCGCATAGTATCATAAGTTAGTATCTTAGGTTGCCTTATTAATTGCCATGCATGACACAAAGTAGTACAACATTTAATATGATACGGTATCATGATATGATACCACACCCTCTCTTTCCTCATTTAACTGTGTGCCACTACATCATCCAAAAAGTCTAGTTGGCATGCATGATACCGCTTATGATACTCCCATTACGACGAGCCTTAGGGTGGCCATATAGTGGGGGTATCATAGCCGGTAGCATGCACTCGGGAATAGCAAATATGATGATGTGGCAAAGAAGTAACATAGGTAGATACCGTAACATAATAAATATGGTATACTACTTTGTGTCATGCATGGCCATAAATACGGTCATCTATGATACTACTCTATGATACTATATGCACTATGAAGGTACGTACGTAGTATCATACACTAGTATCCTATGCATGGTACTATAGTATATGATACTCCCCACTATAAGGCTGGCCATAGTGGTGGTATCATAGCCGATATCATGCACTCGAAAATAGCAAGTATGCTGATGTGGCAAAGAATTAAATAAGATAGAGAGGGTTAGAGTAACATATAGCTAGGTAGATACCGTATCATGTTAAATGCGATGCTAATTTGTGTCATGCATGGCAATAAATATGATTATCTATGATACTACTCCATTATACTATGCACTATAATTGAAGGTAGTATCATACACTAGTATCATATATATATATATATATATATATATATATACATATATATATATATACATATATATATATACATATATATATATATATGCATGATACTAGTATATATGCCACTCTCCACTATGAGTAGCCTAAGTATAGCCTATAACTAAAACACCCACATGTAGTTGCAGTAGGCTTTTTGACTTTAATTATATGCACTAAAATGCAAGGTAAGTGCAAAGAATGACTTAAACATATATAGCAGAGACGAGACCTGAAATGGGCTAGAAAATCAAACCAAGGGTATATCCGCGATTGTTTACCATGATTTTTTTTCGAGGCGGAACGATGTAGTAACTGGCGATTTCGAGTCCGAAGTGCCGCGTCTCCTTTTGGAAACTATGATCCTTCTTGTGAGATGCTCCGGTATGGAAGGTGCGAGCACCAAAACTTGTGCCAAACTTTACCAAATTTTTTCCATGCGATCATGAGAGCACGCCACAGTGACACAATGATTTTTTTTATTTTTCAGACTATATTAAGATACCAACAAGGCCTACGCCTCTGGCCGCACCCTACAGCCGAACTGTTTGAAGTTTTTTCCCGTTTCTCAGACAATGAATGAAAACTCGCAAAGCGACACACAAATGATCTTGCTAACACCCACATGTATTTGCGACTATATATATATATACAAACGAGATCTTTTTTTTGCATATTCAAAGTTTGAGATTGCTAGCTAGGCCTGCCGCCTGGTAAAATGTACCAGAAAATCGAAACATAGGGTACAATCATGATTTCTTACCGTGGAAAAAAATTTGGAGGCGAAACGCTGAACTCATGTTTTCATTCAAACAAAAATATGCTGTTAGTTAATGTAAATATTTTCAAATAGCACATGGTTCACTCATGAAAGACGTGTGCCCACTAAACCGTGGCCGATGCCTCCCTGCCACGCACGCGATCTGAGTCATGCGTTCTGATTGGCCAGAACCCAAACCCCACGGATCGTACGTCTGCATCGTTGGATGCTCCCAGATCGAACGGCAATCCTCATCCCTTTCAACAGGAAATGCAGTCCGGCTAGGATTTGATTGATATGCCAAAATGCATGGTAAATGCCAAAAAAATGTCTTGAATATAGCACACGAGACCTTAAATGCGCCAGCAAATCAAACCCGTGGTATAATGGTGATT
This sequence comes from Thinopyrum elongatum, assembly GCA_011799875.1. Classification (NCBI taxonomy): domain Eukaryota; kingdom Viridiplantae; phylum Streptophyta; class Magnoliopsida; order Poales; family Poaceae; genus Thinopyrum; species Thinopyrum elongatum. The sequence continues at coordinate 311,808,958 of CM022298.1, read as the reverse complement.
GCTTAACGTGAGAAAAATATAGAGGCAAAACGATGAACTCATGTCTTCATTTCAAAATTAGTACGTCTTCATTTCAAACGAAATTTTTCTCTTTGTGCACATGAGCGCTTGGAGGCAACCGTTTGCATAGCCCTTTCCGCGCGGCGACCGGGGATATTTTTCACCCTTTTCACCTAGGATGCCAACACCCCCCCACCGCCCACCCGCGTTTCACTCAACTAGTCCACCCAATCACCATCGCTAGCTCCTCCCTCCCCCAGATCCATAGCAGAACCCTCTCCGGCACCGGCGTGCTCACCCTGGCCGTGTGCCCGCTCTTCGGTGGCAAGCCTACCTCCACTATCGTTCCCAACACGCGGCTGCCCGCGCCTCGCCGTCTTCGTTTACTCGCCAGCCACCCTCAAGCATATCGATCCTGTAACCCTCGCCTCTCCTGTGGTCCGGCCGGGTTTGCATTAAGAAGCCTATTAGTTACTGCTCTCCATCACGGTGAGGCATATCTCCTCGCAATCCCTCTTCCTATTTCGTCCCGTATGTTCCCAAATTGGCTATAGAATAACGGAGAGCGTATATACGTTCATTATCTACCTTCCTAACTAGTACATATAAGCTGTATTTGTTCCAATAAGTTACTGCCGATTTACAGATCACGGTCGCCTGAGTCACACAAACTTAACAAATAAGCCGTACATTTTCTAAATTATTGCATGACATGTTTAGACAGCTTCATACCAAGTTTTTAGTTTTATGCTTATCCTCCTTTCCTGAGTTTCGCATGTGTTCTCTGTAGATGCCGAGTAGCAGCGACAGCACTCATGCTTCAGGCGATGTATCTTCATCTGATTCCGACAACCCTAGGTCTTCAGCAGATGGTGAGGGATCAAGTAATCTTGAACGGGATAGAGCTGCGGCAATTACCCTTCCGGTCAGGACACGGAGGAACGCTCCAAGGAAGCCCACACACCAGCCTAAAGGTATATATGAAGTAACCGAGATCAATTTAAAGTCTTGGGCTCCAACTAAACCAGATAAAGCACGCACGAGGTTCGGGAGTGTGTGTTGATTTGTTGGCAGGGCAAGGCTCAACATTAATCTGCCGGGATTTCGGAAGGCTGACACAGAAACACGGCGAAGGATAGTCCGGGAGATCATGGATCACTTCAACGTTCCAGAGAAGTGGAGAATGCAGGTGAAACATGCTGCACTGAAGAAGGCTAGGGATGCTTGGAGAAACTGGAAGCACGTGCTATACAAGAAGTACTTGAGTGAAGGCAAGGACCCAATCCCCGCATACCCCCAAATTACAAAGGCAGACTGGGCAGAATTCAAAAGGGTCAGGGCAACTAAAGAGTTTGCTGACAAGAGTGCCAAGCAATCGGAACTTCAGAAGAAGAACATACACCCCCACCGTATGGGTGTGGCAGGATACTACGGCATGAAACCAATATGGGACCAGGAGGACAAAGAAGCAGTAGCGGCGGGTGGGCAACCGGCCTTTAGTGAAATCAGGGGCGAACGCGCCAGAGACTACTTGCGGGCACGTGCAAGGAGGCGTGATGACGGAGCTTATTACTTTGAAATCTCATGTGACGAAGAACTGTATCAAGTGATGTTAGAGGCTTCCAAGATGCCTGGAAGGTTCTACAAGAACTCAGGGCCATGTGACATTCTGTCCGATGCTCTGGAAACAAGAGAGCCCCCTGGCCATGCAAGGGGTATTGGTGTTAATGTCCCGCACAAGAGGGCTTTCGCACTCAGCAAAGAAGAGAGGCTCATGATGGAAAAAGCGAGGAGTGAAATGAAGCAGAATGAATTGTATGAAAGGTTGAGGAAGGACATGTATCCGACTGTTCGAAAGGATATTGAGGAGTCAATGATGATGCAGAAGACTCTAACACTAAAAGATAGCCAGCAGATGGGAGGGGAGGCGGGCATGGAGGATGCTGCTTATTGCGCGACAACACCGCACAAGAGTAGCTGTGCATCAGCTGACCCCAGCGACACTGAGACTGCAGCTGCTCATGATGATGCTATATCTGATCTATCTGGAATGGAAGATAGACTGAAGGGCTTGTTTACACATTATGAAGGTACATTAAAATGTGCAACTGCCTGGGTTTGCCCACACTTCTTGGAAGAGGGCCTCTTGTTGGACAATGTGCCATTGAAGCCGGGCTGTGTGAAGTGCTACGTGACTGAAGTAAAGCCTGGATTCAATGAATTTACCCTGAAAATTGTCCTAGGAGACTTTGATGAGCAAAGGACCTTGGGAGAAACACTGTTACATCACATCTAGTGGCCACGAAAGGAAATAGAGTTCATCGATGAGATCCCTGAAGCCCCGCCAAGAGCAACCAATGTCGCCCCTCAACCGGTGACGCTCTCCTTGCCACAGCAGCTCTCGCGTGCTTCCCCCAAAGAACCTAATACTCGTAATCCGATGGCTGATGCATCAACCTGCTGAAGACGCACCACCGGTTCAGATGCCGGCTGCTAAAGCAACGGGGGGAGACCTAGCTGCAACACATGTTCAGCAGACCAACCTGGTGGAACGGACTGCTAAGTAGTCTGATGCTTCGGAACCGCCTGCTAAGCAGTCTGTAGGTCCAGAACCGACTGCTCATCAGTCCGTCGGTCCACAGTCGCGTGATCAGCATACCAATGTGTCAGCACTTCCTGCTCAGCAAACCAACGCGTTGGCAGGGCCTCCTCAGCACACCGATAAGTTGGCACCACCTGCGCAGAAACTTGACATAGCTTCAACGCATGGTCAGCAGTGCGATGCCTCTGCTCCTACAGCCCAGCAGTCCGTCACAGCAGGACTGCCAGCTCAGCGGTCCGGCATAGATAAACCGTCTGCTAAGAAGTCCGTCGAAGCTTCACCGTCTGCTCGGCAGTCTACCTTGCAGCCAACCAGATGTTCTGCCAGAAATGCTTTAAGTACCAAGAAGGAAGCGGCCAAAAAGGCTGCACCCGCGAGGAAGTGCAGCAGGAGAGCAAAGAGGAAAGAGAACGATTGCCTCTTACTTAAAGCACTCATCGCCCAGAACCAAATTAACAGCAGGTTGTACGAATCGGGGAGTAATATTATTTCTGACGGCATGGATGATGAAGAAGTAGATTTGTTGGTTGCTAAAAGTAAAGCAGACATAATTGAAGCACGCAATTACGTCCATGGCCAGCCATTTCTTGTTGGCGAATACTTTGATGAGTGCAGCTCCAGTTGCCGCGAGTTACATGAATATTGCATGGATCAAATGTCAGCAGGTCATCATGGTTTGCTAGTCCACTACAACAGAGATCATTTCCGACACGATGCTGGTTCCATCAATGTGAGTTTCTAGGACTTACATCTCTCTTCTTCAACTTCAACGAGCTCGATGCCACTCTTGTTAGATGCCTGATTTTGTAAGTACTTAACAAACTCTGATCAACTTCTCCATACAAGGTTGTAAATGATAAACAACTAACTGCATTTTATTCCTCTCAGGGGATTGAATGTGCAGAGAAGAAAAAGGGAGAGTGTGTATTTCATAGATCCTGCATTAGCAAATGGGACAACATTAGATGGTAAGGACCTACGGGACTGGGCCATTAACACGGTCATCCGTATCTTCGAAAACACGTCCCATGCAGAATCATTTCTCTGTCCATATCATGAACGGTAACTCAAGTAAACAACCATGCATACACTGATTGTCTTTCAGATTTCGACATAATTCGTAAGTTCATGGCTTTCTTAATATGTAGCGATCACTGGATATTGGTATTCATTGTTCCAAACAAGAACACAGTTTACTACATGGATTCTCTTAGAGAGTCAACAAATGCTCAGGATCTGACGCATCTTCAACAATTCATGGATAGGTATTGAATTCTATGATGTTGAAATTAATTTGCATTCATATCTGGTTCAATAATTGATGTTGTCAAAATTCATCTTCATTTGTAGTGTGCTCACATTGTGGAAAACTAATCTAGGGAACCTGTTCAAGAGGGAACTACCTCTGCAGCATGAGATCGTTTCTCCAGTAACACAACGAAATCCGTTATTTTCGGAAAATTTATCCAATACTCTGCAAATACCTTTTCTTACGCTAGTCAAATGTTCAAGCTTCTAAATAAATCTCTATCTATTTTTATCCAAAGAAAAAAATACATCTAACACCGGTTAGGTTGTTCCTAACAGGACAAATACATGACTAATTCTGTACAAAAAAATTCAGTGTCCTCAGCAACAAGCAGGGACCAACCTTTGTGGATACTATGTTTGCAGACACATGATCTCCATCTGCAAATCTGCTGATAGTTGTGACGATCCTCGCGAATTAGTACCAGTAAGTCTATCTTAATTAATATCTTCTACTCCAGTCATATGGCACATTCTGATCTTAAAAATACTGCAGCTCATCTTAGAACCGAGGACCCCTGAACCGCTCCCGGCTGGTGAATTGCTGATGGTTCGGAGATTTATGAGCGACTTCTTCTTGAATCACTACATATATCCCACTGGTGATAATGAAGATTTCAGCATGCCTTCTCCCGAAACATTGAGTAAGAGTTAGCCGCTAAACATATACGCATGGATCCATTGTTTTCCATCTGATGAGGTCTTTGTATTTCGTACAATATGATTAATTATGTAATGCATATATGTGTGGACAAATCATTGGAATTTAGCTACCATATGTTCAATTGCAATTGTTGCAAAATCTGATGAATGTTCTTCCTGTGGACACTATTTGTTCAATTGAATATTGTGGCGAATTTGCTTTTTGCATGCCGATTCAAAATGGGATATTTTTGTTTTAACCTGGCAATTGCTCCGCACACGGTTGAACTAAATGAGTGTGTGCGATCCACATCGGAAAGCATACGTCAATCGTAGCGGAACCGTTGGTGATACACAGCAGATCACAAATGATTTGTAGTGCTACTACGTGTGCGTAGGGTCTCCGGAACCATTTGTGATATCACGGTATCGCACACGAGAGCTCGGAGTAAACCATGCCCAATGTAAAATACAATCCCAGTCGTAATTTTTTCAGGAAACGTGTGGGATCCCAAACGAAAAGCACACGTCACTCTTGGTGCAACCGTCTGAACCGTTTGTGATAGAACATTATCGCACACGGTAATTGTTGGGAAACGTGTGCGATGGAATATTGCATGGCAGATGGGTTCCGCAGAAAACTCGTGTGCGATGGGGCACATATCGCACACAGTTCATATGTTGGCCCGTGTGCCTTACATACTATTTCCCAAATGGTTCATTATGACACACCGTTTGGTTTCACTGCGTCATTAGAAACATTTAATCACCGATACCACACGTGCGAAAGAATTTAGTGTGTGCTGCATCGCACACGATTGCACTTTGCAAGGCCTCTGGATCATGGCTCCATATCCCCGACGGTTTCTGGGTCATGTGGGAAGGACGCCCTATCGCCCACACTCACTTGGCGACAGTTCCAAATGCCGTCGCGGAAAGGGGTTAAAAACCGTGTGTATAGCACCGACGCGTACCAGTGACCGTTGACGAAAATACTTCCATGACGCGCGATTTATCGTCATGGAAGTGGACACTTTCGTGATGATGATTTTGGTATTGTCATGGAACACATCTACGACAGCATAGGTATGACTATCTTGATTCTATCATAAAATCGGCATGGATGTACACGCATGACAAAAAACATGACCTACTGTGACAAACACGTATCATCACGGAAGTGTATTTTTTTTGTAGTGAGAGGACTAACGATGGACGGTCAATCATCCCCAGGCACTGGCCTAAAGTTGCAAGGAGCTTCAACATCAATGAAGGCTCAATATTCACCTTCCACTTTAGCAGTTTTCCAGATGAGATTCATCTGTCTATTTACCGTCTCTGATGCTAATTTCCAAAGGTTATAGATGTTGTATGTGAAACTTGGTGCTGGTGCAGTTGTGTAATGGGGTAGCTAGCTATATGCCTATATGGTGTAACTGCGTGCTAAAGCTATATGTACCCTGATGTATTTCAATTATGAAATCCTGGTTCCGTAATACGAAAATGAAATATATTACGTGCTTAATATGAAATGTCAATTTGAATAATAAATGGATTATTAATAATAGTCCAATTAGCATGCTAATCGGGTTTTATATTGCAAACGGTTATTGAGAAAACACCGTGGGCAATGACCTCAGACAACACACACAGTTTCTAGGAATAAAACGTGTTGGATCAATGAGCAATCGCACACGACTTCCTCTTGAAAACTGTTTGCGTTATGCCACCATGCGCAAAAGTTTACCACATAAAAAGTGTGTGTGATGGACAGCCTATGCCACACAGTTTCTTCTATGCATCGTGTGTGATGCATTCATATCGTCTGCAATGGCAATGCTATCACAAATGATTTAATGGGGAAAATTGTGTGTGATGTACGTATGAACGGAAACATTTTCCCTGGATTGACTGTGTGGGATGTACATACGAACAGAAACACACTTCTTGGATTGACTATGTGGTATGTACATATGAACGAAAATGTATTCCTTGGATTGACTGTGTGGAATGTACATACGAATGAAAAGTTTATCTATGACTGACTGTGTGGGATGTACTTACGACCGAAAATGATTGGGCCTGTATAATTGTAGTTTTTTAACACAACTATACGTATAACCGTATTTGATCGCTCGCCTGTCGCAGACGAGCTCATTTTGCCAAGCGTGTGTGACCGGAGGGCCTATCCCAGACGGTTTCTGGGTCGTGTGGGAAGGACCCCCCTATCGCCCACACTCACTAGGCGACGGTTCAAAATGCCATCGCGGAAAGGGGTTAAAAACCGTTTGTATAGCACCTCGCTATACCAGTGAATGATCATGTATATAGGCATCATGTCCATGACAAGTAGACCGACTCATTGTTGCATCTACTACTATTACTTCACCAATCGACCGCTATCCAGCATGCATCTATGGTATTAAGTTCATGACAAACAGAGTAACGCCTTAAGCAAGATGACATGATGTAGATAAAGTAAACTCAAGCAATATGATTAAATCCCGTCATTTTACCCTTAATAGCAACAATACAATACGTGCCTCGCTACCCCTTCTATCACTGGGTGAGGACACCGCAAGATGGAACCCATTAGAAAGCACCTCTCCCACTAAAGATAAATCAATCTAGTTGGCCAAACCAAACGAATAGATCGAAGAGAAATACAAACCTATAACAATCATGCATAATAAAGTTCAGAAAATACTCAGTTACTTTCAATGAATAATCTGATCATAAACCCACAATTCATCAGATCCCAACAAACACACCGCAAAAGAATTACATCGAATAGAACTCCATGGAGATCATGAAGAACATTATATTGAAGATCAAAGAGAGAGAAGAAACCATCTAGCTACTAGCTATGGACCTGTAGGTATGTGGTAAACTACTCACGCATCATCGGAAGGCAGCAAGGATGATGTAGAAGCCCTCTATGATCGATTCCCCCTCCTGCAGAGTACCGAAAAAGGCCTCCAGATGGGATCACGGAAGAACAAAAGCTTGCGGTGGCGGAAAAAGTGTTTGGGTGGCTCTCTGTTGGTTTGGGAATATTTGCAAATTTATAGATGTGGAATTAGGTCAAACAGAGCTGCGTGGGGCCCACGAGCTCCGGGGGCACGCCTTCCCCTTGGGGCACATCGTGTGAGCTCGTGGCTCTCCCGTAGGTCTTCTAGCCTCGTCCCGAACCTTCTAGAGTCCCTTCTGGTCCAGAAAAAATCACTGTAAAGTTTCATCTTGTTTGGACTTCGTTTGGTATTGATTTTCTAGAAAGCCAAAAACAAGGAACTGGCAGTGGGCACTAGGTTAATAAGTTAGTCCCAAAAAATGAATAAAATAGCACAAAAATGCATAAAAAGCATCCAAGATTGATAATATAATAGCATAATACAATAAAAAATTATAGATACGTTGGTGACGTATCACACACTTCAGGCTATGGAGGAAATATTTCTGCTTGATGCCCTCTTCCCGAAATGGGAAACTTCATGAGGTGGGTGGAGCCGAGGTATGCCGCATTGCGGGAACCGGCTATCCAATGGGTACCCCTAGAGAGGATAACAAGACGTGGTCCATCGAATTGTTTTATAAGGCCGATGTCCCACTTTATGATCCAGCCTGTTCCGAACTTCTGATATTTCCCCCGCGCCCCCAAAGAAGCTCTTCAATAGGCGGCCAAAGAGTTCCTTGCAAAAGGATGACTCCGAGGTGGCTCGTCTTGCCGCCCAAGTGAGGTGCCTGACACACAATGACCTGACCATCATCGACGTGATGGCGACGGCCATTGCCTGAGGAGTCCAACCTCTCCAACAATGCATAAATCCCCTATGGAGATACAACGGGATGGAAGAAGCCACCCGATCTATCCGGGAAGGTTTCGAGAACCCAGCAGCCATGGCCACCACTCTAGCTGGTATGTATAAGGGGGAGAAGGAGGGTTACTACCAACCCATCGAAGCGATGAGTCTTCTTCATACTATCTCATCTATCCTAGTGTGCATTTATATTTCTGAATAGATCTTCAACATATCCGAACAGAGGTGGAAATGTTGGTTGAAACAGTGAGCTGCACAGCTCCAGAGCCAGAGACATACTCTTGTGACGACGACCCCGGCTTCCATGAGGATGCTGAGCTATCCATCATTTTTTAGGACGGGCTCTTTTATCAAGAGAGCCATGATGGCTCCAAAGTGGCTATCCTTCCCGACCTGCCAGGGGTCATGCCATCTTGTGTGGTAAGTGCTCCTACAATTTCTCTTCAAAAGAGATCATCTGCTAGCACGGCCCCGAGCACTCTGAGTTCTCTTCCCAAAGGGCCATTGCTCAAAGTGCCAAAGAACCGATCCGACCCCTCAAAGGAGCCGAACAGTGGGCACCAAAGGTGTCGCACCGCAACCGACCGCCGTGGAGGCAGCACACATCACTCCTGCCTCAGATAGGTAAGCCTTCTCGATAGAAACTTCAAAATAGTTGTGGTATTGTGAGTTTCACCATCTGGGTTTTCATACAGTTGACTCATCTGCACATCGCCATTCGAGAAAGACGGTGCTATGGGTGCTTCTGCACCGAGGACACACGCCAGGCCAGCATCCACTCCAGGAGATAACCCTGAAGTGCCTCAACCGAAGAATTCAGGAGCTTATTCTGCTACCAACTCTGACATGGACTTTGGGACTCCAACGTATCTATAATTTTTTATTGTTCCATGCTATTATAATATCAATCTTCGATGTTTATTATGCAATTATATATCATTTTTTGGGACTAACCTATTAACCTAGTGCCCAGTGCCAGTTGTTTTCTACTTTTTTTGGCTTGATACATCCATTTTACATCATGTTTGTCGATATTTATTGCGTTATGGACTGTTATTTCACTTTATAATACAATTCTTATGCCGTTTCTCTCCTATTTTGCAAGTATAATACAAAGAGGGAGATTGCCGGCAGCTAGAATTCTGAACCGGAAAGGGCTCTATCAGAGGCAACTTTTCTGAACATCTCCAAATGAGCTGAAAATTGATGGAGAATTATTTTGGAATATATTAAAAATATTGGTGAAAAAATACCAGAGGGGGACCCACCAGACAGCCACAAGCCTGGGGGGCGTGCCCTATCGTCGTGGGCACGTCCCCCAAGCTTGTGGTGAGCCTGACAGGCCTCCAGGGCCCATCTTTTGGTATATAACCTTATTTACCCTAGAAAAAAATAATGAGAGAGCTTTCGGGATGAAGCGCCACCGTCTCGAGGCGGAACCTGGGTAGGAGCACTTTTGCTCTCCGGCAGAGCGATTCCGTCGGGGAAACTTCCCTCTGGGAGGGGGAAATTGGAGCCATCGTCATCACCAAAGATCCTCTCGTCATGGGAAGATCAATATTCATCAACATCTTCACCAGCACCATCTCACCCAAACCCTAGTTCATCTCTTGTATTCAATCTTTGTATCAAAACCTCAGATTGGTACCTGTGGGTTGCTAGTAGTGTTGATTACATCTTGTAGTTGACGCTAGTTGGTTTATTTGGTGGAATATTATATGTTCAGCTCCATTATGCTATTCAATACCCCTCTGATCTTGAGTATTAATATGATTTGTGAGTAGTTGCTTTTGTTCTTGAGGACATGGGAGAAGTCTTGTCATAAGTAATCATGTGAATTTGGTATTCATTCAATATTTTGATGATGTGTATGTTGTGATTCCCTTAGTGGTGTTATGTCAACGTCGACTACATGACACTTCACTATCTTTGGGCCTAAGGGAATGCATTGTGGAGTAGTAATTAGATGATGGGTTTCTAGAGTGACAGAAGCTTAAACCCTAGTTTATGCGCTATTCCGTAAGGGGCTGATTTGGATCCATATGTTTCATGCTATGGTTAGATTTATGTTAATTCTTCTTTCGTAATTGCGGATTCTTGTGAGAGGGGGTAATCATAAGTGGGAGGCTTGTTCAAGTAAGAACAACACCCAACACCGGCCCACCCACATATCAAATTATCAAAGTAGCGAACGCGAATCAAACAAACATGATGAAAGTGACTAGATGCTATAAGAGAAAGTTCTGGTGTGTCCTTTGCTACAAAAAGGATTAGTCTACCTTGCTGCACCTATTTCTACTATTGTTACTTGTCACTTGTTACAAAATATCTTGCTACCAAACTATATCTATTACCGACAATTTTAGTGCCTGCAGACATTACCTTACTGAAAACCGCTTGTCATTTCCTTCTGCTCCTCGTTGGGTTTGACACTCTTACTTATCCAAAGGACTATGATTGATCCCCTATACTTGTGGGTCATCAGGGCTCTTTTCTGGCACCATTGCCGGGGAGTGAAGCGCTTTTGGTGAGTGGAATTTGGTAAGGAAACATTTAAATTACGTGCTGGAATTTACTATTACTTGTTACTATGGAAAACAATCCTTTGTGGGGTTTGTTCGGGGTATCTTCACCTCGACCAGAAGCACAAAGAGTTGCTCCTCAACCTACTGCACCTACTGAAAATATTTATTATGAGATTCCTTCAGGTATGATAGAGAAACTGCTAGCTAATCCTTATGCAGGAGATGGAACAGTACATCCTGATATGCACCTAATCTATGTGGATGAAGTTTGTGGATTATTTAAGCTTGCAGGTATATCTGGAGATGAAGTTAAGAAGAAGGTTTTCCCTTTCTCTTTGGGGGGAAAGGGATTGACATGGTATAGGCTATCTGATGATATTGGAGCTTGGGATTGGAACCGATTGAGATTGGAATTTCATCAAAAGTTTTATCATATGCATCTGGTTCATCGTGATCAGAATTATATATATAACTTTTGGCCTTGTGAAGGAGAAAGTCAAGCTTGGGGGAGGCTTAAGTACATTATGTACACATGCCACAATCATGAGCTCTCAAAGGAAATTATTTTACAGAATTTTTATGCTTGGCTTTCTCATAATGATCAAACGATGCTCGATTCTTCATTAACGGGTTCCTTTATGAAGAAAACTATTGAATTTAGATGGGATCTTCTAGAAAAGATTAAACGCAACTATGAAAATTGGGGACTCAACAAAGGTAAAGAGCCAGGTATAAAACTTGAATTTGATTGTGTTATGTCTTTTATGGACACCGATGATTTTCATAAGTTTAGCACTAAATATGGACCTGACTCTAAGATAGTAGCTTCCTTTTGTGAATATTTTGCTACTCATGTTGATCTCCATAAGGAGAAGTGGTTTAAATATCATCCCCCTATTAAAGAAATGATTAAGGAACCATATATAGTAAAAGATGAAACTATTATTTACAATGTTGACCCAGTTCTGCCCACTGCTTATATTGAGAAACCACCTTTTCCTGTTAGGATAAGGGAACATGCTAAAGTTTCGACTGTGGTTAATAAAAGTTATGTTAGAACACCTAGACCCTCTGCACAAATTAAAGTTGAACCTAATGTTGCTTTGGTGAAAGATCTCTTGGTCGATAATATTGATGGGCATTTTATTTATTTCTGTGGTGAAGCTTCTAGAATTGCTGAACCTGACACTAGAGATAAGAATAAGCCTGTTGTTGGCATGCCTATTGTCTCTATTAAAATAGGAGCTCATTTTTATCATGGCTTATGTGACTTGGGTGCTAGTGTGAGTACTATTCCATTTAACTTATATCGAGAAATTATGAATGATATTGCACCTGCTAAAATAGGGGACATTGATGTTACTATTAAATTTGCTAATAGAGATACTATATCACCACTTGGGATTCTTAGAGATGTTGAAGTCTTGTGTGGAAAAATAAAATACCCTACTGATTTTCTAGTCCTTGGTTCCCCAAAAGATGATTTTTGTCCCATTATATTTGGTAAACCCTTCTTGAACACTGTTAATGCTAACATCGATTGTGCTAAAGAGACTGTCAATGTTAACTTTGGTGATGTATCTCATGAGTTTAATTTCTCTAAGTTTTGTAGACAACCTCTTGATAAAGATTTGCCTAGTAAAGATGAAATTATTGGTCTTGCTTCTATTGCTGTACCTCCTACTTATCTGTTAGAACAATATTTGCTAGACCATGATAATGATATGCACATGAATGAAAGAAATGAAATAGATAAGATGTTCTTTGATCAGCGACCTATCCTGAAACATAATTTTCCTGTTGAAACTCTTGGAAGTCTTCCTCCACCTAAGGGTGATCCTGTGTTTAAATTAAAACAATTGCCTGATACTTCGAAGTATGCTTATCTTGATGAAAATAAGATATATCCTATTATTATCAGTGCTAACCTTACAGAGCATGAAGAAAAGTGTCGGTGTACTAAGTATTGGGACTTTAGTACCCCATACTTGTGCACGGGCAGTCGTAGCCAAGCCCGCGGCAAGGCTTGCCGGGGGAATAATTGGAGATTAGTGCAAGATTGTCAAGGGGACACTCAGACCAAGAATCGAAGGATCAGGAGTTAATAAGAGATGAAGACCGAAGACCAGCCCCCCAGCAAGATCTTGCCGGGGTGGCTCACAAAACCCGGCAAGATTTGGGCCCGGCAAGATTTGCGCCCCGGCAAGATTCTATCACTGTGCCACCACTTCAGCAAAGCAACCAGCCTGGCATCCTGGGCCCATTCCTGGATGCGTGGCAGGATACCACTGGAGGAGAGCTTAAGCGGTGCTGATGGGATGGCCCCTTTTTCCATCCCCAAGGAATGAGGACACCTAAACGGACACCTCACGGTGCATTAATGGCATTTGTCCTAAACCATCAGTGGTTAGGTATGATTACCCTGTAGCTACGTTACACCTCAATGTATGTACATTTTGCCGCAGTGGTGACCCCTTTGGACTTATAAAAGGAGGCCCAAGGCAACTGCTACAGGGGAGAGGATCTTCTGGCCCATTCTTCATGTGTAGCTGCTCTTTGAACGTACTGTTCATCGCTAGCGCTCCTAGAGTTTGAGCTCAAGAACACCCTTAATAAAACAAAGCAGGAGTAGGGTTTTACGCTGATTAGCGGCCCGAACCTGGGTAAAACCACCTCGCGTCGATCGTTGGTTCTGCTCTTGGTGCATACCTCTTTCCCTGCCGAATTGTAGAAGGGATCCCCGTGGTCCCATAGGTGTCGTACGCCGACATCTTTGGCGCGCCAGGTAGGGGAACAGAAGGTTGTGCGAACCTCATCCAGTGATCGGCGCCTTAGTTTCCTCGTCATCTTCATCACCATGCCACCCAAGAAGAAGAGTGCCGCAACGGCGCTACCATCTACGTCCGTTTTGCCTGTGCCTTCGCGTACGGGCGACAGCGTAGGTGCAGAAGGTAGAGGTTTAGAGCCTCCACGGCGTTCTGGTGATCCAAGCCAGGCCAGCGGCATCGTTCGCAGCAGCGACGGCAATCCGCATGCCGCTGGATCCAGAGATGGGGCTGTGCTGCCTACAGGCGGCGTGGCGAACTCCAGAGATCGGAGGATGCCTCCTAGGACTCCCGCGCCGGCGCAAGCGTTGCGACCTTCACAGGTTGCACGCGACGAGCAGCGCCATGGCGCTGGTGGTTCGGGACGCCCCCATGAAAGGACTTCGGCCCATCAATCTCAAGGTGCACAGGCCCAGCATGCACGCCAAGCTACTGGTGGAAGTGGCGCGCGGTCGCGTGATCGTGACGGTGCTCCTTCTAACATCGTTAGGAGTCAGAGCACCTCACGTACCTCGCAGCTGTCACAACCGCCTACACCGGCAGAAGCCTTGGCACGTGCACAGCTGCTCCTCGACTTCCCTCCTGCCCTGAAGAAGATGGAGGAGTGGCGATCTACTATTCAGAGTCTCATCGGCTTCATCAACAAGGATGGGCCGCAGCAGGCAGGGTCCTCGTGACGGTGATCCATCGATCCGGTGTGAGCCGATGGAGAGAAGACTGGAGGCGGTGCGACCATGGTGCACTCTCCTCCACGATAGCAGTGGCGATCGACGACCCGGCGGACCGATGACCGTGATGATGATTCCACGGCATCGTCCGATCCGCGGATGCGCCGCGATCAGCGTCAAGTTCTTCGGGAACAGAGCAAAGAGGACGCTCGAACTACCATCGAGCAGCGACGGGAAGCGCGCCATCAATCTGATAAACGCGCAGGACATGCTATCGACAAGCCTGCGCCAGGGTACGTAGGCGACTTGCCTTACGAGGTAGGTTGTCCAGCGTTTACCCGTGAGCTGCGGCGAGTCCAGTGGCCCAATTCCCGAACCATTAAGCCAGAGGTCCCATAGAAATATGACGGCAAGACCCATCCGTCGGAGTTCCTGAGCATCTACACCATTGCGGTGCAGGCTGTCGGGGGCCGAGACGACAAGATACTTGCCAACTACTTCCCGTTGGTGCTTAATCCCAACGTCAGGTCGTGGTTGATGCATCTGCCGGAGAATTCCATTTCTTCTTGGTCAGATCTATGCCATCAGTTTGTTGGCGCCTTTGTTGGAGGCCATCAAACTCCTGGCCAGGAAAGTGTTTTACATCTCATCCCCTAGAAGGAGGGCGAGCCTCTGCGCAAGTATATCCAAAGATTCAGCCGTGTGCAGTATAGCATCCCTGATGTTCATCCTGCCACCGTTATCGGTGCGTTTCGTCAGAACGTACGTAACTGCAAGATGTGGGAAGAAATGGCGATGAACAAGATCAGGGATATCACCGAGCTTTATGCTCTGGCTGATAAATGTGTTCGAGCTGAAGAGGGAAGGAGACTCCCCGACGAGGATGTTGGCGCAGGGGGCGACTCTGAAGGCGAGGATGCTGCCGCCCCGACAAGGAAGGGCCGGCGGCGAAACAAGAAGCGTAAAGGCAGGGCCGTGCTTGCTGTCGAGGGATCCGGCGACCTTGGCCCCGCCAAGAAGGCCAAAGTTGGCAACCCCGGCAAGGAAGTTGCCGGGTGTGCCTCCTGTCAGGCCTTGGCGGCTGCCGACAAACCGGAAGGCTCCAGCAAACAGTATTGCAAGATCCATTGCACCAAGGGCCATGATCTCCAAAATTGCCGGCAAGTTGAACTGCTTGTCGAAAGGCAAAGAGCTGAGTACGAGAGGTGAGACAAGGAGAAGGCCCAAGATAGTGCTGAGGGGTCCGGCAAGAAGCGTGGTGGCCGCGGGGGCCGCCGCAGCAAGGCTAAGCAACAGAAGGAAAGGCCCGCCCGAGGCCGTGACAAAGAAGAGGGTGATGATGACGATGAGGAAGATGATGAGTCCAGCGAGCACGAATTTCAGAAAGCTATAGAGGCCATGTGCATTGACGGAGGCGCTTCATTGCATTCATCCCACCGTCGACTCAAATAGTGGGTGCGTGAGGTTAATGCAACGGAGCCATCGTTCGATGCACGTAAACCTCTGAAGTGGTCCAACACGCCTATCATTTTTTACGCCGAGGATCACCCTGATCGCACAACTACGGTCGGGTGCTTGCCATTGTTGGTTTCGCCAACAATCTGCAACCTCAAGGTGAGAAAAATGCTAGTTGACGGTGGGGCCAGACTAAACCTAATCTCACCAGACGTGCTCAAGAAACTGCAAATTCCTGATGAAGATCTCGAGGAAACGGGCACGTTCCAAGGGATCAACCCAGGAAGGACCCAGCCGAAAGGCAAGATAACGCTACCAGTAACATTTGGTAGAGAGCTCAACTACAGGACGGAGAAGGTGGTGTTTGATGTCGCCAAGATCCCCATGTCATACAATGGGATCCTTGGCCGCCCAGCATTGGCCAAGTTCATGGCGGCATCACACTACGCATATAATGTGTTGAAAATGCCCGGGCCATTGGGCGTCATCACTGTCCACTCCGACAAGAAGGATGCGCTCATTTGCGCCGATCAACTCTACCGGGAAGCAGTCGTAGCACCTGCCGCCAAGGCATCTGCTCCTGCCGCTGGAACTCCCGTGGGGAAGAAGAAGACTGGCAAGAACCCTGGCGCAAACTCCGGCAAGCGCACCTCCTCGGAGTGTTGCGCTCCCGTTGAGGATGTACCAGAGAGTTCCACCGGCAAGAACAAGAAGTCCAAGGCTGATCCACAAGAGACAAAGAAGGTGCCCGCCAAGGAGGATGGAACGGGAGGAACTTTCACCATCAGTTCTACCCTTGATGACAAATAGGAAAGCGCGCTCATTGCCTTCCTGCGGGCGAATGTCGATGTGTTTGCATGGCAACCATCTGACATCCCCGGTGTTCCCAGGGAGGTGATTGAGCACCACCTTGCTGTCTGTCCCCACGCGCGGCCCGTCAAGCAAAGGGTGAGAAAGCAGGCCTTGGAGCGGCAAGAATTTATTGCCGAAGAAATCAGGAAGCTAGAAGCGGCAGGTTTGGTCAGAGGGGTGCTTCACCCAACGTGGCTAGCCAATCCAGTTGTAGTGCGCAAGGCGAACAGAAAATGGAGGCTATGTATTGATTATACGGATATCAATAAAGCCTGTCCAAAAGACCCTTTCCCCTTGCCGCGCATCGACCAGATTGTGGACTCCACTACTGGTTGTGACCTACTGTCGTTCCTTGATGCTTACTCAGGGTATCATTAGATCTTCATGGCAAAAGAAGATGAAGAAAAGACCGCATTTATCACCCCATGTGGTATGTATTGTTTTATACGAATGCCTTTTGGGTTGAAAAGTGCTGGTTCTACTTTCGCGAGAGCGGTCCAAATTGGTTTTGAGCCTCAACTGCATCAAAACATGGAAGCATACATGGATGACATAGTGGTCAAGACCAAGGACAAAGCGACGCTCATTCAAGATTTAGAAGAGACATTTGCAAATCTGCGCAAGATCAATTTAAAGCTCAATCCCGAGAAGTGCGTGTTTGGCGTTCCTTCCGGCAAGCTTCTCAGGTTCTTTGTGTCTCAGCGTGGGATCGAAGCGAACCCCGACAAGATCAAAGCTATTGGGCAGATTGAGGTGCCAAGACGCGTCAAGGATGTATGTTGTCTTGCCGGCTGCGTTGCTGCCCTAAGCAGGTTTATCTCCAAATCTGCTGAGCGCACCCTACCCTTTTTCAAAATTTTGAAGAAGGCGGGTCCAATGAAATGGACTCCGGAAGCGGAGGCTGCGCTGCAAGATTTGAAGAGATACCTCTCTTCTCCGCCAATGCTAGTCGCACCCAGACCACAAGAGCCGTTGCTGCCATACCTAGCAGCGACAAATCAAGTGGTTAGTGCTGCGCTAGTGGCGCAGAGAGAAGCTGATTGGGAGGTGACACCAGCGACAGGACCACCAAGTGACACGCCACGATCATCACCGGCAAGGACTGATCCCGGCAAGACAGGATCTGCGCAGTCAGAAGAACCAGTGCAAAAGAAAAAGATGGTGCAGCGCCCAGTTTATTTTGTTAGCTCCCTTTTGCAAGGAGCTAGATCAAGATACTCTAGTGTGCAGAAGTTGCTCTTCGGCCTTCTTATGGCCTCAAGGAAGCTGCGCTATTATTTTCAAGCACATGAAATTACCGTTGTCACTCGCTTCCCGTTGCATCGGATTTTGCGAAATCCAGAGGCAACCGGCAGGATCGTGGAGTGGGCGCTGGAGTTGTCAAGCTTTGATCTCAAGTTTGAGAGTACTTCAACAATTTAGAGCAGAGCCTTGGCGGAGTTCATTGCGGAATGGACCACAACGCCAGAAGAAGAGATTCAAGAAACGACTCTCCCCGGTAAGGAAAATGATCAAGAATGGGTTATGTACTTTGACGGGGCTTTTTCGCTGCAAGGCGCCGATGCTGGCGTGCTGCTTGTCGCACCCACCGGAGAGCACCTCAAGTATGTAATCCAGATGAATTTCCCCTAGGAGAGTTCGACAAACAACACTGCAGAATACGAGGGACTGCTTGCCGGTCTTAGGATCGCGGCAGACCTTGGTATCAAGAAGCTCATCATCAGAGGCGATTCGCAGCTTGTTGTCAGGCAAGTTAACAAGAATTACCAGAGTCCATTGATGCAAGCTTATGTGGATGAAGTGAGAAAAATGGAAGAGCGCTTTGATGGTCTGCAAATGAAGCACATTCCTCGTGCCGAGAACAGTATTGCTGATGACCTGTCAAAGCGCGCTGCCCTCAAGTTTCCTGTGGAACCAGGAACTTTTATGCTCCATTTGACTCAACCATCTGTGGCATCATCAATGAGGAAAGAAAAGAGAAGAAAGTTGAATTCTAGGTAGTACTTTTCGGCAGAGCTCCCTGGAGCCACCGTCAAGGAACTTGCCGGGATCAGCGGCAAACCTGCCGGGGAACAACAGGCTCCGGCGGAGCCTCAGGCTTTTGCCGTCGAGACAATTGTTCCCCTGGCAGAAGAGATGCCTTTAGTCCTAGCTGTCAAGCCCTAGGCTCCAGCATGGGCACAGCACATTGTCCATTTCCTTCAGACAGGAGAACTCCCCGAAGAGCAGGAAGAAGCGGAAAAAGTAGCCCGTCAGTCTACTATGTACCAGTTCGTCGATGACATCCTGTACAGAAAGAGACCGAATGGTGTGAAATTGAAGTGTATTCCTCGGGAAGATGGACTAGGGCTGTTGGCAGAGATACATGGAGGCATATGTGGCTCTCACATAGGATCAAGAGCACTTGTCGGGAAAGCATCCTGGCAGGGTTTCTTTTGGCCCACTGCCCTCCAGGATGCAACTGCACTAGTAACCAAGTGTGAAGCGTGCCAGTTTCATTCGAAGAAATAGCATCAGCCAGCTCAAGCTCTTCAGACGATCCCTCTCTCTTGGCCATTTTCGGTCTGGGGGCTTGACATACTGGGCCCCTTTCCCCGTGCTGCCGGGGGCTTTGAGTACTTGTACGTTGCCATCGACAAGTTCACAAAGTGGTCGGAGGTGGAAGCGGTAAGAAAGGTGACAACACAATCAGCCGTCAAGTTCTTTAAGGGAATAGTTTTCCGTTTCGGTGTGCCCAACAGGATCATCACCGACAACAGCACGCAATTCACAAGTCGCACCTTCATGCAGTACGTCCAAGACCTTGGCGGCGGAATTTGTTTTGCCTCTGTTGCTCATCCGAGAAGCAACGGCCAAGCAGAGAGGGCTAATGCTGAAGTGCTGCGTGGTCTCAGGACCAGAACTTTTGACAAGCTGAAAAAGTGCGGAAAGCGCTAGATTGATGAGTTGCCGGCGGTTCTTTGGTCAATCAAAACGACACCAAATCGAGCTACTGGCTAGACACCCTTCACTCTGGTCTATGGAGCGGAAGCAGTTCTCACCACGGAACTCATATACGGATCACCTCGAGTGCTCGCTTATGATGAGCTTGAGCAAGAGCAACTGCGCCAAGATGACACTGAGCTCCTTGAGGAGGATCGTCTTCAGGCTGCTGTGCGAGCTGCTCGCTACCAGCAAGCTTTGCGCCGCTATCATAGCCGCAAAGTTCTTGCCCGAAGCCTTGAGGAAGGCGACCTTGTTCTTCGATGGATTCAGTCCGCCAAGAATTCAAACAAGTTGACGCCGAAGTGGGAGGGCTCTTTTCGGGTATTACGAGTCACCAGGCCCGGCGCTGTCCGCCTGGAGACCGAGGATGGCGTTCTAGTTAGCAACTCCTAGAATATCGAACATCTTCGCAAGTTCTACCCTTAGGGCATGGTTGCCGGGGGCCCCCGGCAACCACCTTTTTTACGAGTCTTGCCGGCAAGGCATGTAATCCTTTGTACAAAGCCAGGCGCAGATCCTGTGCGCAGATGAATAAGATTAAGTGTTGTGCATTTCTTGTCGATTTCCATGTTTATATATATGCATGCTTGTCTGAGATATTGTATGACACTTATTCCCGGTAAGTATTAACGAACCGCCAAGGTTCCATATTTTTATTTTCTCTTCTTTCTTTTTCTCAAAAGATAGAAGGGTTCCTCGCGCGCACGTTTGCCGGGGGGGAAGGAAGATATGGATACCAGTAGGCGACGTTCAGAATTGACACCTTGCCGGAGGGAACAAGAAATACAGCGACAGAGAGCTAAGTTGCTAAACTTGAGCAAGCTTTTCAATTTTTATTACAAGGTTATTTTCCTTGGATGATTTTGGCCTTTGTATGGAAAACCTGCACGCGAAGGAACCCTTGTCGTGCCTTTATTCTGTTTCGAGTCCGCTCAACAGTTTGGATGGCTGCACTGAGAACGCCAAGGTGCCTTGCCGGCCGCTGCACCTCCAGCAGGCTGCTAAAGTCCCGCACCCAGCGCTCGCGGCAGGTTGTGCGCTGGCAAGTTTTCAGTAAGCGTAGGGTGAACTCCATACATAAAGGAATCAGACAAGGGAAATAGCATGCATGTACCCAAACATAAGCAAGTTATATTACATTAATAAGTTGCCGCAGTTCTAACTTAAGACTTAATTGTCTTTGGCATGGAATGGCAATGGCAAGAAGAGGTGGAGCAGCTAATCTCTATGCTGGCCTTCGACCCTTTTGATTGAATCCACCTTCTCAAGGATAGGCGCGACAAGCTCGTCAAGTGCCTTGAGATTTGCGTCCTTTGGCAGGCGGCCGAGCACGTTGGTGAGGTCGATACCAGGATTATTATGTACCACCTTGATGAGTACCTTGCGGAGGACGGCCCGGCAAAGCTGGCGGGATTTGTTGGCCAGTTGGGTCGCCTCGTTGGACTAAAGCAGCTTCAGAGCATCAATGATGCTTTCAAAGAATATGGTCAGCCTGGCGCTACGGGATATCCTTTCTTCAGTGGAATACTTGAAGTCTGGCAGGCCCATGGTTGACAGTTGTGTCGTGAGCTTCTCCGCGGCGTCGACGAGGCGTTCAGTCCAGATTTCCACCCCCTTTTCGTAGTCAACTTGGGCGGCGGCAGCGCTCTTGAGCAAGTTCTTCTCGTCTTGGAGATCCTTGCTCAGGGCCTTCTCGCGGGCCCTGCCGTCCTCAAGTGACTTCTCCAGCGTGGTCAATTTCAGCCTCAGATCGGCAATAGTATCATTAGCTGAAGAGAGCTACTTGGTCTTGTCAGACATGGCAACTTGCATCTCCGCCAGGGTGTGGAGGGTTTTCTCCCTGTCACCTTTGAGCGTCGAGAGCTCCTTGTTGTGTTCTTCAAGATCCACTTTGAGCTTCTTCACTTTGTAGCTCAGCTCATTCTTGGCGGCCTCGGTAGCCTCGGCAGCATCGACGGCTTCCTTGAGTTTGCCGGCGTGATCTACAGTTAGAGCTTCAAGTGCCTCCTTATGCTTCTGCTCCAGCTCCTGGGTCCGCCGAGCGACAAGCTTCTCGATTTCTTCATGTTTGCTGTGAAGCTTGGCGGCAAGCGTCTGCTCACGTGCGGCAGGGTCTTCCTCGTGAGCATCAAGCACAATGCGATGCTCCGTCAGGAGGGCATCTTCAGCAGCAATTCTTTGCTTAGCTTCCTCTTGCACCTTCTCTATGTCAGATTGCTTCAAGAGGAGCTCCGTCCAGCTTTGGCTCACTTGTTCCCGATTGGCAGTCAGCTCTTGATAGGCCTCAGTGTACCAGATTTGCGTTTGCTCAACGCGCTTTTGGAAATCTATTTCAGCTGCTTCAACAACTGCAGCTCTGGAATCTACCTTCTCTTTTTGGGCACGGTGGAGCGCTTGGAGCTTGCGGAAGTTATCGCCCATGGCCTGAAGGAGTTGATCTTCCTCAGATTTGCTGCTACTGACACTTGGTTCGTTGACGATCTCGAGCCCAGTAGCGGTGATGATTTCTTCATCAAAAGTTTCCCCTTCGATCGGTGCCCCAATGCTTGCTGTTCTCGGCAAGTTGACAAATAGGTTTTCGCCAACTTTGAGATATTTGCTTGATGAGGGGACTTCGGATGTTGACGGTTGATCCTCAGCAACCGCCTCACCAGTAGCTGGGGGCTCCGTGGCCGGCGTAGTGCCTGGCGCTCCTGTGGCAGGAATACCGTCAGTACGGTCACCAGCCTCCTTGCCGTCCCTTTCAGCAGATTCCTTGGCGGGTTCCTCCTGTGCAGTGTTGGTGGCCTCATCGGCAAAGGCACTGCCGGCCTTGACGGTGGCATCCTTGGCGGCCTCGCTGGCAGCAATTATGTCGGCTTCGGCAGCAACATCCCTAGTGGTCTCCTCGATGACAGCGTCGACGTCCATGTGTTCCATCACAGGGAATTCTAAAGGACGAAGGAGGGAAACAAAATGAGATCAAGATTGAAGTTCAAGAAGACAAAAGAAAGAGAGATAAAGGAAAGAATAGCAAGCACTCTGAGGCAATTGGTTACCTGCATCGAGCTGTCGAGAGGTGGCCTCGCCCCTCCCGGCAACCTCGGTTGCCGGGGGTAGGATGCTAGTACCCATGATTGCCGGCTCCTCCTCAACCAAGATAAGCTCGTCGGTGAGATCTCTTGCCAGGGATGCACTTGTGGGCGGCGTGGTTGACGAAGGTGGCACGACGGGGGTGTCTCCCAATAACTCCCCTTGTTGCCGTCCTTCTCCTGCAAGCCCAAAGATATCAGCGGCAAGGATAGAAACTTCAGCGTTCGCCAACAAAAAAAAGAGTAATGAACTCACGTTGGGGGCTGTGCTGGGGGCTGCGTCGAGGGCTAAGCTCCGGGCTGATGGTAATAGTTTCCGGCACGCTTGTGAAGCCTGCCGGGGGCTCGTCGCCCATGGAAGTCTTTGCCCTCTTCGCCATCCTTTCCGCCAAGGTTTCTGCATCACTGCGGAGACAAAACAAGCAAGTCAATAAGATTGATTCAGAATTTGGAAGATAAAGGCTGTGACAGGATACTTACTCTTCCTCTTCTCATCCCGAGCTGAAGCCGGAGATGTCGAAATCGACCTCCATTGCAGTGTCCGTATGGGGGGGTGGAGGAGGGGTTCTGGGTCGCTTGGCTGTAGCAGGTGCAAGGGGTTGGTGTGGCTCTGCCGCCTCAGCCTATAATGCGGTTGTGTGAGACACCCCTGCCACCCCAGTAGTTTCCGCAGGTGTGTGTCTCGCGCGCCGCACGGGTTGCTGTCAAACTCCTTGCCGCGGTGCAGCCTTGCCGACCGCCTTCTTGCCGGGTGCCTCGCTGCTCGAAGAAGGTTGGCTTGCCGGGATGCCAGACGCAGCCTTTCGAAGAACATGCTTTGTCTTCTTCGGGGCTGGGAGCTCCTCTTGTGGTTCTTCTTTAGCCGCGTCTTCGTCGGACGAGCTCTCAGCGGCTGCGCTGCTCTGTTCCCCGGCAGCCTTGTCTTCCCCGGCAGGATTTTCTTCCATCACTACCTCTGCGTCACTGGTTTCCCATTCTGTGAAGCCGACGCTGCCAGCCTCCGCGGCAAGATTCGCCTCCTCCGCCCTAGTGGCGATGTATGCCACTTCTTCGTCGGTGGTGGCCCGGATGAGGTCTGCCTCTTCCCGGACGGCTCTCTCCGTCAAGTTATCAAAGAACTTTTGTGCTTCCTCCTCGGATGGCTTGACCCAAGTCGTGTCAAGATCGTGGGCGTTGAACAGTGGCATTGTGGCGATAATTGACCCCAGGGCAGAGTTGTTACACAGAGGGATAATTCTTGCTGGCAACCGATGTTTGTTGTCGCGCTGGAATAGCCTTTGGCAGAGAGCGCCAAGCTGCATAGCAGTCAAATTGTTGTTCAATCCGGGGCGCAGTCTCATGATGTCTGCTGCATTCCGGTATTCCCAAGCTGATCTCCCTTTATTCTGCAAGGGGGCGATGCGGCGGCGGAGGAAATCGAAGCCGATCATCTCCATTGTGAGCCCGGCAGTTTTCAGGCGAAGGATCCTGGTGGTGGCAATCGTGAGCTTCTCGTCTTCAGCAGAGAAATCGCTCCAGTCGCTGCCGCGGACCGCCTTCTGCCGTCGAGGCGAACAGAACGGATGGGGATCTTTTTCCTTGATCCAGCACCACTCGGACCGCCATTCATCCCACTTCTCACGGTAAACCCCTTCTGGGTATATTTCCTTGTTCCAAGCCTTTGGAATCCAGGCGATAGAACCAGAGAGGGCCTCCCCTTTTTGGATACGGGGAATAAAGTAGTGGCAGAAGAGGGCAGTATTGGGAACTACTCCGGCAAAATTTTCACAAAGGTGAGGAAAGATGGACATGCACAATACAGCATTTGGCGTGAAATCAAGAAGATGGAAGCCGTATGTGTACATAATGTCATTGAAGAAGTCAGAGAATGGAGGACAGAGCCCGCAATAGAAATAAGTGACGAAGAAGGGATATCTGTCTGATCCGCTTTTGGAACAAGAACCTGGAATCTCGCGAGTTGCGGGGTGAGCTTGTGTCTCCCTCGCCCACATGCACTGGTACCGGTTCTTCAGAGCTTTCGCGTCGAGCGATGGGGCGAAGACGACGTACTTCTTCCGCATCTTCACCAGCTCGCTCTCCGGGACATCGGCTTTCATCTCCTTGCCCTTGCCTTTGCTGGTCTTGGGCGGCATGGCGACTGTGGGGGCGAAAGCCGGGGATGGAGCGGGTGTGGAGGCAATGAGCGGATGAGGAGAAGCTTTGCTCTGAGCTCGAGAGGAGGAAGGCAATGGCGGATTTCAGATTGAAAAGAAGAAGAAGAGGGGGGTAAATACGCAGCGCCTCTGTAGTTTCCTTTTTATGGGGAAGGAGCGAGGCCGCCTCTTTTACTGCCCAATGTGAATATGCCTCTACAAGCGCACTGCGGCCGCGGCCGTTCAGCGCACGCGCCCCACGTCGCGCATTCAATGCGCGTAGTGGGGGGACGCAGTAAGCGAAATCATCACAAGCAGTTAATCCCCTGCCACACGTGCCCGTGCACTGTTTGGGCCTAGCCCAACAACGCCTCGCACTCGTGTATGGCCTAGGCCCGGGGGCTCTTGTCGGTGTACTAAGTATTGGGACTTTAGTACCCCATACTTGTGCACGGGCAGTCGTAGCCAAGCCCGCGGCAAGGCTTGCCGGGGGAATAATTGGAGATTAGTGCAAGATTGTCAAGGGGACACTCAGACCAAGAATCAAAGGATCAGGAGTTAATAAGAGCTGAAGACCGAAGACCAGCCCCCCGGCAAGATCTTGCCGGGGTGGCTCACAAAACCCGGCAAGATTTGGGCCCGGCAAGATTCGAGCCCAGCAAGATTTGCGCCCTGGCAAGATTCTATCACTATGCCACCGCTTCAGCACAGCAACCAGCCTAGCATCCTGGGCTCATTCCTGGATGCGTGGCAGGATACCAGTGGAGGAGAGCTTAAGCGGTGCTGATGGGATGGCCCCTTTT
Source organism: Thinopyrum elongatum (assembly GCA_011799875.1). Lineage (NCBI taxonomy): Eukaryota > Viridiplantae > Streptophyta > Magnoliopsida > Poales > Poaceae > Thinopyrum > Thinopyrum elongatum. Next base: position 311,783,272 of record CM022298.1, on the reverse strand, counting down.
TCCATCCCCAAAGAATGAGGACACCTAAACGGACACCTCACGTGCATTAATGGCATTTGTCCTAAACCGTCAGTGGTTAGGTATGATTACCCTATAGCTACTTTACACCTCAATGTATGTACATTTTGCCACTGTGGTGACCCCTTTGGACGTATAAAAGGAGGCCCAAGGCAACTGCTACAGGGGAGAGGATCTTCTGGCCCATTCTGCATGCGTAGCTGCTCTTTGAACATACTGTTCATCGCTAGCGCTCCTAGAGTTTGAGCTCAAGAACACCCTTAATAAAACAAAGCAGGAGTAGGGTTTTATGCTGATTAGCGGCCCGAACCTGGGTAAAACCACCTCGCGTCGATCGTTGGTTCTGCTCTTGGTGCATACCTCTTTCCCTGCCGAATCGTAGAAGGGATCCCCGCGGTCCCATAGGTGTCGTACGCCGAAAAAAAGATATTATTCAAAACTTTGAGGAAGCACCGTGCTGCTATTGGATATACTCTTGATGATCTTAAGGGCATTAGTCCCACTCTATGTCCACATAAGATTAATATGGAGCCTGATGCAAAACCAGTTATCGATCATCAACGATGATGAAATCCTAAGATGAAGGGGGTGGTAAGAACTGAAATACTAAAACTTCCGGAAGCACGTATAATCTATTCCATAATAGATAGTAGATGTGTATGTCCTGTTCATTGTGTCCCTAAGAAAGGAGGCATTACCGTTGTTCCTAATGATAAGAATGAGCTTATTCCACAAAGAATTGTAACTGGTTATAGGATGGTAATTGATTTTAGATAATTAAACAAAGTTACTAGAAAATATCATTACCCCCTGCCTTTTATTTATCAAATGTTAGAAAGACTGTCTAAGCATACACACTTTTGCTTTCTTGATGGATATTCTGGTTTATCTCAAATAATTGTATCACAAGCCGATCAAGAGAAAAACAGTTTTATTTGTCCCTTTGGAACTTATACTTATAGATGTATGCCTTTTGGTTTGTGCAATGCACCTGCTACTTTCCAAAGATGTATGACTGCTATATTCTCTGACTTTTGTGAAAAGATTGTTGAGGTTTTCATGGATGATTTCTCCATTTACGGGACTTCTTTTGATGATTGCTTGAGCCACCTTGATCGAGTTTTGCAAAGATGTGAGCAAACTAATCTTGTCTTGAGTTGGGAGAAGTGCCACTTTATGGTGAATGAAGGTATTGTCTTGGGGCATAAAATTTTCGAATGAGGTATTGAGGTAGATAAAGCTAAAGTTGATGGAATTGATAAAATGCCATGTCCTAAAGATATTAAAGGTATAAGAAGTTTCCTCGGTCATGCTGGTTTTTACAGGAGGTTTATTAAAGACTTCTCTAAAATTTCTAGGCCTTTTACTAATATCTTGCAAAAAGATGTTCCATTTGTTTTTTATGATGATTGTGAGAAGCCTTTGAAACACTTAAGAAAACCTTAACCTCTGCACCTATTGTTCAACCACCTGATTGGAACTTACCATTTGAAATTATGTTTGATGCTAGTGATTATGTTGTTGGTGCTGTTCTAGGACAAAGAGTTGATAATAAATTAAATGTTATTCATTATATTGGTAAAACTCTAGACAGTGATTAGAGAAATTATGCTACTACTGAGAAAGAATTTTTAGCAGTTGTGTTTGCATGTGACAAATTTAGATCTTACATAGTTGATTCTAAAGTAATTGTTCACATTAGGTGGATTCTATTGCTACAAGAATTTGACATGCATATTACTGATAGGAAAGGAGCTGAAAATCTCGTAGCTGATAACTTGTCTAGACTAGAAAATATTCTTGATGACCCACTTCCTATTGATGATAGTTTTCCTGATGAGCAGCTAGCTGTTATAAATGCTTCATGTAACACTCCTTGGTATGCAGACTCTGCTAATTACATTGTTGCTAAATATTTACCACCTAGTTTCACATACCAACAAAATAAAAAGTTCTTCTTTGATTTGAGACATTACTTTTGGGATGACCAACATCTTTATAAAGAAGGAGTAGATGGTATTATTAGACGTTGTGTACCTGAGCATGAACAGGAACAAATCCTATGGAAGTGTCACTCTGAGGCATACAGAGGACACCATGCTAGAGACAGAACTGTGCATAAGGTAATACAATATTGTTTCCATTGGCCTACTCTCTTCAAGGATGCACGTACGTTTATCTTATCATGTGATGAATGTCAAAGAATTGGTAATATTGGTAGACGTAGGAAATGCCTATGAATTATTCACTTGTTATTGAACCATTGGATGTTTGCGGATTTGATTATACGGGACCTTTTCCTTCCTCTAATGGGTACGCTCATATTCTAGTTGCTATTGATTACGTTACTAAGTGGGTAGAAGCTATTCCAATTAGTAGTGCTGATCACAACACTTCTATTAAAATGCTTAAAGAAGTTATTTCCCAAGGTTTGGAGTCCCTAGATATTTAATGACTGATGGTGGTTCACATTTTATTCATGGTGCATTCCGTAAACTGCTTGCTAAGTATGATGTCAACCATAGAATTGCATCAACTTATCACCCTTAGTCTAGTGGCCAAGTTGAATTGAGCAATAGAGAAATAAAGTTAATTTTGCGAAAGACTGCTAATAGATCTAGAAAGAATTGATCTAAGAAATTAGATGATGCATTGTGGGCATACAGAACGTCTTATAAAAATCCTATGGGTATGTCCCCTTATAAAATGGTCTATGGAAAATCATGTCATTTACCTCTTGAGCTAGAACATAAAGCATAATGGGCAATTAAGGCACTTAACTATGATTTCAAACTTGCTGGTGAAAATAGGTTATTTGATATTAGTTCTTTAGATGTGTTGAGAACACAAGATTATGAAAATGCCAAGTTGTTTAAAGAAAAAGTTAAAAGATGGCATGATAGAAGAATCCAAAAACGGTAATTCAAAATAGGAGATCAAGTTTTATTATACAATTAGTTTAAGATTTTTTTGCAGGAAAGCTCCTCTCTAAATGGGAAGGACCGTATATTGTTGAGGAAGTTTGTCGTTCCGGTGCCATCATGATAAATAACCCCAAAGGCACTAACCCGAAGGTGGTTAATGGGCAAAGAATTAAACATTATATCTCAGGTATGCCCATTAATGTTCAAACTAATATTATCCAAACTATGACACCGGAGGAACACATAAGGGAAACGTTCCGGAACATTCCAGACCCCTGAAAAAGGGGTAGGTATGTGGTATGGTAAGTAAACTGACTCCAAAGGATCCATAAAAGTATTTTCTGTATGTTTTGGAATATTTAAAAAATTAGGAAAATAATAAATTATCTGAAAAGTGCATGAGGGAGCTACAAGCCCGAGGGGCGCGCCCTACACCCCTGGGCGCGCCTCCCAAGCTTGTGGCCCCCTCATGGGCTTTGCCGACTCCATTTTTCTTCCATGTACTTGTCCAAGACGGAAAAAATTCATTATATATACTCTCAGACATTTTGACCACCGTATCACAGAAATGTCCTCCGTTCTTATTTTGTGCTATTTTTCTGACAGATCTGGAAGTATGTCGCCCCAAGATTCAGATGGAGAAAGCTATGTTTCCCACTATGTTGCAAATCCAAATGTATATGGAGAAGTGGACCCTTATTATTGGTCCACTGAGGGGGAGCAATATGTTGATCCAAGGGAATTAGGGTACATGAGCTCGGAGGAAGATGAAGCCCCTCTTCCTCAACCAGGGGACAAGCATGGGGAGTTCAAGAAATCAAGCCTCCCAAACACAGTAAAAGAATCTAAGCTTCGATTTATCCCTTTTCGTCAACTACAGTAAAACAAGGAAGGATTATGCAAGTAAGTATTGGAGCTTGAACAAGAGGTTAGCAAGTTGAGGGAGGAGAACAATGTTCTCAAGCGAAGGCTGAGGGACAAGCCCACACCATCATCACCATCATCACCAAAGAAAGAAACTTGAGTACACGGGGGAGGTGCCCCGGTATCGTATCACCATCACTTTTTATCATCATTATCTATATTAGTTCGATCCTTAGTTATTTCATGATTTAGTAGAATAAAGTTTTAGTATGATCTATTTTCGAGTGTTTGCTTAGTGATCTATCTATCTATCTATGTAAACATGTGCGAGATATATAATAAAGAGTAGTTTGAGTTTTGCTTTGCTTTCTTGTTTCAATCTTAGCAATGGAAAATAAAAGAATAAAAGATCATATGCTACTCCCATGGGGAGTAATGACTTCACATAAGATAAGTATAGTTGATAAAATTTGTTGGAAGTTAACAAGCATAGCATTGGTCATTGGTACAATCCATGAAAAAGTAGTAAAGAAAGAGAGGTCTCACATGTAAATATACTACCTTGGAAATCTTTTATGATTGTGAGCCCCCATTAAATATTCTATATCAATTAGTTGACGTTGGACAAGGAAGACAACGTAATGAGTTATGGTTGTTTACATTCACATAGAAGTTATATTGTTATGGATCTTCTAACGTGTGGTGCTTTTCTAGGATCTTTTGCTAGCCAAAAATTCGCACCCAGTAGATATACTACTTGTGCATCCAAAACCCTTAAACCCAGATTCATGTCATGAGAGTCCACTATATCTACCTAGGGATTGAATAAGATCCTTCAAGTAAGTTGTCATCGGTGCATCAGGCAATAAAAATTGCTTCTAAATATGTATGATCTTTTATTGTAAGGGAAAATAAGCGTTGTACGAACTTGTGATGGTAAAGAAACAAAAGCAATGGACTGCATAGTAAAGGTTGCTATCTGATACGTCTCCAACGTATCTATAATTTTTTATTGTTCCATGTTGTTATATTATCATTCTTGGATGTTTTACATTCATTTTATAGCAACTTTATATCATTTTTTTGGGACTAACCTATTGACATAGTGCCTAGTGCCAGTTGCTTTTTTTTGCTTGTTTTTTACTTCGCAGAACATCCATATAAATCGGAGTCCAAACGCAACGAAACTTTTTGGAGATTTTTTTTCTGCCCAGAAGACAACTTGGGAGCCAAGGAAGTGCACGAGGGAAGGCCCGTGGGGCCCACCACCCACCTGGGCTCGCTAGAGGCCCCTGGCACACCCTGATGGGTGGTGGGGCCCACGGAGGTCCTTTCCACCGCCTCTCAGCTCTATAAATACCCAAATATTCCAGAAACCCTAGGGGAGTCGACGAAACACAATTCCAGCCGCCAAAAGTCCCAGAACCACGAGATCCAATCTAGAGCCCTATTCCGGCACCTTGCCGATGGGGAACACGATCATGGAGGGGTTCATCATCCTCATTGGTGCTCCTCTGATGATGCGTGACTAGTTTACCATAGACCTACGGGTCCGTAGGCAGAAGCTAGATGGCATGTTCTCTCTTTTTGATTCTCAATACAATGTTCTCCCCGATGTTCTTGGTGATCTATTTGATGTAATGACTTTTTGTGGTGTGTTTGTTGGGATCTATGAATTGCGAGTTTATGATCAGTTCTATCTATGAATATTATTTGAGTCTTCTTTGATATCTTATATGCATGTGTCGGATTTCGTGTTCCGCAAACCCTTGAGAGGTTCGAACTCTGGGGTGCATGCGAAGAACTCGTCCTCCCCAGTCTGCCTACTCGCTAATCTCACAGCCTAGCTCGACGAACTGTAAGGGAAAGGGACATGGCAATTTACCCAGGTTCGGGTCACCTTGCGGTGTAAAACCCTACTCCTGCTTTGAGGTGGATTGGCCTCGAGGGGCTGAGGATGAACTAGTACAGTGGCGAACAGCCTCAGGAGGAGAGGTGTTCTTGAGCTCGAGTGGGCTGGTGGAGTGAGGGTGATCTGAATGATCCGTCCGGGGGTCCGATCCCTCTCTACGGTGGTGGCTAAGTACTATTTATAGTGGCCTTGGTCCTCTTCCCAAATGAAAGGAGGGAAGGGATCCCACAACGGCCAAATTCGAAGGGAGACAACTAGTACATGCTATCCCGACAAAAGTAGTCTTCGCCTGCAAAAGCCTTTGGTCGTGACGCCGTGGTGGGCTCGGTGATGACCTCCATCCTGCCGTCCTGGTGGTCTTGGTCATGTTGCACGGGAATGGAAACCTATGGATGATTCCTCGGGACTCCGCGCCTGCGGTTGCCTCTTTAGCACCAAAGAGGAAACTGGTACACTGCGCCCGCTGGCGCCCGCCTGGCCTTGGTCGTCATGGCTCACATCATCCGGACCTGATGAGGTGAGGCTTGCATAGAACTCTCTGCTCCTCAGGAGCCAGCCTGAGGAGGCCGCTCCTCGTGGTGTCTTGGTGTCGTCCGCCTCGCGAGGCTTGGCCCCTCGCGAGGGTCTTGAGTTATTGTTGCCGAAGCTGGGCCGTACTAGGCCATCGATGGAGCCACGCTGTGGGCCGCAGGCAGGCAAGTCTGGGTACCCCCATTCCCAGAACGCCACAGTAGCCCCCGGGCCCAAGGCGCGCTCGAACTTGGCTTCAAGGCGAAGCCAAGGGGCAAGTTCAGAGCGCCGCGGGCCCTAACCGCCTGCGGCCTTGGTCGACGCATGGCGATTGATGGGACATGGGGCGTCTCCGCTTCCCCACGCCGCCTTGGAAACCGTCCCTGGCTGACAAAAAGGATGGCGCTTGCCGGTAAGCCTTCGTTGCCTTTCTTCCATCTTGCTCCAGATCCCCTTCTCCTTCTGCTTAGCGCGCCTCCAGATCTACTAAATCCTTTCCCCGGACTCGCCACCGATGGCCACCGACAAGGCGAAGTCATTGCCCTCTGCCGCGCGCTCGGCTCCCTGGTTTGAGCCGGCCTTGAGCGCGTCCTCCATCACTAAGGAGAAGCACCTTGCCATCGTGCTCCCGCTGACGGCGGGCGGCGACAATGAGGGAGGGGAGACGGCGCTCCGGGTCGGCTCCGCCCAGCCGGAAGCCTTGGGTGACACCTTCTACCCCTTCTTCCTGCACAGCATCTTCGTTGGGCTGGTTCCCCCTTTCTCCCATTCCTTCTACGCCATCCTCAACCACTATGCCCTCCACGCCCTCCATCTTCATCCCAACTCCATCCTCCTCCTGTCGATCTTTGCCTTCTACTGCGAAGCGTTCGTGGTGGTGACGCCCTTCGTCGCGCTGTTCCGCCACTTCTTCTACCTCCAGATAAGCAGCGGCCAGTGCTCTGGGTGCGCCAGCTTCATCGCGGCCAACGGCAGCAATGCGATCTCGCTGGCCGGGAAGAAGGGGAGGACTTCCGGAACAAGTGGATCTTCATGGACGCCAAGCACTCCCACGCTCGGCTGGAGCTGCCGACCATGCTGCCGATGCCCCTGGATCGATGGGCTCACGAGAAGCTCACCGACCCCAGGGCAGAGCAGTTGCTGGAGAGGATGACGGCCGACCTGAAGGCGGAGGACCCGAAGGCGGAGAAGCTGACAGGGGCCATGATTGTCAAGGAGTTCCTGACACAGCGCCTGGCTCCGCTCTAGGCGCACTCGCGCCCCCTATGGAGCTTCAAGGGCGCGGAAGACGACCTCCGGTTGCGCCCGGACAACTTGTCTGACGAGGAGCTGAGCAAGGTCGTGCGCACCTTGCTCGAGAAGGACCAGGGTGGCCCCTCGGACGCCCATCTCCCGTTGTACCATCACGCCAACGGGGAGAAGATAGCCACCGCCATGCCTGTCTTCAACGAGCGGGGGCTCGTGCCGCTCGAGCCTACCCTGCCCACGGGCTCCCCGGTGCTGGTGTCCTCCGGCGATCCCTCCGGGGAGGAGGAGAACGAGAGCTCGGAGGTGACCTTGGAGGAGGTGGGGGAGACTTCTCCCCCACGGCGGAGTGAGCTCCTCTGCGCCTTCTCTGACGACGACGCCGGTGAGCACCCAGTCAGGGAGTCGCCGCGCTCCACCGGGGTCACCACGAGGTCCAGGGGCACCCCTCCGAAGAAGCTGAAGCAAGGTGTCCCGAAGAAGGACAGGTCGTCGTTGCTTCCCCGAGGTGGTGCCTCCGCCCTGCTGTCGACCGCCGCTGCCGCAGATCCGGCCACCGCACACTCATCCGCTCCCGAGAGCGCAGCGGGGCTCGCGCCCACGAAGCTTGTGGGAATCTTGTCTTTGCTTCCTGCTCTTGACGTAGTGCTCTGACATTTTCCTCTGTGCGGCCAGGCTAATGCCGGCGGCGAAGAGGAAGAAGGAGGAGGCGAGGGCTCCTGAGGCCAAGCAGCCCACCTCGGCCCCGAGGGTTCTGGCATAGACGGACGAGGCTAGCCCGCGTCCTCCTGCCGCACGGTTGCCCTCGCGAGGCTCAGGGGCCCAGCCTCAGGAGAAGGATGCCCCTACGGCCGCGCCGGCTTCAGAGACGCTTGCCTTCAGCGCGCCTGCTGACGACCCGAGGGCTCCGGAGCCCCCGGCCATCCTTGCTACTGCTGCTTCGCCAGTCTTGATGCCATCGCCGTCTCCTCTTCCAGCCACAACACAGGCGGGCCGCGGCTCTTCTACCGCGCTCGGTGCTCTGGAGCAAGCCTTCTTCGTGTTGGATCAACTCCGGAACGATATTCCGGGCCCCGACCGGCGCCGGGCGTCGGGGCGCGTGGAGCTGGTCTCGGGGTGGCTCCAGGCTGACTCGTCCGTCAGGGCGGCCTAGGACCAGGCTGACACTGCTGAAGAGGAGGGCCAGAAGGTGGCCAGCGTGGCCGTTGCCGCCTGTGATGTGGTGTTAAAGGACGTGAAGGACGCTGAGGAGCGCTGCCGCACGGCGAAGGCCGAGCTGAAAGCCCTCCGCGACAAGTAGGCCACCCGGGCCCGCCAACTCGAGGAGCAGGAGGAAAAGCTGAAGGAGCAGGAGTCTGCGGTCGCAGGTCGTGACGCCGAGCTAGAGCAGGAATCTCGGGAGCAGGCCATGGAGCGCGGCCGCCTGGAGAAGCTGAAGGAGGAGGTGGAGGCGGCCCAGGCGTCCCACGCCCAGCTTGTCTCCGACGAGAAGGCTCGGCTGGAGGCCAGGGAGAAACTCCTTGCCAAGGCTGAGGAGGCGGCCACCACGGGGCGTGCCGTCTTCGACTCCCTTGAGCAGAGGTCCCGCAAGGCAATGCAGGATCTCTACGGGAGCGGGTACAAGAAGCCGCTGGTGACTCCGGAGGAAGGCCCCGCCGGGCTGCTCCCCAAGCTCGTTGCGGCGCTCGAGGGCATCGTCTTCGGAGGGGGCCCCATGGTGGAGGGAGAAGCCCGCGCGCTTTCGGCCTCGGCCTCATCGCGCGTCTTCAGCCACCTCCATCTTCGAGACTCCAGCTTCGACTTTGGAGCCCTGCTCAAGGCCGTGGACCCTGAGCTCCAAGACGCTGCTGCCGAGGCCGTGAAGGCTCAAGTGGAGGCCCTGCTGCAGAAGTTCCTCGCCGTTGACCCCGTGCCTACGGCTGACGGCAAGGACGGCGGCGACATCGTCGGTGACGGGACTCCCCAAGCGGGCAACGGTGGCGTCGAAGGCTGAAGGAGATGGCGGTGCTTTCCCCTTGTTCTATTCCTGCAACATGTATCATGCCTCGTGGAGGCATAAGAACTTATGCTTTGGAACTTTAAGAGATAGTATGTTTTGTAATAATTTGCCAAGGTTCTGCGGTTTCCTTTCCGTTTGCTTTGATGTTCTGCATCGGCAGGGCCCGGCCCTGCGCATACCTCAGCCACCATTGGGTCGTCCGGATCGCCAGGACGAGACCAAGGGGTGAGGGGCTACGTGGCCAGTTAGGCTCCTGAGTCGCGATGCTCAGGAGTCCCCCTTGACGTAGGAACAGCCCTCGGGAAGGAGACATGAGAGTGGGTCTTGGCGTTCTGCGTCGGCAGGGCCCGGCCTCGTGCATACCTCAGCCGCCGTTGGGGCATCTAGATCGCCAGGACGAGACCAAGGGGTGAGGGGCTACGTGGCCAGTTAGGCTCCTGAGTCGCGATGCTCAGGAGTCCCCCTTGACGTACGAACAGCCCTCGGGAAGGAGACGCGAGAGTGGGTCTTGGCGTTCTGCGTCGGCAGGGCCCGGCCCCGCACGTACCTCAGCCGCCGTTGGGGCGTCTGGATCGCCTGGACAAGACCAAGGGGTGAGGGGCTACGTGGCCAGTTAGGCTCCTGAGTCGCGGTGCTCAGGAGTCCCCCTTGACGTGCGAACAAAAACCCCCATACCTTTCCTCGCCGGGCTTTCGCTCGGGAAGGATGCGCGAAGACCAGGTCCGAGGGACCTGGCATGGTGGCGTACGCCAGGCATGACCTGAGCGTAGCCCCCATGCCCAGCCCCCTCGCGCTACTCTCCTGAGGGGAAAGTAGCGCGGTGAGGCTGAACACCGAGCCTGGTGGCTCTCCTGAGGTTAGTGCAGCTGTTAGGCTGCCCCCAGTTGTTTATCACCAGCGCGGAGCATGGCGCTTCTGCTCTTGCACGGGCATAGCCGCTCCTCAACCGTGTCGATTGCCAGCGCGGAGCATGGTGCTTCCACTGGTACGTGGGTGGGGACTCCCTCAGAGGGGAGACCCCAGGGCGTGTACAGCCCCGCCCTGACACGTGGCTTGCACGGCAGGGCTAGAGGAGATGTGTATGGGCACTCATGAGCCAGCGCGGGACTCACGAGGCCCTACCTCAAGGCGGGTTGCGCCTGAATTTGATTCGTAGCACTTGTGATAGTCCTGCGAGATGGTTAGGCAACCTGCGCCGAGTGAATCTCCTAAGGTTATCGCATGAGAAGGCCAAACACCAACGACCCCAGGAGGTGACGTGAACGGGTCCGACCCACTAGGCAGAGCTCAGCCGTTGGGTTTGTCGACGCTGCAGGGACGGACCTGAGCACAGACACTGTGCCCAGTCTTCTCATGCAAATGTCCTGAAGAAAGACAACTGGCGCGCGGCTCCCGCGGTGGCGAGGCACCGGGTCGCGCGCCCTAACTTACCCGCCCCCGATTAGCTCATGCGAGAACAAGGCACCAAGGACCATGGGAGGTGACATGCACGGGAGCTGGCCCATGAGCCAGAGCTCAGCCACTTGGGTTTAGCGACGCTGCAGGGACGGACTTGAGCACAGACGTTGTGCCAGTCCTTAATCATGAGGCGGTCATGGGTGGGCTTGCAAGGGCGTACGATGTTCGTGGTGACGAAGCAACGGACAGTCAAGTGATAATCATAAATAAACTCATGGATAGGGTAGAGCTAGTTCTGATAGGTGCAAAACAATATATGCCGCAGGGACGGACCCACGCGGCTTGGGGATAATGCAGCCTGAGAGGCGCCCCCAACTGAACAAACCAGAAAATGTCACCTGGCACCGTTGCTGAAGAGATGTTGGAGTAGCTGAAGACGCGCGCTGCAGAAGTCGCTCCTCGTGAGCCACCCAAGCCCCGAACCTCGGGAGGCTCTGGGAGCTCGGGGGCTCGTGAGGATCCATCCCTCCTCTGATAGGATCGCCTGGCTTCTGGCCTCATGAGCCGCCAGGACGCCCCGCATGTGGCGCTGGAGTGCAGCAGATGCGCTCGACAAGCCCAAAGGCATGCGAACATAGCTGTGAGGGGGACCCTCGCACCGCACAGCATGGGACGGCCAGAAGCGCTCCTGAGATGCGGCCTTGTTGAGCCCTGGGATGTTGACGCAGAGGCGCAGCTCGCTGTCCTCGCCGGGACAAGGAGCCGCGCCGGGTGGTGGGTGATGGTCGCCTCGTATAGCTCTTGCCTCCTGAAGCTCCTCGATTGCCTTGGTGATGAACTCCTAAGCACCTGGCACCTCGCGCCTTGTACCCTCCTGGCGGAAGCGCGTGCTGAAGCATGCCTCCACATGGTGGCCGAGTGCCTCCCTCGTGATGTTGGCCAGGTCAGAGGCCCTCCAGAGGAGAGCCCTAGAGCCCAGCCTGAGAGGGGCGCCGGGCGCGCCTTCCTATGCGAGAGAGGGAGGCGCCCCGTCAGTGGGCGCTGTGCCTGAGGTGATGCCGCTGGACACCCCGCCCTCCTGAGGTCCTTGGCGGAGCAGCTGCTTCTTCTTCTTGGGGACAGCCTCAGGAGGGTAGACGGCGCCTTCATCATCTGGGTTCTCGACCGCCGCAGCCTAGTAGGCGCGCTCAAGAGAGCACACCGCATTCTTCTCCTCGTAGGCGACTGTGATGATGCCGCAGCTCCCTGGCATCTTGAGGACATTGTAACCATGATGAGTCACTGCCATGAACTTGGCCAGGGCCGGATACCCATGGATGGCATTGTATGGAAGATGAATGTGGGCGATGTCGAAGTCGATGAGCTCAGTGCGGTAGTTGTTGCGCTTTCGAAGGTGACAGGGAGGCGGATCTGCCCTATCGGGGTGGTGGAGCCGTCAGTCACGCCTGAGAAAGGCTTGGTGGGCTGCAGCTGGTCGTAGGGCACCTGGAGTCGGTCAAACGTCTCGATGGAGAGAACGTTGAGCCCCGCACCGCCATCGATGAGAGTCTTAGTGACGAGCACGTTGCTGATGGTAGGCGAGCAGAGCATCGGGAGAGCACCGGTAGTTGCCGCGCACTTGAGCTGATTGGATGAGCTGAAGGTGATGGTGCACTTGGACCACCTGAGCGGATGCGTTGCCTCGAGCTTGGGGAGGGCCGCTTTCACCTCACGGGCAAACTGCTTGAAGATTCGATGAGAGGCAGGGGCCTGAGCGCCGCCCAGGATGCAGGCGATGGCACGAGGCTCCTGGAAGCCCCAAGCCCCCTCGTCCTGGTGATGGTCGTCATTCCTTCTTGGTGGTGGCGGCAGCAGAGGGAGGCCAGCGTTGCCCTGAGGACGGTCCTCATGAGGCTGGTCCCTCCACGGGCCCTCGCGAGGCTGGCCCTGCCAGCGGTCCTCACGAGGCTGATCGCGCCATTCTTGGCGGGGGTCGCGGCCGTCCCAGCGTCCTCTACGTCGGCCTCCTCCGCGGCCATAGCCTCGGTCGCTGCGCTCGGGGCGTCGACCGAGGCGCCCGTCGCGGATGGCCCTGAGCTCATGGCAGTCATTGGTGTTATGGCTGTGCATGTTGTGGAAGACGCAGAACGGGCGGCTGCCCTTGGATGACTCTGGGTGGTCGCAGCCGCGCTTCATTTCTGGTTTGGCCACGAGCACGGCCGGTCCCTTGTGCTTCACGTCCTTGGCTTTGGCCTTCTTTTCTTCTGGGTCAGCCCCTGGGAGCTCCAGGAGAGAGAGGCGACCTTCCTCAGCTCTCGCGCACTTGGTTGCCATGTTGAACATCTCTAGAGCCATGCAAAGGTCCTCATGTATGGCGAGCTCTTCCTTCATCTTGACGTCGCTGACGCCATCAGTGAACGCCGAGATGATGGCCTCGTCCGACACCTTGGGGATCTTGAGGAGGACGCTGTTGAAGCGCTGGATGTACTTCTGCAAGGTCTCTCCTGGCTGCTGCTTGATGCGTCGCAGGTCACCCGCAGCCGGTGGGCGGTCGCGAGTGCCCTGGAAGTTGGCGACGAAACGCTCTCGCATTTCGTCCCAGGAGGAGATCGATCCCGCGGGCAGGTTCAGGAGCCACGAGCGTGCACCATCCTTGAGGGCCATGGGAAACCAGTTCGCCATAACCTTCTCATCGCCGTTGGCTGCCTCGATGTTCAGCTCATAGAGCTGCAGGAACTCGGCAGGGTCGGGGGTGCCATCGTAGCGTGGAGGCAGGTCGGGCTTGAACTTCCCCGGCCAGGCGACGCTGCGTAGCTCCGGAGTGAATGTGTGGCAACCCGCTGTGGTCACAGGAGCCCATCGTGGAGGTGGAGCCTAGTCTTGGCGCTCACGCGCCACCGCTGCAGGCGGCGTGCGGTCTTGACATGGCGGTGCTGGGAGTGCACGAGCACCTTCTTGTGGCCGCTGCACCACCTGGCAGCTCTCCTCTTCACGCGTCGGCGCCCTGCGCGGCGGGTCGCGCCGCGAGGCCTCGCGCCTTGGCCCGAGGGCGACGTCTTGACGGGGAGGTGGAGGAGGTGCACCGTGGGCTACATCACCCGCAGCAGGCGGCGGGTGAGGCAGCGAGCGAGACGGTGCGGGAGAGTCCCCGGCGGCGCTGACAAGCTCGGCGATGCGGTCCAGCCAGTCTTCGTAGAGGGCGTCGATGCGGCGGTAGCGCAGGAGCTCGCGCGCCATGAGCAACGCAGCCTACGCGTTCGCCGGCTCGCGACGAGCATGAGACGATGAACCAGCCGGAGTCAGCGACGGGGTGGCCGTGCGCCCATCCCACCACACAGAACGGTGCAACGACGAAGCTTGCTGCTCGTGCCCCGCGGGGCCTGTGGCGGCGTTCGCCACTGGAGACGGGGGATGGCGAGGGCAGCCATCACCCGCAGGCGCTGTCTGAGCAACGCGGGCGTCGAGGGCAGCCCGGTGCTCAGCACGAGCTCGACGAGCGTCAGCCATGGAAGCGATGGAACGGTGGTGGATCGACCGGCGGAAGAGAGGCTCCGACGCACCCCTACCTGGCGCGCCAAATGTCGGATTTTGGGTTCTGCAAACCCTTGAGAGGTTCAAACTCTAGGGTGCGTGCAAAGAACTCGTCCTCCCCAGTCTGCCTACTCGCTAATCTCACAGCCTAGCTCGACGAACTTTAAGGGAAAGGGACACGGCAGTTTACCCAGGTTCGGGCCACCTTGCGGTGTAAAACCCTACTCCTGCTTTGGGGTGGATTGGCCTCGAGGGGCTGAGGATGAACTAGTACAGTGGCGAACAGCCTCAGGAGGAGAGGTGTTCTTGAGCTCGAGTGAGCTGGTGGAGTGAGGGTGATCTGAATGATCCGTCCGGGGGTCCGATCCCTCTCTACGGTGGTGGCTAAGTCCTATTTATAGTGGCCTTGGTCCTCTTCCCAAATGAAAGGCGGGAAGGGATCCCACAACGGCAAAATTCGAAGGGAGACAACTAGTACATGCTATCCTGACAAAAGTAGTCTTCGCCTGCAAAAGCCTCTGGTCGTGACACCGTGGTGGGCTCGGTGATGACCTCCGTCCTGCTGTCCTGGCGGTCTTGGTCTTGTTGCACGGGAATGGAAACCTTTGGCTGATTCCTCGGGACTCCGCGCCTGCGCTTGCCTCTTTAGCACCAAAGAGGAAACTAGTACACTGCGCCCGCTGGCGCCCGCCTGGCCTTGGTCGTCATGGCTCATGTCATCCGGACCTCATTAGGTGAGGCTTGCATAGAACTCTCCGCTCCTCAGGAGCCAGCCTGAGGAGGCCGCTCCTCATGGGGGTCTTGGTGTCGTCCGCCTCGCGAGGCTTGACCCCTCGCGAGGGTCTTGAGTTGTTGTTACCGAAGCTGGGCCATACCAGGACGTCGATGGAGCCACGCCGTGGGCCGCAGGCAGGCAAGTCTGGTACCCCCATTCCCAGAACGCTGACAGAATGATTGTTATAGCCTCATATTTCTTCTCCGAAACTTTGGTTTGGTTTGGCCAAATATATTGATTTTCCTTGCAATGGGAAGAGGAGCTTTGTGATGGGTTTGATCTTGCGGTGTTCTCACCTAGTGACAGAAGGGGTTGCGAGTCACGTATGTATCATTGCTATTAAGGATAAAAAGATGGGTCTATTCCTACATGAATAGATCTTGTCTACATCATGTCATCGTTCTTATTGCATTACTCCGTTTCTCCATGAACTTAACACACTAGATGCATGCTGGCTACCGGTCGATGTGTGGAGTAATAGTAGTAGATGCAGGCAGGTGTCGGTCTACTAATCTTGGACGTGATGCCTATATACATGATCATTGCCTTGCATATCATCATAATTATTTGCTCTTCTATAAATTACCCAACAGTAATTTGTTTACCCACCGTATGCTATTTTCTCGAGAGAAGCCACTAGTGAAATCTACGAACACCGGGTCTATCTTTTATCATATTGTTTTCAGATCTATTATTCCAAAAACCCAAAAATACCTTGCTGCACTTTCTCTTTATTTATTTTATTTTGTGTTTTCGCTAGATCTATTTATCCAATCTCATACAGTTTTATCTATCTTAATACCGGGGAGGGATTGACAACCCCTCTTACGTGTTGGGTTGCAAGTATTTGTTATTTGTGTGCAGTTACTGTTTAGATAGTGTTGCTTGGTTCTCCTACTGGATTGATAACCTTGGTTTCATAACTGATGGAAATACTTACCATTGCTGTGCTGCATCATCCTCTCCTCTTCGGGGAAATTCCAACGCAGATACAAGCAATCAGGAAGAATTTCTGGCACCGTTGCCGGGGAGAATTTCTGGCGCCGTTGCCGGGGAGACATCATCAACATCTATCAGGTTCCTAATCAAAAATCTCATCTCCTTGCAATTTACGTTATTTGCCATTTGCCTCTTGTTTTCATCTCCCCCACTTCGCAATTTTATTTGCCTTTTTATTTGCCTTCTTTTTGGTTTGCCTGTTGCTTTGGGTCATCTCGTCAACATGGCAACCCCTCCTTTGTGACCAGATTCTGAAGTTTTATACTTCAAACAGAAACAACGAGAAAATTTGAAAGATGCTTGGTATAGGTTGGTGGAATATTATCACATTTGCGACATAAAAGGAGATACAAAGATTTTGCTTCATAGTTTTTATATAGGTTTAACCCTGCATCATAGGCAACTCTTGGATTTTACCGCTAAAGGGAATTTTGTTGAAATTAATGCTAATGTTGCCTATGAAATAACAGAGGGATTATTGGGAGTTCCACCACCAAAAAAGGGGTTTACTTTTACACAAGAAGGGATTAAAATATTAGATAAATTGGGTGACTTACAGAAAAATTTGGTTGAGTTGCAAAAATATAATGAACCCCTTAAACATATTAGTGGAAAGCTCAATCGCATGAATACTTTGATTACTCTTAGTAATAAGCGTTTGGATATTTTAGATCTCAAGATGGTCTCCTTTCCTGAGAATATTGGGAAGCGTAAAGAGCCTCCTGGGTTTAAGAAAGCCCTCACTAAGGTAGAAAAAACTAAAGATGACAATACTTCAATCTATGCATTATGCCTAGCTAGGGGCATAAAACGATAGCGCTTGTTGGGAGGCAACCCAATGAATAAAAATTTTCTTTTTCTTTCTGTTCTTGAGTGTTTGCACAATTATGCTACTGTTATGATTGTGTTTTTATGTTTTAATTAGTGTTTGTGCCAAGTTAAGCCTTTGGGATAGATTTGTGTGATAGTTGATTTGATCCTATTGAAAAACAGAAACTTTTGCATCCAGTAAAAGAAGTGTCAAAATTCACAGAAGTGACGAAAAATTCTGAATTTTTTACACAAGATTGATATACAAATTTCCTCTGTCTTCCTATTTTTTCAGAAATGTTGGAGTTACAGAGGTATGAGTTAAATCCGAGTCTTTACAGACTGTTCTATTTTTTACAGATTCTGTTTTCGTTGCATTGTGTGCTTATTTTGATGAATCTATGTATTGTATTGGAGGGTATAAGCCATGGTAAAGTTAGAATACAGTAGATATAATGCAATAACAAAATATGAATCGGTTTGCAACAGTACTTAAAGCAAAGATTGGTTTTCTTATACTAACGGATCTTAGGAAGGTTTTGTTAAGTTTTATGTGATTGAAGTTTTCATGTTTTGGGTGAGATCTCGATGGATGAAGGAATAAGGAGTGAAAAGAGTATAAGCTTGGGGATGCACATGGCACCCCAAGGTAATATTCAAGGAGAACCAAGCAACTAAGCTTGGGGATGCCCCGGAAGGCATCCCCTCTTTCTTCTAACAACCATCGGTAATTTTACTTGGAGCTATATTTTTATTCGTCACATATCATGAGTTTTGCTTGGAGCATCTTGTATTATATGAGTCTTTGATTGTTTTTCTTTATAGTTTGTCGCAATCATTCTTGCTGGACACACCTATTTAAGAGAGCCATAACTACGCTATGATTTGTTAGAATTGCTCTATGTGCTTCACTTAAATTTTTTGAGCTATGGAATTGCTCTAGTGCTTCACTTATATCTTCTTGAGCACGGTGGTGCTTTGATTTCTGAAGAAATACTCTCATGCTTCACTTATATTAATTTGAGAGTTAGTAAATTTTTTGAAGAAATTCTCTCATGCTTCACTTATATTATTTTGAGAGATGAAAATTTTTATGCTCATGTTCTTCACTTAAATTTGTTTGAGCTTGTTATAAGCAATGGTAATATATGAAATTAGTCCCAAAGTGATAGATATTCAAGAGGGATATAATAAAAACTTTCATGAAAGATCATTAGACAACATAAACTTTATGCTTTGTAGTAGTTTTGAGATATGATGATAGTAATATGTGAGTCATGTTGGTGAGTAATTATGCTTTAGTAAGAATATTGGTGTTAAGGTTTGTGATTCCCTATGCAAGCACGAAAGTCAA
Organism: Thinopyrum elongatum; assembly: GCA_011799875.1. NCBI lineage: Eukaryota > Viridiplantae > Streptophyta > Magnoliopsida > Poales > Poaceae > Thinopyrum > Thinopyrum elongatum. The sequence continues at coordinate 311,764,954 of CM022298.1, read as the reverse complement.
TAGTTATGCAATGAAATTACATCCTACTTGTGGTGCATTATTCGGTGTTAGTTATGCTTAATGCTCGTTTATGAGAATTTTTGTTTCTTCGTTGGCTGCTTCTCAATATTTTTGCTAGCCTTTCCTCGTACTAAGTGGGAATACTACTTGTGCATCCAAAATCCTTAAACCCAGTTATTCCATATGAGTCCACCATACCTACATATATGCGGTATTTCCGTGCCGTTCTAAGTAAATTTGTATGTGCTAACTCTAATTTTCAAAATAAATTTCCTTTTTGTGTGCCCGTACCACTCATGAAGCGGCAGGGGGTGGCCAATATTTTCCATGCTAGATGTGTTATTCTCAAGATGAGTGTTTATTCACTTGTCATTGAATGAGAGTGTGGCGGTAATAGGGATGCCCAGTCCCAAAATGAAAAAGAAATTTACTTTATGTTCTAAAATAATAAATTCATTGGAAAATGTTGGTATGGAAGGCACCCGTGGATACGGCTAGCCATGGATTGTGAAAGAATGGTGGAAAAAGGAATAAACATTATTTTATGTTTGGGGACCGCCTATGATGTATCTAGCATGGAAAGTATTGGGAATTATTCGGTCATTTTCGTTGATGGGAAAAGCATGCCTCTCAAAATATTTTATCTCTCAATTTAAGCTTTGAACTCTGGCACCTCTACAAATCTCGGCTTCCCTCTACGAAGGGCCTATCTATTTACTTTTATGCAATTTTTATTTTTATTTTGAGTCTCCATCTTCTCTTATAAAGCACCAAGTATGGAGCACTATGATCATACTTGTGCATTGGATGTAGCTAATATTCGAGTGTGTTTCATGAATGTGTCAATGATTGAGCATGATGGGCTAGGGATAGCTTTCTTTAGTGTTGATATTTTGAAAGACATGGTTGCTTGTTGATATGCTTGAGTATTGAAGTCTTCATGTCAATTATAGACTATTACTTTGAACCATCTAAAAGTCCAAATGTCCATGCTACAAAACAAAATAATATGTGATGAACATGTTAGGCAGCATTCCACATCAAACATTCTATTTTATCAATTACCTACTTGAGGACGAGCAGGAATTAAGCTTGGGGATGCTGATACATCTCCAACGTATCTATAACTTTGAATTGTTCCATGCTGTTATATTATCATTCTTGGATGTTTTACATTCATTTTATAGCAACTTTATATCATTTTTGGGACTAACCTATTGACATAGTGCCCAGTGCCAGTTGCTGTTTTTTGCTTATTTTTTACTTCGCAGAATATCCACATCAAACGGAGTCCAAACGCAGCGAAATTTTTTAGAGTTTTTTTTCTGCCCAGAAGACAACTTGGGAGGCAAGGAAGTGCACGAGGGAAGGCCCGTGGGGCCCACCACCCACCTGGGCGCGCCAGAGGCCCCTGGCACGCCCTGATGGGTGGTGGGGCCCATGGAGGTCCTTTCCACCGCCCCTCAGCTCTATAAATACCCAAATATTCCAGAAACCCTAGTGGAGTCGACGAAACACAATTCTAGCCGCCGCAAGTTCCAGAACCACGAGATCCAATCTAGAGCCCTATTCCGGCACCTTGCCGGATGGGAACACGATCACGGAGGGGTTCATCATCCTCATTGGTGCTCCTCCGATGATGTGTGAGTAGTTTACCATAGACCTACGAGTCCGTAGGCAGTAGCTAGATGGCTTCTTCACTCTTTTTGATTCTCAATACAATGTTCTCCTCGATGTTCTTGGAGATCTATTTGATGTAATGACTTTTTGCGGTCTGTTTGTTGGGATCTGATGAATTGCGAGTTTATGATCAGTTCTATCTATGAATATTATTTGAGACTTCTTTGATCTCTTATATGCATGATTGTTATACCCTCATATTTCTTCTTCGAAACTTTGGTTTGGTTTGGCCAACTAGATTGATTTTTCTTGCAATGGGAAGAGGTGTTTTGTGATTGGTTCTATCTTGCGGTGTCCCCACCAAGTGATAGAAGGGGTAGCGAGTCACGCATGTATCATTTCTATTAAGGATAAAAAGATAGGGTCTAGTCCTACATGAATAGATCTTGTCTACATCATGTCATTGTTCTTATTGCATTACTCCATTTCTCCATGAACTTAATACACTAGATGCATGCTGGATAGCGGTCGATGTGTGGAGTAATAGTAGTAGATGTAGGCAGGAGTCTGTCTACTAATCTTGGACGTGATGCTTATATACATGAGCATTGCCTTGGATATCGTCATAATTTTTGCTCTTCTATCAATTGCCCAACAGTAATTTGTTTATCCACCGTATGCTATTTTCTCGAGAGAAGCCACTAGTGAAATGTAAGGCCCCCGGGTCTATCTTTTATCATATTGTTTTCAGATCTATTATTCCAAAAACCCAAAAATACCTTGCTGCACTTTTTCTTTATTTATTTTATTTTGTGTTTTTGCTAGATTTATTTATCCAATCTCCTACAATTTTATCTATCTTAATACCAGGGAGGGATTGACAACCCCTCTTACGTGTTGGTTGCAAGTATTTGTTATTTGTGTGCAGGTACCGTTTACATAGTGTTGCTTGGTTCTCCTACTGGATTGATAACCTTGCACTGGTACAACGAGCTGCTATACAAATGGTTTTTAACCCCTTTCCGTGATGACATTTTAAACCATCGCCAAGTGAGTGTGTGCGATAGGGTGGTCCTTCCCACACGACCCAAAAACCGTCGAGGATAGGGAGCCATGACGCAGACGCCTGGCCAAATGTAATCGTATGCGATGCAGCACACACCAAATTCTGTCACACGTGTGGGATCGGTGATTAAACGTTTCCAATGACGTAGTGAAACCAAACGATGTGTCCTAATGAACCATTTGGGAAACAGTATCTAAGGTACACGGGCCAACATATGAACTGTGTGCGATATGTGCCCCATCGCACATGAGTTTTCTGCGGAACTCGTCTGCCATGCACGACTCCATCGCACATGTTTGCAAACAATTAATCATGTGCGATAATGTTCTATCACAAACGGTTGAAGAGCCCCTTTGCACACATACAAGTGCTGCAGACCATTTGTGAATTGTTGTGTATCACCGACGGTTACGGTAAAAGTGACGTGTGCTTTTCGTTTGGGATCCCACACGTTTCCTGAAAATTTACGACCGGGATTGTATTTTACATTGGGCACGGTTTACTCTGAGCTCTCGTGTGCGATAATGTGGTATCACAAACGGTTCCGGAGCCCCTACGCACATGTAGTAGTGCTGCAAATCGTCTGTGATCTGCTGTGTATCACCGACGGTTCCGCTGTGATTGACGTATGCTTTCCGATGTGGATCGCACACACTCATTTAGTTGAACCGTGAGCGGAGCAATTTCCAGGTTAAAGCAAAAATATCCCATTTGAATGGGCATGCAAAAAGCAAATTCGGCAAAATATGCAATTGAACAAATAGTGTCCATAGGAACAATATTCATCAGATTTCGTAACAATTGCAACTGAACAAATGGTAGCTAAATTCCAATGATTTGTCGACATATATATGCATTACATAATTAATCATAGTGTACGAAATACGAAGACCTCATCAGATGGAAAACAATGGATCCATGCGTATATGTTTAGCGGTTAACTCTTACTCAATGTTTCAGGAGAAGGCATGCTGAAATGTTCATTATCACCTGTGGGATTGATGTAGTGATTCAGGAAGAAGTCGCTAATAAATCTCCGAACCATCAGCAATTCACCAACGGGGAGTGGTTCAGGGGTCCTCGGTTCTAAGATGAGCTGTAGTATTTTTAAGATCAGAATGTGCCATATGAGTGGAGTAGAAGATATTAATTAAGATAGACTTACTGGTACTAATTCACGAGCATCTTCACAACTATCAGCAAATTTGCAGATGGAGATCATGTGTCTAGAAACATAGTATCCACAAAGGTTGGTCACTGCTTGTTGCTGAGGACACTGAAATATTTTGTACATAATTAGTCATGTATTTGTCCTGTTAGGAACAACCTAACCGGTGTTAGATGTATTGTTTTTTCTTTGGACAGAAATAGGAAGATGTTTATTTAGAAGCTTGAACATTTGACTAGCAGAAGAAAATGTATTTTCAGACTATTGGATACATTTTCCAAAAATAATGGATTTCGGTGTGTTACCGGAGAAATGATCTCATGCTGCAGAGGTAGTTCCCTCTTGAACAGGTTCCCTGCTTTAGTTTTCCACAATGCAAGCACACTGCAAATGAAGATGAATTTTGACAACATCAATTATTGAACCAGATATGAATGCAAATTAATTTGAACATCATAGAATTCGAAACCTATCCATGAATTGCTGAATATGCGTCAGATCCTGAGTGTTTATTGACTCTCTGAGAGAATCCATGTAGTAAACTATGTTCTCGTTTGGAACAATGAATACCAAGATCCAGTGATTACTACATATTAAGAAAGCCATGAACTTATGAATTATGTTGAAATCTAAAAGACAATCAATGTATGTGTGGTTGTTTATTTGACTTACCGTTCATGATATGGCCAGAGAAATGATTTTGCATGCTACGTGTTTTCGAAGATACGGGCGACCGTGTTAATGGCCCACTTCCGTTCTTCCTAACCATGTAATGTTGTGCCATTTGCTAATGCAGGATCTATGAAATACACACTCTCCCTTTTTCTTCTCTGCGTGTTCAATCCCCTGAAAGGAATAAAATGCAGTTAGTTATTTATCATTTATAGCCTTGTATGGAGAAGTTGATCAAAGTTTGTTAAGTACTTACAAAATTAGGCATCTAACAAGAGTGGCATCGAGCTCGTTGAAGTTGAAGAAGAGATGTAAGTCCTCGAAATTCACACTGATGGAACCATGATCATGTCAGAAATGATCTCTGTTGTAGCAGACTAGCAGAACATGATGACCTGCTAACATTTGATCCATGCAATATTTATGTAACTCGCGGCAACTGGAGTTGGACTCATCAAAATATTTCCCAACAAGAAATGGCTGGCCATGGACGTAATTGCATGCTTCAAGTACGTCTGCTTTATTTTAGCAAGCACCAATTCTATTTCTGCATCATTCATGATGTCAGAAATAATATTACTCTCCGATTCGAACAACTTCCTGTTAATTTGGTTCTGGGTGATGAGTGCTTTAAGTAAGAGGCAATCGTTCTCTTTCCTCTTCGCTCTCGGGGCACACTTCCTCATGTGTGCAGACTTTTTGCCCACTTCCTTCTTGGTACTTGATGGACTTCTGGTACAAGGTCTGGATGGCTGGAAGGCAAACTGCCGAGTAGATGGTAAAGCTTCGACGGACTGCTTAGCAGACGGTTTAGCTATGCACGACTGCTGAGCTGGCGGTGCTGCTGTGATGAACTGCTGGGCTGTAGGAGCACAGGCGTTGGACTGCTGACCATGCATTAAAGCTATGTTGGGTTTCTGTTGACCATGCATCTGACTGCTGACCATGCATTGAAGCTATGTCGCGTTTCTGCGCAGGTGGTGCCAACTTGTTGGTGAGCTGAGGAGGCCGTGCCAATGCATTGGTTTGCTGAGCAGGAAGTGCTAACGCATTGGTATGCTAATCACGCAGTTGCAGACTGATGGACTGATGAGCAGTCGGTTCTGGACCTACAGACTGCTTAGCAGGCGGTTCCGAAGCATTAGACTGCTTAGCAGTCCATTCCACCAGATTGGTCTGCTGAGCATGTGGTGCAGCTGGGTCTCCCCCCGCTGCTTCAATGGCCGGCATCTGAACCATTGGTGCGTCTTCAGTAGTTGTAGGCCTTGCCACTGGCTGCTCTGGGGCGGATGATGACATGGCCTGTACGGCACAAAGTCAGGTGGGCTGATCACAGGTTGATGCATCAGTCGTCGGATTATGAGTATTAGGTTCCTTGGGGGAAGCACGCGAGAGCTACTGTGGCAAGGAGAGCGTCACTGGTTGATGGGCGACATTGGTTGCTCTTGGCGGGGCTTCAAGGATCTCATCCATGAAGTCTATTTCCTTTCGTGGCCACTGGATGGGATGTAACAGTGTTTCTCCCAAGGTCCTATGCTCATCAAAGTCCCCTAGGACATTCTTCAGGGAAAATTCATTGAATCCAGGCTTTACTTCAGTCATGTAGCACTTCACACAGCCCGGCTTCAATGGCACATTGTCCAACAAGAGGCCCCCTTCCAAGAAGGGTGGGCAAACCCAGGTTTGTTGCACATTTTAATGTACCTTCATAATGTGTAAGCACGCCCTTCAATCTGTCTTTCATTCCAGATAGATCAGATATAGCATCATCAGGATCAGCTGCAGTCTCAGTGTCGCTTGGTTCAGCTGATGCACAACTACTCTTGTGCGGTGTTGTCGCGCAATAACCACCATCCTCCATGCCCGCCTCCCCTCCCATCTGCTGGCTATCTGTCAATGTTAGAGTCTTCTGCATCATCATTGACTCCTCAATTTCCTTTCGAACAGTCGGATACATGTCCTTCCTCAACCTTTCATACAATTCATTCTGCTTCATTTCACTCCTCGCTTTTTTCATGCTGAGCCTCTCTTCTTTGCTGAGTGTGAAAGCCCTCTTGTGTGGGACATTAACACCTATACCCCTTGCACGGCTAGGGGGCTCTCTTGTTTCCAGAGCATCAGACAGAATGTCACATGGCCCTGAGTTCCTACAGAACCTTCCAGGGATCTCGGAAGCCTTTAACATCACGCGATACAGTTTTTTGTCATGTGAGTTTTCAAAGTAATAAGCTCCTTCATCATGCCTCCTTGCACGTGCTCGCAAGTAGTCTCTAGCGCGTTCGCCCCTGATTTCACTAGAGGCCAGTTTCCCACCCGCAGCTACTGCTTCTTTGTCCTCCCGGTCCCATATCGGTTTCATCCCGTAGTATCCTGCCACACCCATACGGTGGGGGTCTGTGTTCCTCTTCTGAAGTTCCCATTGCTTGGCACTCATCTCAGCAAACTCTGTAGTTGTCCTGACCCCTTTTGAATTCTACCCAGTCTACCTTTGTAATTTGGGGGTATGCGGGGATTGGGTCCTTGCCTTCACTCAAGTACTTCTTGTACATCACGTGCTTCCAGTTTCTCCAAGCATCCCTAGCCTTCTTCAGTGCAGCGTGTTCCACCTGCACTGGAACGTTGAAGTGATCCATGATCTCCCGGACTATCCTTTGCCGTGTTACTGTGTCAGCCTTCCTAAACCCCTGTAGATTAATGTTGAGCCTTGCCCTGCCAACAAATCCACACACACTCCTGAACCTCATGCGTGCTTTATCTGGTTTAGTTGGAGCCCAAGACTTTAAATCGATGTCTATTACTTCATATACACATTTAGGCTGGTGTGTGGGCTTCCTTGGAGCATTCCTCCGTGTCCTGACCGGAAGGGTAATTACTTGATCCCTCAGGAAAAGACCTAGGGTTGTCGCATTCAGATGAAGATACATCGCGAGAAGCATGAGTGTTGTCGCTGCTACTCGGCATCAACAAAGAACACATGCGAAACTCGGGAAAAGAGGATAATCATAAAGCTAACAACTTGGTATCAAGCTGTCTAAACATGTCATGCAATAATTTAGAAAATGTATGGCTAATTTGTTAAGTTTTTGTGACTCGGGCGCCCACGATCTGTAAATCGACAGTAACTTATTGGAACAAATACAACTTATATGTACTAAATAGGAAGGTAGATAATGAACATATATACGCTCTCCGTTATTTTATAGCCAATTTAGGAACATACCGAACGAAATAGGAAGAGGGATTGCGAGGAAATATGCCTCACCGCGATGGAGAGCAGTAACTAACAGGTTTCTTAATGCAAACCCGGTAGGACCACAGGAGAGGCGAGGGTTACAGGATCGATATGCTCGAGGGTGGCTGGCGAGCAAACGAAGATGGTGAGGAGCGGGCAGCCGCATGTTGGAAACTACAGTGGAGGTAGGGTTGACGCCGAACAGCGAGCACACGGCCGGATTGAGCACGTCGGCGTAGGAGAGGGTTCTGCTGTGGATCTGGGGGAGGGGGGAGCTGGCGTTGGAGATTGGGTGGACTATTGAGTGAAAAAAGATCCCCGGTCGCCGCATGGAAAGGCCTATGCAAACGGTTGCCTCTATGCGCTCGTGGGCACAAACAACATAATTTCGTTTGAAATGAAGACGTGCTAATTTTGAACTGAAGACGTGAGTTCATCGTTTCGCCTCTAAATTTTTTTTCACGGTAAGCAATCACCATTATACCGCATGTTTGATTTGCTGGTGCATTTCAGGTCTCGTGTGCTATATTTAAGCCATATTTGGCATTTACCGTGCATTTTGGCATCTAAATCAATTCCTAGCCGGAACTGCATGTGCTGATGAAATGGATGAGGTTTGCCATTCAATCTGGTAGCATCCAATGATGCAGACGTACAATCCGTGGGGTTTGGGTTTTGGCCAATCAGAACGCACGACTCAGATCGCGCGCGCAACAGGGGGGCATCGGCCACTTTTTGGTAGGCACACGGTTTTGTGAGTGAACTGTGTGCTATTTGAAAACATTTACATGAACTAATAGCATATTTTCGTTTGAATGAAAACATGAGTTCATTGTTTCACCTCAAAAAAAATTCCACTGTAAGAAATCACCATTGTACCATAAGGTTTGATTTTCTAGTTCATTTGAGATCTCGTTTGCTATATTTGAGTTATTTTTTGCATTTACCATGCATATATATATAACCATGTCACAACTACACGTGGGTGTTAGTTAGCAAAGAAGGTGTACAAACCATTTGTGTGTCGCTTTGCGAGTTTTCATCCATTGTCCGAGAAGCGGGGAGAAGTTTCAAACATTTCGGCTGCGAGGTGCGGCCACCTGTGTAGGACTAGTTGGTATTTTAATTACAGGAAATTCAGATGGAGTCCGGACATCATCAAAATTGTTGTGTGCCTGTGGCGTGCTCTCGCGATCCTGTGGAAATTTTTTGGTAAAGTTTGGCACAAGTTTTGATGATCGCTCCTTGTAAACCGGAGCATCTCACAAGAAGGATCATGGTTTCCAAAAGGAGACATGTTAATTCAAACTCCACTGGCCAATCACCATTATACCACGGGTTTGATTTTCTGGCGCATTTCAGGTATCGTTTGCTATATTTAAGCCATTTTTCGAATTTGACGTGCATTTTGTGCATATAAATAAAATCACAACCAGAACTGCATGTGCTGTCGAAAGGGATGAGGATTGCTGTTCGATCTGGGAGCATCCAACGGTGCAGACGTACGATCCGTGGGGTTTGGGTTATGGCCAATCAAAATGAACGACTCAGATCACGCGCGCAACAGGGGGGGTCGTCCACGGTTTGGTAGGCACACGGCTTTCATGAGTGAACCGTGTGCTATTTGAAAATATTTACATGAACTAACAGCATATTTTCGTTTGAATGAAAATATGAGTTCATCGTTTTGCCTCAAATTTTTTTCCACGGTAAGAAATCACCATTGTACCCTAAGGTTCAATTTTCTGGTGCATTTGAGATCTCGTTTGCTATATTTGAGTCTTTTTTGCATTTACCATGCATATATATATATATACATATACATATATATATATAACCATGTCGCAACTGCACGTGGTTGTTAGCAAGATCACTTGTGTGTCGCTTTGCGAGTTTTCATTCATTGTCCGAGAAAAGGGAAAAAAGTCAAACAGTTCGGCCGTTGGGTGCGGCCAGAGGTGTAGGCCTTGTTGGTATTTTAGTTACAGGAAATTCATTTAGAGTCCGAAAAATACGAAAATCGGTGTGTCACCGTGGCGTGCTCTCACGACCCCATGGAAATTTTTTGGTAAAGTTTGGCACAAGTTTTGATGCTCGCACCTTCCAAACCTGAGCATCTCACAAGAAGGATCATAGTTCCCAAAAGGAGACGCGGCACTTCGGACTCCAATCATTGGTGACTTCATCGTTCTACCTCGAATATTTTTTTTCACTGTAAACAATCATGGATATGCCCTATGTTTGATTTTCTGGCCCGTTCCATGTCTTGTCTGCTATATTTAAGCCATTTTTTGCATTTACCTTGCATTTAATGCATGTAAAATCCAAACCCTCCTACAACTACATGTGGGTGTTAGTTAGCAAAGAAGGTGTACAAATCATTTGTGTGTCGCTTTGCGAGTTTTCATCCATTGTCTGAGAAGCGGGGAAAAGTTTCAAACATTTCTGCTGTGAGGTGCGGCCACCAGCGTAGGACTAGTTGGTATTTTAATTACAAGAAATTCAGATGGAGTCCGGACATCATCAAAATCAGTGTGTGCCCTTGGCGTGCTCTCGTGATCCCGTGGAAATTTTTTGGTAAAGTTTGGCCCAAGTTTTGATGATCGCTCCTTGGAAACTGGAGCATCTCACAAGAAGGATCATGGTTTCCAAAAGGAGACGTGTCAATTCAAACTCCAGTGGCCAATCACCATTATACCACAGGTTTGATTTTCTGGCGCATTTCAGGTATCGTTTGCTATATTTTAACCATTTTTTGAATTTAATGTACATTTTGTGCATATATATAAAATCACAAAAGGAACTGCATGTGCTGTCGAAAGGGATGAGGATTGCCGTTCGATCTGGGAGCAACCAACGGTGCAGACGTACGATCCGTTTGGTTTGGGTTCTGGCCAATCAGAACGCACGACTCAGATCACGCGCGCAGCAGGGGGCATCGGCCACGGTTTGGTAGGCACACGGCTTTCGTGAGTGAACCATGTGCTATTTGAAAACATTTACATGAACTAACAACATATTTTTGTTTGAAAGAAAACATGAGTTCATTGTTTCGCCTCAAATTTTTTTCCACGTTAAGAAATCACCATTGTACCCTAAGGTTTGATTTTCTGGTGCATTTGAGATCTCGTTTGCTATATTTGAGTCATTTTTTGCATTTACCATGATAACCATGTCGCAACTGCACGTGGTTGTTAGCAAGATCATTTGTGTGCGCTTTGCGAGTTTTCAATCATTCTCCGAGAAACGGGAAAAAAATTCAAACAGTTCGGCCGTTGGGTGCGGCCAGAGGTGTAGGCCTTGTTGGTATTTTAATTACGGGAAATTCATAAAGAGTCCAGAAATAACGAAAATCGGTGTGTCACCGAGGCGTGCTCTCACGACCCCATGGAAAAAATTTGGTAAAGTTTGGCACAAGTTTTGATGCTCGCACCTTCCAAACCGGAGCATCTCACAAGAAGGATCACAGTTCCCAAAAGGAGATGCGGCACTTCGGACTCCAATCGTTGGTGACTTCATCGTTCCGCCTCGAATATTTTTTCACCGTAAACAATCACAGATGTGCCCTATGTTTGATTTTCTGGCCCATTTCAGGTCTCGTCTGCTATATTTAAGCCATTTTTTTGCATTTACCTTGCATTTAGTACATATAAAATCAAAACCCTACTACAACTACATGTGGGTGTTAGTTAGCAAAGAAGGTGTACAAATCATTTGTGTCGCTTTGCGAGTTTTCATCCATTGTCAGAGATGCGGGGAGAAGTTTCAAACATTTTGGCTGCGAGGTGCGGCCACCGGCGTAGGACTAGTTGTTATTTTAATTACAGGAAATTCAAACGGAGTCCGGACATCATCAAAATCGGTGTGTGCCCGTGGCGTGCTCTCGCGATCCCGTGGAAATTTTTTGGTAAAGTTTGGCACAACTTTTGATGATCGCTCCTTGGAAACTGGAGCATCTCACAAGAATGGTCATGGTTTCCAAAAGGAGACGTGTCAGTTCAAACTCCAGTGGCCAATCACCATTATACGACGGGTTTGATTTTCTGGCGCATTTCAGGTGTCGTTTGCTATATTTAATCCATTTTTTGAATTTAACTTGCATTTTGTGCATATAAATAAAATCACAACCAAAACTGCATGTGCTGTCGAAAGGGATGAGGATTGACGTTCGATCTGGGAGCATCCAACAATGCAGATGTACGATCCGTGGGGTTTGGGTTTTGGACAATCAGAACACACGTCTCAGATCGCGCGCGCAGCAAGGGGGGCATCGGCCACGGTTTGGTGGGCACCCGGCTTTCGTTAGTGAACCGTGTGCTATTTGAAAACATTTAAATGAACTAACAACATATTTTTGTTTGAATGAAAACATGAGTTCGTCGTTTCGCTTTGAATTTTTTTCCAGAGAAAGAAATCACCATTGTACCCTAAGGTTCGATTTTCTAGTGCATTTGAGATCTTGTTTGCTATATTTGAGTTATTTTTTGCATTTACCATGATAACCATGTCGCAACTACACGTGGTTGTTAGCAAGATCATTTGTGTGTCGCTTTGCGAGTTTTCATTCATTGTCCGAGAAACGGGAAAAAAATTCAAATAGTTCAGCCACTGGGTGCGGCCAGAGGCGTAGGCCTTGTTGGCATTTTAAGTACAGGAAATTCCTATAGAGTCCAGAAATAGCGAAAATCGGTGTGTCACCGAGGCGTGATCTCACGACCCCATGGAAATTTTTTGGTAAAGTTTGGCACAAGTTTTGATGCTCGCACCTTCCAAATCGGAGCATCTCATAAGAAGGATCATAGTTCCCAAAAGGAGATGCGGCACTTCGGACTCCAATCGTGGGTGACTTAATCGTTCCACCCCGAATATTTTTTTCACGATAAACAATCACGGATATGCCCTATGTTTGATTTTCCGGCCTATTTCATGTCTCGTCTGCTATATTTAGGCCATTTTTTTGCATTTACCTTGCATTTAGTGCATATAAAATCAAAACCCTAGTACAACTGCATGTCGGTGTTAGTTAGCAAAGAAGGTGTACAAATCATTTGTGTGTCGCTTTGCGAGTTTTCATCCATTGTTCGAGAAGCAGGGAGAAGTTTCAAACATTTCGGCCGCGAGGTGCGGCCACCGGCGTAGGACTAGTTGGTATTTTAATTACAGGAAATTCAGATGGAATCCGAACATCATCAAAGTTGGTGTGTGCCCGTGGCGTGCTCTCGCGACCCTGTGGAAATTTTTTGGTAAAGTTTGGCACAAGTTCTGATGATCGCTCCTTGGAAACCGGAGCATCTCACAAGAAGGATCATGGTTTCCAAAAGGAGACGTGTCAATTCAAATTCAAGTGGTCGGTGACTTCATCGTTTGGCCTCATAAAAATTTCCACGATATGCAATCACCATTATACCACAGGTTTGATTTTCTGGCGCATTTCAGGTATCGTTTGCTATATTTAAGGCATTTTTTTAATTTAACGTGCATTTTGTGCATATAAATAATATCACAACCGCAAATGCATGTCCTGTTGAAAGGGATGAGGATTGTCGTTCGGTCTGGGAGCATCCAACGGTGCAGACATACGATCCATGCGGTTTGTGTTTTGGCTAATCAGAATGCACAACTCAGATCGCGCGCGCGGTTTGGTCGGCACACGACTTTCATGAATGAACCATGTGCTATTCGCAAACCGGATTGCATATCTTCTGTTCATACATACTGGAGTGAGATCAATTGAGTGTCCTACCACTATGGTATAATTATAATATAATAATAATAATAATAATAATAATAATAATAATAATAAATAGTTCAAATTCATTGCCTGAGCTGACAGCATATCAAGGTCAACATATTAACGGTTCTTACATCAACAGAAGACCAGGCATAACTCACAAATTCAGTACATGCGACAGTTCTAAATTGAACGAATTAAGTTGTAGGGTAAGCATACAAACTAGTCTGACGGCTTAATTCCCATGTACATGGGGGAACTGGGATCATTACATTGATCCCAAATGAACTTGGGTTTTCTGATGATTTTACGCTTCTCTGTTTGAGGGGTGCGTGATCCCTTGGCTGGCAACTCAGCAAATTCATCGTCCTCGTCCTCATCGGCAACATCCTCAACGCCCAGTACCCTCCTCTTCCCATGCATCACTACATGGCAGTTCTTATGCAAGGGGTCTTCCGCAAAGAAAATCTGGGTAGCATCGCTGGCAAGAATGAATGGGTCCGCGTGATATGCCATCGTTGACCTGTTAACGTAGGTCTTCCTGTAATCATCAACCTATACCTGACTAAGAGGGCTCCATGTGCACCTGAATAATGCCACCTTAACTTTCACATAATTAAGCTCCCAAATCTCTTTGATGGTTCGATAGTATACCCTTTTATCAGCTTCATCTACAGTCATGCATTCTATTCGAACAGATCTGTTCTGATATGACGTCTTCTCATCACGTTCCTCAGTGTGGAATGTGTGGCCATTTTATGTCATATGCCTGGTACATCAACATCGTAGGTGATGGCTTTTGTGCCAACCATATAGCAACGTCATCCATGGATCCTTGTGCCAAATGTCAGGGTACACAAACAGTGGTGTATGTTTCCCCTGACTTGTGCATGGACAAAAGGCCTCCGCCCCGGCAGCCAAAGCTCGGCAAAGGAATAGCTTCGCCAACATCCAAAGCAAGGCCAAGCCAGAGAATCAACTCTTTGTGACATCAAAGAGCGGATCAAGAAGACCAAGACAAAGAAGACATCAGAGCATCACCTTGGAAAGGCCTCCCCTACCGGGCAGGAGAGCCTGGACGGGTCGAGGCCGCCCCTAGGACAAGTCCAAGATTTCCCCAGCAGGCTTGCCGGGTCCGCCAAGGGCAAATCCCCCCGCCAAGGTGCCATCGCTCCACCGCACCGCAATGCAAATCAGTTATCAGTGTGGTGTCGAACCCCCAAGTGATTAAGTGGCTTCCACTAAGCATGTGGCAGCCATTTGGAAGACAGATTACCCCCATATGACACCCGTCCAGAGGCGTGTCAAGCAGATAAGCAGAAGATGACTAAGCGGCACGGTAGGCTTATCGGGCTTCATCCTCAGCATGACACCTAGCAGTGCATTTAATGTACTTTGTCCTAACTGCCAGAGTTAGGTATGATAGCATTGTTAACTATCTAATCACTAGATAAAGACTGTTTTGCCACTGTGGTCACCCCTTAAGCTATAAAAGGAGGTCCAAGGCAACCTAGCAAAGGATTCGAACCCTTGCACACTTGTACGCGTGTAGCTGCTCTCCCCGAGGCCATCTTGCTGGGCTCGAGCGCTGCGTGTTCATCGTGTTCCTTCATCCAATCCACCAAAGCAAGAGTAGGGTTTTATGCCTCACGGCGGCCCGAACCTGGGTAAGAACCACCAGTTTCACCGTCGCCGTGTTGTTTCATGGCCTCCGCTCTTTGTGCAACGTGACCTTCCCCCTTGCCGAACCATAAGGGGCTGATGGCCCCATAGGTGATCGTGTTCCACCATGACATCTTTGGCGCACCAGGTAGGGGGAGGTGCTTGCACGAACCTGAGGCTGTGAACAGCGTGTCCATCATCATCGATACTCTCTTCGTCAACGGCTTCAGAGAGAAAGAACAGCGTCGCTCCCTAGCCCCATCCTACCCAGATTCCATCGCTCGGCTCCGTCGCAGCCGCGACGACGATGAGGGTAAAACATGATGGCGATGCAATTACCATGAGCAGCATGGATGTCATGGCCACCATGCTGCCCGCGATCAGAAGAAGAAGCGAGATGTGCAGCGACGTCGCCCTCCTCGCGGGCTCCTGTCAAGCACGTCCGATTCTGAAAGGTGTCACTTGAACGAATGAGAAAATGGTGTGTACCTGACCTCCCTCTTGCTTTTTGCTCTCCAATGGCTGGGTCGCGCCGTGGTGAGACTGCCGGTGTCGATAAGCCCACGTGGAACTTAGTCTTGTATTTGCCCGCTGAGGGTAAATCCTATGTGAACGCTGGTGTGAATCCGTTGGCTGGCACTCCCGGCAAAGCGAACCTTGGCAAGGGCTTTTTTGCGTCAGCATGTCCTTCGCGTCACCTGCCGAGAAGTCATTGTAAGTGAAAGATCAGGAGGAAGGGACCAGTTCTTCTCCCTTTTCACCATATGTCATTAGTTGCAAGCATTTTGGCTAAAAACTCCATCTCGTGCCGGAGCTGGATACGTAACTAATGGACTGCCAAGTCCCTCTCTGGCGCTCCTTCTTGTCTTTTTCATTTTCGCAGTGAGAGAATGGGTATGCGAGTGCGGTCTCCCTAGGACATGAGAACAGGAGGGGCAGCCACGAGTGGAAGAGGAGACAAAGTGTGCGATCTAAAGTACATCCCGGCAGGAAGAAAGCATAAACAAAAGCTAAGTTAGCCTGCTCATTAATTTTTCTTCGGAGTTTTGCACTCGCTTATCCCTCGGACAACCAATAGTTTTGTATGACAAGCCATCTGTGCGATGGAACCTTACTGTGTTTGTCTGCGCCCTCGCCTTGTTCCGAGCCTGCTCAACAAGGTGGGTGGCGGCGTCAAGGACTGTTGAGGAAAAACCCACCGGCAGCGTGTTTTCGCCAGCTGAATGCTAAGGACCCGCTCCTCAAAGCAATCGCGGCAGCATGTTGTTAGCGGGCAACCAAAGTATGCAAAGGAAACTAATCATACGAATATCAACGGGTAAACATGAGAGGGATAGCATGCATTGACATAGTAAACATCAGTTCGACAAGCGTTAAAACAAGATCGGTGTGAAGCCTAAAAACGAGATACATATTGTGTCTTATTACAGGGCACCAGGGTAATAGAAATAATTCAAGGCTGAGCCTGGTGACCTTCGGGGATTCTTGGGACGGAGAGAACCTTGTTGGCCAGGGGACCAGCTTTCGCATCGGTAGCAGAAACATCGACGCCCTGCGGCAGCTTCTTGAAGCCGTTAGAGAGGTTGAGCTCCGGATGGTGGTAGGCGAGATTGCTTAAGACCAGGAAGAGGGCGTCATAGGCAAGCTTCCGGGATTCATTAGCAAAGCAGACGGCCCTGTCGTCCTCATACGTCTTCAGCCCTTCAATCAAACCTTCAAAGAAAAGCGTCAGCTTGACACTTGGAACTTCATGTTGGATCACGGAGAAGGCCCAGCTCTTCATGTCCATCGTTGCGATCTGGGCAGTGAGACGCTTGGCGATAGCAACCAGATTCTTGATCCAGAGGTCACGCTATTGGATTTGGTTCTCCAGTTTGTCCACCGCATCTTTTTGGAGGGTTCTTACGTTATCCAAGTCCTTCATCAGCAACTTCTCGCGGGCGCTGGCAGACTCAATCTCCTTCTCCAAGGTGCCAAGCCACGCTTTCATGTCAGTAATGATGTTGTTGGCAGTATCAAGGTCCTGGCTCTTGGAGGAAAGCTATGATCGCACCTGCTTCAGGGTGGTCTTTGCCTTCTGCGCTTCCTCTTTGAGAGCCACGATTTCTTTGTTGCTCCCGGCAAGGCCCTCCATTAGCATGGCCACTTTGTGATCAAGGTCAGTCTTGGCGGCAGACGCGGCAGCAAGCTCATCAGTAACCTTCTTCAGCTGGTTAGAAGATTCAAGGGTAAGCGCGTGAAGTGTTGCTTTGTGCTTGTCTTCCAGATCCTTGGTACGCTGTTGGACAAGAGCCTCCAGTTCCTCATCCTTGCTGTGGAGGGTGACTTCGAGGTTTCATTCTCGGGCGGAGATGTCCTTCTCCTTGGGGTTCAGAAGCGCTTCGCGCTCCGTCAAGTGGACCTCCCGGGAAGTGATATCCTCCTTGGCTTTGGTTAGCACCTCCTCTTGCCGCATGATGGAATGGGATTGCTTCTTGTACCATTACCGGAGGTCATTGCCCTTGTCCACCAGCTTCTTATCCATAATAATGGTGGAGTCACGCTGCTCCTTGACTGCCTGCCACTTGAGATCATACATGTGTTGCGCATCTTTGAGCCCTGCCACCACAGATTCCAGGAAAGCTAAGTCTTTGGCGCTATCAGCAAAGTCACCGGCCTCTTCAACTCTCTGAGACAGTGGTGCAAGTATGCGTCTGATTTCCTCATCAAAATCCGCACCCACTGAAATAGACGAGCCCGAAGCGGCTGGCTCATGCTGAGCAAGGATCAGCGCCAGTTTGCTTGAGGATGGCTGGAGAACTGCGGTCTGTGCACCGGACGAGGAAAAGGGCCCCATGGATTGGAGAGGGGTTTTCTCCTCAACGACTGCTACTTGGCCGGATGTGCTGCCGGGGATGTTCTCTATTTCTTCGTGGGCTTCCTGTATAGCCCCGGCAGTTCGATCTTGGTCTTCTACGGCAGTAATCCTGGTGGCCTCCTCGGCGGCATCCTTCCCAATACTGGACACCTCCTCCAAAAGCTCGGGTTCTTCAACCAACGGAGCTGCAAGAAAATCAACAGATGAAGTAACGAGAAATTAGATACTACTAAGCCAAAGGACAAGAAGCAAAATAACTCAAGGAAGTAGAAACAAAGGCAAGTGGGATACCCGATGGTGTTTGCTGAGGAGGAGCACCCACCTTCCCAGCAACGTCTGTTGCCGGCGTGCGGTCCGCATCCGCTCGATGGTTGTGGCCTCATGACGAGCGGACCCCTCGGTGGAGGCCCTTGCTGGTGATTTCTCTGCTTGAACTTGGGATGGGATGGACCCCTCTTGGTGGGCCCCTCCCTGCTGGATCTCACTTTCACCCTTGGCGGGGGATGAGGCGTGTCCTCCGCGTCTCTCCGGGCAGGTGAAACCTGCCCCATGCCTTCGCACCGGGGGCTAGGCTGGGGGCTGGGCACAGGATCCCCTGTCCTATCTCCCGCCAGTCCCGTGCTCGCCAAAGGACACAACGCCGATGTGCGTTTGGTCCGATTGGCCCGCTGGGCGAGGGACTCTTCATCTTTACCAAGACAACAAAGAAGATTAAATCAACAATTGTCAAGTACATAGTACCTCAACAAGAAAGATCAGTTGTTCTCCTTACCCTGGGTCTATCAGCATGGAGCCCAATGCGTACCCCGCGGGTGGTGGGGTCGCCCTGCCCCTCTTCAGAGTTGGGGTAGCGGAACTTCCCGGTAGCTTTGAGCTCACTAGCGGGGCCGAGGTCCCTGGCGGGATCGAGCTGTGCGAGGAAGCTGGACTTGACTGGGGGCTGGGGTCAACCCCAGTGACCGCACGTCACTTGGCGGGTGGAGTCTTGGCCTCCGACAGACGAGAGGATTGATGGCGCACCACCTCTGGATTGGTAATCCTGGAGGTGGTCTTCTTCACCCTCTTCGTGACCATCGAAGAGGTCGAAGCCACTGCTTTCTGGCCGGCCCGCTTGCGGGGGCGTTGGTCTGGATCCGGCCTTGGGGCTTGAGGACCTGCCGCGAGCCATTCCTCCTCGGGCTGCTCTGCCTCTTCAGCTTCACCTTCTCCTTGGGTCTCTACTGCCATGGCATGGATCCCCACCCCAGCAAGGTCAAGCCTGGCAACCTCCTTCACGTCGCGCCCCTCGCTCCCTTCATCGGAAGAACCTCCACCTTCGACGTCCTCCTCCTCCTCTTCTTCCTCTCCGGGCCTCCTCACTCCAGCAGCTCTGAGTGCTTTATCCTCTGCAATCCACTGTGCAAGAATGCTGCTTCTGCCGGGGAGGTGCGCTTAACCAGATCATTCTCCACCCTGGAAGCCCTTTCTTCCAAACTGGTGACCCATTCTATCTCTGCATCCAATGTTGGCAGTTCCCAATCGGACACAACTCCGTAAGCATTGCAGTCAGGCATCCATTTCAGAATCTCGTCCCGGGCGGAGTTGAGATGCAGTGGAACCACCCTTGCCGGCAGATGGAACGGCCCAAGGCTGCCAAACAGTTGTTCGCACAGCCACCCGTGACCATATATTGACAAATTATTGACGGGGCCTGGATAAAGGCGCATCCTATCGGCAGAATTCCCATACTCCCAGGCGAATCTGTCCCTCTTCTGTAGTGGTGCGATGCGGCGCCAGAGGAAATCAGCCCCCACCTGTTCGATGGTTAGCCCGGAAGCTTTGTGGCGAGCAATCCTGTTTATCGCCGGGCGGAGCCTGTCGTCAGTGAGGCCTGGCTTACTCCAGTCACTGCCGCGTACGACGTATTCAGTCCGCGCCGCGCAGAACTCTGGTGCATCTTTGTCCTGAATCCAACACCAATCCACCCTCCATTCTTCCCATCTGCTGCCCTGCTGGTGAGGGAGGTAATCCCAGTCCTCCTTCTTGCCCTGGGGAACGAAAAAGTGCCTGAACAAGTCCACATTGGAGGCGACTCTGATGAAATTCTCGCACAGATGGGTGAAGATTGCCATGCACGCCATTGCATTGGGCGTAAAATCTAGGAGGTGGAATCCATACCCCGTCATCATGGTGACAAAGAAATCAGAGAAGGGGGAGGTGAGGCCGTAGAAGATGTACGCGCAGAAAAAGCGGTACGAGTCCGACGGGACCTTGGCCCCCTCCGGCAGGACCACGGGTGCTCCGTGCCCTTTCGGAACTTCCCTCCCCCACATGTATGCATACTTCGCGATTAGGGTGTTACCATCCAAGTTCGACAAGAAGAAGACCACGTCTTCCTGCCGCTTCCTGTCCAGCTCCTCCACCCTCTTCTTCTTCCCTTCTGCTGCAGTATCCCGTGCGGTGTCCGCCAGCTTCCCCTTTGCACCGGCCGTCTTTTTCCCCATCTCGTGGGATCACTGATGAGCAGAAGATCTAGTGGGGCTGTGGGAGCGAACACTGGCAATGGAAGCGATTGCTTGGCTTGAGGAAGAAGATGATGGGAGAAGAAATAGATGTGAATGAGCAGCGCCCCTTCACGTTGCCTTTTTATTGGGGAATGGGCGCGGGGGCTGGCTCCTCGCTATCTTTTCTCAGGAAGTTACCGTTTTACAGGCGCATTACCCATTAACTGCTACTGTTCCACGACCCCATGACCTGTGGTAATTACGTGGAGTGCACATTGGATTGATTGGTCATCATGACAACCGCTGCATGTGCAGCACTTCTTTGACACGCGTCCGTGCACTGTTTGGGGCCTAACCCAATGTGCCCAGCAACACGTATGGCTCAGGCCCGGGGGCTTCTGTCGGGGTACACAAACAAGGGTGTATGTTTCCCCTGACTTGTGCATGGACGAAAGGCCTCTGCCCCAGCAGCCAAAGCTCGGCAAAGGAATAGCTTTACCAACATCCAAAGCAAGGCCAAGCCAGAGAAGCAGCTCTTTGTGAGATCAAAGAGTAGACCAAGAAGACCAAGACAAACAAGACAGCAGAGCATCACCTTGGAAAGGCCTCCCTTGCCGGTCAGGAGAGCCTGGCCGGGTCGAGGCCGCCCCAAGGACAAGTCCAAGATTTCCCCGGCAGGCTTGCCGGGTCTGCCAACGGCAAATACCCCCGCCAAGGCTCCACCGCTTCACCGCACCACAATGCAAATCAGTTATCAGTTCGGTGTCGAGCCCCCAAGTGATTAAGTGGCTTCCACTAAGCACATGGTAGCCATTTGGAAGACAGATTACCCCCATATGACACCCGTCCAGAGGCATGGCAAGCAGATAAGAAGAAGATGACTAAGCGGCACGGCAGGCTTGCCGGGCTTCATCCTCAGCATGACACCTAGCAGTGCATTTAATGCACTTTGTCCTAACTGCCAGAGTTAGGTATGATAGCACTATTAACTATCTAATCACTAGATAAAGACTGTTTTGCCACTGCGGTCACCCCTTAAGCTATAAAAGGAGGTCCAAGGCAACCTAGCAAAGGATTTGGACCCTTGCACACTTGTACGCGCGTAGCTGCTCTCCTCAAGGCCATCTTGCCGGGCTCGAGCACTGCGTGTTCATCGTGTTCCTTCATCCAATCCACCAAAGCAGGAGTATGGTTTTACGCCTCACGGCGGCCTGTACCTGAGTAAAAACCACCAGTGTCACCGTCGTCGTGTTATTTCATGGCCTCCGCTCTTTGTGCAACGTGACCTTCCCCCTTGCCGAACCACAAGGGGCCGGTGGCCCCATAGGTGATCGTGTTCCACCACGACACCAAACGATTCTTCAGCCATTCGGCGTAGTTCTTAGTGTGCTCCTTCATCTCCACATCTAATGGACACACCATTGGTAAGAAGCTTTGGCATTTCTCTGCCAAGTGTTCGTCAGCATAAGCGCCGAGAACTGGGCTGTTGAGCAGTACCGTCAAATGGGCTTTTTCAGCCAAATCTCCGGGTGCAGCCTTTTGCGTGCCTGCAAGGACCGGCTTACCTTTCAGCCTTCCCTCGTGGCGAGAGAGGGGCAAACCTATAGGTCTTTTTTCATGTATTTGGTGCAAAAATCAACCACCTCCTCCGCGGTATAACCTGGTAGGATGCTTGCCTCTGGATGGCTTCGGTTCCAACAATAGCGCTTCAATATTCCCATGAACCGCTCGAAGGGATACATGCTGCCAAGAAACACAAGACCACAATACATTATCTCGTCGACAAGGTGCACAGTGAGATGGACCATGACATCAAAGAATGACGGTGGGAAAAACATCTCTAGGGTGGACCATATTCTTGCAATATCCTCTTGCATATGATCCAACTCTTCAGGATCTACAACTTTCTGCCATAGTTTGTTGAAGAAATCACAGAGCTCAATGAGTGTGTTTCTTATATCTTTGTCCATTAGATTCCTGATGGCCACCAAGAGGATTTGTGTCAACATTATGTGGCAATCATGTGACTTAATGTGTCCCAACTTCATTTTACCTGAGCTCACATCCACGAGACTTTTGATGTTTGCGGAGTAGGAAGAGGATTTCTTAACTGACAACAAATAGTTGAAGAACTCTGTTGCTTCTTTTGTAATAAAATTGTAACTCTGGCGAGCATGGAGGAATTTTTTATCATCTTCTGCTTCACTCTTGCGTTTTGATTGATCACCAAGCATATGAAGTCGTGCACCATCACCATCCTTTGTTTTACCTTTAATCTTGAGCAGAGTACCAAGGATGCTTTCACATACGTTCTTCTCTACCTGCATGACATCAATGCAGTGATGTACACGTAGAATCTCCCAGTAAGGTAATTTCCAGAACACCAATTTCTTCTTAAACACTTGATCCTTTTGTGTTTGTTTCACCGTCAAAGCGTGGTTCTTGCCAAGCACAACATTAATTTGTTTAGCCATGTTATGGACCACCTCCCCAGCATAAGGTCTTGGGCCCAAACCTACCTCTGCTGCACCATCAAATTCAGATTTCATCTTTTGGTATGGGCGATTTCTCCGTAAGAACCTACGATGACGCAAATATACGGTTTTGCGCGAGTTGGGAAGAAATCTGCTAGCTGTCCTATCCATGCATGTGACACACCCTACATCTCCCTTTGTTTTCTACCCCGATGTGTTGCCTAATGCCGGCATATCTTGAATGGTATGCATCAGCATCGCATGTAGATCAAAAATCTCCTTTTTGTAAGCATCATAACATTTTACAGCAGGCTCTTTTACCCACACTGTCAGCAGTTCTTCTACTAGTAGCTGAAAGTAAATGTCAATGTCATTTCCAGGTTGCTTTGGTCCTTGGATAATCATTGATATCATAATGTATTTTTTTTTCATACACAACCAAGGAGCTAGGTTATATATGCACAGAAGCACCGGCCATGTGCTGTGTTTGGTGCTCATATCACCAAAAGGATTCATCCCGTCAGTACACTCCCAGAGCCTTATACTTCTAGGATCCTTGGAAAAGTCTTTAAACTTGTTGTCGATTAATTCCCAGTGAGCCCCACCTTTCGGGTGCCTCATATATTTATCCGCAGTTCTGTCGGTGTACACAAACAAGGGTGTTTCTTTCCCCTGACTCATGCATAGACCGGCAGGGCCTTTAGGCGAACCACCTCTTTGCCGAAACATATCAAGAAACGCAAGACATCAGAAAGATATCACCTTGGGAAAGCCTCCCTTGTCGGGCAGGAGAGCCTGGCTAGGTAGAGGCCGCCCCAAGGACAAGTCTAGATTTTCCTCGGCAGGCTTGCCGGGCCGGCCAAGACCAGACCCCGCCGAGCTCTTTCAACAAAGAACCTCCACCAAGATGCCACCGCTCCACCTCACTGCACCCAAGTCACTAATTCGTGCGGTGTCAAGGTGTTAAGCAACCAGGTGGATCCTTTCAAGCACGTGACAGCCTCAAGGAGGAGAGATTAGTTTATTGGCACCCATCCAGGAGGCGTGTCAAGCTAATAAGAAGAGGTAGATAAGCAGCGTGACAGGCTTGCCGGGATTCGTCCTCGGCATGACATCTAGCAGTGCATTTAATGCACTTTGTCATAACAGCCAGAGTTAGGTATGATAGCACTGTTAGCTATCTAATCATACTCAAATGACTGTTTTGCCACTGTGGTCGCCCCTTAACCTATAAAAGGAGGCCCGAGGCAACCTAGCAAAGGGTTTGAACACTTTGACCCCCAGCATTTGTAAGCTCACGTTGCTTTCCCCGAGGCATCCTTGCCGGGCCAGAGTGCATCGAGCCTTCTTCCACCTCCAGATCAATCCACCAAAGCAGGAGTAGGGTTTTACGCTGCAAAGCGGCCCGAACCTGGGTAAAAGAGAGGGAGTCCATTGCCGTGCTGTCCACCACTGCTTCTACTCTTTGTGCAACGCGGCCGTCCCCATGTTGAACCACAAAGGGGCACCCCTCCCCCATAGGTGATCGTGCTTTCACACCGACATCTTTGGCACGCCAGGTAGGGGGCGTCGCTTGTGCGAACCTAAAGCAGTGACCAATGCGTCGATCTTCGCCATCCTCTGGTATCGCCCGCAGTTCCCAAGATGAGAAGCGGGGCAGCGACACCATTCTGTGCTCTGTCGGTTCCTCCGTCCAAGGCTGCGCGTGCCGCGGACGCCGTAGCCATGACGGATAGGATGGACGCTGTGAGTGGCACGGCAAACCACGGGCGACATTGTTGTTGCGCTCGCCATCGCCCCCTTCAAGCGGAGGGGGCAACGATAGCGGCGCGGGGGGGGGGGGGGTTGATCCGAGCGCTGACAAGCCAAGTTCGATGGTAAGGGCATTCTCCTTGCAAGGATGAACGGTCCGCCAAACCCATGGGCCAAGGCCAATTCGTCGGATCTCCACCCCAGCCTGCAGGGCAGCCTTGCCGTGGAAAGATATCACGGCGGGGTGTGTTTCCACCCAACCCTGGCATGCCCATCCACACGTGGCGGTGCCTCACAACCATAACACATACGGGCTGACCGCAGCTTTCTGTGTGCAAGACTGCCGTGGGAAAGGAGGATTCATGCCTTCGCGACGACAAGACACAAAAAAATAGATAAGTTGTGAAACTTCGCTTAGTTTCAATACCTTTCCATATGATCATCACAACTCCTTCAGTTTAAGTCCTAGCACTTGCATGAGAAATCCAAAACACGAAAAGACTCTTCCGTTGTCGCTTGCGTCCTCGTCTGTTTCGAGTCCGCTCAATAGTCTAGGAAGCCGCATTGACAATGTCGAAGGGAAACTTGCTGGTGGCACACATGCTTGCAAAACGCTAGGGACCCGTTCCTGCAGGGGCACAGCTAGTGTCTGCCCGGGCAAGCTCCTAGTATGCACATGATTTATAATCATACAAGAGCAGGGAGCAATTTAAACTTGAAGGACAGCATCAGTTCATACGAGTACTTAGAAGTACTATTACATCCCATAAGATAGCAACACCCGACACAAGGCCAAATTATGTCGTTTTGTTTGACAGCAACAGAATAAACGGAGCAAAGGAAGTCAGTCCCGGTGGGCTCCCTGGACCTGGGGCACTCGGAGAACCTAGTTGGACAAAGCCCAACAATTTGAGCGATGACAGAAGTGTCCGTCCCGGCAGGCAACTTCTTGAAGGCGTCAGAAAGGTCGGCCTCGGGATGGCGCTGAGCAAAGTTGATGAGGATGTTGAAGATGGCGTCTCGGGCGAATTTGCGGGACTCATTGGCAAAGCAGACGGCTCTGTCGTCCTCATACGTCTTCAACCCGTCTATGAGGTGCTCGAAAAATTGCATCAGCATGACACTGGGGGCTTCATGCTCGCTGACAGTGAAGGCCCAGCCCTTCATGTTCATCTTGGAGATCTGGGAGGAGATGCGCTCGGCTATGTCGACCATGCTCTGTATCCAGATGTTATACAACTCATCCTGGTACTTGAGTTTGGTCTCTGCATCCTTCCGAAGAATTCCAACAGTGTTGGCCTCCTCCATCAAGGCCGTTTCTCAGTCCTTGGCCAGCTCGAGATACTTCTCAAGGGTGGCAAGCTTGGCAGTCATGTCCTCGATGGAGCTGGAGGCGGTGTTCAGTTCTTGGTCCTTGGTGGCAAGCTGTGATCACAACCCCTCTAATGTGGTGGCTGCCTTCTGCGCTTCCTCCTGGAGAGCCTCGATCTCTTTCTTGCCCCCAACAAGTTCTTCCTCCAGATTCCCCATTCAGGTCTCCATCTCTGTCTTGGCACTAGAAGCTGCGGCATGGTTACCAGTCACCTCCTTGAGTTTAGCTGCCGCATCCAGGGCTTGTTAGTTGATGGCTTTCTTATGGCTATCCTCCAGGTCCATGACCCGCTGCTGAACAAGACCTTCCAGCTCATTATCCTTGTTGTGCAGAGTGTCGAACAAAGCCTATTCAAGGGCAGCAAGATCTTTGGCCTTGGCATTGAGCTCCACTTCATGCTCCGACAACCTGTTGTCGCGAGCTCTTGCCTTCTCTACAATAGTGGCCATCCTCTCTTCTTTATCTCTGAGTTCTCGGGATCAGGTATTATACTAAGTGTGTAGCTCTTCCGCCTTATCCTTCAGTTGCTGGGTGGCCACGTCCCGAGCCCTGCGCTCCTCTTGGACTACCTGCCACCTCTGGTCGTACCTCTCCCGTGTTTCCTTAAGCCCTGCAGCCACAGACTCCAGAAATGCCAAGTCCTTGGAATGGTCAGCAGAAACATTCGCTTCTTGGGCCCTATGGGTCAAGGGAGCCAGGATATGGCTAATCTCCTTGTCAAAGTTCACCCCGACAAGAGCCGGAGAAACGGGGGCTGACGGAGGAGGTTGGACTACAACCATCACCAAGCTGCTTGTGGGGGGGAGCCATTTTCAAGTGCGATGCATCACTCTGAAGGGATTCCTTTTCCTCAAGTTCCATGATGGGGCCAGTCGTGCTTACGGGGTTTCCCCTTCTCCTTCGCGGGTTGCTTGGATGTCCTTGTGAGCTTCGACGCGGCCTTCCTCAGTGGCAATTTTGAGGGCCTCCGCAGCGGCATCCTTCCCTATGTCGGCCACTTCTTCCAAAAGTTCTTTCTCTTCAGGAATGGGGGCTGCAAGGAGTGGGGCCAAGGATAATACTGAAATCAGTAATTTAAATAAAGAGTTGAGAAATACAAAAGCCTTCGACAAGATTCCAAGGGTGGATAATTTACCTGCTGACGGCCGGTGGGAAGAGACCTCTCCTTCGCCGGCGACACCTGCTGCTGGCAGATGATTCAAACCCACTTCCTCCATGGGGGTGAGCTCGGCACGGACAGACCCGGCAAAAGGAGCCCTTGCCGGGGATTCCCTCCCCAAAGTATTGCTCACAGTAGGGGCTGAAGTGGCCGCTGTTTGCTACCGGGTTTCTTCTTGAAGGTTCTCTCCCGTTCCCTTGGCGGGCGACAGAAGAATTTCAACATGGCCACCGGCAGACGCAGTCAGGCCCATGCCTTCTCGCGGGGGGCTGGCCCGGGGGCTCGGTACCGGGTCACCCCCGGCAATCCTTGCCGGTTCGATGCCCAGCAGCGACCTCAGCTCCTTCGTCGTCTTGGCCCGTTTGGCCCGTTGGGCCAATGCCTCTTCATCCCTGTCAAGGTCAGCAAACACGAGATCAATTGAGGATCAAAGGAAAGCAGTAGGAGTTATGGAACTATGAGATTCTTCCTTACTCTGAATCATCAAACATGGCATCCATCTCATACACCAGTCGTGGGGGGGATTCCCTGCCTCTTTTGAGTGGTGGTGGAGTCCTGCTTGCTAAGGGGCTCGATGATGGCGTGGGATCAACACCCTTCACAGTCCATTGCCGAGGAGGTGGTGACGGGGCTCGGGCGAGGTGAGCTGAATGGCGGCGAGAGGTGTCCTCCTTGGTGCTTTTGGCAGTCGTCTTCTTCACCTTGGGCGCAGCCCGAGACGAAGACCCGGCCACCGGCTCTTGGCTGCCTCTCTTGCGGAGTCGGCGCTTCTGCTCCGAAGCCTGAGGCCTCGCATCGAGCCCCTCCTCCTCCTCAGGCACGGCAACAGCTTCTGCCCCGGCAGCTTCCGTCATGGCAACCGCGGCATCCATCGCCTCAAGCTCAGCAATCTCTTCATCAACACGCTCCTCCTCTAAAGGGTTCCCTTCATCGTCATCACCAGCAGCCGCGGCAGCCTTCAGCCTTCGGACTTCTTCAAGCCTGCTGCAGATATACTTCTGCTCCTCTTCAGTCATGCCTTTGGTGAAGTCTGTCTCCTTCCTGGTGGCCTTCTCCTCCAGACTCGAGGTCCAGCTCATCTCCTCCTCCATGCTGGGTAGTGGCCAGTATGCTTTGACCACATTGGCGATGCAGTCTGGCATCCACTTGAGGCTCTTGTCTCTGGCGGAGTTGATATGTAGCGGGACGATCCTTGCCGGCAGATGGAAGGTGCCGGACTTGTGGAACAATTGTTCGCACAGCCAGGCATGGTTCATGACCGTCAAATTGTTAGCGAGGCCAGGATACAGCCGCATCCGGTCCACAACATTCTTGTACTCCCAGGCGAAATGGTCCTTTTACTACAGTGGCGCGATGCGGCGCCAGAGGAAATCAGCACCTACATGCTCAATGGTGAGCCCGCCAGCTTTGAGGCGAGCAACCCTGTTCAAAACTGGGCAGAGCTCCTTATCTGTTTTGCCCAGATCGCTCCAGTCCTTGCCGCGCACTACACACTTAGTCCACGGCAAGCAAAAAGAAGGGGCTTCCGGGTCCTGGATCCAACACCAGTCGCCCCTCCACTCTTCCCACTTGCTGTGCAGTTGCCTCCAAGGTAATCCCAAACTTCTCGCCTCCCCTGCAGGATCCATGATATATTTCCCGAAAGGGATTTATCTTTGATGCGCGGGATGTAGAAGTGGTGGAACATATCCACATTGGGGGCGACTCCAATGAAGTTCTCGCAGAAGTGAGCAAACACCGCCATGCATGTCATTGCATTTGGCATGAAATCTAGCAAACGGAATCCTAAATAATACATCATCGCACTGAAAAAGTCAGAGAAGGGAGGAGAAAGCCTGTAGTAGAAGTAAGCACAGAAGAACAGGTATGAGTCATTCGGAACCTTGGACCCTTCAGGGAGGACGACTGGCTCTCCATGCCCTTTGGTTTTTCTCCCCCACATGAAAGCATACCTCTGGATCAAGGCATTGCCGTCTAGGTTCGATGGCGAGAAAACCACATTTCTCTGCCGTCGCAGGGCCAACTCCTCCGCCTCTCTCTTCTTCTCTTCCGCCTTCTGATCTTCAGGATTGGCCGCCTGTTTTCCCTTCACAGCACTCTTCTTACTCCCCATTTCCTTTGGCAATGCGGAGGGAGAGATCCGGTGCACCGAAGGAAGGAAGTGGTGGAGGCGGAGGCAGTTTCTTTCTTGACTTGAGGAAGAAGATGAAGCGAAAGGGGCGAAAGATGTGAATGAACCACGCTCCTTCGTGTCTTCTCTGTTTTATTGGGACTACATGAAGGGGCTGGCTCAACGCTATTCCCCCTACAAAACCGCCTTTTTTAGGCGCACTCCCCCAGTAACCGCTGCAAAACCACGACCGCACGACTCGCGGTAATTGCGCAGAGCGAACGTGTGATTGACAAGGCAGTAAAGTCATTTCACGTAGACAGGAGGTTTCTGCCGCGTGTCTGTGCATTGCTTGGGGCCCTAACCCAATGCACTCGCAGTGCGTTTGGCTCAGGCCCGGGGGCTACTATCGATGTACACAAACAAGGGTGTTTGTTTCCCCGTGACTCATGCACAGTCCGGTAGGGTCTTTAGGCGAACCACCTCTTTGCCGAAACATATCAAGAAACACAAGACATCAGAAAGATATCACGTTGGGAAAGCCTCAAGGACAAGTCCAGATTTTCCCCGGCAGGCTTGCCGGGGCCGCCAAGACCAGACACCGCCGAGCTCTTTCAACAAGGAACCTCCACCAAGACGCCATCGCTCCGCCTCACTGCACCCAAGTCACTAATCCTTGTGGTGTCAAGGTGTTGAGCAACTAGGTGGATCCTTTCAAGCATATGGCAGCCTCAAGGAGGAGAGATTAGCTTTATTGACACTCGTCCAGGAGGCGTGTGAAGCTGATAAGAAGAGGCAGATAAGCGGCGTGACAGGCTTGCCGGGATTCATCCTCGGCACGACACCTAGCAGTGCATTTAATGCACTTTGTCCTAACTGCCAGAGTTAGGTATGATAACACTGTTAGCTATCTAATCATACTCAAATGACTGTTTTGCCACTGTGGTGGCCCCTTAACCTATAAAAGGAGGCCCGAGGCAACCTAGCAAAGGGTTTGAACATTTCGACCCCTAGCATTTGTAAGCTCACGTTGCTT
Organism: Thinopyrum elongatum; assembly: GCA_011799875.1. NCBI lineage: Eukaryota > Viridiplantae > Streptophyta > Magnoliopsida > Poales > Poaceae > Thinopyrum > Thinopyrum elongatum. Next base: position 311,734,560 of record CM022298.1, on the reverse strand, counting down.
TCCCCGAGGCATCCTTGTCGGGCCAGAGCGCGTCGAGCCTTCTTCCACCTCCAGATCAGTCCACCAAAGCATGAGTAGGGTTTTACGCTGCAAAGCGGCCCGAACCTGGGTAAAAGAGAGGGAGTCCATTGCCGTGCTGTCCCCCACTGCTTCTGCTCTTCGTGCAACGCATCCGTCCCCATGCAGAACCACAAAGGGGCACCCCTGCCCCATTGGTGATTGTGCTTCCATGCCGACAAGTTCGCTCATCATGATGCCACTGCAACCTCTTTGCCTCTCTAGGGTTTGCAAACAAACGCCTCAACCTTGGAATTAAAAGCAAGTACCAAACAACCTTGAACGAGATTCCTATCTTGATCTTGTCGTCCAATTTGTACTTGTCATTTGCTCTCCTGCGCTTGTATCGTGCATGCTTGCATATGGAATATGCACGCAAATCTTTGTACTCACCATGGCACAATATACAATCATTCACACAAGCGTGTATCTTTTGTACTTCAAATTCCAATGGCAAACAATTTTCTTTGCTTCATGCGTGCTTTTGGGGAGCACATTATCTTCCGGAAGAATTTCTTTGAAAAGACCTAACAACTCTGTGAAGCCCTTGTTTCATACACCATTTGCTGTTTTAAATCTAAGAAGTGCTAGTGTGGCACTCAACTTGGAATATTTCTTTTTGCAACCTGGATACAAATCTTTCTTGGAGTCCACATCAATGTTTGGCAGATCCTTGTACCCAATCATATCCTTTTTTGGGCCCTTGAAATCTGCAATCATAGCAGCAAAATCTGGCATATCAAGGTCGTCGTCTTCGTCTGCGTCACCGTCTTGGTTTTCCAGTGTGGGTTTCGGCTTTCCGGTGTTCCATTGGTAGCTTTACGCCTCAGCCCTAATGTTAGATTCAACATCCATGTGAATCTGACCGGGGTTTGGCATCTCACAGCCCTGTGTATATTCATCCATGACCTGCTCTTCACCGTGTCTGGCCCAACGTGTATATCCATCCATGAATCCCTGAGTGAGTAAGTGGAACTCGACAGCTGTAACTACACGTGACTCTGTATTGGCACAATCACTGCATAGACAAAGGATGTAATCCTCATCACCAATTCCCTTCTTTGTACTTTCAGCCATATTCATGAACTCCATCACGCCACTGACAAAACCTGAGCTTCTCCGATTCTTCATCCATTCAGATCGTTCCATCTGCACCACACAAAGGGTAATTAAAAACAAAACAACAACATTAATACACGGATTAACTGATGCCCAAAGATGCATGCATAAATCACAAGATTTTATTTTCATAATTACTGAGGGCGCTCCATATTGTTATCCAGCCATGCGATGACAAAACTTAATGGCTAGTCAATTTACACGCAGAGTACTACAGCACTACCCTTAGGAATTGAATACCTTAATTAATTAGCCGCGCGATGACCTCCACCTAGCCGATAGAGAAGCGCGATGCGGCGGCACGCCGAGACAGCAGGGTCAAGGAACAAAGCATAGTGCGGCTACCACCTGAAGTTCGACCTCCACTATCCCGCCATCGACCGCGATGGATGTGCTCCAATCATGCCGCCGCCAACCTCGATGGTTAAGCTCCTCCTATCTCCCACCGCAGACCAAGGATTGACCTCCTATGACGCCGCCACCGCCCACCGATCGAGGATTGACCTCTTATCCTGTAGCCGTTGCCTCGGCCGCCGCCGCCATCTCTATCTGTAGAGCAGCTATTTTATTTTTTGATGGATATCCACAGAGCGGCTGTTTACACTATGTATTACTGTAACTCAATTATATTGCAGCCCCATATGCATAGGGTAGTACATCCCATACGGTTATGTCACAAAAACCGTCTCACCTACGTTGTCTTCTCACACGGTTTGGTGTGGAAATCATGTGTGAAGTTGTAATACCTAACACAATCGACATGTATAAACAGTGTGCCGTAGACAACATAGTGCGATAAGTAGTTCCCGACCGTTAGCTTATCCCCATAGTTTCCCCATTCCCCCCAAATCCCTAGATAGCCTCCAAATTCCCTTGCGTGGCGCTAACATTGGGGGAATGCGGACGAGTGGTGCTGATGGTTTCAGTGCGGCTGCTCCTGCTTGTATCGCCGCTCTCGGCAGCGCCGCCACGACAGCAGTCACCGCCTAGCACTTGCGTAAGGTCAGCAGAAGGAAGGTGTACTACGGATCCAAATCGTCCTGTCAAGTGCCAATCTATCCTGATCTTTTTTAGCATGTCCAAAGTAGCACCCTGCTAAATCCATCCTGAATGACCCCCGCCCCCAGGAAAGCGACCAGCCACCGGATCTGGAGCATGACTCCAGACTCCCGCAAGACGAGTTCGACTCCGAGTTTTGCCCCACCGAGAAGTACTAAAAGCTGAGTTGTGTGCACGGGCACACTCCCACTCGACGTGTATGCATAGAGGGATTCAACATTGGCAGACGGTTTCTCAGTTTCCCCTTAGAGGTTAGTGCTAATTAAGTTCATCATTTTAGTTGAGTTAATGCCACTGCTCATCCTGAATACTATTTAACATTGGCAGGGATATAAGGCGTGTGCCTTTGTTAACTGGCTGGATGAAGAATGGCATGGCAGGGCTCAGAGTGTTATCACCAAGCTCGCAAAAGATAACGTAAAGTTGAAGAAGAAACTGACTGATCTGGAGTGTACAATCAGTACGATGAATCAAGAATGAATCAATCACAGGCAACAGATAAAAGCAACAGACAAGAAGGAACTAGCATGTGTAGTTGTGGTTGTCGCATTAGCCATGTTCTATGCACTGTTTGCAATGATGATTAGGGGTTTTGTTTGAGAGTATTGCTAAAGCACATCTAGATGTTCTCTAAGTAATGCACATCTAGGTCCTATGCCATTGATGTTATGCGAAGATTCGTGTAGATATTTTCCTTTGTCTTTTTTTCTTTTCCTTTGTAGTTTGATTATTACTGGCTTCATCAATAAGACGAGCTCAGTGTATTGCTTGCCAACCGTCCTACTCCGTTCGTACCAGTGCATAAGTCACATTACAAAAACCAAACAATCCCAAAACTCGTTCCTTGTTTTTTGTCCTGAAAAAAGAAATCAGCCAATAGGAGTCCTGGGGCTTGTATGCATTCAACGACTTCAGACTACCTAGCGTAACATGCAATGGTCAATTCTCTGCACACAATGGTATTGATTACCAAATAACCATCAAGTTCTCTCGTTTTTCCCCGACCTAGGTCGCCGGTACGGAGGGAGTAGTACTATGAAAAATGCTTGTTTCATATTTGGACGCTCCAATGCGTGTGCGTAATTATCACATTGAGAACTGCGCAACCCCGGGAATTTGGAGCGAATGGGTACAAATAATTGCAGTTGATTATATCAGTGGTTAGATAATACGCAAATCCCCCGCTTCAATTGGCATTCCTCTTCTCTGCATACCCTGCTTAAGTGTCCACCATCTTCATCATCCCCAGCCGGACGCGATACACACTTGCACACACTCTACAATTTCGCTTTCTCGTGGTTTGTATACGTACCGCAGCCATGTCCAGCGACAGTGAGGATGACAGTTCCACCAGCAGTCTGGCGCCCGATGATAGGTCAACATCGGAATCATCCCGCTCGTCTTCCATGAGTCCGGCGTCGAGCCCAGACCTCGATTTTAACCGGATCATGGAATGGACACCGCCTCCGGAGTCTTCAGATGACAACCAGACAGACGAGGAGCCATCGGAGGATGAAGAAGAGGACGACAATGAGGATGAGGAGGAATGGTCAAACGAGGAGGGGGAGGAGGACGACGACAGCAACAACGATGACGACGGCGGCGGCGATGAAAAGCCAACGGTCAGCGGCAAGAAGGGTCCTCGCCAAGACGATGTCGCGGGGCCATCCAACAACAACAAGAAGAAGAAGGACTAAATTAAGCAGACTGTATATATCTCTGTTTCCGTTCGCTCATATTAATTCGTTATCTCTGTTTCCCCTATCAATCTCATCGCAGACGGTTAGTAATACTTATTCGATAGAGATCTTTTACATTATCGCCCATAGGTTGGTTTCTTGAATTGTGTGCCCTGTCAAGCACACAATTCACAAAAAAAGACCGTATGGGCTGTCTATAATGATCGCACACAATTCTGATTACCGACCTGTTTACCGGGTATCACACACATTTTGTTACGCCAAATCATTTGTGTTCAACTCAATCATCGCAAACGGTTCATCGGAGCGAACTGTATGCCATATATCACACACACCTTGATCTGGTTGCCCGTTTCTATTGTTCTATCTCATTGCAAATAGTTCGTATGGATCAACCGTATGCCCCGCATCACACACGTAACTAAAATCTGAACCGTGTTTGATGTATCTGCCATCGCAAACGTTTTGCATCTTTTTTGACTTTTTTTTACATCACCGTTTGCGATTAATGCATCACACACAGTTTCGTCGAAGGGTCTCTGATTGTAGTGTCACGTTAGCAGCATCCTGCAGTACTATTGGTTTCATAACTGAGGGAAATACTTACTGTTGCTGTGTTGCATCATGCTCTCCTCTTCGGGGAAATACCAACACAGATACAAGCAATCACTATCACAAGGAGAAATATAATGTGACGGTCCTTTTCATTAAGATCTTGCACATCCAAAAACAAAAAGCGCATGACAACCTTCGCTTCCCTCTGCGAAGGGCCTATCTTTTACTTTCATGTATTTACTTTTATGCAATAGTCATTAGTGTTAATCCTTATTCCTCTCTATGTACTCTTTAGTGGCAAGCATCATGTGGTAGATAGATCCAAACATATATATCCAGTTGGATGTAGGTGATCATGGGTTATTATTGTTGACATTACCCTTGAGGTAGATAAGTTGGGAGGCAGGACTATAAGCCCCTATCTTTCTATGTGTCTGACTGAAACTGTTGCTCTATAAATATGCCTTGAGTGTCAGCAATCATAGAAGACTAAATGATGGTTGAGTATGTGAACTTGCTAAACAAAGCTCTTACATAGAATCTTTCTGAAAATATGATGGATTGTGATTGTTTCAATGACTTAAGACATAGTTTGTTAATTTCCAATAAAGTTTATGTTCCATACTTTAGCGTGTGAATGAATTGTTACTCTGGCATGAGAAGTTTTATGATGACATATTGCCCTTATGTTAATGACCATGATGCTTTCATGTCCGTATTTTAAATTTTATCGGCACCTCTATCTCTAAACATGTGGTCATGATTATCGATATTGGCTTTCGCTTGAGGACAAGCGAGGTCTAAGCTTGGGGGAGTTGATACATCCATTTTACATCATTTTTTCATGTTGATATTTATTGCATTATGGAATGTTATTTCACTTTATAATACAATTCGTATGCCTTTTCTCTCTTATTTTGCAAGAATTATATGAAGAGCAAGATTGCCGACAACTGGAATTCTGGACCGGAAAGGGCTATATCGGAGGAAACTTTTCTGAACATCTCCAAATGAGCTGAAAATTGATGAAGAATAATTTTGGAATATATTAAAAATATTGGAGAAAGAAATACCAGAGGGGGACCCACCAGGCAGCCACAAACTTGGGAGGCGCGCACCCTGGGCTTGTGGTGAGCCTGACAGGCCTCCAGGGCCCATCTTCTGGTATATAACCTCATTTACCCTGGAAAAATAAGGAGACAACTTTCGGGACGAAGCACCGCCGTCTCGAGGCGGAACCTGGGCAGGAGCACTTTTGCTCTCCGATGAAGCTATTCCGCCGGGGAAACTTCCCTCCGGGAGGGGGAAATCGGAGCCATCGTCATCACCAACGATCCTCTCATCATGGGAGGATCAATCTTCATCAACATCTTCACCAGCACCATCTCATCTCAAACCCTAGTTCATCTCTTGTATTCAATTTTTGTATCAAAACCACAGATTGGTACCTGTGGGTTGCTAGTAGTGTAGATTACATCTTGTAGTTGATGCTAGCTGGTTTATTTGGTGGAAGATTATATGTTTAGATCCATTATGCCATTCAATACCCCTCTTATCTTGAGCATTAATATGATTTGTGGTTAGTTGCTTTTGTTCTTGAGGACATGGGAGAAGTCTTGTCATAATAAGTAATCATGTGAATTTGTTATTCGTTTGATATTTTGATGATGTGTATGTTGTGATTCCCATAGTGGTGTTATGTGAACGTCGGCTACATGAAACTTCACCATCTCTAGGCCTAAGGGAATGTATTGTGGAGTAGTATTTAGATGATGGGTTGCTAGAGTGACAGAAGCGTAAACCCTAGTTTATGCGCTATTCCGTAAGGGGCTGATTTGGATCCATATGTTTCATGCTATGGTTACATTTATTTAATTCTTCTTTCGTAGTTGCGGATGCTTGCAAGAGGGGGTAATCATAAGTGGCAGGCTTGTTCAAGTAAGAACAACACCCAAGCACCGGTCCACCCACATATCAAATTATCAAAGTAGCGAACGCTTATCAAATAAACATGATGAAAGTGACTAGATGAAATTCCCGTGTGTCGTCAAGAACGTTTTACTTGCTATAAGAGAAAGTTCCAGTCTGTCCTTTGCTACAAAAAGGATTGGGCTACCTTGCTGCACCTATTGCTACTATTGTTACTTGTCACTTGTTACAAATTATCTTGCTACCAAACTATCTGTTACCGACAATTCCAGTGCCTACAGACATTACCTTGCTGAAAACTGCTTGTCATTTCCTTCTACTCCTCGCTCGGTTCGACACTCTTAGTTATCGAAAGGACTACGATTGATCCCCTACACTTATGGGTCATCATGGCTTTTCAGAAAATTAGTACCAAACGGAGTCCAAATGGTACGAAACTTTTTGACAATTTTTCTGGACCAGAAGGGACCCTAGAAGCTTCGGGAGAAGACCTAGAAAGTCACCAGGGAGCGACAAGCCTGCTAGGCATGCCCAAGGGGGGGTGCCCTCCAAGCTTGTGGGCCCCTCGTGGCACCTCTTGACCTAATTCCAGCTCTATAAATTCCCAAATATTCCCAATACATCAGAGAGCCACCCAAAATACTTTTTCCACCGCAGTAAGTTTCTATTTTTCGTAGATCCCATCTAGAGACATTTTACGGTACTCTGCGGAGGGGGAATCGATCATGGAGGGCCTCTACATCAACCTTGATGCCCTTCTGATTATGTGTGAGTAGTTTACCATAGACCTACGGGTCCATAGCTAGTTGTTAGATGGCTTCTTCTCTCTCTTTGATCTTCAATACAATGTTCTCCTCGATGTTCTTGGAGATCTATTCAATGTAATACTTTTTTGCGGTCTGTTTGTTGGGATCCGATGAATTGTGGGTTCATGATCACATTATTCATGAATATTATTTGAGTCTTTCTCTGAACTCTTTTATGCATGATTGTTTTACCTTTTTATTTTTCTCCAATCTATCTGTTTGGTTTGGCCAACTAGATTGATTTATCTTGCAATGGGAGAGGTGCTTTGTGATGGGTTCGATCTTGCGTTGCTCAATCCTAGTGACAGAAAGGGACATGACACATATTTGTATCATTGCCATTAAGGATAAAAAGATGGGGTTTATTCATATTGGTTGAGTTTACTTTGTCTACATCATGTCATCTTGTTTAAGGTATTACTCCGTTCTTTATGAACTTAATACTCTAGATGCATGCTGGATAGCGTTCGATGTGTGGAGTAATAGTAGTAGATGCAGGTAGGAGTCGGTCTACTTGTCTCGGACATGATGCCTATATACATGATCATTGCCTTGAAGATCGTCATAACTATGCACTTTTCTATCAATTGCCCGACAGTAATTTGTTTACCGACTGTATGCTACTTACAAGAGAGAAGCCTCTAGTGAAAACTATGGCCCCCGGGTCTATCTTTATCATATATTAAAATCCAAAAATATTTTGCTGCAATTTATTTTCCGTTATTTTGTTTTGTGTTTTTGTTTATCTATCTATCACTATGAGATTTGATCCTTGCAATTAACCGCCAAGGGATTGAAAACCCCTTGTTTGTGTTGGGTGCAGGTATTTGTTATTTTGTCTGTAGGTGTTGTTCATGAGGTCTTGCGTGGTTCTCCTACTAGATTGATAACCTTGGTTCTTAACTGAGGGAAATACTTACCTCTACTGTACTGCATCATCCTCTCCTCTTCGAGGAAATCCCAACACAGCTCACAAGTAGCAGGTAGAATTTTTAGCGCCGTTGCCGGGGAGACATCAACAAAACCTATCAAGTACCATCGCATAAACTTTCATCTCCTTGCATTTATTTTCATTTTCCATTTTCCTCTCGTTTTAATCTCCCCCACTTCTAAAACTTTTTCATAAAAACACAAAAATATTTTTAGTTTGCCTTTTTGCTTGTTTGCTTCCTTGCTCGCTTTATCGTCATGGCTAGTTCTTCACTTGTTACATGTACCCTTAAAATGAAGTGCTTAATTTTAAACAAAGAGGGGGAGACAATTTAAAAGATGCTTCGCATAGGATTTGCGATGCTCGGAATAGATCTACTCGTAAGCAATCCAGTACCGTTCTCCTTCGAGATTTTTATGTGGGTATTACTACTTGGTATAGATTTGTGCTTGATACTATTACTGGAGGGAAATTTTTGAGTATCACCCTATGGATGCTTTCAATGCTATGGGAAATTTAGTGGGATCACCAGCTATTACTATTAATGAAACCGCATTGCCTTTGGAGCATGTTATGCAAAGGCTAGATAGAGGCTATCGAGAATAAAATGATTACCTTAGAGCATATTGAAAATTTGGATAAAAAGATTCATAATATTATTAATCAATTTGGGTCAAAGGTAGGAACTACTTTGAAAGAGCTAAAGGGAAAATAACCAATAATTAATGAAAGGATATAACAAAGTCCCGCTAGGATTGATAAGTTGGAAGTAATTATTAATAACTTGGGTTCCGCTTTTTCTTTCGTTAAAACTATTGAAAAGATTCCTCCTAGTAAGAATTTCAAATTTATATATGTTCCTAAGAACAAGGGTGCCACATCTAGTAATGGAAGTGAAGATCTTAAAATTATTAGTGTTCACCCCAATTTTGTTGATTTAATGAAGGAACCCACCTATGAGAGTAAATTCCTTAACTTTGTTCCTAGGAGTGTGATTGTTAAAAATATGCATGTTAGAACTCCTAGGAAGTATGGATGTGTGATTGAGAAGTTGGAGACCAAGGATGACAACACCTGAAACTATGCATTACGCCTAGCTAGGGGCGTAAAACAATATTGCTTGTTGGGACGCAACCCAATAGCTATCTTTATTTTTCTGTTTTTTTTGTGTGCACACAATTATGCTACTATTATGGTTGTGTTTTTGTGTTTTAGTTAGTGTTTGTGCCAAGTAAAGTGTGATGCCCCTGCCTCGACCGTGCACTAATCATACATGCAAACATGCACAATCAAGGCTAGAGACTCACGGGAAGATATCACAACACAACTCTAGACACAAATTCAAACATAAAGCTCTATATTACAAGTCAGGGCCACGAGGACCCGAATACATAAGTCAGCGAAAGCAACAATATCTAGGTACATACATAATTAGACAAGTTTGCCTTAAAAAGGCTAGCAAAAACAACGTCAACTAGATCGAAAAGGTGCAGGCCTCCTGCCTGGGGCCTCCTATCTACTCCTGGTCATTGGTCTCCATGTAGTAGTAGTAGTCTTTGTCGGTGTAGTAGTAGTCATCGGCAGGATCAGCTGGCTCCTGGGGTCTATCATCTGATCACAGCAACCTGGTAGAGGGGAAAAAGGTAGCAAAGCAACCGTGAGTACTCATCTGTAGTACTCACAAGACTTACATCATATCTATGCTAAATATGCATTAGTATCAAGGGGAAGGGTTGTATCTGTGGACTATACTGCAGAATGCCAGAGTAGAGCGGTAAGGCCTAAACTATCATAGAACAACATCGTGCAGCAACAGAAGAGAGTAGAATAACATATCATATAGTAACAAGTATATAATAGCAACGCCGAGAGATTCTTCCTCGTCTACCCCATGTGGAAGCGGTCTCGGAGCCATCATATCAGTTTAGTGTAACAAGTATCCAGTTCTAGTTGTAGTAGATCGGGATACAACTCCGAGCGTCCTGTTACCATGGACATGGCTATTCAAATAGATTACTTCCCTGTAGGGGTGCACCAACTTACCCAACATGCTCGATTAACTCCGGCCAGACACACTTTACCGGGTCATGCCCGGCCTCGGTTGATCGACACATCGTAGTCATACCTAGGCTCAACAGAGAGTCTAGCATGCCGGTCTCAATCCTAAGCGCATTAGGGGTCATCAGTGGTCCGGGCCCATCGCCCTTTGCACTCCTGTGTGTTGTGTACGCGGCCAGGGCCAAACCTAGCCCCTGCATACACACGCAGGCGTTCCAGTTCACCAGGGCGCGTGCCGCACAACTGCTGACATCTAAACAGCTTTCGGGAGAATCGTATGATGCCGAGTGCCCATAACTTATCCCGCGTGGTGATTAGTGCCACTACAAAAAAAGTCACATCCGTGACATTATGGCCCGAATGAAAAAAATTATGTCATGGTTATGACACTTCTATGATGATAATTGTGACAAAACCACGTATCATCATAGATGTGGTGGGCTCCTACTTCTATGACAAAAAAATCATGATAGAAAATGGGCTTGTTGTCCTGGGCGGCCTGGGGATGCACCTGCAAGACATTCTTTGGGCCGTCCATGACATAAAAAATCATGGTAGAAGTGAGGGCGAGGAATTTTCACGAAGTTCCCGATTACGGTGGGTGGTCGGGGCCGAGCGATGCACTCTGGTTTGTGCGTTTCTCTCGTACGTAGACACGTGTGTGTGCGAGGCGTTGGCTCTAACTGGACCCGAGGGGGAGGTGTTTGCTTACTGAACCCGAGCGATTTCACTACCTACGTTACTGAACCGTAGCGATCGATCCCTTGGCTGTTAACTGAACCCGAGCGATTCCTTCATTGCTGCTGCTAACTGAACCCGAGTGATTGATCGCTGCTGCTGATTACTGAAGCCTATCGAGCCCCCGTGCAAGACGCAGCCAGCTGGTGTGTTGGGTTGCCTCTCGATGAACAGTGATTGTTGCTACCGCACGCGCGATACGTAGAACGAGGCGAGATGTGGTGACTCGAGCCAATTGGTTGGTTGTGGCTGAACAGTTCCCAGTAGGTGTTGGATGAACAGGACCCCGTTGTAGTAGGCAGTTGCCGTTGGATGAACAGGACCCCGAGGAGGCCGCCACACCCTAGCCGGTTGGGGGTGGATGAACAGGACCCCTTGGAGGCTGGATGAACAGTAGCCGGTGGAGGCTGGATGAACAATAGCCCGCGGATGAACAGTAGCTAGTGGAGGCTGGAGGAGGTCGACGGTGGATGAACAGTAGCCCGTGGAGGCTGGAGCGAGGCAGTAGACGGTGGATGAACAGGACCCCGTTTCGACCGTGGCGCTCGAACAGAAGTCTATTTCCTTCATTTTGCGGTACGCCACAGCCCTCCCAATCAATAGGACCCCATTTCGACCGTAGGAGCTTGAACATAAGTCTGTTTCCTCCGTTTTGCGGTACGTCAGACCCCTCCTGATGAACAGGGTCCCATTTCGACCGTACATGGTCGAACAGACTTTTGTGCCATGTCTAATTGCAGGTGTATGGGACATTTGTACAATCCACATATGAAGATAAGGGAAGAAGAGACATTTAGGTGTTGTTCAAAAAGTCCTCTCATGTCACTTTTGACCCAAGAGAAGATAGAGTCCAAGTCCCCAATGTTCTGGACTCAGATTCGGACTGCACAGACATACCTGACTCAAAACGCCAAGATCTCTTTCATACAGACTCCGAATTGGATGATTCTTTTTTTCTTGGCAATTTTATTTCATGCACTTTCCAACCCAATTGAATTGACCTTCAAATTCATCTGGTGCGTTGAGATATTGACGAAACAATCTGACGCTGCAGCAGAATCCGAGTCAAACTACAAGTCCAAAGGTGCTGCATCACCTCCACTTGGGCCCATGGGCCTTGTATGACTTAGGGTTAGATTTAGGCTGCCTTGGGACATCCGCCCACCTCCTTGGCCGCCACCCCTTGCTCCTATATAAGTAGATCCATCTAGTACATTTTTCCTTGGGTTTTGTTTAGATTAAAGTTCGCCATAGCTGCAACTTCGCGTACTTCATTTGTGTTCAACAACAAGACCAAGACGTCCCAGAACCCCACTTTGATCAATAAAGCGTTCCTCTTACATTTGCAATATCCAGATTGCAATCTCAGTTTCTTGCTTGTTCTTCGTTTGCTTGCAGGAAATAGACCCTCGTGGTCAGGTTGATCGTGCTCCGGTGTGGTCAATAACGTCTCGGAGTTGGTTTAGCGATTGCTAAGGCGCGATGTCCTCGCACGTTAATAGTCGGATAGTCAAAGTCTACTCCTCTGAAAACGATAATCACCATCTCATCAAAAGACGGGACACCTTTGCCTCTATTAGGGGAAAAGGCTCTCTGTGCTAGGGGAGACGAGCGAGGGAATAGTGGTACTTGGGGAGGCGAGCAAGGCGAGGGTACGCTGGGGCACCGTGAGATGATGAAGAGTGACCTCAGGATCTCCGGTGAGATGGAGATGGAGATGGAGTGGTTCTAGGGAGAGGAAGACGAGGCAAGGTGTCGGGGTATGACACCTATGGGATCCCGAGAGACCCCTTTACGATTCGGCGAGGGGAGAGGTATACGCAAAGAGCAGAACCAATGATCGACGCGGGAAGTTTTTACCCAATTCGGGCCGCTGATCAGCGTAAAACCCTACTCCTGCTTTGTGTTCTTATTGATGTTCTTGAGCCCAGCCTTCAGGAGCGCTCGCAATGAACAGTACGTTCAAAGAGCAGCTACGCATGCAGAATGGGCCAGAAGTTCTCCTCCTCTGTAGCAGTTGCCTTGGGCCTCCTTTTATATGCTCAAAGGGGTCTCCACAGTGGCAAAATGTACATACATTGAGGTGTAAAGTAGCTACAGGGTATCATACCTAACCCCTGACGGATTAGGACAAGCACATTTAGTGCACCGTGAGGTGTCCGTTTAGGTGTCCTCACTTTCTTGGGGATGGAAAAAGGGGCCATCCCATCAGCACCGCTTAAGCTCTCCTCCACTAGCGCGTTGCCACGCATCCAGAGAAGGACCCAGAATGTTAGGTTTGTTACTGTGCCAAAGCGGTGGCACAGTGGCAGAATCTCGCCAGGCGCCGAATCTTACCGGGCGCCAAGCCTTGCCGGACGCCAAGGCTTGCCGGGCGCCAAGCCTTGCCGGGCTCCACAGGCCATCCCGGCAAGGAATCTTGCCGGGGAAGCTGGCCTTCGGATTCCAGCTTTGCTTATCCGTTGATCCTTAGGTCTCTGACTTGATGAATTCCTTGGTGGCCCGAATCGACCTCGAGCTGTTCCCGGCAAACCTTGCCACGAGCATGGCTACAACTGCCCGTGCACAAGTACGGGGGACTAGTGGCCCAATACTTAGTACACCGATAGGAGCCCCCGGGCCTAGGCCATACACGAGTGCGAGGCGTTGTTGGGCTAGGCCCAAACTGTGCACGGGCACGCGTGGCAGGGGATTAACCGCTCGTAAATATCTTGTTTTACTGTGCCCCCCACTACGCGCATGGAACGCGCGATGTGGGAAGCGTGCCAAAAAGGCTGCAACTGCCTCGCGCCTATAGAGGCACATTCACATTGGGGAATAAAAGAGGCGGCCCCGCTCCTTCCCCATAAAAAGGAGAAGTCACAGAGGCACAAACCTATTTACCCCCCTCTTCTTCTCAATCTGGCCATTGCCATCGCCTTCCTCCTCTCGAGCTCAGAGCGAAGCCTTTTCTTCTTCCGCCCGCTGCTTCCGCGTTCGCTCCATCCCCAGCTTTCGTTCTCACCGTCGCCATGGCGCCCAAGGCTAGCAAGGGCAAGGGCAAGGAGGCGAAAGCCGACGTTCCGGAGAGCGAACTGGTGAAGATGCGGAAGAGGCTCATCGTCTTCCCTCCAATGCTCGATGCTGAAGCTCTGAAGGGGTGATACCAATGCATGTGGGCGAAGGGGACGCAAGCTCATCCCGCCAGACACGTAATCCCAGGTGCTTGTTCTAAAGGCGGATCGGACAGATACCCTTTCTTCACTGTATATTTCTATTGCGGGCTCTGTCCCCCCTTTTCCGACTTCTTCAATGATATCATGTACACATACGGCTTTCGCCTTCTCGATTTCACGCCGAATGCAGTACTTTGCATGTCTATCTTTGCCCATCTCTGCGAAAACTTTGTTGGCGTGATCCCCAATTCTGCTCTTTTTCGCCATTATTTCTTCCCTCGCATCCAAAAAGGAGAGGCCCTCTCTGGTTCTATTGCCTGGATCCCAAGGGCTTGGAATAAGGAAATATACCCAGAGGGAGTTTACCACGAAAAGTGGGACGAGTGGCGGGCTGAATGGTGCTGGAAAGCAGATCCCCATCCATTTTGTCATCCCCGGCAACAAAAGGTGGTCCGCGGCAAGGATTGGAGCGACCCCGCAGCGGAGGACGAGAGGCTCACAATCGCCACTACCAGAATCCTTCGCCTGAAGGCTGCCGGACTGACGATGGAGATGATCGGCTTTGACTTTCTCCGCCGCCGCATCGCCCCTCTGCAGAACAGGGGAAGGCCAGCTTGGGAATACAAGAACGCGGCAGATGTCATGAGATTGCGCCCCGGGCTGAACAACAATCTGACCGCTATGCAGGTTGGCGCTCTCCGTCAAAAATTATTCCAGCGCGAAGACAAGCACCGGCTGCCGGCAAGGATTGTCCCCTTGTGCAACAATTCTGCCTTGGGGTCAATCATTGCCTTCATGCCGATGTTCAATGCCCACGGCCTTGACCCGACCTGGGCCGAGCCAAGCGAGGAGGAAGCACAGAAGTTTTTCGACAATTTGACGGAGAAGCCTGTCCGGCAAGAGTCAGATTTCATCCGAGCCACCACTGATCAAGAAGTAGCTTACATTGCTACTAGAGTGGAGGAGGTAAATCTTGCCGCGGAGGCCGGCAGCGTCGGCTTCACAGAGTGGGAAGCCAGCGACGCAGAGGTGGTAGTGGAGGTAAAGCCTGCCGGGGAGGACAAGGTTGCCGGGGAAGAGAGCAGCGCAGCCGCTGAGAGCTCGTCCGGCGAGGACACGGCCGAAGAAGAGACACGAGAAGAGCCCCCACCCCCGAAGAAGACGAAGCGTGTTCTTCGGAAGGCTGCTTCAGGCATCCCGGCAAGCCAGCCTTCTTCAAGCGGCGAAGCCCCCGGCAAGAAAGTGGCTGGCAAGACTGGACCGCGGCAGGGGGCTTGTCAACAGCCTGTGCGGCGCGCGAGACCCACACCAGCGGCCACTGCTGGGGCGGCAGGAGGGTCTCGTACTACCGCACCGGAAGTTGCCCCGGCGCCTGCCATAGCCAAGCAGCCTAGGACTCCTCCTCCGCCTTCCCACTCAGACATCGCAATGGATGTCGACTTCGACATCTCCGGCTTTAGTCCGGAGCGAGAGGAAGAAGAGTGAGTACTTTGCTCAGCTTTTACCTTCCAATCCTGGATCAATCTTACTGACTTGGTTGTATTGTTTCTACAGTGACATAGAAACCTTGCTGGAGAGGATGGCGAAGAGGTCAAGGACTTCTACGGGTGACGAGCCTCCGGCAGGCTCCATGAGCGTGCCAGAAACTGTCGTTGTCAGCCCGGAGTCCAGTCCTCAACGCAGCCCCCAGCGTAAGTTCATTGTTCTTTTTCCGCTGGCGGGTGCCGAGGCTTTCATTCTTGCCGCTGATATCTTTGGGTTCGCAGGAGAAGAACGGCGACAAGGAGAAGACATCCCCATTGTGCCTCCTTCATCGACCGCTCCGCCCACAAGCACGTCCCCGGCAAGATATCCTGCCGACGAGCCCATCCTAATTGAGGAGGAGCCGGCAAGCGCGGACTCCGGCAACCCACCCCCGGCAACGGGAGTTGTCGGGAGAGGCGAAGCCACCTCCCGACAGCCCGACGCAGGTACTCAATTGCCTCAGAGTGCTTGTTACTCTTTTTCTCTTATCTCTCTGTCTTTAGTCACTTCGAACTTCAATCCTCGATCTTATTCTGTCTTCCTCCTTTGCCCTTCAGAGTTCCCTGCGATGGAACACATGGACGTCGACGTTGTCATCGAGGAGACCGCCAGGGATGCCGCAGCCGAAGCAGACAGGATCGCTGCCAGCGAGGCCACCAATGATGACACTGTCGAGGCTGGTAGTGCTCTTGACGGGGAAGCCGCCAAGATGGCACAAGAGGAAACCGCCGAAGAACCTGCTGAAGGGGGCGACAGGGAGGCTGAGGACCGCACTGACAGCGTTCCCGCCGCAGGAGCACCAGGCGCTGCACCGGCCACAGAGCCCCCTGCCACTAGTGAGGCGGCCACTGAAGACCAGCCATCAACATCTGAAGGCCCCTCATCCAGCAAGTACCTCAAGGTTGGCGAGAACCTGTTCGTCAACTTGCCGGGGACGGCAAGCACTGGGGGACCAGCCGAAGGAGAAGTTTTTGAAGAAATCATTGCTGCTGCCGGGCTCGAAGTTGTTGACGCCCCCAGCACTGGCAGCGGCAACTCTGAAGAGGATCAGCTCCTTCAGGCCATGGGCGAGAATTTCCGCAAGCTCCAGGCTCTCCATCGCGCCCGAAAAGAGAAGGCGGACTCCAGAATGGCAGTTGTCGAGGCGGCCGAAGCGGATTTTCAAAGGCGCGTCGCACAAATGCAGATCTGGCACGCCGAAGCCCTCCAAGAGTTGGTTGCCGGCCGGGAACAAGTGAGCCAGCAGTGGAATGAGGTCCTCCTGAAGCAATCCGATATGGAAAAGGCGCATGATGAAGCTGCTCAAAGGATTGCTACCGAAGATGCCCTCCTGATGGGGCGCCGCATTGCTCTTGATGCTCATGAAGAAGATCTCACCGCACGTGAGCAGGCGCTCGCCGCCAAGCTTCGTAGCAAGGATGAGGATATCAAGAATCTTGTCGCGCGGCGGACCCAGGAGCTGGAGCAAAAACAAAAGGAGGCGCTCGAAGCTCTGACTGCAAGTCACGTCGGCAAGCTCAAGGAGGCCGTCGATGCTGCTGAAGCTGCAGAGGCCGCCAAGAACGAGCTGATCGACAAAGTGAAGAGGCTAGAAACAGATCTCGAAGAGCACGGCAAGGAGCTCTCGACGCTCAAGGGGGACAGGGAAAAAACCCTCCACTCCTTGGTGGAGATGCAAGTTGCCCTGTCCGACAAGACCAAGCAGCTCTCCTCTGCGGCTGATAATATTGCGGTTCTGGAGCTGAAGCTGACCACGCTGCAGAAGTCTCTCGAGACCGGCAGGGCTCGTGAGAAGGCTCTACTCAAGGATCTCCAAGGAGAGAGGAACCTGCTCAAGAGTGCCGCCGTCGCCCAAACCGAGTATGAGAAGGGAGTGGAGATCTGGACTGGACGTCTCATCGCCACCGCGGAGAAGCTTACCGCAGAACTGTCAACCAAGGACCTGTCGAACTTCAAGTATTCTTCCGAGGAAAGAATATCTCCAAGCGCCAGGTTGACGATGTTCTTTGAAACCATCATCAATGTGTTGAGGGCGCTCCAGTCTAGCCGGGCGACCCAACTGGCCAACGAGACTCGCCGGCTTTGCCGGGCCATCCTCCGCAAGGTGCTCGTCAAGGTGGTGCACAGCAATCCCGGCATCGACCTCTCCAACGCGCTCGGCCATCGACCAACGGATGCAAATGTTGAGGCGCTTGAAGAGCGCATCGCGCCTATCCTTGAGAAGGTGGACTCCATCAAAAGGATCGAAGGCCAGCGCAGGGATTGAGTGCTTCCCCTTTTTTTCTTGCCGTCGTCATCTCATGTAAAAGACAATTAAGTCTCAAGTTAGAATTGCGGCAACTCATGGATGTAATACAATTTGCCTATGTTCAGGTTCATGCTTGCTATTTTCCTTGTCTGATTCCTTTATGTATGGAGTTCATCCTACGCTTATTGAAAAACTTGCCGGCGCGCAACCTGCCGCGAGCGCTGGGTGCGGGACTTCAGTAGCCTGCTGGAGGCGCAGCGGCCGGCAAGACTCCTTGGTGTTCTCAGTGCAGCCACTTAAATCGCTGAGCGGGCTCGAAACAAAATAAGGGCGCGATCGATTACAACAAGGGTTCCTTCGCGTGCAGATTTTCCATACAAGAGTCGGAATCATCCAAGGAAATAACTTTGTAATGAAAGAAAGACTTGCTCTGAGTTTTTAGGACTTAGCTTTCTGTCACTGTCCTTCCTCCGGCAAGCGTCGATTCCGAATGTCGCCAACTGGTATTCATATCTTCCTTCCCCCCTCGGCAAGTGTGCACGCGAGGAATCCTTCTGCCTTTTTGAAAAAGAAAGAAGAGAAAATAAAGACATGAAACCTTGGCGGTTCGTTAGAACTTACCGGGATTAGGTGTCATACAACATCTTAGACAAGCATGCATATATATAAATATGAACATGGGAATCAATAAGGGAATGTGCAACACTTAAATTTATTCATCTGTGCTCAGGGTCTGCACCTGGCTTTGTACAAAGGATCACATGCCTTGCCGGCAAGACTTGTACAAAAGGGTGGTTGCCGGGAGCTCCCGGCAACCGCGCCTTATGGATAGAACTTGCGAAGATGTTTGATATTCCAGGAATTGCTCACTGGAACGCCATCTTCGGTCTCCAGGCGGACAGCGCCGGGCCTGGTGACTCGTACTACCCGATAAGGGCCTTTCCACTTTGGCGTCAACTTGTTTGAATTCTTGGCGGACTGAATCCGCCGAAGAACAAGGTCGCCTTCCTCAAGGCTTCGGGCATGAACTTTGCGGCTATGATAGCGACGCAAAGCTTGCTGGTAGCATGCAGCTCGCACAGCAGCCTGAAGATGATTCTCCTCAAGGAGCACAGCGTCATCTTGCCGCAGTTGCTCTTGCTCGAGCTCATCATAAGTGAGCACTCGAGGAGATCCGTATATGAGTTTCGTGGGGAGAACTACTTCCGCTCCGTAGACCAGAGCAAAGGGCGTCTGGCCGGTGGCTCTATTTGGTGTCGTTCTGATTGACCAAAGAACCGCCGGCAACTCATCAATCCAGCGTCTTCCGCACTTTTTCAGCCTGTCAAAGGTTCTGGTCCTGAGACCGCGCAGCACTTCAGCATTGGCCCTCTCCGCTTGGCCGTTGCTTCTCGGGTGAGCAACAGAGACAAAAAAAATCTTGCCGCCAAGGTCTTGGACGTACTGCATGAAGGTGCGACTTGTGAACTGCGTGCCGTTGTCGGTGATGATCCTGTTGGGCGCACCGAAATGGCAAACAATTCCCTTGAAGAACTTGACAGCTGATTGCGCTGTCACCTTCCTCACTGCTTCCACCTCTGGCCACTTTGTGAACTTGTCGATAGCAACGTACAAGTACTCAAAGCCCCTGGTAGCACGGGGGAAGGGGCCCAGTATGTCGAGCCCCCAGACCAAAAATGGCCAGGAGAGAGGGATTGTCTGAAGAGCTTGAGCTGGCTGATGTAATTTCTTCGAATGAAACTGGCACGCTTCACACTTGGTTACTAGTGCAGTCGCATCCTGGAGAGTGGTAGGCCAAAAGAAACCTTGCCGGAATGCTTTCCCGGCAAGCGCTCTTGACACTATGTGAGAACCACATATGCCCCCATGTATCTCCGCCAACAGCTCTAGCCCATCCTCCCGAGGAATGCACTTCAATTTCACACCGTTCGGTCTCTTTCTGTACAGGACGTCATCGACGAACTTGTACATAACAGACCGATGGGCTACTCTCTCTGCTTCTTCCTGTTCCTCAGGGAGTTCACCTGCCTGAAGGAAATGGACAATGTGCTGCGCCCATGCTGGAGCCTGAGGCTCGACGGCTAGGACTAAAGGCATCTCCTTTGCCGGGGGAACATTCATCTCAACAGCAAGGGCCTGAGGTCCTGCAGGAGCCTATTGTTCCCCGGCAGGCATGTCGATCCCGGCAACTTCCTTGCCGGCGGCTCCGAGGAGCTCTGCCGGGAAGTACTGGCCAGAGTTCAACTTTCTTCTCTTTTCTTGCCGCATCGATGGCGCCACGGATGGTTGAGTCAATTGGAGCACAAAAGTTCCTGGTTCCACAGGCAACTTGAGGGCAGCACGCTTTGACAGGTCGTCAGCAATATTGTTCTCGGCACGAGGAACGTGCTCCATTTGGAGACCGTCAAAGCGCTCTTCCAATTTCCTCACTTCATCTACGTAGGCTTGCATCAATGGACTTTGATAACTCTTGTTAACTTGCCTGACGACAAGTTGTGAATCGCCTTTGATGACGAGCTTTTTGATACCAAGGTCCGCCGCGATCCTGAGACCGGCAAGCAAACCCTCGTATTCTGCAGTGTTGTTGGTCAAACTCTCCCGGGGAAAGTGCATTTGGACTACGTACTTGAGGTGCTCTCCGGTGGGTGCGACAAGCAGCACGCCAGCACCGGCGCCTTGCAGCGAGAAAGCCCCGTCAAAGTACATAACCCATTGCTGATCGATTTCCTTGCCGGGGAGAGTTGTTTCTTGAACTTCTTCATCAGGCGTTGGGGTCCATTCTGCAATGAACTCCGCCAAGGCCCTGCTCTGGATCGTCGAAGTACTTTCAAACTTAAGGCCAAAGCTGGACAACTCCAACGCCCACTCCACGATCCTGCCGGTTGCCTCCGGATTTTGCAAAATCCGTTGCAACGGAAAGCGAGTGACGACGGTGATCTCATGTGCTTGAAAATAATGGCGCAGCTTCCTTGAGGCCATAAGGAGGCCGAAAAGCAACTTCTGCACACTAGAATATCTTGACCTAGCTCCTTGTAAAAGAGAGCTAACAAAATAAACTGGGCGCTGCACCACCTTCTTCTTCTGCACGGGTTCTTCTGTTTGCGCAGATCCTGTCTTGCCGGGATCAACCCTTGCCGGGGAAGATCTTGCCGCGTCATCTGGCGGTCCTGCCGCTGCTGTTGCTTCCTCATCAGCTTCTCTCTGCGCCACTAGCGCAACGCTAACCACTTGATTTGTTGCTGCCAGATACAGCAGCAACGGCTCTTGTGGTTTAGGCGCGACTAGCGTCGGCGGAGAGGAAAGGTATTTCTTCAAATCTTGCAGCGCAGCCTCCGCCTCCGGAGTCCATTTCATCGGACCTGCCTTCTTCAAAATTTTGAAGAAGGGCAGGGCGCGCTCAGCAAATTTGGAAATAAACCTGCTTACAGCAGCAACACAGCCGGCAAGACGATGCACATCCTTGACGCATCTCGGCCCTTCAATTTGCTCAATAGCTTTGATCTTGTCGGGGTTCACTTCGATTCCCTGGCAAGATACAAAGAATCCGAGGAGTTTGCCGGAAGGAACACCGAACACGCACTTCTCAGGATTGAGCTTCAAGTTGATCTTGCGCAAATTTGCAAATGTTTCTTCTAAGTCTTGAATGAGCGTTGCTTTATCTTTGGTTTTGACCACTATATCATCCATATACGCCTCCATATTTCTATGGAGTTGTGGCTCAAAACCAATCTGGATTGCTCTGGCAAATGTTGAACCAGCACTTTTCAACCTGAAAGGCATTCGTATAAAACAATACGTACCACATGGGGTGATAAAGGCGGTCTTCTCTTCATCTTCTTTTGCCATAAAAATCTGATGATACCCTGAATAGGCATCGAGGAAGGACAGGAGACCACAACCAGCGGTGGCATCCACAATCTGGTCGATGAGCGGCAAGGGAAAGGGATCTTTTGGACAAGCTTTATTGATATCTGTATAATCGATACAAAGCCTCCATTTCCCATTCGCTTTCCGCACTACGACCGGATTGGCCAACCAGGTTGGATGAAGCACTCCTTTGACCAGTCCTGCCGCCTCCAGCTTTTTAATCTCTTCGGCAATAAATTCTTGCCGCTCCAAGGCCTGCTTCCTGACCCTTTGCTTGACGGGCCGCGCATGAGGACAGACAGCAAGGTGGTGCTCAATTACCTTCCTGGGAACACCGGGGATGTCAGACGGTTGCCATGCAAACACGTCGACATTCGCCCGCAGGAAAGCAACAAGCGCGCTTTCCTATTTGTCATCTAGGGTAGAACTTATGGTGAAAGTTCCCCCTGTTCCGTCCTCTCTGACAGGCACCTTCTTGGTTTCCAGCGGAGCAGCCTTAGACTTCTTGTTCTTGCCGGTGGAACTCTCTGGTACGTCCTCGACGGAAGCGCAGCACTCCGAGGAGGTGCGCTTGCCGGAGTTCGCGCCAAGGTTCCTACTGGTCTTCTTCTTCCCCCCGGGAGTTCCAGCGGCAGGAGCAAGTGCCTTGATGGCAGGTGCTGCAACTGCTTCCCGGTAAAGTTGGTCGGCACAGATGAGCGCATCCCTCTTATCGGAATGGATAGTGATGACGCCCAACGGCCCAGGCATCTTCAAGACGTTGTACGCATAGTGTGATGCCGCCATAAACTTAGCCAGCGCTGGCCGACCAAGGATCCCATTGTATGACATGGGGATCTTGGCGACATCAAACACCACCTTCTCGGTCCTGAAGTTGAGCTCGCTGCCAAATGTTACTGGCAGCGTAATCTTGCCCTTAGGCTGGGTTCTTCCCGGATTGACCCCTTGAAACATACCCGTTTCCTCGAGGTCCTCATCGGGAATCTGAAGCTTTCTGAGCACATCCGGTGAGATTAAGTTTAGGCCGGCCCCGCCGTCAACTAACATTTTCGTCACCTTGAGGTTACTAATTGTTGGGGAGACCAACAATGGCAAGCACCCGACCGCAGTTGTGCGATCGGGATGATCCTCGGCGTCGAAAATGATAGGCGTGCTAGACCACTTCAGGGGCCTACATGCATCTGGGACGGCTCTGCTACATTGACCTCCCGCACCCACTGTTTGAGTTGGCAGTGGGAAGAGTGTAGCGAGGCACCTCCATCGATGCACACGGCCTCCGTAGCCTTCTGGAATTCTTGCTCACTGGATTCATCATCTTCCTCCTCATCATCTCCTTCTTTGTCTCGGCCCCGAGCGGGCCGATCCTTTTGCTGCTTGGCCTTGCCGCGGCGACCCCCTCGGCCACCGCATTTCTTGCCGGACCCCTCAGCACCATCTTGGGCCTTCTCCTTGTCTCGCCTCTCGTATTCGGCCCTCTGCTTCTCGGCAAGCTGCTCAACTTGCCGGCAGTTCGGGAGATCGTGGCCCTTGGTGCGATGGATCTTGCAATACTGCTTGCCGGAGTTCTCCGACTTGTCGGCAGCCGCCAAGGCCTGACAGGAAGGGCACTCGGCAAGATCCTTGCCGGGGTCGCCAACTTTGGCCTTCTTGGTGGCGCCGGGGTTGTCGGATTCCTCGACAGCAAGCACGGCCTTGCCTCCGCGCTTCCTGTTCCGCCGCCGGCCTTTCCTTGACGGGGCCGCGGCGTCTTCATCTTCGGACTCGCCCACCGCGCCAACAACCTCACCAGGAAGTTTCCTCCCCTCTTCAGCTCGAGTGCACTTGTCGGCCAGAGCGTAAAGCTCGGCAATACTCCTGACTTTGTTCATTGCCAGCTCTTCCCGCATTCTGCGGTTACGCACATTCTGGTGAAACACGCTAATAACAGCGGCAGGATGAACATCGGGAATATTGTATTGCACTCGGCTGAACCTCTGCATAAACTTGCGCAGGGACTCGCCCTCCTTCTGAGGGATGATTTGCAAATCGCTCTCTTGGCCAGGAGCTTGGTGGCCTCCAACAAAGGTGCCAACAAACTGATGCACAGATCTGACCAGGAAGAAATGGAATTCTCCGGCAGATGCATCAACCACGACCTGACGTTGGGTTTGAGCACCAACGGGAAGTAGTTGGCAAGTATTTTGTCATCTCGGCCCCCGGCAGCCTGCACCGCAATGGTGTAGATGCTCAGGAACCCTTGTTGTAATCGGTCGCGCCCTTATTTTGTTTCGAGCCCGCTCAGCGATTTAAGTGGCTGCACTGAGAACACCAAGGAGTCTTGCCGGCCGCTGCGCCTCCAGCAGGCTGCTGAAGTCCCGCACCTAGCACTCGCGGCAGGTTGCGCGCCGGCAAGTTTTTCAATAAGCGTAGGATGAACTCCATACATAAAGGAATCAGACAAGGAAAATAGCAAGCATGAACCTAAACATAGGCAAATTGTATTACACCCATGAGTTGCCGCAATTCTAACTTGAGACTTAATTGTCTTTTACATGAGATGACGACGGCAAGAAAAAAAGGGGAAGCACTCAATCCCTGTGCTGGCCTTCGATCCTTTTGATGGAGTCCACCTTCTCAAGGATAGGCGCGATGCGCTCTTCAAGCGCCTCAACATTTGCATCACTTGGTAGATGGCCGAGCGCGTTGGAGAGGTCGATGCCAGGATTGTTGTGCACCACCTTGACGAGCACCTTGCGGAGGACGGCCCGGCAAAGCCGGCGAGTCTCGTTGGCCAGTTGGGTCGCCCGGCTAGACTGGAGCGCCCTCAATGCGTTGATGATGCTTTCAAAGAACATCGTCAACCTGGCGCTTGGAGATATTCTTTCCTCGGAAGAATACTTGAAGTTCGACAGGCCCATGGTTGACAGTTCTGCGGTAAGCTTCTCCGCGGTGGCGATGAGACGTCCAGTCCAGATCTCCACTCCCTTCTCGTACTCGGTTTGGGCGGCGGCGGCACTCTTGAGCAGGTTCCTCTCTCCTTGGAGATCCTTGAGTAGAGCCTTCTCACGAGCCCTGCCGGTCTCGAGAGACTTCTGCAGCGTGGTCAGCTTCAGCTCCAGAACCGCAATATTATCAGCTGCAGAGGAGAGCTGCTTGGTCTTGTCAGACAGGGCAACTTGCATCTCCACCAAGGAGTGGAGGGTTTTTTCCCTGTCCCCCTTGAGCGTCGAGAGCTCCTTGTCGTGCTCTTCGAGGTCTGTTTCCAGCCTCTTCACTTTGTCGATCAGCTCATTCTTGGTGGCCTCTGCAGCTTCAGCAGCATCGACAGCCTCCTTGAGCTTGCCGGCGTGACTTGCAGTCAGAGCTTCGAGCGCCTCCTTATGTTTTTGCTCCAGCTCCTGGGTCCGCCGCGCGACAAGATTCTCGATATCCTCATCCTTGCTACGAAGCTTGGCGGCGAACGCCTGCTCACGTGCGGTGAGATCTTCTTCATGAGCATCAAGAGCTATGCGGCGCCCCGTCAGGAGGGCATCTTCGGCAGCAATCCTTTGAGCAGCTTCATCATGCGCCTTCTCCATATCGGATTGCTTCAGGAGGACCTCATTCCACTGCTGGCTCACTTGTTCCCGGCCGGCAACCAACTCTTGGAGGGCCTCGGCGTGCCAGATCTGCATTTGTGCGACGCGCCTTTGAAAATCCACTTCGGCCGCCTCGACAACTGCCATTCTGGAGTCCGCCTTCTCTTTTCGGGCGCGATGGAGAGCCTGGAGCTTGCGGAAATTCTCGCCCATGGCCTGAAGGAGCTGATCCTCTTCAGATTTGCCGCTGCTAGTGCTGGGGCCGTCAACAACTTCGAGCCCGGCAGCAGCAATGATTTCTTCAAAAACTTCTCCTTCGGCTGGTGCCCCAGTGCTTGCCGTCCCCGGCAAGTTGACGAACAGGTTCTCGCCAACTTTGAGGTACTTGCTGGATGAGGGGCCTTCAGATGTTGATGGCTAGTCTTCAGTGGCCGCCTCACCAGTGGCAGGGGGCTCTGTGGCCGGTGCAGCGCCTGGCGCTCCTGCGGCGGGAACGCTGTCAGTGCAGTCCTCAGCCTCCCTGTCGCCCCCTTCAGCAGGTTCTTCGGCGGTTTCCTCTTGTGCCATCTTGGCGGCTTCCCCGTCAAGAGCACCACCAGCCTCGACAGTGTCATCATTGGTGGCCTCGCTGGCAGCGATCCTGTCTACTTCGGCGGCGGCATCCCTAGCGGTCTCCTCGATGACAACGTCGACGTCCATGTGTTCCATCGCAGGGAACTCTGAAGGGCGAAGGAGGAAGACAAAATAAGATCGAGGATTGAAGTTCGAAGTGACTAAAGACAGAGAGATAAGAGAATAAGAGTAACAAGCACTCTGAGGCAATCGAGTACCTGCGTCGGGCTGTCGGGAGGTGGCTTCGCCTCTCCCGGCAACTCCGGTTGCCGGGGGTGGGTTGCCGGAGTCCGCGCTTGCCGGCTCCTCCTCAATTAGGACGGGCTCGCCGGCAGGATCTCTTGCCGGGGACGTGCTTGTGGGCTGAGCGGTCGATGAAGGAGGCACAATGGGGATGTCTTCTCCTTGTCGCCGTTCTTCTCCTGCGAACCCAAAGATATCAGTGGCAAGAATGAAAGCCTCGGCACCCGCCAGCGGAAAAAGAACAATGAACTTACGCTGGGGGCTGTGCTGGGGGCTACGCTGGGGGCTGCGTTGAGGACTGGACTCCAGGCTGACAACGACGGTTTCTAGCACGCTCATGGAGCCTGCCGGAGGCTCGTCACCCGTAGAAGTCCTTGACCTCTTCGCCATCCTCTCCAGCAAGGTTTCTGTGTCACTGTAGAAACAATACAACCAAGTCAGTAAGATTGATCCAGGATTGGAAGGTAAAAGCTGTGGCAAAGTACTCACTATTCTTCCTCTCGCTCCGGACTAAAGCCGGAGATGTCGAAGTCGACCTCCGTTGCGATGTCTGAGTGGGGAGGCGGAGGAGGAGTCCTAGGCCTCTTGGCTGTGGGCATTGAACATCGGCATGAAGGCAATGATTGACCCCAAGGCAGAATTGGTGCACAAGGGGACAATCCTTGCCGGCAGCCGGTGCTTGTCTTCGCGCTGGAATAATTTTTGACGGAGAGCGCCAAGCTGCATAGCGGTCAGATTATTGTTCAGCCCGGGGCGCAATCTCATGACATCTGCCGCATTCTTGTATTCCCAAGCTGGCCTTCCCCTGTTCTGCAGAGGGGCGATGCGGCAGCGGAGAAAGTCGAAGCCGATCATCTCCATCGTCTGTCCGGCAGCCTTCAGGCGAAGGATTCTGGTAGTGGCGATTGTGAGCCTCTCGTCCTCCGCTGCGGGGTCGCTCCAATCCTTGCCGCGGACCACTTTCTGTTGCCGGGGATGACAAAATGGATGGGGATCTGCTTCCTGGATCCAGCACCATTCAGCCCGCCACTCGTCCCACTTTTCGCGGTAAACTCCCTCTGGGTATATTTCCTTATTCCAAGCCCTTGGGATCCAGGCAATAGAACCAGAGAGGGCCTCTCCTTTTTGGATGTGAGGGAAGAAATAATGGCGAAAAAGAGCAGAATTGGGGATCACGCCAACAAAGTTTTCGTAGAGATGGGCAAAGATAGACATGCAAAGTACTGCATTCGGCATGAAATCGAGAAGGCGAAAGCCGTATGTGTACATGATATCATTGAAGAAGTCGGAAAAGGGGGGACAGAGCCAGCAATAGAAATATGCAGTGAAGAAAGGGTATCTGTCTGATCCGCCTTTAGAACAAGCACCTGGGATTACGCGTGTGGCGGGATGAGCTTGCGTCCCCTTCGCCCACATGCATTGGTATCGCCCCTTCAGAGCTTCAACATCGAGTGTAGGAGGGAAGACGACGAGCCTCTTCTGCATCTTCACCAGTTCGCTCTCCGGAACGTCGGCTTTCACCTCCTTGCCCTTGCCCTTGCTAGCCTTGGGCGCCATGGCGACGGTGAGAATGAAAGCTGGGGATGGAGCGAACGCGGAAGCAGCGGGCGGAAGAAGAAAAGGCTTCGCTCTGAGCTCGAGAGGAGGAAGGCGATGGCGATGGCCAGATTGAGAAGAAGAGGGGGGTAAATAGGTTTGTGCCTCTGCGACTTCTCCTTTTTATGGGGAAGGAGCGGGGCCGCCTCTTTTATTCCCCAATGTGAATGCGCCTCTATAGGCGCGAGGCAGTTGCAGCCTTTTTGGCACGCTTCCCACATCGCGTGCTCCGTGCGCGTAGTGGGGGGCACAGTAAAACAAGATATTTACGAGCGGTTAATCCCCTGCCACGCGTGCCCGTGCACTGTTTGGGCCTAGCCCAACAACGCCTCGCACTCGTGTATGGCCTAGGCCCGGGGGCTCCTGTCGGTGTACTAAGTATTGGGCCACTAGTACCCCGTACTTGTGCACGGGCAGTTGTAGCCATCCTCGCGGCAAGGTTTGCCGGGAACAGCTCGAGGTCGATTCGGGCCACCAAGGAAATCATCAAGTCAGAGACCTGAGGATCAACGGATAAGCAAAGCTGGAATCCGAAGGCCAGCTTCCCCGGCAAGATTCCTTGCTGGGATGGCCTGTGGAGCCCGGCAAGGCTTGGCGTCCGGCAAGGCTTGGCGCCCGGTAAGATTCGGCGCCTGGCGAGATTCTGCCACTGTGCCACCGCTTCGGCACAGTAACAAACCTGACATTATGGGTCCTTCTCTGGATGCGTGGCAACGCGCCAGTGGAGGAGAGCTTAAGTGGTGCTGATGGGATGGCCCCTTTTTCCATCCCCAAGAAAGTGAGGACACCTAAACGGACACCTCACAGTGCATTAAATGAGCATGTCCTAATCCGTCAGGGGTTAGGTATGATACCCTGTAGCTACTTTATACCTCAATGTATGTACATTTTGCCACTGTGGAGACCCCTTTGAGCATATAAAAGGAGGCCCAAGGCAACTGCTACAGAGGAGGAGAACTTCTGGCCCATTCTGCATGCGTAGCTGCTCTTTGAACGTACTGTTCATTGCGAGCGCTCCTGAAGGCTGGGCTCAAGAACATCAATAAGAACACAAAGCAGGAGTAGGGTTTTACGCTGATCAGCGGCCCGAACCTGGGTAAAAACTTCCCGCGTCGATCATTGGTTCTGCTCTTTGCATATACCTCTCCCCCCGCCGAATCGTAAAGGGGTCTCTCGGGATCCCATAGGTGTCGTACCCCGACACAAGGCATGCTATACTACGATGGTGATAGTGACTGCACAGGGTGAGGCTGACTTTCGCAACCCGAACACGCCGTCTGGACTAGTGTCACCTCGAGCTCAGAGTCATGTCACTTCACTATGAGGACCGGATGAATAATATTTGACCAACAAGTGTACTACAGTTGTACTACTACTACTAGTAACATACAGAGAAGTACTTTATAGCAGAAAGAGGTCATGCTAGCATGCCTCTGGGTTCACTTCATCCTCTAGGTAGCATCCATATTGTAAGCAGAACCAAATTCTCGTGCATGCCGAAGCGCGGAGAAGGCCTTTTTCTTTTTTGAGGATAACCACATATTCCTTAACCAAAAAAGGTTGTGTCTTGCACGCACGCGCCAATATCCATCTGAACCACCTACCACACATTTTTTTGTGCAAAGAGATGGATATGCTTGTATATCTGTTCGTCCACCCAAGTGGGTTTTGCGTAGGTCCAACTTCTCAGGAGGGGTGTAGAAATAAAAAGGAATCATAAAATGTTTCACCACGGTGATTCAAAAGAGTGACCTCGACTAGCCAGTGGCACATGTAGTGATAGAAGGATGGGCATGTACACGGACACATACCACTCCTACTGTTGAATCTCTCCCTAATAATAAAGGGGCTATTGCTTCTGGCGGTACGTCACGGAAATTGCCCCCGAAGTTGCCATAAATTACCGGCTATGCCATCTATATGTGAAGAAAACGATTCATTTATGTCAAAAATGCCGCCAGGTTCAGTTCTTATATACTGATACACTCATATGTCATTAGTATTGAAGTGGCGCAATGCCTAAGGCCCTATTCTTCCACGCGGGAGACCGTGGTTCGATCCTTCATTTGCCCCTTTTTCTCTGTTTTTCTTCTTTTTTACATCGTTGCGTCTGTCGTACGTATGTTCTTATTTTTTTTAGTGTTATATGTTCTAAATTAAAGATCATCCTCATGTCCAATAGGATCAGTACTCCGGTAAAGAGTCAGTTAAGAAAAGGATCTGGAACAATTGAGCACTATTAAGTCAATGACTGATTTCTCCTATAGTGTCTCATCGGTCGTGAGGAATCAGCCGACGGTGAAGACTGCTTTGTGCCGCACCGTTGGAAGAGGAAACTGCCAGGGAGGAACCCTGGGGGCGGTGCTAAGCAGGCGTTCCCGATCATGTTGTGCTGTGTAGTTCATCTTGAAGACGACATGAAGACCCTGCACTCCTGGACCATGTTGACGGAATCACAACAGGGGAAGGAGCAGCCGGTAGTGGTGGTCGTCACCGAGGAGGCGGTTCCGGCGGCGGCGGAGCAAACTTTACGGCATGCATACCAGCTCGGCGAAGAGGCCCACCATGAGCGCACGGCTAGGCTGGCGCTGCAGAGTGGCAGCCCATGACGGAGCGGAGCGGGACGCTTCGCTGGCGGTCGCTGGAGCAGCCCACGCGACTGAGCGATACTGCTCAATGAGGCTGGGTCAAAGCACAAGAGAAAGAGACTGGCGGCCTCCGCGCGACGTAGAGGCATGGGTGAGCAGTGGCGGAAGAAGACAGGCTAAGACGACAAGCGGTAGGGCTTGCGGGGTTTGGATCCAGCGCGTCTAGATCTGGCCAAGGCTGAGGCGGTAGGAGGCGGACAACTGCCAATTACCGGCACCCGACACTGCTCGGCGGGGAAGGAGGCGGTTCCGATGGTGGCAAACTCCTCAGCTCCTGCGGCGAGATGAACAGAGAGACGATGGAGGGAGAAAAGAAGAGCACGCAGAGGAAGGAGACAGGCGTGGGAAATTTTTAACAATATATTGAACGGAGAGAAGGAGTGTTGTTGCTGTAGCTCTTGATCTTCCTGAACATGTGGCATTGGTTAGTTGACAACGAGACCGAAAGTTTGCAGGTGTTGGGACTCCGCAAACTTTGATCAGGCTTGTGTGAGCTGGAGCTCATGGGCGATCTCCCAGTCTGCACATACTGGATCGGTCGACTTGGCAGTGACATGGCGTAGGGCCCGGAGCTATGCTACCTATCTTCTCCGACTTGACGAAAACATAGCATGGAGCCAGAGCTGTGATACGTGTCTTTGCCTGTTCACTCAATGATCATCGACTGCAACAGTGACGGGGCACCCACTGTAAGGGATGCTGCGATGCCTCCCAGAGACGCATAGCTGGTAGAAGGAGGTTGATGGATTTTAATCAGGATGCTAGCTTACCTCACGGACACACCTATCAATCCACTAGGTAGACTCGATGCCGACCTCCATGCCGCTAGAATTGCTAGTCCTCCTACTACAAACTTCACGCATAACCTTCGTCGATCCGCAGAGAAAGCATCGACTGCATTGCCGGCTAATGGCAGCCTCCACTGACCCCCTACTTTTAACCATCCCGCGCATGACACCAAGCAGTGTTCTTTGTTCAGAGTACTTCAAGGTATGTATGCATTTCAATCAAATAGATTTATTGATGCATTCTTATGACTACTTAAAAACTATGTGGCCGGGATGGTGGCGGGTATGTTTTTCAACTACCCCTGGATCATGAGCGCTAATTATAATTGAAGATCTGCGTAAATGTGAATGGGATTTTATGTGCATAAATGAAGCTAGTTATACTCAACACTCAAGATAACGGCAATTCATAGTTCTGTTATGCCGTTACAACGCAGGGGCACTTTTGCTAGTAACAATAAGTATGCTACCTGCATAGGCCTTTCGTTTTGGAGGTTGGTCTACCTAGCTGTCGAATCAACTGCCTGCATGCCACTTCTCCCATTTATTTCTCCATCGGGAACCGATTTTCCTTGGCCTCTTCACCTCTCCTTCATTTTCATTCAAACCCCACTAGATTCACACTATTTTAACCTCTTCAGCTACTCCTGGAGTAATTCTGAAGCACCTTTAAATAATCATCTTCCTCCAGTCATACTAGCCACCTAATCCTAATACTCCAAATCATAGCCATCGGGTCCAATGGTTCCAAATGGTGAAAGAGATCCCTATGCAGCTTTTTAGCATCAAACATGTCCTCGACGAAGGCTCGTTGAGCATAGTTGACACCATCACTGACCACCCAAGGGTTGTTCGGGAGTGGATGACCAACGAATCCAACTCCCTCGAAAAGGTGGAGATGAAGGTCATCGGTGTCGACGCATAGTACACGGAGCATGCCACTGGGAAGATCCAACGCGTCGCCGTCCTTCAGTTGTGCCTCAAAAAAGAAGTTTTGGTGTATCACATCATGCACACACCCTCCATACCAGGTGGGATTGTGACACCCTGATTTTTGGCAACTTTTTCTTTTCAAACTTTTTCTGGTTTTATTTGGAATTTGAATGGATTTTGGATCTTTTACTTGGTCTTGGCATTAGTGAATTTTCTTCCAAGTGATCCAAAGCCTCAACTCCTTGCCAAAACCCTGCCAAGCATCTCAAGAACCCAAATTCCATTTAAATTATTTTCAATAACCCTTTTCTTTTATTTGGGAATTTAGAGCATTATTATGGGTTGTGAAGCAACCTATAGCTATATTGCTCAGAAAATTCTCAAATAATTCCCTAAAATCCCTTGGATCATATCTTGACCCAATCTCCAAAAACATTCCTTGGTCATGTTTAAATATTTTGCAATATAATTCATTTTCTATCCTAGTCAGAATGAACCATTGTGAAGGAAGTGCATGTTTGGGTTGTTCAATTGCTACCAAATTTTTACAGCATGTGGACAACTCCAAACAACCACTCTCCACCAATTTTCAGCCTCTGAAGATCAACCATGTGAGCAGTACTTCAAATTGCAGATTCAGACCAGATTTGTGGTTTCTACATGAACCACCTTCATTTCTCATCCAAACTAGCTCAAACTTGACCAGTTTGTAGTTCTTCCAACGTGGATCACTCCAGACATCTCTCTTGGCTCAATCTCATCCCCATCCAAGCTCCAGAAACCTCCCAAGATTGCTGTCAGGAACTGTTGGAGACTAAACCTCTCATCTCAGTCCATGCCAAGCCAAACCAAGTGCACAGGTGAAGTGAGGGGACGAGGGACGACACGCCAGACAGACTTTGCCAGATCAACGTGGCCCGTGGACATGAGCTAGCGTGGTGAACACGGTGCTGGCACGCTTGTCGCCGCGCTCTGTGCCGCGCAGGGCTCGGGTCTCGTTGGAGCTGATCACTCGAGCAGCGCAGGGTTGTCCGCTCGTGCCGACTAGGTTCTCTGGTGACGCGTAGCCCCTCCAGACCCTTCGCCTGCGCCAGAGACGCCCTCGCCGGCCGCCGCATCATCACCGCCCTGTTCTGCCTGTGGCTGCACTGTGGCGAGCGGCGCGTTGTCTTCCTCCTGCCTAGTCCCCTCGAGCATTCAATGCTCCTGCCCTCACCCATGACCTCGCCCGCGTCGAGCCAGCCAGCGCGGCGTACGAGCACCGGCGCCATGGCCCGCATCGACGAGCTTCGGGAGAGCTCACCTCCCGGCTATAAATAGCCCCGCCCGGTGCGGCTTTGCTCATCAACCCACCCCTCCTCCTCCATAGTAGTAGCTAGCAGCAGCAATCAAGGCATTGAGGCCTCCGGCCTCGAGCTCGACAGGAGCTCCGTCGTCGATCCCCTCTCCACCACCAGCCACCTCCGACCACTTCCAGCTCCTCCTGACCCTACCATTGTGACCGTAGGCCTCCAGTGGTGCTCGAGAGCCTCTGCCCCGGTCAGATTGCTGCCGGAATCGCCGTCGCCGGCGACACCTGAAACTGCCATCCGCCAAGAAGAGGAGAGCGCCATCGTTCATCCACCTCCGGCCACGATCCGGGTACAGGGAGGACCACCTCTCTTCGCTCGACCCATCCCAGCCAGCTCTAGACCCTCTCGCCGTCGGGAGCGCCGGCAACAATTGCCGGTGAGCCGCCCCCTCCCCTGTTCCCCCTCTCTCTCTGTTTTAAACTGAGCCAGGCCCGCCATCAGCCTCAGTGGCGAAGCGGAAAGTGGAGGCGTAAAGGCCCAGTACGCCTTCGACGTGGGCCGGCTGAGGTTTTTCTGTTTAATTAAAATTTGATTTTTTTAACCAGAGTTGACCAGTAACTTTGACCTAGAATAACATTTTATAGGAAGGTCCAAATGAATTGATTCTTTTTGCATTGGGTTCATAATTGAATTCTTTATTTTTCCACCAAGTTTGAGATTTTTCTCACACTCACAGAATTTCTGAGACTATGAACAGTGTTATTTGACATTTTCTTTTGCTGTTTTGAATTATTTCCAGAAGGAGAAAGTTGTGGATTTGAATATCAAGAGTTCCTGAACCACCCAACTGATCAAGGCAAGCCAGGGCATCCATGTTTTGTGGCATTTCATAGCATTGCATTGTTTATATGCAACTCTTGCATTTATTTAATATGAATAATTCCAAGTAAATTATTAAAATGGCTAATGTGACCAACTAAGTTAACTTGTTGAAATAACCTTGATGACTAAAGCTAAACTTAGTTGGTTGATCATGAGTCACCTGACCGGGCTTACCCATGCAGCCACATTCGCCGGTATGGGACGGCCTTGACTTGGTCTGGCTGCGTGCTCTTTCACTGGTACCTCCAAAGAGGGAGGGTTATGCGTGTGTGCTGCCCTGATCAGGTAGACGGCGATAACCCTGTGAGCCCAGTTGAGTTGTTTTGCCGGCGTCCCGTTTGGGACAGTAGTTTGGCCACATCGGTGGCAGGTGTCGAGAGGACACAGGGCCACCCAAGGCTTGACTCCAAGAGGGAGTGTGATTGCCGGTGGTACGATGAAAGAGTCACGAGTCAGGCAGGTTTCGTTGGTGCAACGCTGGTCCACCCGAATGGGATCACGAGGTCAGTGCTCCATACTGTGGGTAAAGTGCGCAACCTCTGCAGAGTGTAAAATCTATTCGAATAGCCGCGTCCACGGGATTGGACAGCCCGACCAGACCTCCCTAGATGATCAACCGTAACAACCTTAGTAGTGGTTGAAGAACTGGTCTTTTGAGCAGTGGTGCTCGTTGAGATAAAGTACTCTGGGGGTTGTAAGACAACTCGGAGATGAGTAAGTTGATGACAGTAAGTGATTCACTTGAGATTTATCATAATCCATGCCATGCTATTATTTGCTGCATATTTGGTTGTCATGTGCTTGTGAGTACATTCAAAGTACTCACCTGGCGTATCATGCAAGATGCAGGAGAAGATTGAGACGGAGGTCTCAATGTCCATGTTGCGATGCCTAGGATGTGTCCACAGCAGTGTCCCTGTGGTTGGAGTCGCTATCATGTTCCGCTACGCACTAGTTTTCCGCTGTAGTCTTCCGTAGTAATGCCAAGGCCCCGATATGTTAAATAAATAATGTAGATATGGTTGCAGCACTAGATGTGCTTTTGGCCTCGAAGATCATGTAATATATGAGCTTGTACCCGACTATTATCAATAAAAGTTCAGCTACGTTCTGTTCCAAGTTGTTGAGTGTTTCCAGAAGACATGATCTCTGGGTTGGAAACACTGGTAAACCGGTTCGCTGAGCCGGGGCGCCACAACGCTTGGTATCAGAGCCATGCTGACTGTAGGACACCCTAGGTAACCCGCGCTAGGACTGCGAGTAGTATAGGACTTTGAACATGCATTTGCTTGCTGCATTTGATTATTGCATGCCATGCATCATACATCATAATTCATTATGTTACTAACCTTGGGCATTGTGAGTGTAGATGGCACCAGTCCCATATCACTTCCATCATGAGCTAGAACCCCACACTTTTCCAGCTCTGCTTCGTAGCGTCTGGCTTCGACTGTATCCCAACGGTGAAGACCCGGTGTACTAGGTGTTCCGGGATCAGTTGGGTGAGTCTGTATATGAGTACCATGCAGTGGCCTACATGACCGCGACTTCGGATATTGGAAGCTCTTCCCGCTCTTCCAAGGGCGGAGTGGCTTCTACTCCGGAGTTGGCAATCCAGTTTGCTGCCATGGAGGCTATTACTGACTTGCGCTTACACGAGGCTGAGATGCAGACTCATCCAGGTTTCTTCCACTATCCCACTCTGTCACCTGCGACAGGGCGAGTTCTTTTCTCACCTATTGACCCGGTGTGTGATCATGCGGCTAGTGTTTTGTCTCGCTATCTGAACGCCAGTTACCGTATGATCATTTCCTTGGCTGAGGAGCTGTGTCGTGTCCAGGAGGCACTTGCCGCAGCGACCCCAGCACCTCCTCCCGTAGTTCCACCTATCTATCCACCACCAGTTCCATCTCCACATAGGCTGGGTACTTCTTCTAGCACTACAGTGCCGCCAGGCTTATCGTCTGGTAGTCGACATGAGACTCCAGATGAGTGGGCTTCACTCCTAGCCACTCCTGCTTCGCCGATGCTGAGGCGACGTGCTTCTTCTTCCGCAGAAGGAGAGCCATCTCAGCAGCGATGTCGCGTCTCCTTTGACCCGGTGACTCATTTCATCAGTTCTGATTCAGACTCAGGATCTAATGACGAGGACTCTTCAGATGGACAGTGTTCGTGTCACCGACGCACTAGACTGGAGTTTGCATAGTAATGCATGCATCTTTGCATATGTCGACTGCCGTATGAGCAGTCTAGCCATGATATTTCCCCTACTAGCTTGCCATGTATGATGTTGGGTTATCTTGTATGCTGTTTTCCTTTATTCGCTTTTTAATGTGTTCCTTTGGTGTCATATAACTATATTTCCCCTTATGGATATTGCTCATCGATTCGGTATTTGCTTTGGGAACCAAATTTAGATGAGAAGAGGAAGTAGCAGTCAAAGCAGTGATGGAACCCCTGGCCGTCGCTCAGCCAGACAGGCAGGGCAACCACCCGAAGACTTACCACCACCACCACCTCAAGCACCAACCACAGATCAGATAATGAGAATGTTTGAGGAAAAGAGAAACCAAGACATCATGGAATTTCTCAAGAGTATGCAGACTATAGTAGGTCAGAATAATGGCAACGCGGTGCATTCTAAATTGTCTGACTTTCAGCGTACAAAACCACCCAACTTTGGTCAGGCCGTGGACCCTATTGAGGCTGATGACTGGTTAAGAACCATGGAGAAGAAACTGGACATCGCTCGTTGTGAAGAAGCAGATAAAGTTCCATTTGTCACTCACTATCTCGAAGGTCCGGCAGCCATATGGTGGGACAACACCAAACTAATGTGGCCTACTGAAGAGATTACTTGGGAAAAATTCAAAGAACTGTTCCGCAAGTATCATATTCCCACGGGCATCATGAAAGTGAAGCAGCGAGAATTCCTGGCTCTCACTCAAGGAAGCATGTCTGCGGGAGAATATTTAAACAAGTTCAACAACTTGGCTCGAGACTCTCCTTATGATGTGGCCACTAAAGAAAGAAAAATAGACAGGTTCCTCGGAGGACTTAATCACACCCTTCGATGTCAGTTATGCATGTTGGACTTCCTCGATTTCCAGACATTGGTGGATAAGGCCTTCATTACCGAACGAGAGCACAAGTCTGGGAATGAAGATCGTAAGAGGAAGTTCGAGGCCAAGAAGGACAACAAGGAGCCCTATGCTTAAAAGCTGCGCAGTTGGCAGCCAGGGCCATCTGAGAGAAAACCTGTATGGAATAATGGTGGCAACTACAATAACAAGCCAGTCAACCAGAGCAAGACCTTCGGCAAGCAGCCAGTCATAGAAGACTGCCACCGCAACAACACTTGTTTCACTTGTGGCCAGAGTGGACACTATGCCAAGCAGTGTCCTACTAATAATGGGAAGCAATCCACGGACCACAAGCCACAAGTCAACCACCTTGGGCGCCGCAACTTCAACCGTGGATGCGTCCACCACATTTCTGCCGAAGATATCTGTGAAGCTCCAGATATTGTTCTTGGTATGTTCTCTGTCAATAACATACCTGCTATAATTTTATTCGATTCTGGGGCTTCCCACTCCTTTATTTCGCGAAACTTTGCCACCAAGCACAAATTTTCTCCTTTGCTTTTAGACAAAATCATGGTGGTGCAATCCCCTGGCTCCATGCTCAGAACAAATATTATATATAAGGATCTGGAAATCTCAATCCATGGAGTCAAATTCCCAGCAACCCTTGTGGCTATTGAATCCTCAGGATTGGATGTAATCCTGGGAATGGATTGGTTGACCCCGCACCAAGTATGCATCAACTGTGCCACCAGAACGGTGACAGTGATAAACCCAGCCGGACAGACCGTCCAATTTCTGGCCAGCCGAATGATAACAAGGAAGGGCACGGCATATCATACCACCGCTACGGACCTGAATTTGATTCCGGTGGTTTGTGAATTTCCAGACGTATTTCCTGAGGAATTACCAGGAATGCCGCCAGATCGAGAATTGGAGTTTGCCATCGAGGTAGTACCTGGCACGGCTCCAATATATAAGAAATACTATCGGATGCCAGGCCCCGAGCTGGCAGAACTGAAGAAGCAATTGGACGAGTTGTTGCACAAAGGATACATTCGTCCAAGTATCTCACCATGGGGATCACCAGTGCTATTTGTCAAGAAGAAAGATGGGAGTCTATGGATGTGCGTAGACTATCGGCAACTTAACGAGGTCACCATCAAGAACAAATACCCGCTCCCTCGAATTGATGACTTATTCGACCAATTGAATGGAACGCGGGTATTTTCTAAGATCGACCTCAGGACAGGGTATCACCAGTTGAAGATCCGGAAAGAAGATATTCCTAAGACAGCATTCACCACTCAGTATGGGCTGTATGAATTTACAGTCATGGCGTTTGGATTGACAAATGCTCTGAAGATTTGGAGGCATTATCTTATTGGGAGACGATGTGAAATATACACAGACCATAAGAGTCTCAAGTATATTTTCACTCAACCTGACCTGAACCTCAGACAGCGAAGATGGCTTGAGCTAGTCAAGGACTATGATGTTGGAATAAACTATCATCCAGGGAAAACGAATGTGGTCGCCGATGCCCTGAGCAGGAAACAAGCTGCTGTGAACGCACTAATTGCGGGTATGCATCCGAGCCTACAAGAAGAGTTTGCCAGGCTCAATATGGTGCTATGCGGCCCAATGACCCCGAACACGTTGGAGATCACTCCAACCCTCATGGAGGAAATCAAGGAAGCCCAGAAGTCAGATGAAGAAATTCGGAAGATCAAGGAGTTAATTCAGCAAGGGAAGGCCAAGTCCTTCCGTACGGATGAACAGAGTACCGTGTGGTTCGAGAAACGAATTTGTGTGCCGAATCAAAACAACTTAAGACAACAAATACTCAAGGAAGCTCATGAGTCCGCATATTCGATCCATCTGGGAGGTACCAAGATGTACCAAGACTTGAGAGAGACATTTTGGTGTCCAGGAATGAAGAATGATATTGCATACTATGTCGCCTGTTGTGATATTTGCAACAAGGTTAGAGAAGAACACCAGAAACCAGCTGGACTACTGCAACCGCTACCGGTTCCTCATTGGAAATGGGACGACATATGTATGGATTTCATCGTGGGATTACCCAAGTCCACGAGGGGTAATGATGCCATCTGGGTCGTTGTAGACACACTTACAAAAGTGGCACATTTCATCCAAGTGAAGACCACTTACAACGCTAACCAGCTGGCACAACTTTACATGTCTCGGATTGTCAGTCTGCATGGGATGCCCAAGTCTATCACCTCAGACCGAGGTTCCCTATTCACCTCAGCATTCTGGCAACATCAAGCCTTGGGCACCATGTTGAAACACAGCACAGCATATCATCCACAGACGGATGGACAGACCGAGCGAGTAAATCAAATCTTGGAAGACATGCTTCGGTCATGTGCTCTATCTCATGGACCCAAGTGGGAGGATAGTCTACCGTATGCAGAATTCTCTTACAACAATAGTTATCAGGCCAGTCTCAAGATGTCGCCTTTTGAGGCATTATACGGACGAAAGTGCCGCACACCGTTAAACTGGTCTCAGACAGGAGACAGTCGCATATTTGGAACGGACTTGATGCTCGAGGCAGAAAGACAGGTCAAGGATATTCAAGAACGCCTGCGAGCAGCCAAGTCCCGACAGAAGAGTTATTACGACCCAAAACATCGGGAAGTAACCTTCGAACCTGGAGACTATGCCTATCTGCGAGTAACTCCTATGAACGGAGTGAAGAGGTTTGGTACCCGAGGAGAGCTAGCCCCACGGTACATT
This sequence comes from Thinopyrum elongatum, assembly GCA_011799875.1. Lineage (NCBI taxonomy): Eukaryota > Viridiplantae > Streptophyta > Magnoliopsida > Poales > Poaceae > Thinopyrum > Thinopyrum elongatum. The sequence continues at coordinate 311,694,414 of CM022298.1, read as the reverse complement.
GGCCCCTTTCCAGTGGTTGCTAGGAAGGGCAGAGTTGCATACCAGTTGGAGTTGCCCCCAGTACTGTCGGATGTGCATGATGTATTTCACATCTCACAGTTGAGAAAATGCATCGCACCCCCAGTCAAAGAAGTGGATATGAGTGAACTGGAACTGGCTAAGGATTTAACTTATGAAGAGAAGCCAGTCAAGATCTTGGATGTGATGGAAAAAACCACGAGGAGTAAGGTAATAAGGTTCTATAAGGTATTGTGGGAACACCACACGGAAGAAGAGGCTACTTGGGAGAGAGAAGATTTCCTAAGATCCGTATATCCATATTTGTTCCCTGAGCAACCGAATCTCGAGGACAAGATTCATCCTAAGGGGGTAGGTTTGTGACACCCTGATTTTTGGCAACTTTTTCTTTTCAAACTTTTTCTGGTTTTATTTGGAATTTGAATGGATTTTGGATCTTTTACTTGGTCTTGGCATTAGTGAATTTTCTTCCAAGTGATCCAAAGCCTCAACTCCTTGCCAAAACCCTGCCAAGCATCTCAAGAACCCAAATTCCATTTAAATTATTTTCAATAACCCTTTTCTTTTATTTGGGAATTTAGAGCATTATTATGGGTTGTGAAGCAACCTATAGCTATAGTGCTCAGAAAATTCTCAAATAATTCCCGAAAATCCCTTGGATCATATCTTGACCCAATCTCCAAAAACATTCCTTGGTCATGTTTAAATATTTTGCAATATAATTCATTTTCTCTCCTGGTCAGAATGAACCATTGTGAAGGAAGTGCATGTTTGGGTTGTCCAATTGCTACCAAATTTTGACAGCATGTGGACAACTCCAAACAACCACTCTCCACCAATTTTCAGCCTCTGAAGATCAACCATGTGAGCAGTACTTCAAATTGCAGATTCAGACCAGATTTGTGGTTTCTACATGAACCACCTTCATTTCTCATCCAAACTAGCTCAAACTTGACCAGTTTGTAGTTCTTCCAACGTGGATCACTCCAGACATCTCTCTTGGCTCAATCTCATCCCCATCCAAGCTCCAGAAACCTCCCAAGATTGCTGTCAGGAACTGTTGGAGACTAAACCTCTCATCTCAATCCATGCCAAGCCAAAACAAGTGCACAGGTGAAGTGAGGGGACGAGGGACAACACGCCAGATAGACTTTGCCAGATCAACGTGGCCCGTGGACACGAGCTAGCGTGGTGAGCACGGTGCTGGCACGCTTGTCGCCGTGCTCTGTGCCGCGCAGGGCTCGGGTCGCGTTGGAGCTGATCACTCGAGCAGCGCAGGGTTGTCCGCTCGTGCCGACTAGGTTCTCTGGTGACGCATAGCCCCTCCAGACCCTTCGCCTGCGCCGGAGACGCCCTCGCCGGCCGCCGCGTCATCACCGCCCTGTTCTGCCCGTGGCTGCACTGTGGCGAGCGGCGCGTCGTCTTCCTCCTGCCTAGTCCCCTCGAGCATTCAATGCTCCTGCCCTCACCCATCACCTCGCTCGCGTCGAGCCAGCCAGCGCGGCGTACAAGCGCCGGCGCCATGGCCCGCATCGACGAGCTTCGGGAGAGCTCACCTCCCGCCTCCTCCCGGCTATAAATAGCCCCGCCCGGTGCGGCTTTGCTCATCAACCCACCCCTCCTCCTCCATAGTAGTAGCTAGCAGCAGCAATCGAGGCATTGAGGCCTCCAGCCTCGAGCTCGACCGGAGCTCCGCCGTCGATCCCCTCTCCACCACCAGCCACCTCCGACCACTTCCAGCTCCTCCTGACCCTGCCATTGTGACCGTAGGCCTCCAGTGCTCGAGAGCCTCTGCCCCGGTCGGATTGCTGCCGGAATAGCCGTCGCCGGCGACGCCCGAAACTGCCGACCGCCGAGAAGAGGAGAGCGCCGTTGTTCGTCCACCTCCGGCCATGATCCGGGTACAGGGAGGACCACCTCTCTTCGCTCGACCCATCCCAGCCATCTCTAGACCCTCTCGCCATCGGGAGCATCGGCAACAATCGCCGGTGAGCCGCCCCTCCGCTGTTCCCCCCCTCTCTCTATTTTAAACTAAGCCGAGCCCGCCGTCAGCCTCAGTGGCGAAGCGGTAAGTGGAGGCGTAAAGGCCCAGTACGCCTTCGACGTGGGCCGGCTGAGGTTTTTCTATTTAATTAAAATTTGATTTTTTTAACCAGAGTTGACTAGTAACTTTGACCTGGAATAACATTTTACACGAAGGTCCAAATGAATTGATTCTTTTTGCATTGGGTTCATAATTGAATTCTTTATTTTTCAACCAAGTATGAGATTTTTCTCACACTCACAGAATTTCTGAGACTATGAACACTGTTATTTGACATTTTCTTTTGCTGTTTTTAATTATTTCCAGAAGGAGAAAGTTGTGGATTTGAAGATCAAGAGTTTCTGAACCACCCAACTGATCAAGGCAAGCCAGGGCATCCATGTTTTGTGGCATTTCATAGCATTGCATTGTTTATATGCAATTCTTGCATTTATTTAATATGAATAATTCCAAGTAAATTATTAAAATGGCTAATGTGACCAACTAAGTTAACTTGCTGAAATAACCTTGATGACTAAAGCTAAACTTAGTTGGTTGATCATGAGTCACCTATCCGGGCTTACCCGTGCAACCACATTCGCCGGTATGAGACGGCCTTGACTTGGTCTGGCTGCGTGCTCTTTCACTGGTACCTCCAAAGAGGGAGGGTTATGCGTGCGTGCTGCCCTGATCAGGTAGACGGCGATAACCCTGTGAGCCCAGTTGAGTTGTTTTGCAGGCGTCCCCATTTGGAACAGTAGTTTGGCCACGACGGTGGCAGGTGTCGAGAGGACACAGGGCCACCCAGGGCTTGACTCCAAGAGGGAGTGTGATTGCCGGTGGTACGATGAAAGAGTCACGAGTCAGACAGGTTTCGTTGGAGCAACGCTGGTCCACCCGAATGGGATCACGAGGTCAGTGCTCCATAGTGTGGGTAAAGTTCGCAACCTCTGCAGAGTGTAAAATCTATTCGAATAGCCGCGTCCACGGTATTGGACAGCCCGACCAGACCTCCCTAGATGATCAACCGTAACAACCTTAGTAGTGGTTGAAGAACTGGTCTGTTGAGCAGTGGTGCTCGTTGAGATAAAGTACTCTGGGGGTTGTAAGACAACTCAGAGATGAGTAAGTTGATGACAGTAAGTGATTCACTTGAGATTTATCATAATCCATGCCATGCTATTATTTGTTGCATATTTGGTTGTCATGTGCTTGCGAGTACATTCAAAGTACTCACCTGGCGTATCATGCCAGATGTAGGAGAAGATTGAGATGGAGGTCTCAATGTCTGTGTTGCGATGCCTAGGATGTGTCCACAGCAGTGTCCCTATGGTTGGAGTCGCTATCATGTTCCGCTACGCACTAGTTTTCTGCTGTAGTCTTCCGTAGTAATGCCGAGGCCCCGATATGTTAAATAAATAATGTAGATATGGTTGCAGCACTAGATGTGCTTTTGGCCTCGAAGATCATGTATTATATGAGCTTGTACCCGACTATTATCAATAAAAGTTCAGCTACGTTCTGTTCCAAGTTGTTGAGTGTTCCAGAAGACATGATCTCTGGGTTGGAAACACTGGTAAACCGGTTCGCTGAGCCGGGGTGCCACAGGGATCCATGATTTGATTTCTCAGGAGGACATATTCTTCTATGGGGCAGCCATCGAAGGGGACAAACAAAAGATGGCGCCGTACAACCTTGATTTGAAAAACATTGCTGACCTACAAACAAAAATTCATGTAGAAGGTTGTGATAAACCAACACCATCCCTATTCGATATAGCAAATTCTGTGCTTGGAACAAATCTTGAGAAGGGCAACGAGACACTGGGATTAAGGTCGTCTAGATGGGAGAATTACCCTTGACCCACAAGCGGATAAAATATGCTGCCCTCTGTAACGCCCCCGATTCAATCGTTCACTAATCATACACGCAAATGCGGACGATCAACATCAGAGACTCATGGGAAGATATGACAACACAACTCTAGACACAAATAAAAAATAAAAGCTTTATATTACAAGCAAAGGGCCTCGAGGGCTCGAATACATAAGCTTGAATACACAAGAGTCAGTGGAAGCAACAATATCTGAGTACAGACATAAGTTAAATCAGTCTGCCTTAAGAAGGCTAGCACAAACATCAACAATGAACGAAAAGGCAAGGCCTCCTGCCTGGGAGCCTCCTAACTACACTTGGTCAGCGGCGGTCCCCGCGTAGTAGTAGGCACCCTCGGGGTAGTAGTAGTCATCGGTGGCGGCATCTGGCTCCTGGGATCCGTCATCTGATCGCAACAATCGGGTATGGGGGGGGGAAGAGGTAGCAAAGCAACTATGAGTACTCATCCGAAGTACTCGCAAGACTTACATCAGAACTATGCTAAATATGCATCAGTATCAAAGGAATGGGGCTGTATCTTTGGACTAGGTTGTAGAAATGCCAGAATAGAGGGAAGGCCTAGCCTATCGAAGACTAGCATCTTCAAGCATCTTGCACCATCAGAAGAGATAAGTGTAACATATCATAATTACTAAGTATGTTGTAGTATTCACGCCGAGTGACCCTTTCTCGACTCCCTGCGAGAAAGCAATCCTAGAGCCATCATATCCATTTCACATCTCCAGTATCCAGTTCTAGTTGTATCGATCGGGATACAACTCCGAGCGTCCATTACCATGGACACGGCTATTCGAATAGATATAATTCCCTGCAGGGGTGCACCAACTTACCCAACACGCCCGATTAACTCTGGCCGAGCACACCATCAGATCATACCCGGCCTCGGCTAATCAACACACCGTAGTCCTGCCTAGGCTCAACAGAGAGGCCAGCACGCCGGTCTACATCCTAAGCGTGCAGGGGTCATGGGCCCATCGCCCTTTGCACTCCAACACGTTGCGAGGGCGGTCCGGAGCAGACCCACCCCCTAATACAAGCGCAGGTGGTTCCCGTCCAACCGGGCGCGCACCACTCCATTGCTGACGTCTGAGAGCTTTCAGAAGAAACATATGACGCAGAGTGCCCATACTTATTCCCGCATGGTGGTTAGTGCAAAAAGGCCAGAGGCCTACTCGGATCACATATCCAAACCGTTAGTGTCTTGGGAGCGCGCGGTAACGATCAATGACACACAATATGTGGTCCCGTTGCCCCGTCTCACAGACTTACGGCAAGGGCTAAGAATGCCCGGCTGTGCCGCATAGTTATCTCGTGGGTACCCTCCAGGTCAACCCGACTCCACATCACTCGCGTCTACCCTCATGGCCAACTCGACTCACAAGACACTGTCGGGAACTCAGGTCCACCTCAACCGGGGTGGTACCACCTGTCCCTCCAGTCCCGCTGAAACAATAACTCTCGCGGGTACCACTCGGGGCTGACCCGTCTTTAACATGGTTTTGGGGTAAAGTCAAAGTAACCGTGTGTCCATAACACCAAGGGGGAATCCGAGGAATCACCCTCGATGGATTCCACTTGATGTAACCGTCAAGGTGAACTTGGAGGAATCACCCTTGAGGGTTCACACTTGAGGTGTTGCACGACAGAGTCGTTATCGGGAGTGGTGAAGGAGGAATCACCTTCTATAGGCCACAACCGATTAGCTACACTACAGAGATCTCATCAGAAGTGCTATGCGATGTATCACCCTCGGCTCTTGATAGTAACTCTGCAGAGTCATACAACTAAGGGGGGGTGAGGTGATGTGTCGGGCTCTGGACGTCGATCATGTTGATCGAGTCATCGAACATAAAGCGGGGGCAACTGCGACAAGGTGAGGGGTCACTGGTGGATCACTAACCAGCCTATACTAAGCATATATGATAAGCAGGTAAGGTAACAATAGTAGGTTACAAAATCTGGCTATGCTTCAGAATAGGATCAATCAAATACAGTAGCAAAATCTAATGCAAGCATGAGAGAGAAGGAACTGGGCGACATCGGAATGATCAAGGGGTTTTTGCTTGCCTGGAAGCTCTACAGACATATACGGACCATCAACGGTGAAGTAGTCGATCACCGGATCAGCAGCGATCTCGGGGTCTACCGGAAAAGAAGTAACGGAGGGGGAACACAATAAATAACATAGCAAACAAAAGTATCACAAAGCATGACATGGCAAAACGTTGTGCTAGGGGTGACCTAATGCAGTGCTACGCGTTAAAGACGAGGCGGGAAAATATCCGGGAATATTTTCACGGCTCCAGGCATTTATCGGTCAGACGAACCAAAGGGGAAGGTTCCATGTTTGCTGTGATGGGGGCATGTGACATGTATGCAGATGGCATATTCGGATTTGTTATATTTTTCTGATCATTTTTCATATATAAATTGTTTTCATCCGAGTTACGGTTTAATTTATTTGAATTTTCAAAGTTTTAAACATTTTTTGAATTATTTTAATTCTTAAATTCGAATTATCCAAAATAGCAGTTGCTAAGTGCACCCGAAGTTGTACGTAGTCAGCACACACAGGGGCCGACTGGTGGGCCCTGTTGACTGGGTCAACTCCCAGTTAGCAGAGCCTGACAGGTGGGCCCAGCTGCCTGACTGGGCCAAACTTATCCACTGGAACAGTGGCTGGCCCCTCTTGTCAGTCTCAGAGTTAATTAACAGAGTTAGTTTAATTAAATAAGACTCTACAGTAGACGACCCCATTGGTTAATGGGTGTTAGGGATGGCTGTTAGCGGTTAATGACCTGACGGTGGGTCCCGCCGGCATTTAAACGGTGGCGCGTCGGCGGTGATGTTCCGGCGAGAACCAGCCATGGTGGCGGGTGTCAGAAAACATCGCTTAGTGACCAAAAGTGCCACGGAAAATTCCTACGGCACTGGCGCACTGCCGCGCACATGATGGTGCGAGATGCTGGTGCAAGGGGCGGCCGGTTGTACGGCGGCGAGGCTGTCTGCGGCAGACATAGCTCGGGCACAGATAAACATGAGTCTACGAGGCACGGCAGGACCCACGGATGGGCGCTACCGGCAGCGGCGGAGGAGCTGAGCACGACGGTGGGTTTGGATGCAGGCTCTGCTTGCGGTGGCCGCGGCTACGAGGCGAGCGGCGACGGCGAGCTTTAGCTATGGTGGCAAGGGGGCTAGGGGCACGGGATCGAGTGCGAGAGAGAGGGGGAAGGTGCATCAGCTCATAGCGAGGTTCGAGGTGGGCTCGGGGACGTCGTGCTTGCCAGAGACGAGTGGACCGAGCTCGCGAGGTGTGGCTGCCGTGGGCGAAGGCGATGACGATGGCGACGGCGTAGCGGCGACTTTGCCCGATTTGATGGAGGGAGAGGGCGAGGTTGTCGGTGTACTAAGTACTGGGACTTTAGTACCCCATACTTGTGCACGGGCAGTCATAGCCAAGCCCGCGGCAAGGCTTGCCGGGGGAATAATTGGAGATTAGTGCAAGATTGTCAAGGGGACACTCAGACCAAGAATCAAAGGATCAGGAGTTAATAAGATCTGAAGACCGAAGACCAGGCCCCCTGCAAGATCTTGCCGGGGTGGCTCGCGAAACCCGGCAAGACTTGGGCCCGGCAAGATATGGACCCCGGCAAGATTCTATCACTGTGCCACCGCTTCGACACAGCAACAAGCCTGACATTCTGGGTCCTTCTCTGGATGCGTGGCGACGCACCAGTGGAGGAGAGCTTAAGCAGTGATGATGGGATGGCCCCTTTTTCCATCCCCAAGAAAGTGAGGACACCTAAACGGACACCTCACGGTGCATTAAATGCGTTCGTCCTAATCCGTCAGTGGTTAGGTATGATAATCCTGTAGCTACTTTACACCTCAATGTATGTACATTTTGCCACTATGGTGATCCCTTTGAGCGTATAAAAGGAGGCCCAAGGCAACTGCTACAGGGGGAGAGGATCTTCTGGCCCATTCTGCATGCGTAGCTGCTCTTTGAATGTACTGTTCATTGCAAGCGTTCCTGGAGCCTGGGCTCAAGAACACCCATAATAAAACAAGGCAGGAGTAGGGTTTTACGCTGATCAGCGGCCCGAACCTGGGTAAAATCGCCCCACGTCGATCGTTGGTTCTGCTCTTTGTGCATATCTCTCTCTGCCGAACCATAAAGGGGTCCTTCAGGATCCCATAGGTGTCGTACGCCGACAGAGGTCAACCATGGCGGCCCTTCTTGACAGCTCGGGACGGTGAACAGAGGCCGGTGGCCACGGGCTTGACGACGACGCGATGACATGTGCGCTCGGACGAGCTCGGATCCGAGCGAGCGAGGCGATGGAGAGGGGAGAAACGCACTAGGGTAGCTGGGGGGCTGGGGGCGACATCTTATCCCCAGCGAGGGTCGCGGGATGCCCGGCACGCGCCCAACAGTAGCTGGATACGTGCCACGCCCTCCCTGCTCCTCTAGCGGGAGGTAGGGGGAAGGCCTAGGTGGTTGGGCCACAAACTGTGGCCACTTAGGCCCATGTGAACAGGTAAGCGTTTCAGTCTTTTCTTTTCTTTATTTCCTTTTGGTTTTGCATTTTTAATAATTAGCAAATGATTTTTTTTATTTCAAACCATGCACATAAATACAAGACAATATAACAAGGGTGCCCACAAGGTTTGGGGTCAAAGGGAAAATATTTGTAAATTTTTGAGAAGGCCATATTTAGTGCTGCTGGCCCTGTTTGAACTAGGTTAGGGGTATTTAAATATTTTAAAAGTTGTTGGTTTCTACTCAACAATTACTCAGGGATCATTTTTTTACATTAAGAACATTTTAGTTTTATTGTTTGAAGAAATAATTTATTTGACTTTATTTTAAATTTGAAAATGGCTTTGATTTTTATCAAGTGGCAATTTGGCTTAGTTAAAATTGATGACATGGCACCATTAGTGTGAGGTCACTGTAGCATGACACTGGGGGTGTTACAAATCTCGTCCACTACAAGAACTCTCGTGCTGAGATTTAAGAGGTGGAGTAAGGGGGGAAGTTCTGGTTACGAAAATCCAACGGATCTTCTCGGTCTTGGTTGCCCTTCTCGAAGAGGTCGATACATTATGTTGATGTCTTCATTTCTCTGCTCCAGGTCATCATGATGAAGTCACCATCCTTTCTTCGGGGTCTTCATCGTACTTACAAAAGGGCAAGGGGTAACTTCAGAAGAATGGACCGTACAAGGTTGATTATCTGGCAGATAGTTCAGGGAATGAGGCAGAAAGTATCTCTGGAAGTAAACTTAAGAGAAACATTGAGAGCAAAATAAGAAGACACAAGAAGAAGCTTCAAGTAGATAGACAATCGTTCGATGTCTGAAACAGAGCATGAATGGGGTTCAGAGCAACAGAATAAGTATTGCGGCTGAAACTAGAATAGGTCATCTCTAGGAAGGTGGCTCATGATCTACATATGAAGCCAAGCGTGAGGATTAACTTTGGAAATAGGGATGCACGGGAGAGTCAGGTCTCGATCCTGTGGAACTGTGGGTTATGGGCCCACCATGTGGGTTAAAATTAGAAAGGGCGCTGACATCTTGCACGGTTATGATAGCAAGGCAGGTCAGAGAAAGCCTATCAGCTATGTTGGCAACAATGTTGGTACCAAGGGCGAGGGACGAAGAGAACCATTTTCTTGCTCATTAAGACGAGGCAGACCAAAAGGCAAAGTTCTCGTCCATCGGTGGTTACCGGAATGCCATCAACAATAGTAACAGGGTATTGCTGACAGAGTTGTACGTCGAGGTGTTTACATAAGCAGGGAAATATTACTGCTTATAGCATATAGATCACAAGAAAGGTTAAACAAAACAATTGAAAGGAAAATGTGATTATCAGATTAAACAGAACAATGGAAAGGAAAATGTGTATACACGAGTATTAGGTGTATCTCCTTCCCAAGAGCAAGCAGAGTGGGATAATCACGATAGGACTACAAGTAGATAACCATCTAGGGAGAAGGGCGAGGAAATTCATGATGTTACCTATACAATGGTGTTTGGATAATTGGTCAAGAAACATTTAGCATTATGCTTCCAATGTTCTTGCTGATGTTTGAATACCACAGTCATGCTTCGGGATAGCATTGACATGGTGATCAGGTAAAGGTCAAACTTTGGATACACAAACGATCAATCGGAAACAACTTATAAAACAAGTCATACATTTTCAACAAGGAAAATATGAGGATGTGGCCGACGGGCTTAGCAACAATTCATCGAGATTTCCATAAACATGGATTTCCACAATTAAGTGAACAAGGTGATAGCGTTGGACACACCAAAGTATATAATGAATTATGTTCGAGGAGAACATCCATAATTAAACATTGAACAAGAGTACACCTGGAAATATGGACCAAGTAGCATGATCATTGTCAGAAAGGTGATTCAAAAACCAAAAGACTTAGAATGAAACTATCGACCATTCACTTCAAAGCAATAGGGTTGCTAGAAGTTTTGAATTCACACATCATAGTTCAATTGTCGGTATTCCGGTTAGAATCAACACGGGGACCAAGAAATCGATGAAGATGGCAAGAAGTATTACTATATCAAGAATTCCTAAGAGGTGGAGCAATTCTCACAACATTCTTGTCATAAAAGATGGTAATACTCCAAGGTAGAACATAACATAAGCTGGATAGCAAGGAACTCAAGGTACAACACAAAACATGAACAAGTTTATGTTGGAAGGAAGGCAATAATGATGTCGATGATAACACAAATCATCGAGGGGCAAGGACGATATTTCTCATTATGAATTCTATTCATATCTTGGAAGAAGCCAAAATATTGATGATGATTACGACACATTTGTTGAGAGGTCTCATGAAGATGTAATCGACTAGCGATGGCATCAAGAAAAAAGAATAGTGAAGTAAAAGCTTACTGGAACCACAGATAAGATGCAATCTCAGAGTCAGAGTTGCCTTTCAAGACAAACAATATGATGTTGAAAGCTCGATGTAGCTTAGTGTACTGTCGGGATTGTGTTTCGGGGATGAAGGACATAGGTAGCACGATCAAGCTTTAGCATGACGATGATGATGTAGCCAATCGACTGGGAATGACATGATCGAGTACAAACATGTAAGCAGTGAAGATTACTAAGGGTCATTGAATCATAGTGCGGACTCGATTTAGTTATGGGTGTCCTTGAGTGACTAGCAACTCAGAACCCGGGGAAAATTGGAATCGGTGAGAAATATTAGTTGATGAAGAACTCATAAAAAGTTATGTAGTTTCATGATATTCCCGAGATACCAGAGGGTAAAACTCGAAGGTAGATCAGAATAGAGGCTAGACAGATGTATTGATCTGTAGAAGACAAGTAATTTAACTTGTGCGAGACATGGGATCAAAGAAGAACAATCCTGATCGGGACCACGGTTGCAAGGATCAAATCAAAATACAAGAAGAATATATAACAAGGGGATAATTATTATTACAAGAAGCTTCCATGATAAGATCTACATCGTGTCCATGGGCATGAACAAAAAGTTCAAGGTCAACTCCCACTTAACCAATGCATAACCTTCCAGTTACTTCTGGCTTTTGATAAAGTTGTAGTGTTGAAATTTTATCTGACGTAACACCAGAAGGGTATGTCCCGTAGAAGTTTTTGAGTTCACACAGATTAGGGAAGACATAGGTTCAAACCAGTGGGGCATCTTAGGAACATATACCACAATCTTTAGGAATAAATAACTCAAGCTTAGAAGTATAGCATGGTTAACAAAAGCAGGGGATACAATTTACCAAAGGCATTATGTATTAGGGGAAGAATTCAAGGTTTTGAGAATATGCATGAACGGTCAGATAATAATCCACCAAAGGATCCGGCGGACCGCAAAGAATCTGAGGTGAATATCGATGCTCAGCCAGAAGAAGAAATAATGCAAAGGCATCAAATTATAGAAACATCTAGATAATTCCAAAGCTTAAATAAAAAGGAATTATAATTTACAAATCAGGGGATCAGAAGCAGAGGCTCTGATCAGAAGATAAGTAAGTTGAATAGACATAGATCAACAATCAATCAAGGTTTGATTTGCCGAGAACCAGCTCATGTCCGGAGTGACATCTGAGCCGAAGGGAAGCATTCTAATTGCACTGATGATTGCGAGCATTCACGAACATATCAAATCAAATGCTCAAAATGACAATGACAAAGGGAGCTTACGAATATTGCTAGACATATGGGGTTAACCATGATGCACGCAGGCAAGACTTTCCAGAGCAATAGATTGCAAAGGATTCTCGGAAGATTGATAGCATTACGAATTATTTTGTCAAACACATGAACAAGTGGGGATGAACGAATTCCCCGGCAAGGGTGAGTAATTATCCATAAGGGCTCTCATGCGGTAATGAACTGCAAGGCAGTAAGCTCAAAGGATTCTCGGGACAACGGAGAGTATTTCGGGGTAACTTGTAATAACAAGAGCAACAGGGAATCATTGTATGAATGGCAAGTGTACATAGTTATCCATAGGGTTTTATCGATGGAAGGGAATTGCAAAAGCGATGGGCACAAAGTCTTGAGAGAACATCGGAGAGTAGCTCTGGAATCTTCTGGTGCACCAAGCGATCATCAGGAACGAGGGGCTCTCCAGGAGGAAGTGGTTATGAGAACCTAGAGTTAGAGTTAGCAAAATCTTTAACCAAATTGAAGAGAGATCAGGATCCCAGAGTAAGGACGAGGAATAAAATATCCTAATACCATCCAATTGTGATGTGGGCCCGTAAGCCACACAACAATGTTAGTATGAGGTTTTCAAAGACTAGTCTCAACTTCGGCCAAAGAGTTGGAAAGGGGCTTCCTACAGGCAGTCGGCTCTGATACCAACTTGTAATGCCCCCGATTCAATTGTGCACTAATCATACACACAAATGCACACGATCAAGATCAGAGACTCACGAGAAGCTATCACATCACAACTCTAGACACAAATAGAATAATACAAGCTTTATATTACAAGCCAGGGGCCTCGAGGGCTCGAAGACATAAGCTTGAATACACAAGAGTCAGCGGAAGGAACAATATATGAGTACAGACATAAGTTAAATAAGTCTGCCTTAAGAAGGCTAGCACAAACATCAACAATGAACGAAAAGGCAAGGCCTCCTGCCTGCGAGACTCCTAATTACTCATGGTCGTCGGTGGCCTCCGCGTAGTAGTAGGCACCCTCGGGGTAGTAGTTGTCGTTGGTGGCGGCATCTGGCTCCTGGAATCCGTCATCTGATCGCAACAATCGGGAATGGAGAAAAAAAGAGGTAGCAAAGCAACCGTGAGTACTCATCCGAAGTACTCGCAAGACTTACATCAGAACTATGCTAAATATGCATCAGTATCAAAAGAATGGGGCTCTATCATTGGACTAGGCTGCAGAAATGCCAGAATAGAGGAAAGGCCTAGCCTATCGAAGACTAGCATCTTCAAGCATCTTGCAACATCAGAAGAGATAAGAGTAACATATTATAAGTAATAAATATGTAGTAGTATTCACGCCCAAAGATCCTTTCTCGACCCCTTGCGAGAAAGCAATCCCGGAGCCATCATATCCATTTCACATCTCCAGTATCCAGTTCTAGTTGTATCGATCAGGATACAACTCCAAGCGTCCGTTATTGTGGACATGGCTATTCGAATAGATATACTTCCCTGCAGGGGTGCACCAACTTACCCAACACGCTCGATTAACTCTGACCGGGCTCACCATCAGATCATACCCAGCCTCGGCTGATCAACACACCGTAGTTCTACCTAGGCTCAATAGAGAGGCCAGCATGTCGGTCTACATCCTAAGCACGCAGGGGTCTTGGGCCCATGGCACTTTGCACTCCTGCATGTTGCGAGGGCGGCCCAGAGCAGACCCACCCCCTAATACAAGCACAGGTGGTTCCCATCCAACCGGGCACGCGCCGCTCCATCGCTGATGTCTGAGAGCTTTCGGAAGAAACGTATGACGCAGAGTGCCCATACTCATTCCAGTGTGGTGGTCAGCGCGAAAAGGCCAGATCCCTACTCGGATCACATATCCAAACCGTTAGTGTCTTGGGAGCACGCGGTAATGATCAATGACCCACGATATGTGATCCCGTCACCCCGTCTCATGGACTTACGGCAAGGGCTAAGAAAGCCCGGTCGTGCCGCGTAGTTATCTTGCGGGTACCCTCCAGGTCAACCCGACTCCACATCACTCACGGGCACCCTCATGGTTTCCAACTCGGAAGAGACTGTCGGTAACTCAGGTCCACCTCTACCGAGTGGTACCGTCTGTCCCTCCAGTCCCGTAGAAACAGTAACTCTCGCGGGTACCGCTCGGGGCCGACCCGTCTTTAACATGGTTCTGAGGTAAAGTCAAAGTAATCGTGTGTCCATAACACCAAGGGGGAATCCGAGGAATCACCCTTGATGGATTCCACTTGATGTAACCGTCAAGGTGAACTTGGAGGAATCACCCTCGAGGGTTCACACTTCAGGTGTTGCATGACATAGTCGTTATCGGGAGTGGTGAAGGTCGAATCACCCTCCATAGACCACAACCAATTAGCTACACTACAGAGATCTCATCAGAAGTGCTATCCGAGGTATCACCCTTGGCACTCGATAGTAACTCTGCAGAGTCATAAAACTAAGAGGGGTTGAGGTGATGTGTCGGGCTTTGGACATCGATCACATTGATCAAGTGATCGAACATAAAGCGGGGGCAACTGGGACAAGGTGAGGGGTCACTGGTGGATCACTAACCAGCCTATACTAAGCATATAAGATAAGCAAGTAAGGTAACAATAGTAGGTTACAAAATCTGGCTGGAATCTCTGCAGACATATACGGACCCTCAATGGTGAAGTAGTCGATCACCGGATCAACAGCGGTCTCGAGGTCTACCAGAAAAGAAGTAACGGAGGGAGAACGCAATAAATAACAGAGCAAACAAAAGTATCACAAAGCATGACATGGAAAAACGCTGTGCTAGGGGTGACCTAACGCGGTGCTACGCGTTACAGACGGAGCGGGAAAATATCCGGGAATATTTTCCCGGCTCAAGGCATTTATCGGACAAACAAACTAGAGGGGAAGGTTCCATGCTTGCTGTGATGGGGCACGTGACAGGTATGCGGACGGCATATTCGGATTCGTTATATTTTTCTGATCATTTTTCATATATAGATTATTTTCATCCGACGTACAGTTTAATTTATATAAATTTTCAAAGTTTTAAACATTTTCTGTATTATTTTAAATCTTAAATTTGAATTATCCAAAATAGCAATTGGTAAGTGCACCCAGAGTTGTACCCAATCAGCACAGACAAGGGCTGACTGGTGGGCCCTGTTGACTGGGTCAACTCCTAGTCAGCAGAGGCTGACGGGTGGGCCCAGCTGCCCAGTCAGCAAGCTGACTGGGCCAGACTTATCCACTGGAACAGTGGCTGGCCCCACCTATCAGTCTTATAGTTAATTAACAGAGTCAGTTTAATCAAATTTGACTCTACAGTAGACAACCCCACCGGTCAGTGGGTGTTAGGGACGATTGTTAGTGGTTAATGACCTAACGATGGGTCCCGTCGGCGTGTTTAAACGGTGGCGCGCCGATGGTCATGCTCCGGTGAGCACCGCACGCTGTGGCGAGCATTGGAAAACATCGCCCAGCACCACGAAAAAGTCTTACGGCACCGGCGCGGTGCCGCACACATGATGGTGTGAGCACCTGGTGCAGGAGGCGGCCGGTTCTACGATGGCGAGGCTGTCTGCGGAGAACAGAGCTCAGGCACGGATGACCCCGAGGCTACGAGGCATGGCAGGACCCGCTGATGGGCGCTACGGGCGGCGGCGGACGAGCTGAGCACGGCGGTGGGTTTGGATGTGGGCTCTGCTTATGGTGGCCGCGACTGCGAGGCGAGCGGTGACGACGAGCTTCGGCTATGGTGGCACGGCGGCTAGGGGCATGGGATCGAGTGTGGGAGAGAGGGGGAAGGTGCAGTAGCTCATAGCAAGGCTCGAGGTGGGCTCAGGGACGTCACGCTTGCCGAAGACGAGCGGATCGAGCCGGCGAGGTGCGGCGGCCGTGGGTGGAGGCGATGATGATGGCGACGGCGTAGCCGTGTCTTCGCCCGAATTGATGGACGGAGAGGGCGAGGTCGACCGTGGCGGCCCTCCTGGACAGCTCGGGACGGCGAACGGAGGCCGGTTACCGTGGGCTTGACAACGGTGCGGTGACATGTGCGCTCGGCAGAGCTCGGATCCGAGCGAGGGAGGTGAGGGAGAGGGGAGAAATGCACTAGGGTTGCTGGGGGGTCGGGGGCAACATCTTATACCCAGGGAGGGCCGCGGGATGCCCGGCACGCGCCCAACAGCGGCCATGGCAGCTGGATGCACGCCACGCCCTCCCTGCTCCTGTAGCGGGAGTTAGGGGAAGGCCTAGGTGGTTGGGCCACAATCTGTCCCCACTTAGGCCGAGGTGAACAGGTAAGCGTTTCAGTCTTTTCTTTTCTTTACTAGTAGGTATGCACGTGCAACGCACGTTTCAATTGTCATCAAATAATTATTGAAATAGTTATTCATCTTTACATGTATTATTATTGATAATAATGTTTTTTTGGATTGGAAGCACAACTAAATGACGGACAAATAAAGGATGTGCAAATAAGTTCAAGATCAATAAATTTATGTAACATATGATGCTAGTACCTAGTAATTAGTTATAAGCTAATTTTGTAGCCATATCATCTTGATTCTACCCTCTATCCCATCATAGAAATTGACACATCACACATGGCTGCAACAGTTTCAACGCGATGAAGAGCCAAAGACGTCACCTCTCCTGTCTCACACATGACCTTGTTTAATCATTTAAGAAAAAGAAGAAAAACAGTTCCAGTAAGATTGAAAAGAGTTCAGCCATATAAGCATATGGACAAGATGATTAACCATTGTTACATCCCAAATTTGTTAGAATATCTGTAAATTGTAGAAGAAAAATGTACAACTATCAAAATAAAACAAAGCTTGAATCTTGGTTCATTAAAAAGTAACTTACCCTACAGTTTAATCATAGAACAACACATAAGTAAACAACATGTTGTTTTCTATGGAGGATGAATTTCATTGGCAACATGTCTGAACTATCATAAGAAATTTAGTCTGTTAATCAAGAAATCATCTGCATACCCCCTGAAATTTTGCTATGCATTTTTTGGAAGAAAAGAGCACCATTCCAAATATGCAGTACTGTGTTGCGCGATAGTGTGTTTCTTGAGCCTAAACAAAAGCAAAACTTCCTCTAGACACTTGCCTGATGTAAGAGCGGAAGAAACTTTCATAATTTCAAAATGGAGGACAATTCACACTTGCCTAAATTAGTTTGCCTCCAAATCCAATAGCAAACAACAAAAATGCACCTCAAAAAAGGCATTTAATAGTACACTGTAAACATACAACACTGAATGGATAATGATACTAAAATGTGTTTACAAAAGGTTAACAGAATACAAATACTTCCAAACAAACAAAGATGAATTGATGAACTAACCAGTGTCAGTGAAGTGGCTACTATCAAGACTTCAGTTTTCTACTAAAGCTACTCATTTTCTATTTTAAACAGTTGACTACTAAAATATCCAAGTATGAAAAGTATCAAAATATTAAAGTGTTTATACAAAGTGATCGTCTATGTAGGCGGACTGGTGGAGACCTCTTTGAAGAAAAACTCATCTTTATTTTTTACACAAAATGAAGCTGACCGTGCACCTCAAATATGTGCAAGCTATTTAGTTGTGTATTTCATCGATTGTTCAAGGAGAAGGCATCAAGGAAGGAACCTACCTGGACATCATGATAATACAACCTAGTCAGCCAGAAGATAACTTTTTTGATTTGGACAAGCCCGCACTCACACGCAATTTCTCGGGTCACTGTCTAATACGGAGTACGTGTATTAAAGAAAGGAAAACATCAGTCACCCTCCCAGCCACCCTTCACATTTATCTGGTCACTTCCCCTCATCTCCTTGCCGTTCCCCATTCTACCATGGTCGCCCCTACTCTTCCTCCCCTTAATGTCGAATCCAGCAGCGAAAGTGGCCGTCGGAGGCGTGGGACCCACACACGCACCCCTGCTCCTTCATCGAATCCAGCCGCCGAAGTGCCCGAGGTGGTGCTCGAGCTCGGCATTCTCGTAGGGGACGCCGGGCTCCTCCCTCCTCGTGATGTCATCGCCGTCGCCGCCATGAGCCTCTCCACCCTCTCCCGCGCTCGTCCCAGTCCAGGTTAGTCTATCTCTCCTACCCCGCCGCCTGCTCCTCCCCGTCAATTTGGATCGTCAACAGGTGCATCACCTCACTCCGTGCAATGTTCGGACCCATAGGGTTATTTGCTTGGGGGCCAGGGCGTGTTCTGCGCGGCGCTGCCTTCGTCGCCGCTGCCGCCCGGCGGTGAGGGCGCTGGGTTGTGTCTCGTGCGTCGCTACCTCATGTCCGCTCTGGGGAGATGGGATTCGTTGGCCAATAGGGATGGGAAGGTCCGAGACTGGAGGTCCCTGCTCGCGAACTCGCAATCCCGGCGGCTACTACCACTCGAAAAAGAGTAAGCTTTCTTCCTAGTTCTGGGTTTACTTTAATCCACTTAGTTGGTGGCTGTGTTGACGATGCGACCCTTAATGGTTCAGTTTCCAAAAGGAGAAGGAGGTGCCGAAAGGGGATGTGAGCAAAAAATCTGAATCGACGGGTATGTTTTGATTCTGAGTAGCATTGCACAGTAATTTTGTAGTTTGGGAAATCCTTGGGGTTGCCTATGGAACCTTTCCTTGATGTGATGGTCGGGCATATTTGTTTACTAAATCAAAGTTCCAGATTACCTTCATCCGCAACTCTAAATACTTCTTACATGTCTTACCACAAGCATTATACTTCAAAAACATTTATTCTAAACCGGTTCATGATAGATCAACAAAACCTCGTTGATGCTCTCATCTAATAGGATAACTAGATGAAAGAAGGATATCGCATAACTACATAGTTCCAACAAAGCATACATTCAAATGCACCATTTTACACTCTGGAAGAGGAAGTGCAACTTCTTTAGTGTTTATAATGGATCAGATTACATGTTTTGTACTCAGTTTAAAATAATAGTAAGCTTGCATGTATTAACATGTGAAAACAATTAGCATTCATCCTACGAAGATAACATATCAATAAAATGATGAAAATATATTGATGTACCAACATAAGAGAGGCAATAGAGATGTTTAAAAATGTTGTAACACACACACACACAAAATACTCGGACTAAAACCCTAGTGAACATATTGCCAAACCTTTGTATTCAAGTTTTTTCTATGAAATAGGTAATGCTGAGAACCAATTTTTTTGTAATTACACACATGGGAAATTCGCAAAGAAGCGTATCATTCATCGTAATCAACTCCATATTATTAGGGAAAATCTAAAAGGCTGGGAACATAAACCAATGCATCTGCCCACAAAATAAGCTCTGCTTCATGACACCGACCAGGTGATTGAAAAAGAATTATTATGATCACACCAATAGGGCATCTTGCAATATACCAGAAAATCATTCAAATCTATCATGTAAATTTAGGAAGAAGGCAAATATTGAAGTAACTTTTTGTGATGAAGTAATATAGAAGAGGTTATGGTTCATACTCCTTGGCTTCTTCTAAGCCTCCGTAGAAGCGTGCTTGCTTGCATATTCATCATAATCAACCTTCCACTCAAATCCTTTTAACCAGAAGGGAGCTTGCTTCCCCAAACGAGCAGCAACCAACACTTTTCTGTTGGGAAATGTTTCACCCTGAAATATAATCTGAAGCAATCATTTTCATAGCAGAATTTTGTGTTCTAGTTTGATGAGGGATGCATCAGTTAAATTTTCAAAACAAGCTATTGCAATCACACCAGTTCCATATTTGACTGAACTACCATTTTCTGCTACGTACTTTATTTTAACAGTTGCCTTCACATACTTCCAGTTTGCAAATTCGGTATACTAATGTATGAAATTACACACACACAAACAAATAAAAATACTTGGTTGTACTTGAATTCTGTGTTGTTGTCCCTCCTTTTTCATTCATCTAAACTGCAATGGACTCAATTATAATCACTGAAGCACTATATAAAGCTATCACATTGCTATTCCATTTTCGCTGAAGTGTATTTTCAACCACAACTTAGTTCTGTACTTTTTGTCAAAAATATCCACCCGATGATTTTTTTTGCGCTGTAGTGGGATTCAAATTTGGAGCAATACATCTTGCCCACCGTGTGGAAGCCCTCTTTTAAGGTTAATATATCCCATTATACCTACAAGATCAAAATGATAGAAGGTCCAGTGTGCTGGCACTAATGCAGACCGTGGTGCAGATGGGTTGGGTCCTCGGCCCATCGGCCTCATCGCCTGCACCTACATCACCTACTGCATGGCCGTCCTCCTCTCCGACTACAACTGCTGGCGGGAACCCATCCACGGCAAACGGAACTATATCTGTACATGGACGCCGCCTGCTCCTGCCTCGGTAACAAATAATCCTCAAATTAACTTCTCCTGACATGTATGGATGGACATTGGCAGAATGCATGCATGTCTGTTGTTAGGCAGAATAAATGGGTTTCACAGTCTTGATCATGTCCATGCAGGGCTTAGAGATGTAGCTGTGTGTGGCACTTCACAGTACATGATTGTCTATGCCTCACAGTTCCCACGGGCATCATGTAAGCACAAGCAATTTAACTATTTAAGCCTCTTTGGCTTCTGGAGATATGTAAATATTTTGTTCAGAAAAGTCATGGACTGAAAGTTCCTTGCCTTGAGAGTGCAGGTCTGTGCTGCACAGCAACTGTCGCCATTAAAAGGGCCATGACGCGAACTGCAGCCAGGATGGGACGATGTACCTGGTGACATTCGGCCTTGCTGAGGTCGTCCTCTCGGAGTTGCCAGGCCTGGAGATCGGTCACCTTCGTCTCCATGATCGCCGCCGTCATGTCCTTCACCTACTCCTTCGTAGCGTTCTTCCTGAGTGGGTGGCCCGCGCGTAAGGATAGGCCGGTGGTGGCGTACGGCCATGTGTGTTGGTCGGCGGCCAAACCAAGGAGCAGTGGGCGATGACCCCTGTGTAAGGAGAGGCCGCCCAACGGCGGCGGGGGAGGAGGCCAACGTAGATCGATGGCGACAATGGAAAAAGAGGCAAGGCAAGCGGCGGCAGTGGCAGAGGAGGACGGTCAGGCGGCGACCTGTGTGGCGTGGGGCGGCGACCCTCTAGGGCATAGGAGCATCCGGCGGGCAGAGGCAGGCCGCATGGGTCCCGAGGTAGTTGTTCTGAGCTAGTACCAGCAACACAGCACACAATTAAGGGGATGATTGTGATCAGTTTCCTATTTTCGTGGCTTGCGTGGTTGTAGGGGTTGCGGAGGTGGGACGGCAGAGTTTCGTCCGCCGAGGAAAATTGCTAAGCGTAGTTTTAGTTGAGGGTTAGTCTAATCTTAACGGTTATATCAAATTAAGTGATCCTGATCATGAGGCTGTAATTTGTCTGTGGTGTTATGTGTAGCTGAGGATGGGTGCACTTAGTGATGAATATGTTTGCTTGTTTAATAGTAGTAGAGAAGTAGAGATTGATAGATGAACTATTTCGCTGGTGCGCACGTCTTTGGAACAAGTGTAGTAGCGTAGGTACGCTTCAATATAATGAACTATTTATCCACCTAGTTTTCTATACTACTCCTTGCAGTGATCGGTATGCAATGCATGTGTCTATAGACATGACAACTTGTCCATGGAAGCTTAACTACGATGACCATCACATTTCTACCACTACCACACGCGATTCAACTCGTACATAACCGTTCAACGTCTTTATCAATGACGGGGAAATATCTTGAATGCTGTGCAAAGAAAACAGACAGACAACACAATAAGTTCTGCTAGCACATTAAGTTGACGTACACCCCTTTCTAAAAAAAGTTCAGGTACAAAAATAGAACAGGCCACAATCAAATGTACTGGCACATCAGTGCTTCACACCGATAGCTCGGATTTAACTAGTATCTGAGAAGATTCAGTTGTTACCTCAAATTAGAGTACATCCAGGCAGCCAGCCCTGCCTCTTCTTCCAAAGAAGCAGTGGCCTCCGCCGCGCGATGGAATAGGCCCTGTGCCATCCATCGTTCCGAGCAATACGGGGAAAGTCTGGCGTTGACTCCTATAATGGACGTCGTCGATGGACCCTGGCACCAGCGGCGGCGGTAGGACTTCGATTGATGGATTGACCACTTCTTCGACATGCATGAACACTTGATACATGTACATCCCTAACGTGGTCCGCGATGGCCTTGGTGGCGATGAATAGTACAACCCCGGTTCCTGCACCGGTATCTCAACACCAATCACCTTCGGTATGGTGGACGGCTTCTTCATCCATGCCATAACCGTCAGAGCCCAGCTGTCTGGAGGAACAAACATACTTACGAGCTCACCTCCTAGGTCGTTGATAAGCTCATTCATGGACTCGAGGTGAGCTCCAAGCACGTCGAGGCATGCCATGGAAGGTAAGCTTTGTTAAAAATTCAAGCTCAGAGGGCACCGAGCCCCATCCTGGGTGCCACCGATCAAAGCTCACCAGCGCGCCATCACAGAACAAACGCCGAGAAGATTCAAACACACGACTGCAGTCGAAAGTTGTCCGGAACCTGATGAAGAAATCAGCCGGTGACGGATAGACTTCGACGAGCAAGTCACTTATTTGGATGTTGTGCGCAATGCCAAGAGCTTTGACAAGGTCGTCCGGCAAGACGGGAGGCCGATCGCCATTGATGGTTACCATCAGCACTTTGCCGGCAAACTGGTCGTTAAGCGCCGCCATGCCACTATTGAGCGACAGCACGCAGCGCCCGAAGGCAGGACGGACCTCAGGATCTCTGGCTCGGAGATCCACGCTGACCGATGACATGATAGTGCGCTTGGGTATAGGGAGTACAGGAGGGGGATTTGGGGGAGTTGGAATCGAGATTCCAGAGGTGGGGGAGGGGTGGGAGATTGGGGATGAAAAGGTAGCATGAATTTCGAACGCGCGCCAATATGCTCTCGGCGCGCAAGCGCACGAAAACACTGGTGGCGCCCACATGTCGGCCTAAGAGTCCTTTTTCTTTCCTTTTTAGGGCCCGGCCTGAGAGTAATAATTGACCCATTTCGCATTGCGTTACTACTTAGCCTATATTCAACGACACCTCACTGGCCCAAACAAGTGTACATCATCGAAAAGACACTGAGCTCAAATTATAACTTGAAAAAAGGAGATATACTCTGAACACTGAAGAATGGTGATGCCCTCATTTAGCCCACCAGCAGTTCGAGACAATAAACAATTCGACACAACGATATGTAAAACACTCAAACACTGACTAGTGACTACTACTGACATAAACAGCAAGACATGATAGTTCGTAAGAAGTCTTGTTACACCACCAAACGCACCCATCTATAGCGCTCAGACTCTCATGATCCAGACGAGAATGACATTCTAAATAGAGGCAACTATTACATAGTAAGAGTGGCATAGACGAGGATGACCAAATGACAAGGAATATGCATAACAAAAGAGAGAACTACCCATCCAGAACAAGCAGCAAAGACAACAAGTCATTCGAAGAGGGATGATCCAACACCATCATAATTTGCAGCCCCGCTTCAGCCACCAGTGATTCTGAGACACCAGAACTCCACCCTTTCGATGCAATAGCCCAATTACCTATCAACCTGAAGGCTTGAACCACATCACTACCTGTGGGACTTGAGACATCCAAGGATCAAAGTTAATCCAGATGCCTTTGTCATTCTCACCTTCTTTTGGCTGCAGGCTGTATCGTTGACAATCAGGGGAGTCTGCTCCTGAAGTCCTAGGGCTCGTCGTGTAGACACAGTTTTCCCTAGCAAACAGAGCCTCTCTGCCATCAAGGTCCTTGCCAACGGTGATCTCCTGGTTAATCGGATAATTGAGTCCGAGAAACAGAGAGTGTGAACCAAGGCTGTTTACCCGCCTCCAACTAAAAAATCCTGAAGGCCCCAACAAGCTGGTATCCTGCTCATAGACATAACAGCCACTGTCCAGATACTCACATATTTCACGGTGCTTGTACAAAGTGGGCTTTTTGCAATATAAATTTTCTGGCTCATGTGTGCGAATGATCATTAGTCTTTTGCCGTCGTCTGATGGAGTGAGGAACCAGTTGTGCTTCCCTGTTTTTGGCAAAGGTGGTGTGATTACAAAGGGCAGTAACTGTAGGGACACTGCATCATATAAAAAAGGACAGGCATTGTTAATGTAAGATCAACATTGTTCAGAGTATGAGTAGGATAATGCAACAAACAGCATTGATCTGTCCCTGTTGGAACTGAGAGGAAAATACAGGGAAATGTATACTGGGTTCGAAAATATAGAAGTGCCATGCATGGTTATACTCATGCTATCTCGCAATCGATTCTTCACAGGAAACTACCATGTCATGCATGTTATGTAATCATGTTTTGTCCTCACAAACAAATTCTTCAAGGAAACTAACAGACCATGCATTGTTATATACTCATGTTCTGTGGGCAAATTTTTTGTGAGGATATTATTCTAGCCATTGATTGTTGAAGGGCGAATATAGGTATGTACACATGGTAAGCATTACAGGATTTTACTACTTCCAAATATAGAGTTCTCCATATGCACATTTACTTCCCTAATGTATGGTCAGATGAAACCAACAGCGTGATGCATGTTTCTACATCATGAAAATGAGGAAACTAACATGGCTATTGATACACTCTCATATTTAGTAGTATATAGATTACTACAAAGTAAGGAGAATATCCATATCTTCCTAACCGTTTGATTATTCAAGGGTACAAATTGGCTGTAATGACATGGTCACAATCGCATGAATTAACTCATTCCAAATATAGCTGATTTATGGTGTCTCTAATACATTGCCATCGTTCTACTCAAATTCTTCTTAAATAGGGATATGCCAATCATCACAAAAAGTTCAAACAGTGTCATGGCATTATCATTAAAATCAGACGAAAACAACTTACACGCCCCGTCCCAGCAATACGTGGTGCCATCTGCTTTGTCGATCGCGTAGATGATGCCATTGTGTTCAATAGCATCACAGAAGTGTGTATCAGTTTTGACGATCCACTGCGAGATGAGTCGTCTCCAGCTAAAGAAGGCACAGTGTCATGGCATTATCATTAAAATCAGACGAAAACAACTTACACGCACCGTCCCAGCAATACATGGTGCCATCTGCTTTGTCGATCACGTAGATGATGCCATTGTGTTCAATAGCATCACAGAAGTGTGTATCAGTTTTGACGATCCACTACGAGGTGAGTCATCTCCAGCTAAAGAAGGCACCGGCGGAAAGATAGGCGAGTCCGCGATCGAACAAGGCAATTAGCTTGAAGTCTGCGTAATCCGCATATCGTGTGGGCACTTGGCAGATTACAATCTTCTGCAAAACAAGGTCCGTCCAACTGACGTGGTAATCTAGATGACTTGGACCGCGACGGTAAAACCCTACATACTGCAACGGAGGAAGGATAATCTCATGGGAGGTGTGGAAGTTCACGAGAACCAACTTTTTCCTGTCTTCTCTGATGGCAACCATCCAGTGGTAGTTCATGCTGACCTAGTACATACCTGCCAAGAAGTTTCGGGCGATGGTGATCGGATCAAAGTCGAGGGAAATGATGTATGGTGACCCACTACATACCTGCAAAGAAGTTTCAGCTAATGGAGGTCGGATTGAAGTCGAGGGGCCTCATGTACGCCTCCGTATCATGGTGAGCAAATCTCGCTAGACCAGATAGTAGCAAGCAGGGTGTCTTGAAAAGCTGAGGCCTCGCTTCGACGATGGTCGCGTGCATGTCCCTCGAGCATGGAGCCAACCACACAGCGCTCAACATATCCATACACGAACAATAGAGGTCGAGTATGTCACTGGGGAGATTGCTCCAATCGCGGCTCATATGGATGCTGCACAGTTCATGTTCGGCCATGGTGTAGTTTGGAAGGTGCCGGGTTTTTTGGGGCTTGATTTACGGGAGAGAAGGCTCTCGGTGCTGGAGCGGCCAGTGAGGGAATAGTAGTACTGGGGGAGGCAAGCGAGGCGAGGGTACGTGGGGGCATAGTGAGATGATGAAGAGTGACCTCAGGATCTCCGGCGAGATGGAGATGGAGATGGAGTGGTGCTAAGGGAGAGGGAGACAAGGCGAGGCATGCTGTACAGCGGCGGTGACAGTGACTGCACAATGCACAAGGTGAGGCTGACTTTGGTAACCCGAACACGCCACCTGGACTAGTGTCACCTCGGGTGCAGGGTCTTGTCACTTCACTGTGAGGACCGGATGAATCATATTTTGACCATCAAGTGTACCACAGTTGTACTACTACTAGTAGTAACATACGGAGTTGTACTGTAGTATAGCGGAAATAGGTCTCCCGTGCTAGCATGCCTCTGGGTTCACTTCATCCTCTAGGTAGCATCCATATTGCGAGCAGAACCAAATTCTCGTGCATGCGGAAGCACGAAGAAGGGCTTTTCTTTTTTTAGGATAACCGCAAATTCCTTAACCAGAAAAGGTTGTGTCTCGCAGGAACGTGCCAATATCTATCCGAGCCAGCTACGACACATTTTTGTGTGCAAAGAGATGGATATATTTGTATATCGATTCGTCCACCCTAGTGGGTTTTGCATAGGTCCCACCTGTCAGGAGGGGTGCAGAAATAAAAATGAATCATAAAATGTTTCGCCACGGTGATTCAAAAGAGTGACCTCAACTAACCAGTGGCACATGTAGCGATAGAAGGATGGGCACGTACATGGACACAGACCACTCCTCAGTAGGCTACACGCATAGCCTTTTTGTTTTGCAGGTTGGTCTACCTAGCCGTCTAATCAACTGCCTGCATGCCACTTCTCCCATTTACTTCTCCATCGGGAACAGATTTTCATCGGCTTCTTCAACTCTCCTTCATTTGCATTCAAACCCCACTGGATTCACATCCTCCTAGAGTAATTCTGAAGCCCCTTTAAATAAGCATCTTCTTCAGTTAGACTAGCCATCTTAATCCTAATTCTCCAAACCATAGCCCTCCAGTCCAGCGGTTCCAAATGGCGAAAGAGATCCCTATGCAGGTTTTTAGCGTCAAACATGTCCTCATCGAAGGCTCGTTGAGCATAGTTGCCACCGTCACCGACCACCCAAGGGTCATTCGGGAGTGGATCAACAATGTATCCAACTCCCTCCAAAAGGTGGAGATGAAGGTCGTCGGTCTGGACGCAGAGTACATGGAGCATGCCATTGGGAAGATCCAACGCGCCGTCGTACTTCAGCTGTGCCTCGAAGATGAAGTTTTGGTGTATCACATCATACACGCGCCCTCCATACCAGGTGAACTCCATGATTTCATGTCTCGGGAGGACATATACTTATGTGGGGCAGCCATCGAAGGGGACAAACAGAAGCTGGCGCCGTACAACCTTGACTTGAAAAACATCGCTGACCTACAAACCAAAATTCTTGTAGATGATTGTGATAAAGAAACACCATCCCTGTTCGACATAGCAAATTCTGTGCTCGAAACAAATCTTGAGAAGGGTGATGAGACGCTGGGATTAAGGTCGTCTGGATGGGAGAATTATCCCTTGGCGTACGAGCGGATAAAATATGCTGCCCTACATGCCCGTGTGAGTTTCGAGATAGCTGCAAGGTCGAAAGAGCTTGTTGCGAAGCCGGCTCCCACAGAAAATGAGAAGAAGAAGAAGAAGAAGAAGAAGAAGAAGAATAAGAAGAAGAAGAAGAAAGAAGAAGAAGCTGCACCAGTAGCAGGGCATTATTGATGGATGAACTATTTCCTCTCTTGTAAAAATTACATTTCCTCTTTGTGTACATTGATATAGATGAACTATTTCGCTGGTGTGCATGTACATTGATATAGGTCCGCTTGACTGTAATGAACTATTTATCCGCCTAGTTTTTCTCTACTGCTACTCCTTGCAGTGAGCGGTATGCAATGCATGTGTCAGTAGACATGACAGCTTGTCCATGGAAGTTGAACCATGGCGACCATCACGTTTCTACCACTGCCACACGTGATTCCCACGACGCCGCTCCAACCCACGGCACCACGTCCCCCGACGTGCGCCTCACCCCTCTCGGCCCCACTGCTCCTCTGCCTTTGTGTGCATGACATGCGGGCCAGCTGAACTGTGGCGACCATCAAGTTTCTACCACAGCCACACGTGATTGGACGCGGCTTGCCTGCTCCGCTCCTGTGCTCTGATCCGTACTCCCGCACAATCCAATTTTCATCCAGCGGCTGTGACACATTTCGTCCCGGGCATCACTCCTCAGCCACAAATATAATAAATAAAATATAGGCCCGTCTTTGCCTTCTACTTCTGTAATACAGGTAGTACCTGCCGGTGTGTCCATCTACGCCTCGTAACACCCTGACGTCCAGCTGTGGCACCCTCGCCACGGCCAGGCCACCACCGGCCGGTTCATCTCAAACGAGTGAGTCGCGAACGCCGCCATGACAACAGCCAGTTGGGCATCTCGAACCACACCGATGCCGCTTCCCCGTAGACGACCTACGCTGGCCCATGGCCGTACGCCGTTGAGCCACACGTTAACGTACGACGGCAGGAACGCCTCCATGCTCACTGGCTCAACTACGTCGAGTACATCACGTTCGTAAACCGGTATCCGTTGAGCAGGTTGCTCCCGCCCACAAGCACATGCCTATACATATCCAGCATTCCAGCCTCGCCACTGAGTGGTACATCCTCGGGACGGTGCAAGCGGTCGGAATCTCGAGCCCAAGTCGAGCTATGTGCCCCGGGTAGATCACTGGCTCCCGCCCGAGCTCCCACCCGGCCGTCGTTGCCGTCACACCACTGACGATCGGGAGCAGCATCGTGCCACTCATCCGGACCGCGAGCTAGTAAACATTGTGCGGCACGTCACAACAGACAAGCACCTCGACATGCGTCGCCCGGGCAGAGACTTTTCTTGGCCACAAGCTCCATGGTCTCGTCCAAGATCGGTGTGGTACTGCAGTCGAACATGCGGGTAAAATACTACGGGAGCAGCTGCATGTGCATGGCCCAGACGCCGATGTTGGCGTGGAGGAGGTGCTACTCGCTGGCGGCGCAGCGTGCTACATGGGTTAGTTAGGCACCTATTGCCACGCTCTGGCGTTGGCACCGGCATTGTCAACGCAACTGATGATCCCGAGGAGGACGAGTAGGAAAGGAAAGGGTCTTGCATGCGTGTACAGATTCATGCAGGAAATTATTTCTTGGAAATACGGCCTTTGTTAACTATTTTTTTAGGCTATAGATGACCCACACGAGGAAATCTATTATAACCGTTGGATGAAAATTAGTGGTGCGGGAATACGGATTGGAGCATGGGAGGGGAGTAGGCAAGCCTCGTCCCACGCGATTCCCACGACGCCGCTCCAACCCATGACACCACACGTCCGTCGACCTGCGCCTCACACCTCTCGGTCCCACCGCCCCTCTGCTTTTATGAGAATAACATGTGGGCCAGCCGTATTTAGGGTCCACATGTCATTGACTCAAAGGCAGGTGCACTAAGCCGCTAAAGCTCGGTCCCGTGGGCCTCGAGGGGGAAATGTAACTCCTGCGCCAGGCCTTGTGGTGCTCTCGCAGTACAAACTCGTGCCAAACCCAGAATTTGTTTCTTACTACTACCAATGTGCCGGCCCGTGCGTTGCAACGGATCCAAAGTAGTAGAATAATACTTGTTCACAAACTTGAAATATAAACACTCTAGTTTGGATATACATATATCAGTAAAAATAAATTATGCTTCACTGAAGACATATTCCTCGGGCTGTTTTGATGAGGTGAGGGGCGGGTGTGGCTGGTTTCAAGATAATAATAGATTTTTAAAACATTGGAGCAGATTTTTTTTCTAACATTTTGTAGCGTGGCATGGCATCCGGTGCACCTAAGGGTCTGAAAAAAAGGTGGAGTGCACTCTAAAGATATTTACATGCTCCCATTTAGTGGAGTGCACTCTAAACACATTATCTATTTATTTTTCTCTAGCCTTTCCTAGCCATGCAACCAAGCCACATAAGCTAGTCATGCATGCAATCCATAAATTACAATATACTCCAGCATGCAATGCCGCCACATCATCTATTTATGCCTGTTAGTCATAGGTTGTTTTTTGCATTAGTCCAAATATTAATGTTCCATAAAACTAAACTCCAAATGTCCACCGGAACCGAGGCAGAGGACGTACGACGGGGGCGGTGGAGGCGTCTTCGTAAGAGGAGGAGAGCTCGACGGATAATCTTGCACGTCTGCCGCGACCTGCGTATCGGCGCGGTACTCCTCGAGCGCCCACTGGAGCTCGCGCTCCTCCAGTGAGCGGCGGAGTCACGGGATTTTCCTAAACCATGATGGGCACCATGCAGTACTCCTCGTAGCTAGGGGCGCGGTGCTCGCGTCCCGACTCCTGGGGTACTGTCTAGAGCACGCGCTCAACCACCTCGTGAGCCGCGAGGATGCCATGCTCGTGGCCGTGCTGTTGGAGCACACGCTCGTGCGCCTGAGCGGCGAGGATGCGATGGTCGCGGGTGTGCTGCCGGAGCATGCGCTCGTCCACATCGAGAGCAGTGACGATGCGATGTTTGCGGGCGGCGATGATGCGATGCTCGCGGGCATGCTGCTGGAGAACGCGCTGGTCCACATTGTGAGCGGCGAGGATGCGATGTTCGCGGGTGTGCTGCAAGAGCACGCGCTCGTCCACGTCGAGAGCGGCGACAATGCGATGTTCGCGGGCGTGCTCTCGACGATGCGATGCTCGCGGGCATGCTGGTGGAGAACCCACTCGTCCACATTGTGAGTGGCGAGGACACGATGCACCTCCTCGTGACCGACTAGGGCGTGGTGCTGGAGCACAGCTACCCCTCGTGGTCGACGAGGGTGAGCCGCTAGATCACACTGTCCTCCGTGTGGACAGTCAGCGTGCGCTACTCGTGGCTGTAGAGGGCGTGCTCCACCTCGGCGATGTCGGAGACTCCGTCCTTTTCTCAGGCCGCGGCGCCGTCCACTTCGGCAATGGCTGCGTGCTCCGGTTGGTGTTATGTCCGTATGGGAGCTTCGAGCTACAGTACCAGTGGGGGCGAGGGGTGACATTTTCGTGGTTTCACATGGTCTGAGGAGAAAAATAGAATCAGAAGTAGCACAATATATTGGAACATGTCAGAGGAAGGCTGGCAGGAGCAGTACAACAAACATCACATGCGCACCATATTTTGAGAAGGGTTTAATGTAATTTGTGTGAAATGGGTCTGTGTGATGTACGAGTAGTACATCCATATCATTGACATTCATGCACGCAACAAACATTTGTGTGCACGATTTCACTCTATTTTCATATTCTCTTTGGGAGTGGATTTAATTTTTGTAATCGGAGCTCATTTTTGTATTTGGTTTCAATTTAGACTATGCATGTATTATTGTGAGAGATAGATATAGAGAGAATATTTGTGTGACAAAGAGGGGGGGCGGGGGCAGCGATACGTAAGGAGAGAGGGGCATATGCGTGTTCAAAAGACTTTGTGTGTCATAGAGAGAGGAGTGTCCGAAAGGGAGAGAGAGGGTGTGTGCGTGTGCGTGTGTGTGTTAGAGAGAGAGAGAGATAGAGAGGTGCGTGTAACATCGGGATCGACAAGGTTACGAGGTTGCGGATATGGGAGAGCGATAGTGTGTGTGCGATGAAGGTACACACAGATAGTGTCTGTTTGCGTGCTAGAGAACTGGATAGACCTCGGCAGCACGGCGGGCTAGGGGTGGAAGGTTATGTGTGGTAGAAAGAGATAGTAGAGAGACAGATGAATGCTTGTTTGTTGCAATGAGACCTAACTACATAGATGGGGGTAGCAAGAAGAAGAGAATGGCGGTGTGCCTTTTTGTCATGGGATGGAAGAGAGACCAAGAGACACGCATCGTGTGGAGAGGTGTGTGTGTTTCGAGAGAGAGAGGGAGGCGTGGACCTGAATAATGAGGTGGGTGCTCATGTGTATGTTATAGGGAAGGAATTGTCTAGGTGGTAGTCTTATGATGGCGACCCAACCTTTCAATGAGAGTGGGGATAAGTATCGACTTGGTGGATTTTGACGTTGACGATCCAGCTATATCATACTCGGTGATACAAATTGACAATCGATACTAAACAAATCTTCGATGGACGATGATCTTGTCGTATGCACAAAATCAACCTGAATAACGAGATGGAATTCCTCCAAGCAACCGAAGAATCAGCTTGAACTAAGATAATGCAATCGTAATTGCCAATATGAATTAATTAAGGATAATGGTGGGGTTGCTGGCACTGAAAAAAAGGCGATAGTCCTACACACACCCCACAAATGCAAATTATAGCGAAGCAAAACAATGTGTACACAACAATGTGAGTTCTAACCTAAAAAAAGGGTAGTAGCCTTATTTATATCTATAGACTATATTACTATATTTTTTATTTGTATAGTTATATCTATATATATTCCACTCCCTCCGTTTGTAATTTACTCCGCACATATATAACTTTGACTGCAGCCAAATTTTATAAAGCTTGACCAAATTTGGTGAAAACAATATGAACATTTAGACTAACAAATTTACACGATGTGGAAATAAAAGCAATGATGAATCAAATGATATATATTTGGTGGTGTATATGTTAATACTTTTTCCTACAAATTGTTGAAAGTATACAAAGTTTGACTTTAGAGAAACCCAATATGCGGTATTATGTATTATACATTCTATATTCATTATTTTTCCGGAGTCAATGCGTGTATTTGCACGTGCACAATATAAACCATTGATTGATGTTGTTCCAATGGTCCAGGTGGCTGTGATTCGGATCTACTATAAGTACCCATAGACGTTCTTCTGGAACGACCAGCACGACAGTGTGATCGATCCACACAAGAAGCTCTAAATAAGACCTCCAGACGTGCCATGTGGCTTCATGGGTGCCCCCCCACATCATATTATTCATACTACTTTGACTGAAAAAAAAGATAAATCACCCAAAACAAGATCTTCCCGTTTTTTGTTCCTATGATGCTGTGTCGTGCACGTACCTAGTTGTATAGTGGTAGTAGTAGTAGTACAAACTTCGTAGTAGGAGTAGTACGGAGTGCTCCTACTCTATCAACGATTCCCATCTGACACCAAATTTCTTGGCTTCTGTGCTCCTCCTCGTTTCTGTTTTCCAACACGGCAGGTGGGGTGCGGTTTGCCAATAGTCGGTTTGCTCAACTGCGGTCCCACATGAAAGTGAAAATGCTAGGCAACACACCTTCCATAGCTATATGGCGTGCCGGACGGGCCGTGGAGTACTCCCGATTCCCGGGCATGTGGGGGTGCGACGCGAACGCGGCAGGCCTTTTCCTTTTACTAGCAATGTGCCCGTGCGTTGCAACGGATCCAAAGTAGAATAGTACTTGTTCACAAACTTGAAAGAAAACACTCTTGTTTTGATATACATATATACCACTAAAAATATATTACTTTTCACTCAAAATATATTTCTCAGGCTGTTTTGATGAGGTGAGGGAGGGATGTGGTTGCTTTCAAGATAATAAGAGGTTTTCTGCAAATTGGAGCAGAGAAGTGGGCTATTGTTGCAAAAATACCATAACTTACCTCACAGCCGTTAGATGCAGATCTAATGGTCAGAAATGACGGATGGCAGACACACCACCATCACCAACTGAGTCTTTTATGGGAGTAGAGAAACATGTATAAATTGTAACATTTGGTTCTTCTCCTTGGCACGATCGATAGATAGAAATAACGATTGGAAATGCTAGGGCGGGGCTTTTGCCGCCAGATAAGCAGGGTAGTAGCTAGGTTGGCGCATCGTCGGTTTGGTCACATGCGGTCCCACATGTTGTAGTGATATAAAGCCTAGCCAATGCGCATTGACCGGGGGGCAGAACG
This sequence comes from Thinopyrum elongatum, assembly GCA_011799875.1. Taxonomy (NCBI): domain Eukaryota; kingdom Viridiplantae; phylum Streptophyta; class Magnoliopsida; order Poales; family Poaceae; genus Thinopyrum; species Thinopyrum elongatum. The sequence goes on along the minus strand of CM022298.1, from coordinate 311,660,360 downwards.
ACAGTGTGGTATGCGACGGGGACGGGACCTGCTTCATGTACGTGTTCCAGTTTCTCATTTTGAACTTGCGAACATGACAGGCGTGCTGCACGAGTAGTTTTGAATTTATAGGTTCAGTCTCAGTTTTTGAATTTAGGAGTAGTTCGTAGGTCGGGTCAAGCATCGAACGTAAATTACAAAGTTGGTGGAAAAGGTAAAAGCAACTTATAAATTGATGGATGGAGTACTAGTTACAGTGATGCATATAATTGCCTCCAAATGTGAGCAAAGGGATCGCACATGTCTGTATTGACTGGAACGAGAATGCAATAGCACAATAAGAATTAAGGCCACGATGATGCGATCACGGAGGTGGTTACAGTAGGCAAGAAGAAAGATGCATCCATCAATGTACGAGCTCCTCCTCCTCGACTCAGTGCGTCGGGCCACCGACCGGCGGCTTAGGAGCGGCGGCTTTTGTGGCGAGGTCAAGGTGCTTCTCAACAAAGGCGTCCAAGGCTTCCAGCCGGTTGACGAAGGGCAACGTCGTAGCATCCTCACTGGCCTTGTAGATACCTATGTACATGACTTCCTCGTACATGTGGATATGTAGGTCGACGAATTCTTACAGGGCGAGGCGCGACCTCCAGGTGGACATTCTTTGTTGCGTCGGCGGGCAGTCACAGGGCCACCAGTGGTTGAAAGAGGTTCTCGCCATGGAGGCCGATTAGGGTGGTAGCAATGAGGAGCCCGAGCACGCGGGCTGGAGGAGTACGGCGATGTCGTCCGCGAGCTTCTTGACGACGGTGAACTTGTTGATGGTGGCAACGATCATCTTGTCCAACTAAGAGTCGTAGCTCGTGTCGACGATGGCCATGAACCAACTGCTCGCCAATACCCTCTAGAGACGATCCTCGGTGCCATGTCGCAGGCCGGCGTCGTGGACCATCTGGCACAGCCGCTGGCCGCTCACGCGTATCTCCGCCATGGGTCTGGAGTGAGCACTTTTGCGCTTAGTGTAGGTGCTTAGGTGCGTACAATGTGGTATATGCATTGGAATGGAGGGGTGCCTTTATATGAGTGCAAACTGCGTTGCATTCACATCGTGCTGCCTCTTTTCCCTGTCCTCCTTCCATTACTTCCGTCATGCATTCAGGATGCTAATTGAAGGAGGATGCATCATTGGCCGTTCAACATTTTGGGAACCGCTACCCTCTCCCTCGTCTGCTTTAAAGCCGTATCATGAACTGTCCTGGTTTACTAGTAGTAGCTGTCAAATCGAATAGTACTGCGCCGCCCGTTGCACGCCTGGCTGAACATGCCTCCTCGCCTCCATCAGACGCCTCCGTTAAACCCGCATGCAAACCGAGAAACCTACTCCGGCCACACGTCCGTTCATGAGCGGGCCGGAATTAAACGCAATGCCAGCCGAGCTCCTCCTGTCCGCCCTCAGTTTAAACGAGGCCAGACGCCGGCCAAGATCATACTGTCTGCCCTCTATTTAAACGAGGCCAGACAGCGGGTAAGAATCACACCCCTCCGCCGCTCCCCCATCTCCTCCTTCACCATTTTCTCCACTCTTCCGATGGCTTCTGCGGAGCCGTTCTCCGGCATACTACCCGGCTGGGTGGACCGCCGAGCCCTCCGGATACGAGTGAGGCCACTCGGTGCTTCACCTACCTCACCTGGCCCGACGGAGCCAGTTGCCGCCCCAAGCCGGTGCGTGGTTCAGCAACTCGCCACTCCAGTTCAGCTCGATGAGGAGTGGCGAGTTGCTCCACGCCGGCACGGCGGCACGAGCGTCGTCGCTGCCGCATCGTACAGCGCCACCAGTGTCTTCGGCTGCGCCTCCTGTGTCTACGGTGGCCGCACCTCCCGTGTCTGTGGGCGCGCCTCCCGTGCCTGCGTCAGCGCCATGCAGGCAGAGACAGAAGTCGGGTGCGCGGAGAGCGACGAGTCGGTGGCCAGCTTCTCCATGTCCACCGCCATCATCGAGGAGAAGTAGAACATGGGAGGCCACTGCCGCTTGGGTCCCATGAAGGCCACAGCCAAGGCGACAAATGCGTATACAGGTGGTTTCTTGGCTGCTTCATCTCTTGATAGGACCTTCATCTACCCCGCAAGTGTCTGCCGGACATGAGGAAGACAAAGGGATCCGCGGGCGGCCATTTAGATTAGGTATTACTTATACCACGAGAGCCGGATTAGCACCGCTTAGTTCATGTAAATGTAATGAAATCCATCATGTTTATATGAAGATCCGGCTTTTTTATATGAAATCCTTCATGCTTATATGAAATCAGTCCGTGTTTGCGCGAATTTCCTTTGGTTGGTTAGAGTTGTGAAAATGTATGCCGCTGGCGTTGGATGTCGTCCTCCGCGGAAGGAAGCGGGAGGAAATTTGCCGGTTTTTGTTGGAGATGCTCTTATGCTGGAAATAACAGAGTCACATCCAATCCATTTGAGTTAATTGCGTGTATGATTCTCCTTCTATAAAAAGTTAATTGCATGTACAGTGTACATGACTTGCAGGGTGGCTACAGATTCGTACAGAAAGTTAAAAAGAAACAAATCCATCCTTAATCTTGTATTCTAAGTACTCTGTGGGTTCCACTGTCTTGTATTCTAAAGTTTAGGACAGAATTCGAACTCAGGTCATCGCGTTGTGAGCATCCGGCGCTAACCAGTCCAACAGATGTTCGTTATGCATGATGCAAGAGATATATCTCTATCTCTACTCTTATAAAAAATAGAGTTGGTGATGATGGTGTGCCTGCCATCCTGCAATATAGGCCGTCCAATTTATATCTGACGGATAAGAAGGAAACTATGGCAATTTTGCAAAAAGATACCCACACCCCTCTCCACATTTGCAAATAAGGCCTTCCCTCGTTCATCCTTTTCTCTCACAAGATAAACTACTCATACAAATGCATCTTGCTGTTCCGTGCAATGCACAGGCATCTTGCTAGTTTCTTTTTAAATAGTTACTGTGATAATTGGGTTGAAGTGATATATTCTATGTCTGCCTGAATGATCTCAAATTCACTAGTAGTAACAAAGAAAAGGTTGCCTTGTTAATTAACAGAAAACAGGGTGAAAACTATCACATGAGGCCGATAAAAACAAGGCACCCTGGCTTCATCGTCATCGTCACTACAGTTGTGCGCGCGCGAGAAGTCTACATATAGAGGGGGCTACGAAGAGAAAGACGTATCGAGTGTGTGTGAGCGAGGCACAGAGACACAACTAGCGCGTGTGTGTGTGTGCGTGTGTGTGTGTGTGTGTGTTTGAGAGAGAAGCCAATTGATAGATTAAGATTAAGATCAAGATCAAGTTGTCACCCTTCTGCTGTCATTGTTGGGGGGTGGGGAGGGGGAGCGAGAGAAAGACGTATCGAGAGTGTGCGCGTGGTAGGCACAGAGGCACAACTAGCGAGTGTGTGTGTGTGTGTTTGAGAGAGAAGGCAGTAGATAAATTACTATCAAGATCGAGGTGTCACCCTACTCCTTCAATGTTGGGTAGTGTGTGTGTGTGTGTTTGAGAGAGAAGCCAGTAGATAGATTAGTATCAAGATCGAGGTGTCACCCTACTCCTTCGGTGTCGGGAAGGTGTGTGTGGGGGGGGGGGGTGGGGGTGGGGGCAGTGACACTTAGATATAGGGAGAAGGAGTTTGTGTGATACATATCTATATTAAGGGATATGTAGATAGCATGTGTGCGAGGCATACTTAAAGCATAAACAAGCGGTGTGCATGCAAGTGCCGGAAAAAAATGAAGGGAGAAACAATGTCTGCGCGCACGCGTGTGTGTGTGTGTGTGTTTGTGTGTGTGTGTGTGTGTGTGTGTGAGCGAAATATCAAAACAAAAGGTGCTCTGCTGGAATCCCATTGTATGTATTCACATGGTTCTGGGACTCGAGTTAACCTTAGGCATATGTGTGCGAGACATAGTTATACTTTGAGACATTAGTGGCGGTGGGTGGGCAGAATTAAAGTGGTGGGCGTGTTCGACAGAGAGAGCGTGTGTGTTTCTGTGTGAGAGACTTGTAGGACGGGGTAGAAAGACGTATTCTAACCTTGACGGAGGGAGAGAAATACATGAAGTACGCGTGTGTGATTCCGATTGTCGGGGCACGACACCTATGGGATCCCGAGAGACCCCTTTACGATTCAGCGGGGGGAGAGGTACGCGCAAAGAGCAGAACCGGTGATCGACGCGTGCGGTTTTTACCCAGGTTCGGGCCGCTGATCAGCATAAAACCCTACTCCTGCTTTGTGTTCTTATTGATGTTCTTGAGCCCAGCCTTCAGGAGCGCTCGCAATGAACAGTACGTTCAAAGAGTAGCTACGCATGCAGAATGGGCCAGAAGTTCTCCTCCTCTGTAGCAGTTGCCTTGGGCCTCCTTTTATATGCTCAAAGGGGTATCCACAGTGGCAAAATGTACATACATTGAGGTGTAAAGTAGCTACAGGGTATCATACCTAACCCCTGACGGATTAGGACAAGCGCATTTAGTGCACCGTGAGGTGTCCGTTTAGGTGTCCTCACTTTCTTGGGGATGGAAAAAGGGGCCATCCCATCAGCACCGCTTAAGCTCTCCTCCACTGGCGCGCCGCCACGCATCCATGGAAGGAGCCAGAATGTCAGACTCATCACTGTGCCGAAGCGGTGGCACAGTGGCAGAATCTCGCCAGGCGCCGAAATTTGCTGGGCGCCAAGCCTTGCCGGGCGCCAAGCCTTGCCGGACGCCGAGCCTTGCCGGGCGCCAAGCCTTGCCGGACGCCAAGCCTTGCCGGGCTCCTCAGGCTACCCCGACAAGGATCTTGCCGGGGAGGCTGGCCTTCGATTTCCAGCTTTGCTTATTTGCTGATTCTCAGATCTCTGACTTGATGATTTCCTTGATGACTTAAATCGACCTTGAGCTGATCCCGACAAGCCTTGCCGCGAGGACGGCTACGACTGCCCGTGCACAAGTAAGGGATACTAGTGGCCCAATACTTAGTACACCGACAGGAGCCCCCGGGCCTGGGCCATACACGAGTGCGAGGCGTTGTTGGGCTAGGCCCAAACAGTGCACGGGCACGCGTGGCAGGGAATTAACTGCTCGCAAAGATCTTGTTTTACTGTGCCCCCACTACGCGCACGGAGCGCGCGATGTGAGAAGTGTGCCAAAAAGGCTGCAAACTGTTTCGCACCCACAGAGGCCCATTCATATTGGGGGATAAACAAGGTGGCCCCGCTCCTTCCCCATAAAAAGGAGAAGTCGTGGAGGCGCAAACCCATTCACCCCCCTCTTCTTCCCAATCTGGCTATCGCCATCGCCTTCCTCTGCTCGAGCTCAGAGCGAAACCTTCCTTCTCTTCTGCTCGCCGCTCCCGCGCTCGTCCCGTCCTCCGGCTTCCATCTCCACAGCCGCCATGCCGCCCAAGACCAGCAAAGGCAAGGGCACGGACAAGGAGGCGAAAGCCGAAGTACCGGAAAGCGAGCTGGTGAAGATGCGGAAGAGGCTCGTCGTCTTCCCTCCGACGCTTGACACCGAAACCTTGAAGGGACGATACCAATGCATGTGGGCGAAGGGAACACAAGCCCACCCCGCCACACGCGTCATCCCAGGTGCTAGTTCCAAAGGCGGATCGGACAGATACCCCTTCTTCACTGCGTACTTTTATTGCGGGCTCTGTCCACCTTTTTCCGATTTCTTCAACGACATCATGTATACATACGGCTTCCGCCTTCTTGACTTCACGCCGAATGCCGTATTTTGCATGTCGATCTTTGCCCATCTTTGTGAAAATTTTGCCGGCGTGATCCCCAATTCTGCTCTTTTCCGCCACTATTTCTATCCTCGAATCCAAAAAGGAGAGGCTCTCTCTAGATCTATTGCTTGGATTTCAAGGGCCTGGAACAAAGAGATATACCCAGATAGAGTTTACTGCGAAAAGTGGGACGAGTGGCGGGCCGAATGGTGCTGGATCCAGGAAGCAGATCCTCATCCTTTTTGCCATCCCCGGCGACAGAAGGTGGTCTGCGGCAAGGATTGGGGCGATCTCACCGCAGAAGACGAGAAGCTCACAATCGCCACTACCAGAATCCTCCGCTTGAAGGCTGCCGGGCTGACAATGGAGATGATCGGCTTGGACTTCCTCCGCCGCCGCATCGCCCCTCTGCAGAATAGGGGAAGGCCAGCCTGGGAGTATAAGAACGCAGCGGATGTCATGAGGCTGCGCCCCGGGCTGAACAACAACTTGACTGTTATGCAGCTTGGCACTCTCCGCCAGAAGTTATTCCAGCGCGAAGACAAGCACCGGCTACCGGCAAGGATCGTCCCCTTGTGCAACAACTCTACGCTGGGGTCGATCATTGCTTTCTTGCCGATGTTCAACGCCCACGGCCTTGACCCGACCTGGGTCGAGCCAAGCGAGGAAGAAGCGCAGAAATTCTTCGACAATCTGACGGAAAAGCCTGTCCGGCAAGAGCCAGATCTTATTCGCGCCACCACGGATCAGGAGGTAGCATACATCGCTACCAGAGTGGAGGAAGCGAATCTTGCCGCGGAGGCCGGCAGCGTTGGCTTCACAGAGTGGGAAGCCAGCGAGGCAGAGGTGGTAGTGGAGGCGAAGCCTGCCGGGGAGGACGAGGTTGCCGGGGAGGAGAGCAGCGCAGCCGCTGAAATCTCGTCCGGCGAGGACTCAGTCGAAGAAGAAGAGACGCGAGAAGAGCCCCCTCCCCTGAAGAAGAAGGCGAAGCGTGTTCTTCGGAAGGCTGCGTCTGACATCCCGGCAAGCCAGCCCTCTTCGAGCGGCGAAGCCCCCGGCAAGAAAGTGGCCGGCAAGACTGGACCGCGGCAGGGGGCCCGTCAACAGCCTGCACGGCGTGCGAGGCCCGCACCAGCGGCCACTGCTGGGGCGGCAGGAGGGTCTCGCACCACTGCATCGGAAGCTGCCCCGGCGCCTGCCACAGCCAAGCGGCCTAGGACTCCTCCTCCGCCTCCCCACTCAGACACCGCAACGGAGGTCGACTTCGACATCTCCGGCTTTAGTCCGTAGCGAGAGGAAGAAGAGTAAGTACTTTGCCACAGCTTTTACCTTCCAATCTTGCATCAATCTTTACTGACTTGCTTGTATTGCTTCTGCAGTGACACAGAAACCTTGCTGGAGAGGACGGTGAAGAGGTCAAGGACTTCTACGGGCGACGAGCCCCCGGCAGGCTCCACTAGCGTGCCAGAGACCGTCATCATGAGCCCGGAGCCTAGTCCTCAACGCAGCCCCCAGCGTAAGTTCATTGTCCCTTTTTCTGTTGGCTGGTGCCGAGGCTTTCATTCTTGTCGCTGATATCTTCGGGTTCGCAGGAGAAGAACGGCAGGAAGGAGAGGATTGCCCCATTGTGCCTTCTTCATCGACCGCTCCGCCCACAAGCACATCTCCGGCAAGAGATCCTGCCGACGAGCCCGTCCAGACTGAGGAGGAGCCGACAAGCACAGACTTCGGCAACCCACCCCCGGCAACCGGAGTTGCCGGGAGAGGCGAATCTACCTCTCAACAGCCCGACGCAGGTACTCGATCGCCTCAAAGTGCTAGTTATTCTTTTCCCCTTACTTCTTTATCTTTGATCACTTCAAAATTTAAAAACTCGATCTTATTCTGACCTTCTCCTTCTCCCTTCAGAGTTCTCTGAGATGGAACATATGGACGTCGACGCCGTCATCGAGGAGACCGCCAGGGATGCTGCTGCCGAAGCGGACAGGATCACTGCCAGCGAGGCCACCAAGGATGATGTTGCCGGGGCCGGTGATGCTCTTGACGGGGAGGCCGCCAAGACAGCACGAAAGGAAATCGCGGAAGAACCTGCTGAAGAGGGCAACAGGGAGGCTGGGGACCATACTGACGGCATTCCTGCCGCAGGAGCGCCAGGCGCTGCATCGGCCGCTTAGCCCCCTGTCACTGGTGAGGCGGCCACTGAAGACCAGCCATCAACATCCGACGAGCCCTCATCCAGCAAGTATCTCAAAGTCGGCGAAAACCTATTCATCAACTTGCCAGGGACGGCAGGCATTGAGGCACCAGCCGAAGGAGAAATTTTTGAGGAAATTACTGCGCTGCCGGGCTCGAAGTTGTTGACGATCCCAGTGCTAGCAGTGGCAAGTCTGAAGAGGATCGACTCCTTCAGGCCATGGGCGAAAACTTCCGCAAACTCCAGGCTCTCCATCGTGCCCGAAAAGAGAAGGCGGACTCCAGAATGGCAGTTGTCGAGGCAGCCGAAGTGGATTTTCAAAGGCGCGTCGCACAAATGCAAATCTGGCATGCCGAGGCCCTTCAAGAGCTGGTTGCCGGTCGAGAACAAGTGAGCCAGCAATGGAATGAGGTCCTCCTGAAGCAATCAGAAATGGAGAAAGCCCATGATGAAGCTGTTCAAAGGATCGCTGCCGAAGATGCTCTCCTGACGGGGCGCCGCGTTGCTCTTGATGCTTTCGAAGAAGATCTCACCGCACGTGAGCAGGCGCTCACCGCCAAGCTTCGTAGCAAGGATGAAGACATTGAAAATCTCGTCGCGCGGCGGACCCAGGAGCTGGAGTAGAAGCACAAGGAGGCGCTCGAAGCTCTAACTGCAAGTCACGCCGGCAAGCTCAAGGAGGCCGTCGATGCTGCCGAAGTTGCAGAGGCCACCAAGAACGAGCTGAGCGACAAAGTGAAGAGGCTGGAGACGGATCTCGACGAGCATGGCAAGGAGCTCTCGACGCTCAAGGGGGACAGTGAAAAAACCCTCCACTCCTTGGCGGAGATGCAAGTCGCCCTGTCCGGCAAGACCAAGCAGCTCTCCTCTGCGGCTGATGATATTGCGGTTCTGGAGCTGAAGCTGTCCACGCTGCAGAAATCCCTCGAGGCCGGCAAGGCCCGTGAGAAGGCTCTACTCAAGGATCTCCAAGGAGAGAAGAACCTGCTCAAGAGCGCTGCCGCTGCCCAGGCTGATTATGAAAAGGGAGTGGAGATCTGGACTGGCCGTCTCATCGCCACCGCGGAGAAGCTTACCGCAGAACTGTCAACCATGGGCTTGTCGAACTTCAGATATTCTTCCGAGGAAAGAATATCTCCAAGCGCCAGGTTGACGATGTTCTTTGAAAGCATCATAAACGCGTTGAGGGCGCTCCAGTCCAGCCGGGCGACCCAACTGGCGAACGAGACTCGCCGGCTTTGCCGGGCCGTCCTTCGCAAGGTGCTCCTCAAGGTGGTGCACAGCAATCCCGGCATCGATCTCTCCAGCGCACTCGGCCACCTGCCAAAGGATGCAAATGTTGAGGCGCTTGAGAAGTGCATCGCGCCGATCCTTGAGATGGTGGACTCCATCAAAATGATCGAAGGCCAGCGCAGGGATTGAGTGCTTCCCTTTTATCCTTGCCGCCACCATCTCATGTAAAAGACAGTTAAGTCTCGAGTTAGGACTGCGGCAACTCATGGATGTAATATAATTTAACTATGTTTAGGCTCATGCTAGCTACTTTCCTTGTCTGATTCCTTTATGTATGGAGTTCATCCTACGCCTACTGAAAAACTTGCCAGCGCGCAACCTGCCGCGAGCGCTGGGTGCGGGACATCAGCAGCCTGCTGGAGGCGCAGCGGCCGGCAAGACTCCTCGGCGCTCTCAGTGCAGCCACTTAAATCGTTGAGCGGACTCGAAACAAAATAAGGGCGCGACTGATTACAACAAGGGTTCCTTCGCGTGCAGATTTTCCATACAAGGGTCGGAATCGTCCAAGGAACTAACTTGGCAATAAAAAGAAAAACTTGCTCTGAGTTTTTAGGACTTAGCTTTCTGTCTTTGTCCTTCCTCCGGCAAGCATACGATTCCGAACGTCACCAACTGGTATTCATGTCTCCCTTCCTCCCCCGGCAAATGTGCGCGCGAGGAATCCTTCTGTCTTTAAGAAAAAGAAAGAAGAGAAAATAAAGAGATGAAACCTTGGCGGTTCGTTAGAACTTACCGGGATCAGGTGTTATACAACATCTTAGACAAACATGCATATATGAATGTGAACATGAGAATCAATAAGGAAATGTACAACACTTAAATTTATTCATCTGTGCTCAGGGTCTGCGCCTGGCTTTATACAAAGGATCACATGCCTTGCCGGCAAGACTTGTACAAAAAGGTGGTTGCCGGGAGCCCCCGGCAACCGCGCCTTATGGATAGAACTTGCGAAGATGTTCGATATTCCAGGAATTACTCACTGGAATGCCATCCTCGGTCTCCAGGCGGACAACGCCAGGCCTGGTGACTCGTACTACCCGATAAGGGCCTTCCCACTTTGGCGTCAACTTGTTTGAATTCTTGGCGGACTGAATCCGTCGAAGAACAAGGTCGCCTTCCTCAAGGCTTCGGGCATGAACTTTGCGGCTATGATAGCGGCGCAAAGCTTGCTGGTAGCGTGCAGCTCGCACAGCAGCCTGAAGACGATTCTCCTCAAGGAGCACAACGTTATCTTGCCGCAGTTGCTCTTGCTCGAGCTCATCATAAGCGAGCACTCGAGGAGATCCGTATATGAGTTCCGTGGGGAGAACTGCTTCCGCTCCATACACTAGAGCGAAGGGCGTCTGGCCGGTGGCTCGATTTGGTGTCATTCTGATTGACCAAAGAACCGCCGGCAACTCATCAATCCAGCGTCTTCCGCACTTTTTCAGCCTGTCAAAAGTTCTGGTCATGAGACCGCGCAGCACTTCAGCATTGGCCCTCTCCGCTTGGCCGTTGCTTCTCGGGTGAGCAACAGAGGCAAAACAAATCTTGCCACCACGGTCTTGGACGTACTGCATGAAGGTGCGACTTGTGAACTGCGTGCCGTTGTCGGTGATGATCCTGTTAGGCACACCGAAACGGCAAACAATTCCTTTGAAGAACTTGACAGCCGACTGCGCTGTCACCTTCCTCACTGCTTCCACCTCCGGCCACTTTGTGAACTTGTCGATAGCAACGTACAAGTACTCAAAGCCCCCGGCAGCACGGGGGAAGGGGCCCAGTATGTCGAGCCCCCAGACCGAAAATGGCCAGGAGAGAGGGATTGTTTGAAGAGCTTGAGCTGGCTGATGTAATTTCTTCGAATGAAACTGGCACGCTTCACACCTGGTTACTAGTGCAGTTGCATCCTGGAGGGCGGTGGGCCAAAAGAAACCCTGCCGGAATGCTTTCCCGGCAAGCGCTCTTGACCCTATGTGAGAGCCACACATGCCCCCATGTATCTCTGCCAACAGCTCTAGTCCATCCTCCCGAGGAATGCACTTCAATTTCACACCGTTTGGTCTCTTTCTGTACAGGACGTCATCGACGAACTTGTACATAACAGACCGACGGGCTACTCTCTCCGCTTCTTCTTGTTCCTCAGGGAGTTCACCTGTCTGAAGGAAATGGACAATGTGCCGCGCCCATGCTGGAGCCTGAGGCTCGACGGCTAGGACTAAAGGCATCTCCTCCGCCGGGGGGACGTTTGTCTCGACAGCAAAGGCCCGAGGCCCTGTCGGAGCCTGTTGTTCCCCAGCAGGCGTGTCGATCCTGGCAACTTCCTTGCCGGCGGCTCCGAGGAGCTCTGTCGGGAAGTACTAGCCAGAGTTCAACTTTCTTCTCTTTTCTTGCCGCGTCGATGGCGCCACGGATGGTTGAGTCAATTGGAGCATAAAAGTTCCTGGTTCCACAGGCAACTTGAGGGCAGCACGCTTTGACAGGTCGTCAGCAACGCTGTTCTCGGCACGAGGAACGTGCTCCATTTGCAGACCGTCAAAGCGCTCTTCCATTTTCCTCACTTCATCCACGTAGGCTTGCATCAATGGACTTTGATAGTTCTTGTTGACCTGCCTGACGACAAGCTGTGAATCACCTTTGATAATGAGCTTTTTGATACCAAGGTCTGCCGACACCATCCTCAACCCTACAGCAGTAGCTTCGCCTATACCATTCTCAACCCTACCAGGGCCGCTTTGCCAACACCCAAGTCCACTGCCTCAGATCTGCTTCATCGCACCCTCGTCCAACCTACTGGAGCAGCTTCTCACGCCCCGTCCACGGCCGCCGATCCGCATCATCGACACCATCCTGAACCCAACCACTGGAGCAGCTTCATCGATGCTCTCGTCCACGGCCTTAGATTCGCTTCGCCCACACCGTAGTCCACCCTACCGGAGCCGCTCCACAAACACCCTACTCCACGGTTCTAGATCTCCTTACCGGACCTCGACAGCCAGCGCAGCATCATCACCCTTGACGTTGCTAACCTGATTCCCACCGTCTGGCAAGATGCCAAGCACCCGCCGTGGCCTAGGTACTTGTCACCTTTAAACCCGTCCAGCATCACCTACCCAATATACTTCAAATATACTAACAGGTCGCTGTTACATGTTATGCAGCTGGCAAAAACTACAAGGACGATGTTTCTTCTGGATCTAACAGCTTGGCCAACCAAGATCCTGGACTGAGGCATTGCTATGATCTTGTAAGTGCGTCTCTCTCTCTTGTATTGTTGTGTGCCTGCCAGCGTGCTTTGCTAGGATTTTCGACAAGTAATCCCTTTGTGCAGACAATGATTTCCACTATCGGCTACTAAATTAGAGATGTAGATGTCATACATGACACTCCCTCCGTTCCTAAATATAAGTCTTTCTAGAGATTCCACTATAGACTACATACAGAGCAAAATGAGTGAATCTACACTCGAAAATGCATCTATATACATCTGTATGTGGTCCATACTGGAATCTCTAGAAAGACATATATTTAGGAACAGAGGTAGTACATTACAGAAAATCGTAGGTGGCATACATCTTATTTTGTCGTTTCTCCATCTCGCATTGCATCCTCACCCATAAGGTATGTTGTGAAACCTCTCCCGGAGTATATCCAATCATTAAATACATCACAATTACTCTATTTTGGAGGGCTTGGTGGGTGAGTAATATCTGAAACCTCATCATTAGATGAAATATCTTCGATCTTCAGTGGTAACCTAGCCTCAGCGAGCATGCATTGCAGCCTAGGCTCCAAGTTGAGATCCATCAAGTTTCCTACACATGACCTCAGTACAGATTTTCTTATCTTCTTGCAACCATGAGTAATAGAAAATTTGATTCCCCATGCATCATTCTTTATCTCACATAAGCCCTGCAAGTGACAAAACAAATATTAAATCAAGAGACTGACCTTAATGCAAAAAATACAATGAATGTTTTGCACACACTTACAATGCGAGCCAGTGGCGGACTGCTAGGCATGTAGCCAGTCCATTCCATGCTATCTTGAGGATATGGGATAGGTTTATCTAGTCCTCCTAAGCATTGGGAATTGAAGAATACTGTGTACATACGTTTTGTTGGAACCAATGTCTATAGTCGGGTAAACAAGCTTATCGAAGGGAATATCCTCTAGCACTACTGTTGCTTGAACTCGGTTATATTCTTGAACATAGTTGGCATGGATTTCTTTCCATTTATGTGATTTCCCTGCATAATGCTTATTTTTTCGCAATTTGTGAATCTCTACCTCATCACGTGGAGGACAAGGTGGAATGGTCTGTCTTAACCCTAACTGCCACCTCACCCTTTCTGGATAGTGGAACTCTACAATCCAAAAATGCATTAGTGGTACTCTAGCAAACTACCAATGAACATCCATAATAAATCACTGAACGGCCCAACTGTATCCATTGCCAGCAATGGTTGCTTCTACCAAATTGGATGAGAAACCAGCTTAAATCAAATTAATGCATTTCATAACAGACCACCACAACTCAAGGATTGTCAAATACAATGAAGCATTAGTCTAAGTGTGAATTCATCAGCTATGGAAGGGTTGCAATGAAGTCCAATTGATAATTCTTTAGCTGAGGCTTGTTTACTTGCTTCCAAAATTGCATGACACACACAGCTGCAAACGCTTAGATTAGGAGAGGAAGAAGGGTGGAGACAAAGGGCTCATGATGATGCGGTCGCAGTCAGCGTCACCGGACGCAGCGACGTTGGTGGTGGGTGGGCCGTCCTTGGTGGGGAGGATGCAACGGACATTGGCAGAGTCTGACGGGAGCAGTCGTGGCAGCAATAGGTTTCCTCGGCAGGCGAGGTGCGAGGGATTGGGGAGTGGGACTAGCGGCAAGTGGAGGGTGGCGAGCGGGGCTGCAGGAGCACCACTACAGGTGGCTGGTTAGTGGAGGCGCCTCCTATCTGCGGCGGCGAGGAGGTGCGCGAGGGGTATAAGTTAGATAGAATATTGGGGCTGGGGCGTAATGAAACACAAGATGCTACTAACAATGGCGTCCACTCCTGGACGGCGTTAGCAACAGCGGCCGGACTTGGACGCTATTAATCGCAGCATGATGGAAATATGCCCTAGAGGAAATAATAAAAGGGTTATTATTATATTTCCTTAATCATGATAAAGGTTTATTATTCATGCTAGAATTGTATTAACCGGAAACTTAAATACATGTGTGGATACATAAACAAATACCGTGTCCCTAGTGAGCCTCTACTAGACTAGCTCGTTGATCAAAGATGGTTAAGGTTTCCTAACCATAGACATGAGTTGTCATTTGATAACGGGATCACATCATTAGGAGAATGATGTGATGGACAAGACCCAACCGTTAGCATAGCATATGATTGTTCAGTTTATTGCTACTGCTTTCTTAATGTCAAATACATGTTCCTTCGACCATGAGATCATGCAACTCCCGGATACCGGAGGAATACCTTGTGTTCTATCAAACATCACAACATAACTGGGTGATCATAAAGATGCTCTACAGGTATCTCCGAAGGTGTTTGTTTAGTTGGCATAGATCGAGATTAGGATTTGTCACTCCGAGTATCGGAGAGGTATCTCTGGGCCCTCTCGGTAATACACATCATAAGCTTGAAAGCAAATTACTAAGGAGTTAGTTATGAGATGATGTATTACGGAACGAGTAAAGAGACTTGCCGGTAACGAGATTAAACTAGGTATGAAGATACCGATGATCGAATCTCGGGCAAGTAACATACCGATGGACAAAGGGAATTACGTATGTTGTCATAATGGTTTGACCAATAAAGATCTTCGTAGAATATGTAGGAGCCAATATGGGCATCCAGTTTCCACTTTTGGTTATTGACCGGAGAGGTGTCTCGGTCATGTCTACATAGTTCTCGAACCCGTAGTGTCCGCACGCTTAACGTTCGTTGACGGTATAGTGTTATACGAGTTATATGATTTGGTGACCGAATGTTGTTCGGAGTCGCGGATGAGATCACGTACATGACAAGGAGTCTTGAAATGGTTGAGAGGTAAAGATTGATATATAGGACGATGGTATTCGGACACCAGAAGAGTTTCGGGATGCACCGGGTAGTCATCGGGTCACCGGAAGGGGTTCCGGACACCCCCGGTAGGTGTTATGGGCCTAATGGGCCAAGGGGGGGGGCAGACCAGTCCACAGGGGGCTGGTGCACCCCTCTCCCTGGCCGGCTGGCCCTAGGGAAGGAAAGGGGGAGGGCTAGCCCCTCCTGCCTTCCCCTTCTCATGGGAGAAAGGAAAGGGGGGGCGCCTCCCTCCCCTGCCTTTCCCCCGCACCTAAACATGGCAGGGGGCGCGGCTTGGGGCAGGACCCCAAGTGGGATTCGGCCCCACTTGGGGCACCTCCAGGCTGCCTCCTCCGTCCCCCACTTATATATATGTGGGAGGGGGGCGCCTAGCAGAGACACAACATTGTCTTAGCCGTGCGCAGTGCCCCCCTCCACCGTTTACACCCCCGGTCATATTTTTGTAGTGCTTTGGCAAAGCCCTGCGGAGATAGCTTCACCATCACCGTCACCACACCATCATGCTGCCGGAACTCATCCACTACCTCACCGTCTTGCTAGATCAAGAAGGCGGAGGACGTCACCGAGCTGAACGTGTGCTGAACGCAGAGATGTCGTACGTTCGGTACTTGATCGGTTGGAGTGCGAAGAAGTTCGACTACATCAGCCGTGTTAACAAACGCTTCTGCTTATGGTCTACGAGGGAACGTAGACACACTCTCCCCTATCATTGCTATGCATCTCCTTGGATAGATCTTGCGTGTGCGTAGAATTTTTTTTGTTTTCCATGCAACGTTTCCCAACAGTGGCATCATGAGCTAGGTCTATGCATAGATGATATGCACGAGTAGAACACAAAGAAGTTGTGGGCGGTGATGTTCATACTGCTTACCACCAACGTCTTATTTTGATTCGGCGGCATTGTGGGATGAAGCGGCCCGGACCAACCTTACATGTCCACGCACATGAGACCGGTTCCACTGACTGACATGCAACTTGTTTTGCATAAAGGTGGCTGGCGGGTGTCTGTTTCTCCTACTTTAGCTAAATCGAATTTGACTACGGCCGGTCCTTGAAGAAGGTTAAAACAGCAAACTTGATAATCACTGTTGTGGTTTTGCGTAGGTAAGAACGGTTCTTGCTAGTTGCTCGTAGCAGCCACGTAAAACTTGCAACAACAAAGTAGAGGACGTCTAACTTGTTTTTGCATGGTATGTTGTGATGTGATATGGTCAAGATGTGATGTGATATACGTTGTTGTATGAGATGATCATGTTTTGTAATATCGACAACCGGCAGGAGCCTTAGGGTTGTCTTTTAATTATTGTATGAAATGCAAGCGCCATGTAATTGCTTTACTTTATCGCTATGCGTTAGCAATAGTTGTAGAAGCAATAGTTGGCGAGACGACCCCGACGCAACGATGGAGATCAAGGTGTCGAGCCGGTGACGATGGAGATCATGCTGATGCGTTGGAGATGGAGATCAAAAGCACAAGATGATGATGGCCATATCATGTCACATATTTTGATTCCAAGTGATGTTTATCCTTTATGCATCTTATTTTGCTTAGAACGATGGTAGCATTATAAGATGATCTCTTCACTAAATTTCAAGATAAAAGTGTTCTCCCTGAGTATGCACCGTTGCCAAAGTTCATCGTTTTGAAGCACCACGTGATGATCGGGTGTGATACTCTACGTTCACATACAACGGGTGTAAGCTAGTTTTGCACACGTAGAATACTTGGGTTAAACTTGACGAGCCTAGCATGTACAGACATGGTCTCGGAACACTAGAGACCGAAAGGTCTAACATGAGTCATATGGTAGATATGATCAACATAAAGATGTTCACCATTGAAGAATACTCCATCTCACGTGATGATCGGACATGGTTTAGTTGATTTGGATCATGTATCACTTAGACAACTTGAGGGATGTTGATTTAAGTGAGAGTTCATTAGTAATTTGATGAATTGAACTAAGATTTATCATGAACATAGTCAAAATGTCTTTGCAAATTATGTTGTAGTTCAATAGCTCGCGATGTAGCTTCCACAATTTTTTTTGATATGTTCCTAGAGAAAACTAAGTTGAAAGATGATGGTAGCAATAATGCGGACTAGGTCCGTGATCTGAGGATTATCCGCGTTGCCGCATAGAAGAATTATGTCCTTGATGCACCGCTAGGTGACAGGCCTGCTGCAGGAGCTGATGCAGACGTTATGAACATTTAACCAGCTCGATCTGATGACTACTTGATAGTTTAGTGTGCCATGCTTTACGACTTAGAATTGGGGCTCCAAAGACGTTTGGAATGCCATGGAACATATGAGATGTTCCAAGAGCTGAAATTGGTATTTCAGGCTCATGCCCATGTTGAGAGGTATGAGACCTCTCACAAGTACTTTGCCTACAAGATGGAGGAGAATAGCTCAGCCAGTGAGCATGTGCTCAGAATGTCTGGGTACTACAATGGCTTGAATCAAGTGGAAGTTAATCTTCCAGATAAGATAGTGATTGACAGAGTTCTCCAGTCACTATCACCAAGCTATTAGAGCTTCGTGATGAACTATAATATGCAAGGGATGACAAAAACGATTCCCAAGCTCTTCGCGATGCTGAAATCGGCGGAGGTAGAAATCAAGAAAGAACATCAAGTGTTGATGGTTACACAAGACCACCAGTTTTAAGAAAAAGGGCAAGGGAAAGAAAGGGAACTTCAAGAAGAACAGCAAGCAAGTTGCCGCTCCCGTGAAGAAGCCCAAAGTTGGACCCAAGCCTGAAACTGAGTGCTTCTACTGCAAAGGAAATGGTCACTGGAAGCGGAACTACCCCAAATACTTGGCAGATAAGAAGGATGGCAAAGTAAACAAAGGTATATTTGATATACATGTTATTGATGTGTACGCTACTGGTGCTGGCAGTAACCCCTGGGTATTTGATATCGGTTCAGTTGCTGAGATTAGTAACTCGAAACAGGAGTTGCATAATAAACGAAGACTAGTTAAGGGTGAGGTAATGATGTGTGTTGGAAGTGTTTCCAAGATTGATATGATCACCATCGCACACACCCTCTACCTTCGGGATTAGTGTTGAGCCTAAATAAATGTCATTTGGTGTTTGCGTTGACCATGAATAGGATTAGATCGTGTTTATTGCAATACAGTTATTCATTTAAGTTAGAGAATAATTGTTGTTCTGTTTACATGAATAAAACCTTCTATGGTAATCTCGATCGTAGTGATACACATATTCATATTATTGATACCAAAAGATACAAAGTTGATAATGATAGTGCAACATACTTGTGGCACTGCCGTTTAGGTCATATTGGTGTAAAGCGCATGAAGAACTCCATGCGGATGGACTTTTGGAATCACTTAATAATGAATCATTTGATACTTACGAACCATGCCTCATGGGAAAGATGACTAAAACTCCGTTCTCCAGAACAATCGAGCGAGCTAATGACTTATTGGAAATAATACATACTGATGTATGCGGTCCGATGAGTGTTGAAGCACGTGGCAGGTATCATTATTTTCTCACCTTCACAGATGATTTGAGTAGGTATGGGTATATCTACTTGATGAAACACAAGTATGAAGTGTTTGAGAAGTTCAAATAATTTTAGAGTGAAGTGGAGAATCATCGTAACAAGAAAATAAAGTTTCTACGATCTGATCGCGAAGGCGAATATTTGAGTTACGAGTTTGGCCTTCATTAAAACAATGTGGAATAGTTTCACAACTTACGCCACCTGGAACACCGCAGCGTAATGGTGTGTCCGAACATCGTAACCGTACTTTATTAGATATGGTGCATTCTATGATGTCTCTTACCGATTTGCCACTATCGTTTTGGGGTTATGCATTAGAGACAGCTGCATTCATGTTAAATAGGGCACCGTCTAAATCTGTTGAGATGACACCGTATGAACTGTGGTTTGGCAAGAAACCTAAGCTGTCGTTTCTTAGAAGTTTGGGGATGCGACGCTTATGTCAAAAGGCTTCAGCCTGATAAGCTCGAATCCAAAGCAGAGAAGTGCGTCTTCACAGGATACCCAAATTAAACTATTGGGTATACCTTCTACCACAGATCCGAAGGAAAAATCTTTGTTGCTAAGAATGGGTCCTTTCTAGAGAAGGAGTTTCTCTCAAAAGAAGTGAGTGGGAGGAAAGTAGAACTTGATGAGGTAGTTATACCTTCTCTCGAATTGGAAAGTAGTACATCAGAGAAAGCTATTCCCATGATGCCTACACCAACTAGAGAGGAAGCAAATGATGATGATCATGAAACTTCAGACGAAGTTACTACTGAACCTCATAGGTCGACCAGAACACGTTCCGCACCAGAGTGGTACGGTAATCCTATCCTGGAAGTCATGTTGTTGGACAACAGCGAACCTACGAACTATGAAGAAACTATGATGAGCCCAGATTCCGAAAAATGGCTTGAGGCCATGAAATCTGAGATAGGATCCATGTATGAGAACAAAGTGTGGACTTTGGTGGATTTGCCCAATGATCAGCAAGCCATAAAGAATAAATTGATCTTTAAGAGGAAGACGGACGCTAACGGTAATATCACTGTCTACAAAGCTCGACTTGTTGCAAATGGTTTTCGACAAGTTCAAGGGGTTGACTACGATGAGACTTTCTCACCTGTAGCGATGCTTAAGTCTATCCGAATCATGTTAGCAATTGCCGCATTTTATGATTATGAAATCTAGCAAATGGATGTCAAAAACTTGCATTCCTTAACGGGTTTCTTGAGGAAGAGTTGTATATGATGCAACCGGAAGTTTTTGTCGATCATAAAGGTGCTAACAAAGTGTGCAAGCTCCAGCGATCCATCTATGGACTAGTGCAAGCATCTCAGAGTTGGAATATACACTTTGATGAGTAGATCAAAGCATATGGTTTTATACAGAATTATGGTGAAGCCTGTATTTACAAGAAAGTGAGTGGGAGCTCTGTAGCATTTCTGATATTATATGTGGATGACATATTGCTAATTTGGAAATGATATAGAATTTCTGGATAGCATAAAAGGATACTTGAATAAGAATTTTTCAATGAAAGACCTCGGTGAAGCTACTTACATATTGGGCATCAAAATCTATAGAGATAGATCAAGACGCTTAATAGGACTTTCACAAAGCACATACCTTGACAAAGTTTTGAAAGAGTTCAAAATGGATCAGTCAAAGAAAGGGTTCTTGCCTGTATTCAAGGTGTGAAGTTGAGTAACACTCAAAGCCCGACCACGACAGAAGATAGAGAGAGAATGAAAGTCATTCCCTATGCCTCAGCGATATGTTCTATAAAGTATGCCATGTTGTGTACCAGATCTATTGTGTGCCTTGCCATGAGTCTAGCAAGGGGGTACAATAGTGATCCAGGAGTGGATCACTGGACAGCGGTCAAAATTATCCGTAGGTACCTAAATAGGACTAAGGAAATGTTTCTTGGTTATGGAGATGATAAAGAGTTCGTCGTAAAGGGTTATGTCGATGCAATCTTTGACACTGATCCGGATGACTCTGAGTCGCAAACTGGATACGTATTAAACGTGGGAGAAATTAGCTAGAGTAGCTCTGTGCAGAGCATTGTAGACATAGATATTTGTAAAGTACACACAGATCTGAATGTTGCAGACCCGTTGACTAAAAACCTCTCTCACAAGCAAAACATGATCACACCTCAGAACTCTTTGGGTGTTAATCACATGGCGATGTGAACTAGATTATTGACTCTAGTGAACTCTTTGGGTGTTAATCACATGGCGATGTGAACTAGATTATTGACTCTAGTGCAAGTGGGAGACTGATGGAAATATGCCCTAGAAGCAATAATAAAATGGTTATTATTATATTTCCTTAATCATGATAAAGGTTTATTATTCATGCTAGAATTGTATTGACTAGAAACTTAAATACATGTGTGGATACATAAACAAATATTGTGTCCCTGGTGAGCCTCTACTAGACTAGCTCGTTGATCAAAGATGGTTAAGGTTTCCTAACTATAGACATGAGTTGTCATTTGATAATGGGATCACATCATTAGGAGAATGATGTGATGCACAAGACCCAACCATTAGCATAGCATATGATCGTTCAGTTTATTGCTACTGCTTTCTTAATGTCAAATACATGTTCCTTCGACCATGAGATCATGCAACTCCCGGATACCGGAGGAATACCTTGTGTGCTATCAAACATCACAACATAACTAGGTGATCATAAAGATGCTCTACAGGTATCTCCGAAGGTGTTTGTTGAGTTGGCATAGATCGAGATTAGGATTTGTCATTCCGAGTATCGGAGAGGTATCTCTAGGCCCTCTTGGTAATACACATCAAAAGCTTGCAAGCCAATTACTAAGGAGTTAGTTATGATATGATGTATTATGGAATGAGTAAAGAGACTTGCCGGTAACGAGATTGAACTAGGTATGAAGATACCGACAATCGAATCTCGGGCAAGTAACATACCGATGGACAAAGGGAATTACGTATGTTGTCATAACGGTTCGACCAATAAAGATCTCCGTAGAATATGTAGGAGCCAATATAGGCATCCAGGTTCCGCTCTTGGTTATTGATCGGAGAGGTGTCTCGGTCATGTCTACATAGTTCTCGAACCCGTAGGGTCCGCACGCTTAATGTTCGTTGACGATATAGTGTTATATGAGTTATATAATTTGGTGACCAAATGTTGTTCGGAGTCCCGGATGAGACACGGACATGATGAGGAGTCTCGAAATGGTCGAGAGGTAAAGATTGATATATAGGACGATGGTATTCGGACACCGGAAGAGTTTCGGGATGCACCGGGTAGTCATCGTGTCACCGGAAGGGGTTCCGGACACCCCCGGTAGGTGTTATGGGCCTAATGGGCCAAGGGGGGATAGACCAGCCCACAGGGGGCTGGTGCGCTCCTCTCCCTGGCCGGCCGGCCCTAGGGAAGGAAAGGGGGAGGGCTAGCCCCTCCTGCCTTCCCCTTCTCATGGGAGAAAGGAAAGGGAGGGGGGCGCCTCCCTCCCCTGCCTTTCCCCCGCACGTAAACATGGCAGGGGGGCACGACTTGGGGCAGGACCCCAAGTGGGATTCGGCCCCACTTGGGGCACCTCCAGGCTGCCTCCTCCCTCCCCCCACCTATATATATGTGGGAGGGAGGTGCCTAGCAGAGACACAACATTGTCTTAGCCGTGTGCGGCGCCCCCCTCCACCGTTTACACCCCTGTCATATTTTCATAGTGCTTAGGCAAAGCCCTGCGGAGATAGCTTCACCATCACCGTCACCATGCCATCGTGCTGCCGAAACTCATCCACTACCTCGCCATATTGCTGGATCACGAAGGCGGAGGACGTCACCGAGCTCATCGTGTGCTGAACGTGGCGGTGTCGTACGTTTGGTACTTGATCGGTTGGAGCGCGAAGAAGTTCGACTACATCAACCGCGTTAACAAACGCTTCCGCTTACGGTCTACGAGGGTACGTAGACACACTCTCCCCTCTCGTTGCGTTGCATCTCCTTGGATAGATCTTGCGTGTGCGTAGATTTTTTTTGTTTTCCATGCAACGTTTCCCAACACAGCATCCTTCCTATTTTCACAATTTCCAGAGGCCCTTTACTAGTTATGTAATAATATTTATTATTAATAAAAAAATCGCTCTTTGGATCCCTGTTGTAGCTTGAGATATGTAACGTGGCATAAAATTGGAGTAGCAGCTCCTCATTCCAGTGCTCCTTGTCAATAACAAAGGGAAGCAGGCCAATGTCTCTAAAGCAATCTAGTGCTTCTTCCAAAAAGAGCAAGCCAACCACGGCATCACAGCAGAGGCACTTGTGAGGAAAAATCATGTCCTGGTTGTAAAGGATGCATGAGTAATAGCTTCACTGCAACGGGCTCTAGAATCTGTCGGAAGAAATCTTTGGCCTCTTGTAAGGATTCTTGGCCCTGTCTAAGAATGTGTTTTGCTCTCTGAAGTTTAGCACACTGAAGGAACTCACAGTTGTAGCAGTGCTGGGAAGCCTTGGCAATCTGGGTATTGGCTTCTGCCTTTGAGGCCTTTGCTCGACATGATATTCTTACAGAGGACCATTAAAAGGATCGAGAAGAGGTGTCTAGAGGGGGGGGGGTGATTAGACCCTCAACAAGCAAAAGTGGCAATTTTTAAGTTTTTCAAGTTGAGGTGGAGTTTTAGCACAAGATTAAGCATTCACAATACATTTCAAGCAAGCATGGCAAGAGTATGAGCAGCGGAAAGAGTAAAGCATGCTAATTGAAAGAAAGTAAAGGGATGGGATTGGAATGTTCAAATGCAATGTAGACACAGAGATTTTTGGCGTGGTTCAGATAGGTGGTGCTATCGTACATCCACGTTGATGGAGACTTCAACCCACAAAGGGTAACGGTTGCATGAGTCCACGGAGGGCTCCACCCACGAAGGGTCCACGAAGAAGCAACCTTGTCTATCCCACCATGGCCATTGCCCACGAAGGACTTGCCTCACTCGGGTAGATCTTCACGAAGTAGGCGATCTCCTTGCCCTTACAAACTTCTTGGTACAACTCCACAATCTTGTCGGAGGCTCCCAAGCGACACCTAACCAATCTAGGAGACACCACTCTCCAAAAGGTAATAGACGGTGTGTTGATGATGAACTCCTTGCTCTTGTGCTTCAAATGATAGTCTCCCCAACACTCAACTCTCTCTCATAGATTTGGCTTTAGTGGAAAGATGATTTGAGTGGAAAGCAACTTGGGGAAGGCTAGAGATCAAGATTCTTGTGGTAGGATTGGAATGTCTTGATCTCAACACATGAGTAGGTGGTTCTCTCTCAGAAAATGAGTAGTGGAAGTGTAGGCACGTTCTGATGGCTCTGTCTCAAATGGAGAAGGGGGTGGAGGGGTATATATAGCCTCCACACAAAATCCAACCGTTACACACATTTGACCCAACTCGGTCAGACCGAATAGAAGAACTCGGTGAGACCGATTCAGTTCAAAATGTGAACGTTAGGAATCTCGGTGGGACCGACTGGAACAACTCGGTGGGACCGATGTGCCAGGGCTAGGGCAAAACCTCATCTCGGTGAGACCAATTGCTTGAACTCGGTGAGATAGATTTCTGCAAACAGCAAACAAAGAGTTGGTCAAGCAAACTCGGTGGGACCGATTGCACATTTCAGTGAGACCAAAATAATTGCAACAGGTAACAAAGAGTGTGCAAGGCCATCTCGGTGAGACCGAGATCCATATCGGTGTGACCGAATCATCTAGGGTTTCTAGCAGTGGCTATGTCAAATGAAATTTTGATGAACTTCACTATGCTTAGTTCGAGAGTGTTGCATGGGATTGTGAGCAATCTTAATAGCACTCTCATTATCACAAAGCAATGGAACATGTTTCACATGTATCCCATAATCCTTAAGAGTTTGGGTCATCCAAAGTAATTGAGCACAACATGATCCGGCGGCAATGTATTCCGCTTCGGCGGTGGATAAGGATACTGAGTTTGGTTTCTTGGAGGACCAAGATACAAGAGATCTACCAAGAAATTGACAAGTACCCAAAGTGGACTTTATATCAACCTTGTCACCGGCATAGTCTGAATCAGAGTAGCCAACAAGATCAAAAGAAGACCTCTTAGGATACCAAATGCCAAAATTTGGTGTATGAATTAAGTATCTCACTATCCTTTTCACAGTCTTAAGATGACATTCTTTAGGGGCCGCTTGATATCGTGCACACATGCACACGCTTAGCATAACATCGGGATGGGAGGCACATAGATATAGCAATGATCCAATCATAGAGCGGTAAACCTTTTGGTCAACCGGTTTGCCATCCTTAGTCAAGTCAAGGTGTCCACTAGTAGGCATGGGTGTTTTCATACCTTTGCTTTCTTGCATGTTGAACTTCTTGAATAGGTCCTTGGTATACTTTGTTTGAGAAACAAAGGTACGTTCCTTAGTTTGCTTGATTTGCAAACCAAGAAAGAATTTGAGTTCACTCATCATAGACATCTCAAACTTCTCCGACATTAGCCTTCCAAACTTTTCACTAAAATGAGGGTTAGTCGAACCAAATATGATATCATCCACATAGATTTGGCACACAAATAATTCACCATTAACCCTTTTAGTAAAAAGTGTAGAATCAATCTTCCCAATTTCAAAGCCTTTTTCAATAAGAAACTTGGTCAAGCATTTATACCATGCTCTAGGAGCTTGTTTAAGACCATAAATAGCTTTGTGAAGTTTGTAAACATGATTAGGTTTCTTGGGATTAACAAAGCCGGGAGGTTGTTTAACATAGACTTCCTCCTCAATTTCTCCATTTAGAAAGGCACTTTTAATGTCCATTTGGTATAGAGTGATATCATGGTGATTGGCACAAGCAAGTAAGATGCGTATAGACTCAAGTCTAGCAACGGGGGCATATGTCTCACCATAGTCCATACCTTCGACTTATTGTGATTGGCACAAGAAAGGCACTTTGAAGATCTTTTGGACCTGCGATTTATCATCAAGAAAGAACACCCACGTAAATCTTGAAAAGTCGTCAACAATGACCAAACCGAACGAGTTACCACCGAGACCCTTGTAGGCGTTGGGACCAAAAAGATCCATATGAAGTAGCTCAAGCGGTCTCCTCATGGTCATGATGTTCTTTACGGGATGACTTCCTCCAACCTGTTTTCCTGCTTGAAAAGCACTGCAAAGTCTATCCTTGTCAAATATGACATCTTTAACACCAAGGATATGATCACCTTTAATAAGCTTATCAAGATTTTGCATGCCCACATGACCTAACCTTCTATGCCACAACCAACCTTTAGAAGATTTAGCAATTAAGCAAGTATGAGGTTGAGCATTTTTAGTGAAATCAACAATGTATAGATCACCTCTACGTATACCGGTAAAGACCATATTATGATTATCTCTTCGAAACACTTGGCAATCTACTTCAGTAACTAGAACATTGAAACCAAAATCGGCTAGTCTAGATACGAAAAGTAAATTGTAGCCACTTGAGGAGAACCGTCTCCGGGCTTGCCTACGATGAAGTAGTGCAGGAATAGCACCGGCGTGGTGACACTGTGCTACTTGAGGAGAACCGTCTCCGGGCTGCTACGCGTGCTACACGCTACCAGCAAGCCCTGCGTCACTATCACAGCCGCAGGGTTCATGCCCGAAGCTTTGAGGAAGGCAACCTTGTCCTTAGGCATGTTTAGTCCACCAAGGGTGTAAACCAGTTGACACCGAAGTGGGAAGGCCCTTACTGGGTAGTACGAGTCACCAGACCTGGTGCAGTCCGTTTGGAGACCGAAGATGTCATTCAGTTGCAAAACTCATCGAACATTGAGCATCTCCATAAGTTCTACCCGTAAGGCGCGGCTGTCGGGCCCTGCCCGGCAACCACCCTTTTGTACAAGCCTTGCCGATGTTGCATGTAACCCTTTATACAATGCCAGGCGCAGACCCTGAGCAACAGATGAATAAACGAAGTGCTGGGGGGCCCCCGACAAGATTGCTTGCATGCATAAGTGTCGGTGTACTAAGTATTGGGCCATTAGTACCCCGTACTTGTGCACGGGCAATTGTAGCCATACTCGCGGCAAGGCTTGTCGGGGAACAGCTCGAGGTTGACTCAGGCCACCAAAGAAACCCTCAAGTCAAAGATCTGAGGATCAGCAGATAAGAAGAGCTGGAATCCGAAGGCCAGCTTCCCCGGCAAGATCTTGCCGGGGTGGCCTGCGAAGCCCGGCAAGATTCGGCGCCCGGCAAGGCTCGGCGCCCGGCAAGATTCAGCACCCGGCAAGATTTTGTTGCTGTGCCACCGCTCTGGCACAGCAACAAACCCGACATTCTGGGTCCTTCTTTGGATGCGTGGTGATGCGCCAGTGGAGGAGAGCTTAAGCGGTGCTGATGGGATCGCCCCTTTTTCCATCCCCAAGTAAGTGAGGACACCTAGACGGACACCTCATGGTGCATTAAATGCGTTCGTCCTAATCCGTCAGGGGTTAGGTATGATGACCCTGTAGCTACATTACACCTCAATGTATGTACATTTTGCCACTGTGGTGACCCCTTTGTGATATAAAAGGAGGACCAAGGCAACTGCTACAGGGAGGAAGGATCTTCTGGCCCATTCTGCATGCGTAGCTGCTCTTTGAACGTACTGTTCACTGCGAGCGCTCCTGGAACCTGGGCTCAAGAACACCGATAATAAAACAAGGAAGGAGTAGGGTTTTACGCTAATTAGCGGCCCAAACCTGGGTAAAATCGCCCCGCGTCAATTGTTGGTTCTGCTCTTTGCGCATACCTCTCCCCCTGTCGAATCGTAAAGGGATTCTTCGAGGGTCCCATAGGTGTCGCACGCCGACATCTTTGGCGCGCCAGGTAGGGGGATTGTAGGTTGTGTGAACCTGATCTAGTGATCGGTGCCTTAGTTTCTTCATCGTCTTCATCATCATGCCACACAAGAAGAAGAGCGCTGCGATGGCGCAACCATCCACGTCCATTTTGCCTATGCCTTCGCATACGGGTGATGGCGTGGGTGCAGAAGGAAGAGGATTAGAGCTTCGACGGCATTCCAGTGATCCAAGCCAGGCGAGCGGTGTCGTTCGCAGTGGCAGTGACAACCCACACGCCGCTGGATCCAGAGACGGAGCTGTGTTGCCTACGAGTGGCACAACGAATTCCAGAGATCAGAGGACGCCTTCTGGAGCTCCCGCGCCGGCGCAAGCGTCACGGTCTACCCAGGTCGTGCACGACGAGCGACGTCATGGCGCTGGTGGTTCAGGGCGTCCCCATGAAAAGATTTCTGCGCATCGATCCCAAGATGCGCGAGCCCAGCATGCACACCGAGCTGCGGGCGGAGGTGGCGCGCGGTCGCGTGACCGTGACGGTGCTCCTTCTAACATGGCTAGGAGTCAGAGCACCTCACGTACCTCGCACCTGTCACCGCCGCCTACACCAGCGGAAGCCTTGGCACGTGCGCAGCTGCTCCTCGATTTCCCTCCTGCTCCGGAGAAGATGGAGGAGTGGCGAGCTACTATCCAGAGCCTTATCGGCTTCGCCAACAAAGATGGACCACAAGAGATAGGGCCCTCACAGCGAAGGCCCGTCGATTCGGCGCGAGCCGATGTGGAGAAAACCGGAGGTGGTGCAACCACGGTGCACTCCCCTCCACGACACCAGCGGTGGGCGACAACCCAGCAGGTCGATCGCTGTAATGATTATTCCACGGCGTCGTCCGATCCATGGATGCGCCGCGACCAGCGTCAAGTTCTCCAGGAACGAGGCAAAGAGGACGCTCGAACTACCATCGAGCAGCGACGGGAAGCGCGCTATCAGTCTGATAAGCGCGCAGGGCCGGCTATCGACGAGCCTGCGCCGGGGGACGCAGGAGACTTGCGTTATGAGGTAGGGACTCCAGCGTTTACCCATGAGCTGCGGCAAGTCCAGTGGCCCAATTCCCGAACCTTCAAGCCAGAGGTCCCGGAGAAATATGACGGCAAGACTCATCCCTCGGAGTTCTTGAGCATCTACACCATTGCGGTACAGGCTGCCGGGGGCCGAGATGACAAGATACTTGCCAACTACTTCCCGTTGGTGCTCAAACCCAACGTCAGGTCATGGTTGATGCATCTGCCGGAGAATTCTATTTCTTCTTGGTCAGATATGTGCCATCAGTTTGTTGGCGCCTTTGTTGGAGGCCACCAAGCTCCTGGCCAAGAGAGTGATTTGCATATCATCCCTCAGAAGGAGGGCAAATCCCTGCGCAAGTTTATCCAGAGATTCAGCCGGGTGCAGTACAATATTCCTGACGTTCACCCTACCGCTGTTGTTAGCGCGTTTCATCAGAACGTGCGTAACCGCAAAATGCGGGAAGAGCTGGCAATGAACAAAGTCAGGAGTATCGCCGAGCTTTACGCTTTGGCCGACAAATGCGCTCGAGCTGAAGAGGGGAGGAAACTCCCTGGCGAGGCTGTTGGCGCGGGGGGCGAATCGAAAGATGAAGACGCTGCGACCCCGTCAAGGAAAGGCCGGCGGCGGAACAAGAAACGCAGAGGCAAGGCCGTGCTTGCTATCGAGGAATCCGGCAACCCCGGCGCTGCCAAGAAGGCCAAGGTTGACGACCCTGGCAAGGAACTTGCCGGGTGCCCTTCCTGTCAGGCCTTGGCGGCAGCCGACAAGTTGGAAAGCTCCGGCAAGCAGTATTGCAAGATCCATCGCACCAAGGGCCACAATCTCCAAAACTGCCGGCAAGTTGAACAGCTTGCCGAGAAATAGAGGGCTGAGTATGAAAGGCGAGATAAGGAGAAGGCCCATGATGGTGCTGACGGATCCGGCAAGAAGCGCGGTGGCAGAGGGGGTCGCCGTGGCAAGGCCAAGCAACAGAGGGAGAGGCCCGCTCGAGGCCGAGACAAGGAAGAAGATGATGACGAAGAAGATGATGAGTCTAGTGAGCAAGAATTCTAGAAAGCTACAGAGGCCATGTGTATCGATGGGGGCGCCTCGTTGCATTCTTCTCACCGTCGACTCAAACAGTGGGTGCGGGAAGTCAATGCAACAGAGCCGTCACCAGATGCATGTAAGCCCCTGAAGTGGTCCAACACGCCTATCATTTTCGACGCCAAGGATCACCCTGATCGCACGACCGCGGTCGGGTGCTTGCCATTGTTGGTCTCACCAACAATCTGCAACCTCAAGGTGACGAAAATGCTAGTTGACAGTGGGGCCGAGCTAAACCTAATCTCACCAGATGTGCTCAAGAGGCTTCAAATTCCTGATGAAGATCTCACAGAAACGGGCACGTTTCAAGGGGTCAATCCAGGAAGATCCCAGCCAAAGGGCAAGATTACGCTACCGGTGACATTTGGTAGCGAGCTCAACTACAGGACCGAGAAGGTAGTGTGTGATGTCGCCAAGATCCCCATGTCATACAATGGGATCCTTGGTCGGCCAGCGCTGGCTAAGTTCATGGCGGCATCACACTACGCTTATAATGTTTTGAAGATGCCCGGGCCGTTGAGTTTCATTACTATCCATTCCGATAAGAAGGATGCGCTCATCTGTGCTGACCAACTCTACCGGGAAGCATTTGCAGCACCTGCCGTCAAGGCATCTGCTCCTGCCGCTGGAACTCCCGGGGGGAAGAAGAAGACCGGCGAGAATCTTGGCGCAAACTCCGGTAAGCGCGCCTCCTCGGAGTGCTACGCTTTCGTCGAGGATGCACCAGAGAGTTCAACCGGCAAGAACAAGAAATCCAAGGCTGCTCCACCAGAGACCAAGAAGGTGCCCGTCAGGGAGGACGGAACGGGAGGAACTTTCACCATAAGCTCCACCCTAGATGACAAATAGGAAAGCGCGCTCGTTGCCTTCCTGCGGGCGAATGTCGACGTGTTTGCATGGCAACCGTCTGACATCCCCGGTGTTCCCAGGGAGGTAATTGAGCACCACCTTGCTGTCTGTCCTCACGTGCGGCCCATCAAGCAGAGGGTCAGGAAGCAAGCCTTGGAGCGGCAAGAATTCATTGCCGAGGAAATCAGAAAGCTGGAGGCGGCAGGATTGGTCAGAGGAGTGCTTCATCCAACCTGGTTGGCCAATCCGGTTGTAGTGCGCAAAGCGAATGGGAAATGGAGGCTCTGTATCGATTATACAGATATCAATAAAGTCTGTCCAAAAGATCCCTTTCCCTTGCCGCGCATCGACCAGATTGTGGATTCCACCACTGGTTGTGATCTCCTGTCCTTCCTTGATGCCTACTCAGGGTATCATCAGATCTTCATGGCGAAAGAAGATGAAGAAAAGACCGCATTTATCACCCCATGTGGTACGTATTGTTTTATACGAATGCCTTTCAGGTTGAAAAGTGCTGGTTCTACATTTGCGAGAGCGGTCCAAATCGGTTTTGAGCCTCAACTCCATAGAAATATGGAGGCATACATGGATGACATAGTGGTCAAAACCAAGGACAAAGCGACGCTCATACAAGATTTAGAAGAAACATTTGCAAATCTGCGCAAGATCAACTTAAAGCACAATCCTGAGAAGTGCGTGTTTGGTGTTCCTTCCGGCAAGCTCCTCGGATTCTTTGTATCTTGTCGGGGAATCGAAGCGAACCCCGACAAGATCAAAGCTATTGAGCAGATTGAAGCGCCAAGACGCGTCAAGGATGTCCGTCGTCTTGCCGGCTGTGTTGCTGCTCTAAGCAGGTTTATTTCCAAATCTGCTGAGCGCGCCCTGCCCTTTTTCCAAATTTTGAAAAAGGCAGGTCCGATGAAATGGACTCCGAAGGCGGAGGCTGTGCTGCAAGATTTGAAGAAATACCTTTCTTCTCCGCCGACGCTAGTCGCGCCTAAACCACGAGAGCCGTTGCTGCTATATTTGGCAGCAACAAATCAAGTGGTTAGTGCTGCGTTAGTGGCGCAGAGAGAAGCTGATGAGGGAGCGACACCAGCGGCAGGACCATCAGGTGACGTGGCAGGATCTTCCCCGATAAGGGTTGATCCCGGCAAGACAAGATCTGTGCAGTCAGAAGAATCATTGTAGAAGAAAAAGGTGGTGCAGCGCCCAGTTTATTTTGTTAGCTCTCTTTTACAAGGAGCTAGGTCAAGATATTCTGGCGTGCAGAAGTTGCTTTTCGGCCTCCTTATGGCCTCGAGGAAGGTGCGCCATTATTTTCAAGCACATGAAATCACCGTCGTCACTCGCTTTCCATTGCAGCCGATTTTGCAAAATCCAGAAGCAACCGGCAGGATTGTGGAGTGGGCGTTGGAGTTGTCGAGCTTTGGTCTCAAGTTTGAAAGCACTTCGACAATTCAGAGCAGGGCCTTGGCAGAGTTCATTGCGGAATGGACCCCAACGCCGGACGAGGAGGTTCAAGAAACAATTCTCCCCGGCAAGGAAATTGACCAACAATGGGTTATGTACTTTGACGGGGCTTTTTCGCTGCAAGGCGCCGGTGCTGGCATGCTACTTGTCGCACCCACCGGAGAGCACCTCAAGTACGTAGTCCAAATGCATTTTCCCTGGGAGAGTTCGACGAACAACACTGCGGAGTACGAGGGCTTGCTTGCCGGTCTCAGGATCGAGGCAGACTTGGGTATCAAAAAGGTCGTCATCAGAGGCGATTCACAGCTTGTCGTCAGGCAAGTTAATAAGAGTTATCAGAGTCCATTGATGCAAGCCTACGTGCATGAAGTGAGAAAAATGGAAGAGCACTTTGACGGTCTACAAATGAAGCACATCCCTTGTGCCGAGAACAGTATTGCTGACGACCTATCAAAGCGCGCTGCTCTCAAGTTGCCTGTGGAACCAGGAACTTTTGTGCTCCATTTAACTCAACCATCCGTGGCGCCATCAATGCGGCAAGAAAAGAGAAGAAAGCTGAATTCTGATCAGTACTTCCCGGCAGAGCTCCCGGGAGCCGCCGGCAAGGAAGTTGCCGTGATCAACGGCATGCCTGCCGGGGAACAACAGGCTCCAGCAGGGGCTCAGGCCCTTGCCGTCGAGACAAACATTCCCCCGGCAGAGGAGGTGCCTTTAGTCCTAGCTGTCGAGCCCAGGCTCCAGCATGGGCACAGCACATTGTCCATTTCCTTCAAATAGGAGAACTCCCGGAGGAACTGGAAGAAGCGGAAAGAGTAGCCCGTCGGTCTGTTATGTACAAGTTTGTCGATGACGTCTTGTACAGAAAGAGACCAAATGGTGTGAAATTGAAGTGCATTCCTCGGGAGGATGGACTAGAGCTGTTGGCAGAAATACATGGAGGCATATATAGATCTCACATAGGATCAAGAGCACTTGTCGGGAAAGCATTCCGGCATGGTTTCTTTTGGCCCACTGCTCTCCAGGATGCAACGGCACTAGTAACTAAGTGTGAAGCGTGCCAGTTTCATTCAAAGAAATCGCATCAACCAGCTCAAGTTCTTCAGACAATCCCTCTCTCCTGGCCATTTTCGGTCTGGGGGCTCGACATCCTTGGCCCTTTCCCCCGTGCTACCGGGGGCTTTGAGTACTTGTACGTTGCTATCGACAAGTTCACAAAGTGGCCAGAGGTGGAAGCAGTGAGGAAGGTGACAGCACAATCAGCCGTCAAGTTCTTTAAAGGGATAGTTTGCCATTTCGGTGTGCCCAACAGGATCATCACTGACAACGGCACGCAATTCACAAGTCGCACCTTCATGCAGTACGTCCAAGACATTGGCGGCAAAATTTGTTTTGCCTCTGTTGCTCACCCGAGAAGCAACGGCCAAGCGGAGAGGGCCAATGCTAAAGTGCTGCGCGGTCTCAGGACCAGAACCTTTGACAGGCTGAAAAAGTGCGGAAGACGCTGGATTGATGAGTTGCCGGCGGTTCTTTGGTCAATCAGAACGACACCAAATCGAGCCACCGGCCAGACACCCTTCGCTCTGGTCTACGGAGCGGAAGCAGTTCTCCCCACGGAACTCACGTACGGATCACCTCGAGTGCTCGCTTATGATGAGCTTGAGCAAGAGCAGCTGCGGCAAGATGACGCTGTGCTCCTTGAGGAGAATCGTCTTCAGGCTGCTGTGCGAGCTGCACACTACCAGCAAGCTTTGCGCCGCTACCATAGCCGTAAAGTTCATGCCCGAAGCCTTGAGGAAGGTGACCTTGTTCTTCGACGGATTCAGTCCGCCAAGAATTCAAACAAATTGACGCCAAAGTGGGAAGGCCCTTATCGGGTAGTATGATTCACCAGGCCCGGCGCTGTCCGCCTGGAGACCGAAGATGGCGTTCCAGTGAGTAATTCCTGGAGTATCGAACATCTTCGCAAGTTCTACCCATAAGGCGCGGTTGCCGGGGGCCCCCGGCAACCCCCTTTTGTACAAGTCTTGCCGGCAAGGCATATAATCCTTTGTACAAAGCCAGGTGCAGGCCTTGAGCACAGATGAATAAATTTAAGTGTTGCGCATTTCCTTATTGATTTCCATGTTCATATATATATATGCATGTGTGTCTAGGATGTTGTATGACACTTACTCCCGGTAAGTTCTAACGAACCGCCAACGTTTCATATCTTTATTTTCTCTTCTTCTTTTTTCTCAAAAGACAGAAGGATTCCTCGCGTGCACATTTGCCGGGGGGGGGGGAAGGGAGATATGAGTACCAGTTGGTGACGTTCAGAATTGACGCTTGCCGGAGGAAGGACAGCGACAGAAAGCTAAGTTCTAAAACTTAGAACAAGTTTCCTTTATTGCAAAGTTATTTCCTTAGACGATTTCGACTTTTGTATGGAAAATCTGCACGCGAAGGAACCCTTGCTGTAATCGGTTGCGCCCTTATTTTGTTTCGAGTCCACTCAACAATTTAAGTGGCTACACTGAGAACGCCAAGGAGTCTTGCCGGCCGCTGCGCCTCCAGCAGGCTGCTGAAGTCCCGCACCCAGCGCTCGCGGCAGGTTGCGCGCCGGCAAGTTTTTCAGTAAGTGTAGGGTGAACTCCATACATAAAGGAATCAGACAAGGGAGATAGCATGCATGTACCCAAACATAAGCAAGTTATATTACATTAATAAGTTGCCGCAGTTCTAACTTAAGACTTAATTGTCTTTGGCATGGAATGACGACGGCAAGAAGAGGTGGAGCAGTTAATCTCTTTGCTGGCCTTCGATCCTTTTGATTGAATCCACCTTCTCAAGGATAGGCGTGACAAGCTCTTCAAGCGCCTCGAGATTTGCGTCCTTTGGCAGGTGGCCAAGCACATTGGAGAGGTCGAGGCCAGGATTGTTATGCACCACCTTGATAAGTACCTTGCGGAGGACGGCCCGGCAAAGCCGGCGGGACTCGTTGGCCAATTGGGTCGCCCGGTTAGACTGAAGCAACTTCAGGGCATCAATGATGCTCTCGAAGAACATCGTCAACCTGGCACTCGAAGATATCCTTTCCTCGGAAGAATACCTGAAGTTTGACAAGCCCATAGTTGATAGTTCTGCCGTGAGCTTCTCCGCAGCGTCGATGAGACGTCCAGTCCAGATTTTCACCCCCTTCTCGTAATCAACTTGGGCGGTGGCAGCGCTCTTGAGCAGGTTCCTCTCTTCCTGGAGATCTTTGAGCAGGGCCTTCTCGCGGGCCCTGCCGGCCCTGAGAGACTTCTCTAACGTGGTCAGCTTCAATTCCAGAACAGCAATAGCATCATTTGCTGAGGAGAGCTACTTGGTCTTGTTAGACATGGCAACTTGCATCTCCGCCAGGGTGTGGAGGGTTTTTTCCCTATCACCTTTGAGCGTCGAGAGCTCCTTGCCGTGTTCTTCGAGATCCACTTCCAGTTTCTTTACTTTGTCGCTCAGTTCATTCTTGGCGGCCTCTGCAGCCTCGGCAGCATCGACGGCCTCCTTGAGCTTACCGGCGTGATCTACAGTTAGAGCTTCGAGCGCCTCTTTGTGCTTCTACTCCAGCTCCTGGGTCCGCCGCAAGACAAGCTTCTCGATATCTTTGTCTTTGCTGCGAAGGTTGGTGGCGAGCGCTTGTTCACGAGCGACAAGGTCTTCCTCGTGAACATCAAGCGCAATGCGACGCCCCGTCAGGAGAGCATCTTCAGCAGCAATTCTTTGCGTAGCTTCCTCTTGCGCCTTCTCCATGTCAGATTGTTTCAGGAGGATTTCTGTCCACTGTTGGCTCACTTGTTCCCGGCCGGCAGTCAACTGTTGGAGGGCCTCGGCGTACCAGACTTGCATTTGTTCGACGCGCCTCTGAAAATCTGCTTCGGCCGCCTCGACAACTGCCATTCTGGAATCCGCTTTCTCTTTCCGGGCGCGGTGGAGAGCCTGGAGCTTGCGGAAATTTTTGCCCATGGCCTGAAGGAGCTGATCCTCTTCAGACTTGCCGCTGCTAGTGCTTGGATCATCAACAACCTCGAGCCCGGCAGCAGCGATAATTTCTTCATCAAAGACTTCCCCTTCGGTCGGTGCCCCAATGCTTGCCGTCCCTGGCAAGTTGACAAACAGGTTCTCGCCAACTTTGAGATATTTGCTGGATGAGGGGACTTCAGATGTTGACGGTTGATCCTCAACAACTGCCTCACCAGTAGCAGGGGGCTCCGTGGCTGGCGTAGCGCTTGGCGCTCCTGCGGCAGGAATGCCGTCAGTACGGTCACCAGCCTCCTTGCCGTCCTCTTTAGTAGACTGTCGGTGTAATAAACAGGGGGGTGTTCACTACCCCTGGACACGCACCGGCAAGTCGCAGCCTCCAGGCGGGAAGGACATGGCAGAGGAGGAATCCACCCAAGAGTACATTCGAAGCCCGGTTTCCGGCAAGGTCTACTTGCCGGGAATGGGTCCACGCAACGCCGGCAAGGCAGAGCTGGCAAGACAAGACTCCAGGCGGATCGACCAGAAGATCAAGTCTACTACTGCCGGCGAGATCAGGGCCGGCAAGCTCAGGACTCGACAAGACTAAAGATAAGGCCCCGGCAAGGTTCTTGCCGGGATGACCAGCTGAACCCGGCAAGGCTTGCCGGGGGACAGCTAGACTGGAGACAAGGCCCCGACAAGGTTCTTGCCGGGATGACCAGCTGAGCCCGGCAAGGTTCCTGCCCGACAAGGTTATGCCACTATGCTGCTGCTCCAGTGCGGCCGCCAGCATGGCACTCTGGACCCTTCTCCAGGCATGCATGGCAGAGCACTGTGCCAAGCGGCGCTGATAGGATGGCCCCTTTTCCCATCCCCAAGAAGCTAAGGGACACCTAGACAGAGCATTTAATGCGCTTGTCCTGACCCGTCAGTGATAAGCATGTAAATGCTGTAGCAGAGTACTTGCCGCGGAAAGGTACTTGCCCCGGCAAGTCATTGGCTGCGGCAAGATATTGGCTGCGGCAAGATAGCAGCTGCGGCAAGGTACTTGCCCCGGCAAGGTACTTGCCCCGGCAAGTTACCTTGCGCGGCAAGCTATGGGTTGCGGCAAGCTGTCAGGTGCGGCAAGGTCTTGCCGCGGCAAGCGTTACTGTACCACTGTGCTGCTCCGGTGCCTCTGCCAGCGTGGCGCTCTGGGTCCTTCCAAGCGTGTGTGGCAGGGCACTGTGTAGACGGCGGTACACTGTAGTTAGCGGTGCAGGAGCAGGTGGGATAGGCTTTTCCCACGCCCAAGACGTCCGGGTACATGTATCTGGACAACAAAGGCATGGGCATTTAATGCCCTTGTCCCCTGCCGTCAGTGGTAGGTAGGACATGTCATCCTGGTAATAATGGCCTTACTGTAGCAACTTTCCACCTCTACCTTTACTGTTTGCCACCTGTTGGTGACCCCTTTGTGCGTATAAAAGGAGGCCCATAGGCAACGTGGAGAGGGAGAGGAACTGGGAGATGGAGAACTCCAGTATTGTACGCAGCTACTCGGTACTGTAGCGCTCCTGGAGCTAGAACAATCATACAGATAATAAACCAAAAAGCAGGAGTAGGGTTTTACGCATCCGTGCGGCCCGAACCTGGGTAAATCTCTCTCGTGCACTGCCGTGTTCTTCGCTAGATTTGCTCTTCGTGCGACCGTCTCTCCCTGCCGAACGGAAAGGGGTCCTTCCCTGGGTCCCATAGGTGATCGCGGATTCGTCCCCGACATCTTTGGCGCGCCAGGTAGGGGGTGAGGGGCTGCGCGAACCTGATCTGGCGATCAGCGCGGCAGTTTCTTCATCATCTTCACTGCCATAGCGTCCAAGAAGAAGAGCCTGAACCTTCGCAAAAAGCTAAGTTTTAAAGCTTTAATTACTTTCTGCTGTTAAGTCTTATCCTGGACGATATTTTTGTGCATAACCTGTGCGCGAAGGAGCGCTCCTGAAATATTCTGCGCTCCTGGTTGTTTTGGGTCCGCCCAACAATGCAGACGCAGCTGCGATTGTTTCTAAGGCGTTAAGCTCCCGAAGAGGCGGCGTTCTTGATAGGCTGCTGAACAGGACCCGATCCTAAGCGCCATCGACCGGAACGTGCGCATTCGGGGAGTATTCCGGCAAGCGTGGGGGGCTCACTGTGCAAAAATGCAGTCGTTTAAGGAGAAGGACTTAGCGAGTTTTACTCTAAGGTTCCTGCGTAAACCCGTATGCTGAGGAGCCTTCCCGGGGCTAGTCGCGCTCCTAGTTGCCTCGAGTCCACTCGGCAACCTGAGCAGCTGCGCCAGAGCCGGGAAGGTAATCCTTTTCGGGAGGCGGCGTTCCCGGCAAGCTGCTAAGGATCCGTTCCTCAAAGCACTGCTGACTGGATCGTGCGCACCGGAAAGTGTTCCGGCAAGCAAGGGAATATTCAGCAGGAGTCAAGATTGCAGCGAATCCGACATTAACCAGAAGCTAATCAACTTGTTGTGCTCAAACGCTGTTGTGGCATTTCATGCCCAGTCAGTGTTGCAGGAACACGCATGGAAGGCGAGCTCGGGGGCTGGCAACGCCCCAGAGAGTAACCCCCTGAAGAGCCTCCCCGGCAACAAGCTTGCCGGAAGCTGGCGTTGAGAACGTCAAGGTTCTCCGCCAGAGTCAAGAGCCTCCCCGGCAACAAGCTTGCCGGAAGCTGGCGTTGAGAACGTCAAGGTTCTCCACCAGAGTCAAGAGCCACCCCGGCAACAAGCTTGCCGGAAGCTGGCTTTGAGAACGTCAAGGTTCTCCGCCAGAGTCAAGAGCCTCCCCGGCAACAAGCTTGCCGGAAGCTGGCGTTGAGAACGTCAAGGTTCTCTGCCAGAGTCAAGAGCCTTCCCGGCAACCCCTTGCCGGAAGCTGGCGTCGAGAACGTCAAAGTTCTCCGCCAGAGTTAAGAGCCACCCTTGCCGGGGGATCCGACAACCACTCTTTGAGCAAGAAACAAGCTCGGGGGCTAGCGGCGCCCTAGCAGAAAAAGCTAAGTTGCACAGATTTTTTTGGCAATTGCATTCATTTTACTGTCCTCACTCGTTTCTTACACCTACACGCGAAGGAGCCTTCTCGGGGCTAGTTGCGCTCCTAGTCGCCTCGAGTCCGCTCGGCGATGTGAGCAGCTGCACCAGAACCGGGAAGGTAAACCTTTCCGGGAGGCGGCGTTCCCGGTGAGCTGCTAAAGACCCGATCCCCAAGCGCCGCTGCCTGGAGCGTGCGCACTGGAAAGCTTTCCAGCAAGCGTGGGTCGTCTTGATTGATTCCTCGTTCTCGTATATCGACCTACACGCGAAAGGACCTTGCCGTGGTTAGTCCGCGCTCTGGTTTCGCCTCGAGTCCGCTCGGCAAACTTAGCAGCTGCGTTCTGGCCCGGCAAGTCGCCTTGTCGGCGGCGGCGTTTCCAGCAGGCTGCTAAAGACCCGCACCTAGCGCTCGTGGCAAGCGTGCGCACCGGCAGGGTTTCCAGACAGCGTAGGGTACAAGATACGTGCAAGGACGGAATCAATCAAGGGGGAAGCATGCATTCATTTAGCATGAAGGAATATCTCTTGTGCCATAAAGCTTGGCCTAATCAAGGTAAATTGTTTCTTTATGCGTGCCATTGCAGCAACAGGGTTGCGACCTCCAGGCAGGAGGAACGGCAGGGAACAGATCTACATGTTGCCGGTGTGCGTCGTTGGGCCTAGCCCGGACAACCACTGTGCACGCCTGTACGGCCCAGGCCCGGGGGCCCCTGTCGGTGTAATAAACAGGGGGGTGTTCACTACCCCTGGACACGCACCGGCAAGTCGTAGCCTCCAGGCGGGAAGGACATGGCAGAGGAGGAATCCACCCAAGAGTACATTCGAAGCCCGGTTCCCGGCAAGGTCTACTTGCCGGGAATGGGTCCACGCAACGCCGGCAAGGCAGAGCTGGCAAGACAAGACTCCAGGCGGATCGACCAGAAGATCAAGTCTACTACTGCCGGCGAGATCAGGGCCGGCAAGCTCAGGACTCGACAAGACTAAAGATAAGGCCCCGGCAAGGTTCTTGCCATGATGACCAGCTGAACCCGGCAAGGCTTGCCGGGGGACAGCTAGACTGGAGACAAGGCCCCGACAAGGTTCTTGCCGGGATGACCAGCTGAGCCCGGCAAGGTTCCTGCCCGGCAAGGTTATGCCACTATGCTGCTGCTCCAGTGCGGCCGCCAGCATGGCACTCTGGACCCTTCTCCAGGCATGCGTGGCAGAGCACTGTGCCAAGCGGCGCTGATAGGATGGCCCCTTTTCCCATTCCCAAGAAGCTAAGGGACACCTAGACAGAGCATTTAATGCGCTTGTCCTGACCCGTCAGTGATAAGCATGTAAATGCTGTAGCAGAGTACTTGCCGCGGCAAGGTACTTGCCCCGGCAAGTCATTGGCTGCGGCAAGATATTGGCTGCGGCAAGATAGCAGCTGCGGCAAGGTACTTGCCCTGGCAAGTTACCTTGCGCGGCAAGCTATGGGTTGCGGCAAGCTGTCAGGTGCGGCAAGGTCTTGCCGCGGCAAGCGTTACTGTACCACTGTGCTACTGTGCTGCTCCGGTGCCTCTGCCAGCATGGCGCTCTGGGTCCTTCCAAGCGTGTGTGGCAGGGCACTGTGTAGACGGCGGTACACTGTAGTTAGCGGTGCAGGAGCAGGTGGGATAGGCTTTTCCCACGCCCAAGACGTCCGGGTACATGTATCTGGACAGCAAAGGCATGGGCATTTAATGCCCTTGTCCCCTGCCGTCAGTGGTAGGTAGGACATGTCATCCTGGTAATAATGGCCTTACTGTAGCAACTTTCCACCTCTACCTTTACTGTTTGCCACCTGTTGGTGACCCCTTTGTGCGTATAAAAGGAGGCCCATAGGCAACGTGGAGAGGGAGAGGAACTAGGAGATGGAGAACTCCAGTATTGTACGCAGCTACTCGGTACTGTAGCGCTCCTGGAGCTAGAACAATCATACAGATAATAAACCAAAAAGCAGGAGTAGGGTTTTACGCATCCATGCGGCCCGAACCTGGGTAAATCTCTCTCGTGCACTGTCGTGTTCTTCGCTAGATTTGCTCTTCGTGCGACCGTCTCTCCCTGCCGAACGGAAAGGGGTCCTTCCCTGGGTCCCATAGGTGATCGCGGATTCGTCCCCGACATAGACTCCTTGGCGGGTTCCTCCTGTGCAGTCTCGGCGGCCTCCTCGACAAAAGCACCGCCGGCTTCTACGGTGGCATCCGTGGCGGCCTCGCTGGCAGCGATCTTGTCGGCTTCGGCGGCAACATCCCTGGCGGTCTCCTCAATGACAGCGTCGATGTCCAAGTCTTCCATCTCAGGGAATTCTAAAGGACAAAGGGGGAGAAACAGAATGAGATCAAGATCGAAGATTGAGAAGACAAAAGAAAGAGAGATAAAGGAAAGAATAGCAAGCACGCTGAGGCAATTGGTTACCTGCATCGGGCTGTTGAGAGGTGGCCTCGCCCCTCCCGGCAACCTCGGTTGCCGGGGGTAAGATGCTAGCATCCATGGTTGTTGGCTCCTCCTCAACCAAGACAAGCTCATCGGTGTGATCACTTGCCGGGGACGCGCTTGTGGGCGATGTGGTTGACAGAGGTGGCGCGACGAGGGTATCTCCTGATAACTCCCTTTGTTGCCGTCCTTCTCCTGCCAGCCCAAAGATATCAGCGACAAGGATAGGAACCTCAGCATTCCCCAACCGAAAAGAATAATGAACTGCGCCGGGGGCTGCATCGAGGACTGAGATCCGGGCTGATTGTAGTAGTTTCCGGCACGCTCACGAAGCCTGCCGGAGGCTCATCGCCTGTAGAAGTATTTGTCCTCTTCGCCATCCTCTCCATCAAGGTTTCTGCATCACTGCAGAGACAATACAAGCAAGTCAATAAGATTGATCCAGGATTGGAAGATAAAGGCTGTGGCAAGGTACTCACTCTTCCTCTTCTCGCTCCGGACTAAAGCCAGAGATGTCGAAATCGACCTCCGTTGCAGTGTCTGTGTGGGAAGGCGGAGGAGGGGTCCTAGATCACTTGGCTGTAGCAGGCACCGGGGGTTGGCGTGTTTCCGTCACCTCAGCTTCCGGTGCGGTAGTGCGAGACACCCCTGCCCCCTCAGCAGTTGCCGCTGATGTGTGTCTCGCACGCCGCGCAGGTTGTTGTCGAACTCCTTGCCACTGCGTAGTCTTGCCGGCCGCTTTCTTGCCGGGAGCCTCGCTGCTCGAGGAAGGTTGGCTTGCCGGGATGCCAGATGCGGCCTTTCAAAGAACACGCTTTGTCTTCTTCGGGGCTGGGAGCTCTTCTTGCGGTTCTTCTTCAGCTGTGTCTTCATCGGACGAGCTCTCAGCGGCTGTGCTGCTCTGTTCCCCGGCAGCTTTGCCCTTCCCGGCAGGTTTTCCCTCCACCACTACCTCTGCGTCACTGGTTTCCCATTCTGTGAAGCCGACGCTGCCAGCCTCCGCGGCAAGATTTGCCTCCTCCGCCCTAGTGGCGATGTATGCCACCTCTTCGTCGGTGGTGGCTCGAATGAAGTCTGCTTCTTCCCAGACGGCCCTCTCCGTCAAGTTATCAAAGAACTTTTGTGCCTCTTCCTCGGATGGCTCAACCCATGTCGCGTCGAGACCGTGGGCATTGAACAGTGGCATGGTAGCGATAATTGACCCCAGGGCAGAGTTGTTGCACAGAGGGACAATCCTTGCCGGCAACCGATGCTTGTTGTCGCGCTGGAACAGCTTTTGACGGAGAGCGCCAAGTTGCATAGC
This sequence comes from Thinopyrum elongatum, assembly GCA_011799875.1. Lineage (NCBI taxonomy): Eukaryota > Viridiplantae > Streptophyta > Magnoliopsida > Poales > Poaceae > Thinopyrum > Thinopyrum elongatum. Next base: position 311,617,434 of record CM022298.1, on the reverse strand, counting down.
AGTCATATTGTTGTTCAACCCGGGGCGCAGTCCCATGATGTCTACTGCGTTTTGGTATTCCCAAGCTGGTCTTCCTTTATTCTGCAAGGGGGCAATACGGCGGCGGAGAAAATCGAAGCCAATCATCTCCATTGTCAGCCCGACAGCTTTTAGGCGAAGAATCCTGGTGGTGGCGATTCTGAGTTTTTTATCTTCAGCAGCAAGATTGCTCTAGCCACTGCCGCAGACCGCTTTCTGCTGTTGAGTCAGACAAAACGGATGGGGATCTGTTTTCTTGATCCAGCACCACTCAGCCCGCCATTCGTCCCACTTCTCGCGGTAAAACCCTTCTGGGTATATTTCCTTATTCCAAGCCCTTGGAATCCAGGCGATATAACCAGAGAGGGCCTCTCCTTTTTGGATACGAGGGAAAAAGTAGTGGCGGAAAAGGGCAGTATTGGGAACCACTCTGGCAAAGTTTTCACAAAGGTGAGCAAAGATGGACATGCACAATACCGCATTCGGCGTGAAATCGAGAAGATGAAAGCCGTATGTGTACATAATGTCGTTGAAGAAGTCAGAAAATGGAGGACAGAGCCCGCAATAGAAGTATGCGACGAAAAAGGGATATCTGTCTGACCCACTCTTGGAGCAAGAACCTGGAATCACGCGAGTGGTGGGGTGAGCCTGCGTCTCCCTCGCCCACATGCACTGGTACTGCCTCTTCAAAGCTTCCGCATCAAGCGACGGGGCGAAGATGACATACTTCTGCCGCATCTTCACCAGCTCGCTCTCCGGGACATCGGCTTTCGCCTCCTTGCCCTTGCCTTTGCTGGTCTTGGGCGGCTTGGCGACTGCAAGGGCGGGAGCCGGGGATGAAGCGGGCATGGAGGCGACGAGCGGATGAGGGAAAGCTTCGCTCTGTGCCCAAGAGGAGGAAAGCAATGGCGACAGCCAGATTGAGAAGAAGAGGGGGGTAAATAGGTTGTGCCTCTATGGTTTCTCCTTTTTATGGGGAAGGAGCAGGGCCGCCTCTTTTACTCCCCAATGTGAATGCACCTATGCAGGTGCGTTGCAGTTGCAGCTTTTTGATGCACGCTTCCCATGTCACGCATTCAGTACGCGTAGTGGGGGGCACAGTAAACGGGATATTTACGAGCAGTTAATCCCCTGCCACGTGTGCCCGTGCACTGTTTGGGCCTAGCCCAACAATGCCTCGCACTCGTGTGTGGCCTAGGCCCGGGGGCTCCTGTCAGTGTACTAAGTATTGGGCCATTAGTACCCCGTACTTGTGCACGGGCAGTTGTAGCCATACTCGCGGCAAGGCTTGCCGGGGAACAGCTCGAGGTTGACTCAGGCCACCAAAAAACCCTCAAGTCAAAGATCTGAGGATAAGCAGATAAGAAGAGCTGGAATCCGAAGGCCAGCTTCCCCGGCAAGATCTTGCCGGGGTGGCCTGCGAAGCCCGGCAAGATTCGGCGCCCGGCAAGGCTCGGCGCCCGGCAAGATTCAGCACCCGGCAAGATTTTGTTGCTGTGCCACCGCTCTGGCACAGCAACAAACCCGACATTCTGGGTCCTTCTTTGGATGCGTGGCGACGCGCCAGTGGAGGAGAGCTTAAGCGGTGCTGATGGGATCGCCCCTTTTTCCATCCCCAAGAAAGTGAGGACACCTAGACGGACACCTCACGGTGCATTAAATATGTTCGTCCTAATCCGTCAGGGGTTAGGTATGATGACCCTGTAGCTACTTTACACCTCAATGTATGTACATTTTGCCACTGTGGTGACCCCTTTGTGATATAAAAGGAGGCCCAAGGCAACTGCTACAGGGAGGAAGGATCTTCTGGCCCATTCTGCATGCGTAGCTGCTCTTTGAACGTACTGTTCACTGCGAGCGCTCGTGGAGCCTGGGCTCAAGAACACCGATAATAAAACAAGACAGGAGTAGGGTTTTACGCTGATTAGCGGCCCGAACCTAGGTAAAATCGCCCCGCGTCGATTGTTGGTTCTGCTCTTTGCGCATACCTCTCCCCCTGCCGAATCGTAAAGGAATTCTTCGAGGGTCCCATAGGTGTCGCACGCCGACAATAAGCATATCATGAGCATATCATGATCATGTAGATGAGGTCAAATGTAGCACTGTTTTCATCTGCACTAAGTTGTAGGGTTCTTGCCGTGGACTTGGTCCCGAAGAGAAGAAATGCAGACACGCCTACATAGCGGTCCCCCGCAAGCCAAACAGATAAGTTCCTTCTTATCCGTACCTATTCTATAAAGAGAAAACTTGTGCATATGAAAACCTTGTCACCTTCGAAACATAGGTGCTCCCATCCTTTGTCCCGAATGTTGCTTCGGGCAAGGTGGTCGCAGTGGCCTTTGATGGAGAGGGTTCGATGAGGGGCTGGTAACTTTTCATAGTTCTATGCCCAGCAGGTCATGCCCCGTGGCAGCAAACTAAAGGCACCGACAAGATAGCTTGCAGGAGGAAACTTGTTTACTTAAACATATAGAGGCACCTCAGCTCTGCATGGACATGATACAAGCACAAGTACCCGGCAAGGCTTGTCTTTTTCATTAATATGCTGATAAGCAAGTACAGATCTTACAGAACACTAACATGGATAAAGAAGAGTACCTTGCGCTGCAGACGAGACCAATGTGTAACAAGATTATTCTAGTAACTGTCTACTAAATGTAGCACCAGAGACTTTACAGAAATTTCATTTAGAGGCTTGCGATCGAAGTGCGCTTGCTTGAGGTAGGAATGATACTTCATCGATGAGTTCTTGAAAAGTGCAACCAAGCCATGCTCGTCTTGACTATCTAGTTTGATCCTTGCCTATTTAAAAGAATGAAATCTTGTGTCTTCTGTCAGCAGAAACATATGCAGTAATTACCATGAATAACATTAGTACATTACTTACGCGTAAGTTGCGGAGGAAGATTGGAAATTGTTCTTTGTCTGTGGTATAATATTTCCATGAAGGAAAGATGCGCAGAAAGTTCCTGACAACAATATAAGATTCATCTTCTAAACTGGGAAGAAGTGGAACAGGGGTCATATTTGCTGCAATTGGGGCTCTCTCTCGTTCAAAAAGGGATTTGGCAACTAGATTTGGTGTACTCTTTGCTGGAATGGGTGTTTTGCATCGTAGAGCTAGTGCTATGTCAACTAGCATCATCATACTGTTTGCTGCAGTTGGGGTCTGCTGAGTTGGGGCATCAGAGATGGCCATTGTAGTAGGGCTAGAGTCTGCTAGAGTTGTGGCCGTGTTTTCTGGGTCTGGTGATATTGCAACTACACCTAATGGGCTATTTGATTTATCAGGTGTCACTACCTTTTCCAAATACTTTGTTCGTGCTCCTTCGTGATCAGCAATCGCCCTCTTCCTTTTGAACGTCTGATACACAAGAACAACATTTGAATGGATAAATATGGCATGATGACAGATGGAATATGTACTGAAAATGGATAGGTAGGGTGTATTCACATACACGATGTGTAAACTAAGCAAATGGCAGTGCAACAAAGTAGAAGCAATGCAAAGCATCAGTGGCAAGATATGTGCGACAAATATAACCTTGCAAAGTTAGAGCAAGCACCTTGATGGGTGAATAAGATAGGGAATCTGCCTCTGACTCATCCACTAGGGAGCTACATTGACTTAGGTCTCCCTCTAGCTCAGAATCATTGTTAGGATCATATTTTGAACACGAATCTGTAGGTGGAGAGCATTTGCATTGAATTGCATCCAAACTGGATCTCAGTCCCTTAATGCCAAGTTTGACAGCCAGGGCATTGTTCTGCTTTATTCTTTTCATGTGCGCAAGCTCGTAATGATTATGATGTTGTTTAGTATCTGAGATTCATGAAAACATAAAAAGTAGTCAGATTATCTATGGAATGCATTGCGGATTCAACTCGAGGAGTGTCTCCCTACAAACCCCTGCATATACAAAGTTCATCCCCCAACCGTACTGACCAGACCACACACAGAAATACAAACCTCTTATGTCTCAATAACGGGCGGACACACATTTCAAAACTGAAGTAGGAACATTAGAATCATATCAAATTCGTATTTGAACAAATAAACTAAGGAATTATGAGTGACATAATGTTTAGCTTCAAGGGTGGAGTGCTGGTAGTGTGACACAAAGCAAGTAGGCAGATTGTATTCCATGTAAAAGATCGTAGTCTATGTAAAAGGTGGATATGACACTTTTCTTTCTATACAATGCAGTGTTCGTTGCCCACACATGATGGAAGAGATCACATAGAGAAATACTATTCACTCATGTCTCCGGTTCCAGTATTTTGAAACAGGTCGGTCCACCCTAAAAGAATATTGACAACAAATATGACAAGGCAACCATACAGGTAGTGAATCAATCATTACTTGTGAGCTTACTAGGACAAGTATGCAGAACTATAACTGCAGTAAGAGACCGTCCAAAATCTGAATCAAGAAGTTTGTCTAGCACTTATTGTTTGCAACTAATCGAAGTGAATAATTGGAAATCATATCGAATGAGTAAGAAAGACAAGTAAAATTGTCAACAAAACTGGCCTGCAGTAGTAATCTGGGTCAATGTCACTATGACCAACAATCCAACATGACTAGTGTCTGTTCCTAGGGCCGGAATTTTGAAACCCTATGAACTTTACAGGTACTACAGATTACTGAAATATCTGAACCATTAAGTGTAGGTAGCACTCAGTACACAACAAACCCTAATGACAGTCCTGCCTAATGAGTAATGAATCAATTAGAAAATAGGTCATGGGGAGTGGCTGCTGAGTGTTGAGGACGTATTTGAGGATAAATTGGGTTGGCTTAGTGGGTGCTGCACGCCTGAGCCCTGAACGGACTGGGAAGGTAGGCACGGCGGCGCGCCCGAGCAGCGGTGACACTGTTGGGCGAGCGGCTCCTGACCTCCTGTTAGTCCGGCATCTCCTCCTAAAGTCATGCCGTCCAGGGACGGCAAGTCGCCGATGAGGCAGACGGCTAGGGGCGAGTAGAGACCGGAAGCGTAGCTGAGCAGAGGGGAATCGGGGTCTGGGCCGACCCAAAATCCAAGGGTGGGCCGCGGCCCACCGTGGCCACCCTGTGGATCCACACCGCAGCGGCGTACATGCATTTTTGAAATTAAACTAGGAACATTAAGCTCACCAATTAAACGACTCTGGTTTAATAATATCATATTCATATTTGAACAACCAAGCTTGTTTAGCTTGATGGGTGGAGCAGTGCTATTATGACACGAAGCACGTCGGCTGATCGTATAGTGATTATAAAGGGGGGAAACCCTAAGCATGATCAATTAAACCCTATTATGACTGTGCCATGGCAGATTTGAAGTTGCAAACCGCAGAAATGCTACTTAGCAACCATTGTTTGGTTTGAACTAAGATCTAAATTCTAAGAGCTAAAAATAAAGTACAGCAACCAAGTTAGGATCTATTTTCTGGTTGAGATCAAAAAGTTGAACAGATATGAAGTAGTACCACCTCTCTTGTGGCGCATTGTAGGCATCTGGGGTGCGATGGCTCTCGATGGCGTGGAAGCAAATCTGCGACGATAGACGGGTGATCGGGGGATAAGTCCGTTGCGGTGGACGAGAAGGTCGTCAGAGCGGCCCCGACAAGGAGGACGACGGCGCCGGTGAAGCAAGAGGACGCGATGCAAGGCTCCTTGTTTGTCGCCGTGGATGAGAAACGTCCATCTCTAGTAGTTGACGACGCGGTCTGGGTAGGCGCTCCGGCATGGTGGAGGATGGCGGCGTTGGATGGGGTGGCGGACGGAGGAGGCTAGTGTGGGGATGGTGTTCTAGCACGGACGGTGTACGAATGGGACAATGGAGGGAGAGGTACGGGGAACCATGTCTTTGGGACGCACTTGTCTGAAACATGGGAAAGTTACGAATTTAGCCCCCGTTTAAAATTTGGACACCTCATTGGTTGGGGATAGGACGGTAATCTCGCATCTCCCCAATATTTTCCCAGAGCGATTTCCGGCGAGGAGAGGGTGTTTTGGCGCCCACAGTTGGCCCCCATGGTGTATGAACGGGGCTGACAGGTAGGGCGGTTGTGTCACGTATGAGTGAAGTTACAAACCTGCCCCTACTAAAAATATTTGCCTGCATCGATTTCGGCTGAGTCGAGTTTGTTTTGCCACCCACCGTGTATGGATGGGGAAATGGAGGGAGAAAGAGAGGTCTTTCGGACGAGCTTCAATCAAATGTGTTTTGCTTCCCACGTTTGGCTCCCACCATGTCTGGATGGGCTCAGAGGCAGTCGTGTCACGTCTGATTGAAGTTACTAACCAACCCCTATTGATAGTAGTGGAAATCGGGCCGATGGGTTGTCCGTGTAAGTGGTAAACACTAATTTCCATCTCGCAAACACTGGCTTCGGGTAGCCGACGTGGGAGTGGATGTTTTGCCGCTTCTTTCAAATTTTGGGACAATAAGCATTCAAGTTTACCCTGTCAACTAAATTCGAATCCATTTTGTATTCTTATACGAATCTTTATAAACCAATCTATGTTTTCTTATAAATCTTCAAAAGCACAATAAAGATGTATTCCACAATCATATATGAATATGATTTGCAAATGCCGATACTCGAATTCAGAAGGTAGAATCCAATTTAAGGTGAATTTGAATATATGAAACCAATTTATGTCCAACTCAAGTGTAACATGTATGACACACGCATCATATAGTGTACTCCCATTTATATATGTACACAAGCTATGTCTCAAGATTCAAAATACTGAGTCAATCAACCAATAATGTACAAAACTAACAGACATATAAACACTTATAGAGTATATGGATCAGTAATATCAAATAACATACATAAGCCAGGCCGCTATACTTTTTTGCTAGAAGAGCATCATTTTTTTAGCAAAGCTAGTACAACATCTTGGCCCTTTCAGATGCGTGCCACTTAAGGACCATCTATACTACTATTATTGTTGAATGCATATTCAACCCGATTGGCATATTTGTAGGTCTAGCATAGCAAACAAAATGAAATATCTTTGCCTCAACAAAAAAATGAAATTTCTCACAGTCTTATCAATTAATACAGACTCATGCTCAAAAAAAATACAGACCAAAAAATATAACAATTATTACATGATCTCTAAAACAAATGGTTTCATCGATTACATGAACAAACAACACAAAGGTTATTCAATGATGGAAAAAATATTTCACCTACGATTTACCAAGTAGGATTTTAATTTCCTTTTTTCCTTCAAGACCTTAACAATGCGATTAGTCTCAGCTTGCTTCATTTTGAATTCCACCAAATATTTAATTGTTGTCTTGAGTACTGCTTGTGATTGTGCTGTTTGCTTTCTCAACATGTCAACTTCATCTCTAAGTGCAGAAGTAGAATCTCTTTCTACCAATAGTTTAGCCTCTAGAGCATCAGCAGTTGGCAATTCATGATGCACGATTGGGCCGGTGCCACTGCTCTGGGATAATACAACGTCCATGGGGACCTCGTTCTTTGATTTTGGGCTAACTTGTTTTGCCATTAAAGTTCCGATTGGATTCAAAAAAGTTGAAGTTAGCAAAACATCTCAAGTGGGAGTTAGAACAACAACCCAGTTAAACAAACAAGCACTGGTACAGCGAGGTGCTATACAAACGGTTTTTAACCCCTTTCTGCGACAGCATTTTGAACCTTCGCCAAGTGAGTGTGTGCGATAGGGGGGGTCCTTGCCACACGACCTAGAAACCGTCGGGGATAGGGAGCCTTGATGCATACAGTTGTCCCTATAAAATTGTTTCTGATATCTCAAATATCCCAAACACTTCATCCTTGCAACTCATTTGTGCTCGCATTGCCATCACAGTTGGTATTCTGTGGTGCTACATTTACGATGCGTGACCCATCTCAAACAATTCATAATTATAGAATGAGTACGATAAGCATACAATCACACACATTTACTTTTCCTCGACTGTATGCGATTCGATGTAAGAGCGCATACAGTTGTCCCTATAAAACTGTATGCGAAGCTTGAATACATCCCACACGATTCATCCGTCGTACCCACGTCGGATGAAGACCTATCGCACGCGTTCTTCTATTGCCAAGCGTGTATGATAAGGTGACTTTCGCAAACATTTAATAAGAAGGAACTGTGTGCGATGCTGTTGTTAATCGCACATGTTTTTTTTGGCTGATCGTGTGTGCAGTAGAGATTGATCGCACACGTAGTGGATCCTAGAAACGTATCTGATCTCCACGTCTATCACAGATGTTTCGCTTTCGCAAACCGTGTGTAGTGTAATCCCTAATTTATCGCTAATTTAATCCTTAATTTAATCCCTAATTTAAAAAATCACAGATTTTGAATTTGAAAGTAGGCAATCACTTATTTCATATCAAACCATGTTTATTACAAATATAGGTTCAACCATGAATGCATAATTCGATGCACAGGTACATATACTGAAGAACTACAGAAGCACCAAGTAAAGAATGATGAACCAAAGTTGTACTAAAGACTTTAAAGAGAGAGGCGAAAGACATTCTGGTTGCTGGAGAAGGTGAAGCGGAATGCCCATATTGTGCCCTCCACCATGCGTAATGCGCGCACGACTCTAGGCCAACCCCTTGTGATGGCTGCCCATCCATCCTTCACTATCTTCATTAGGACTTCTGGATGCTCATTGTAGTCTGGATGAAATACTTTAACCTTCATTGCGTGTCCACCAATCATGTACTTTGTGAGGTAATCTTGAGTAAACTGCTTTGGGAACCACTACGAATGAAAAAGATTCAGACATTATTGTCTAACAACTCATTATGGGCAGTAAAAAGGGAAGGCTGCAGAGTTTCTAGTTACCATCCTACAGCTCACTGTTGTGTTGGATAGAGCGTAAACGAATAATTTGCTTGCCACCATTCGTAATTTTTTGCTAATAATCCTTATCAGTTTCCTCACTTGATGCTTGTTCATGAATATCTCATTGCTCCATACGCAAAAAGGGTCGATGCGTGGATCCTTGACAAGGGCATATGTACCTACAAGCAACAAGTCAATATTAGAAGCTAACAAGTGTCCAGGCCTGGATATATATGCACTACATTATGGAATGACGGGGGGAGTACAAGACAAGGGATGAAACTAACCTCGGCGGAAAATGCTGGCCACTCCCGTTGTTGTCCTGCATAAGTAGTGGAAAGGCATGATAAGTACAGCAACCTTAAGATCAAACAAATATAGCAAAGGTAAACAACATCATCTCTAAATGATAGCTTGAATGTGTTGGTTTCAGCATGCTGTTAAAGCAGATATAAAATGGAAGGGAATGTTACCTACAACCGGCTTAATAGCCATCAAATATTGCAATTCAAACTGGTATTGTTGAAAATGAATAGAACATAGGTCATGCTTAAACATCACACTGGATAAATGTGTAAAACTGAAATAAAGGGCATGTGTTAACTACACCAGGCATAACTGGAACCAAATATAGCTGTTCAAACTGGTATTGATGAAATCAAGCAGCACAGTTCCGACTTGCACAAAATGAACATCACATTCTGAATGTTGAAATAAACAAGGCATAAATGATCAGTATAACAACCAAATATAGCCATTGAAAACTGGACAGAGTCTCACTGCAACCAACCTAACAAGCAAATACAGATAAACAGGGCGTATGCTTGAAAACTGGAAAATGCTCATTACAACCAACCTAACAAGCAAATACAGATAAACAAGGCATCTGCTTGAAAACTGGACAAATGCTCACTGCAACCAACCAACCAACCAAATACAGATAAACAAGGCATCTGCTTGATAACCGGACAAATGCTCACTGCAACCAACCTAACAACCAAATACAGATAAGCAAGGCATCTGCTTCATAACTGGACAAATGCTCACTGCAACCAACCTAACAACTAAATATAGGTAAACAAGGCATCTACTCACTATAAACAACAAAATATAGCCATTCGTGAAACTGAAGTGGACAATTCATACTTAACATCACATAGCCCTATTGAACATTACATTTTTGCATAACTGAAATAATTAAACATGGCACAGTTAAAACACCGCATGGCAAAAGCTACTACAACAAAAGGGCATGGGTTGGCAAGCTAGAAAAGGTAAGATTTGCTGATAGGATGTTGCCTCACATGTCATGGACGGGATCCTTCCAGTTGGAAAAGCACAGACCCATGGTGCGCTCTCTGATGTCGCATATGGGTTATTTCACCTTGGAAGACCCTATGTGGGTGCCCTCCTCGTGGTCGTGGTCGATGAGATCTAACTTGGCAATTGAGGATCCAAGTTGCCGTCGTAGAACGTGTCCTTCAGAAATGACAAAATGGGCTCGATGGCGTACAAGGATCGCAAATCCTTGACCGCGTGGCAGAGGAGATCAGCGGCAGGGCCATCTAAGAGATCGACGGTGGTTGAACCAGAGGGGTTGGGGATAGACCACTTAACCTGTGACATGGCCCGCATGAAGCCGTCGCTATCGATGAGCTTGATGTCGTAGCCTGCCTTCCCGAGATACAGTAATATGCTAGCCCGCTGACGTGAAGCCTTCGGTATAGCAACATAGTCAATGTCTTTGCCGGCTTCCGTGGCGAGGTGTTGCTCCGGGATCGACAGGTCGGGGCGAATGGCGGCCACCTCGCCAATGTCCGCCGGAGAGACCATGATAGACCTCTTCTTGCCCGAACGCTCGTCGGGCTCCCCGGGATATGTGGTCGGGCTTTGGCTATGACATTCTGGAGAAGGGGATGTGGATCTGGCAGGGAGGGACACCGTAGGCCTCATCTAAAAACTCAGGGGAGTGGGGCGATGGTATGGGAATCGTTGGGTAACCTGAACTTTATTATCTAAGCTAGAGGAACGGGCAAACAGTCAGGGGTTGGCGGCGGCGGCGGCGGCGAGCTAGGGTTGGAGGGGGAGGGGGCGGGTGGGGGACTATGGAGGTGGGGGGCGGGGTGGTGTTTTAGGATACGCCACGACTACTAATTTTTTTAGTAATGGTGGGTGGAGATGGTGGTGGACGAGGAAGGGCGACGGTTCAAATGCCTCGGCTACTGCAATTTTACTATAAGGTCGGTGTTGGAGGAGTGGGGGCAACGGTTGAAGTACCGCGGCTGCTAAAATTTGGGTAAAGGAATTGATGCGGGGTGGGAGCACCCAAGATCGCATACGGTCCAATAAGAATATGCGTGTATGATAATAAGGAAAAGCGGCGGAACCGTCGATTTTTGCAACGCTCAAGGCGGGTAGTTTGTTTTTAGACTTCTAGCTAGCTGGTCTATCGAACACGGTTCGTCCTAATTTTCAGACGCAGACATGGAATTCCATCTAAATAAACTACCCGCCTTTAGCTTGCGCAGGTGGTGATTTTACAACACACTAGCATCGCACACGGTTAAGCCAGTACCTCCACCTTTGCTCGTGCTTGCGCAGTCGTCGTGATTCACAGCGTACTTGCATCACACACAGTTAAACCACTACCTCCACCCTGCCCGCGGTTGCGCAGTCGTGGTGATTTCACAGCCCACTAGCATCGCACACGGTTAATCCACTACCTACACCCTTGATCACGCTTGCGCAGTCGTGGTGATTTCTCAGCACACTTGCATTGCACACGCTTAAGCCAGTACACCCGTATCCGTTAAGTGTCATCCTAGTCTTTGCAGCAGAAAAAATGTCAGAGAGGGTCAGAAGATAGCCACACCACCATGTGGCCCAAATATATATATGAGTGAAAAGGGTGGTTTGTGATGTGCAAAATTCCAATGCACAACTTTGACCGCGCGGGCCCATGGTGGGCGCGTCGTCGAAGATCGATGAGATGGGCTAGAAGTCAAGAACCACCTGGAAGTGGCCAAATATATTAAGGAATATAGGGTGTGATGTTTAAAACTTTAAATACACAATGCACAACTTTGGTGGCACCTGCCTCTTAAACCCGAAAGCACCCTTGGATATATCTATAATGACATAATGTCATAGCTACCTAGCTAGGGTGCTTGACCCACCTCCCACTTCGTGTCGGCGGGGCGGATGCACGTAATGATACTTTGGTCATACATGCATGTCGCCGTGACCTACCATAAGACAGACCAGTGAATATATTGCGTGGTCAAACGATAGGTGTTGTTGTCGATAAAAAATGGATAGAATATATATAAACCGCTTGGGCCAATAGATTGAACCATCATAGAAAATCGCAAGAGAGGGACCTAAAAACCAGCACCGCGTGCATGCGGCCCAAAATGATATATGTTGGAAGGGGTGATGTGTGTTTTCAATATCAAATAATGAACAATTTAGATGTGGCTCCTGCCTCTCGATACAGACAACAACAATGAAAGCTAGGTAATTAAGGATGAGATACACAGGGTACGGTGTCGGTCAAACCCACCAATCTGAGCGTGTGGGAGGGAATCATGACAACGCATGAGCTCAAACTATGGTTGAACGACATGTGACGGTGACGGCCCTAACACGAACTAGGAGGTATCCATTCATGGCCAACACATACCCCTTGTTATCGATCAAAGGATGATATATATACACTCAGGGAGCCCACAGATATGCATGACGTCACAAAAAACCGCACAAGGGAGATGTGGTCGATCAGAAGACCCCCTATACACTGCATGCGGCCCTAAAATAGGTATGGGTGGTTTGTAATGTGTTCAAATCCCCAATGGGCAACTTCAATGGGGGACCAACTACATTACAAACCAAACACCGTACCCGACCCCAAGCCAGGTTCAATACGTACGATGTCGGTTCCCCAACTTCGTGGCGCGCGCAGGGGGGGGGGTGTCGTCCAACGCATGCGCTCAAACTTTATTTGGTCTAACATGGCACACATAGCAATAGGAAACCATCATGGTCAAACCCTTCTCGTATGTTGGGTCAAAGGGATAGATTGTGTGGCCCCCTCATTATCGGTCAGTGATGACATATATAGACCTCAGGGAGCCCATAGATATGTGCGGCGTCTATAAATCGCACAAGGGAGACGTGCTCGATCAGAACATCCGGCCCCCTATACCCTGCATGTGGCCCGAAAAAAATGTATGGGTCTGGTGTGTGATTTTTCAAATCTCGAAAGCACAACTTCAATGGGGCACCAACTACATCAGTAACATTACAAACTGAACATCATACCCCCCTAGCCAGGTTAAAGACGTATGATGTCGGTTCCGCAACTTCGAGGCGGGTGGGGGGGTAGGGGGTATCGTCCAACGCATGTGCTGCAACTTGATTTTCTCTAACACAGCACACAGAGCAAAGAGGAAACCCTTCTCGTGCGTTGGGTCAAAGGGATAATTTGTGTGAGCCTACAGATGTCGATCATTCTTCGATTTTTTAGAACAAAAAATAACCAATAAAAAAACATATTCTACAATTAGTAAAACAAGGATCCCAAGGTTTATATAATCGTCATGAAAAGTCACTATAGAGACATTTAGATGATAAATGTGTCACAACCCTAGAATTGCCTGTAACTAGTTGCATTAAAGCATCCATGCATCATGTTTAAATTCAAAGGAAATTTGAATTGGGGGTTGATCAAACCCTAGCACCAGATCAAATCAAATAGGTTCTACTTAAAATATTTTTCAATGAACCAAAATGCTCTTAAAAAATGTTCATCATTTTTGGAATAAGGTGGAAGCATCTTCCAAAAATGTTTCACATTTTTCCAGGACATATTTGGGCTTTGAATTAATCCAGTAAGTATTTGAATTGGAGCTAATAAATGTTGTAAATAATTTTAGAGCTCTAGTAATTTTAGAACTTTTTGTGGGGCTTTAGAATAATCCATAGTGCATCCACAATAATTTTCTGAAGCTACAAAAATAATTTGGTTAGCAAACCAAATTCAAAACAAAAGCAAAAATAGAAAACAGTAACTAAAATAGAAAAATCAGAGAGAGAGTGACTTACCTAGCCAGCCCGTTAGTGTAGCAGCCCAGCCCACTGGAGATGCCAGTCATCTCCCACCTCTGCCAGAAGGCAGAGGACAGGCGTGGCGCGCGCCCGAGAGCCCCCGGCCACCTTCTGCTTCCACCTGGGAGCCTCGGCCCTTCTAACAGCGCCACAGAGACGCTTGGAGACCTCTCTCTCCCTCCCCTGTCTCCCTGGACCTGCTCCTCCCCTCTAGCCTCGATTTTGAGCCACCCGAGAGCTCCTGCTGGCCGCCGTCACTCATCCGCGCAGCCAACGTCGATGAACCACCGCCCCACCGTGTCCCAGAGCTTCTCCGACGAGCACTACTTCACCAGGTCAAAGATCAAGACCCCGAACGCCCTGAAACAACGCCATCGAGCTCGCCTTCATTGCCTCTGCCCGCCGCTCGCCGCCGTGGATTCGCGGGCTCCAGTGCGTCCCCGGCCACACCACTAGCTCTGTCCGAAGCGCTGTGAGCTCCTGCTCCTTCCCCTATGCTTTCCCCCTTTGTTCCTGCCCTCTAGCTTGCCTCTCCACCACAGTCGAAGCCCGCCGCCGCCGTGGCTCCTCACCGCCGTGGCCTGAGCTTGAACCACGCGCGACCTTGCACCGCATCGCGCTCCTGGTGCCTCTAGGAGGCCGCCTAGCCCCTCTGCTCGCTCGCCTGCTTGCTCTAACGCCGCGCCCATGCAGTCAGAAACTCCGGCCGCCGCTTTTGTCGTTGTTGCCGCCGCTACACGCCGCCCCGTAACCCACCACTCACACCAACCGACGCGCCGCGTCGCGCAGACCACAACGTTGCCACGCTCGCATCCAACCGCTGCCGGAAATGGCCGGCCTACGATCGCCGTCCCGCCGGTGGTTAACCCCACTGTCAACACTAATTAAACATGCCCACAGTGGCTGACAACTAGGCCCCACACCGGTCAAAGCTGCAGTCAACGCGGGATTAAACCCCGATTATGTACTGTGCCACTGACGTGTGGACCCCACATATCAGGTTTGACTGCGGTCAACCCTGTTGCCCTGCTGACATAGTGATGACACAGAGCTAACGCAATAAACCTTTTCTGGATTATTTCTATTTTAGAAATAATTGGGAAATTCCAGAAAATGTTATAAACTTCTAAAATTCATAGAAATTCAACTGTAACTCCAAATGAAATAAATTATATATGAGAAATTATCAGAAAAATCCAAAGAATCTGTTTATGGCATTTTCATGCATGTTTGAACAACCGAAAGTAGCTGTATATGACAATTTGATAAATGGCATTTGAAATATCTTATATGGAGTTTGAATTTGAATCTCAGTGTTCAAATCAACTTCATTTAATCTGGTTGCTAGTTGCATTAGCCCAAACACCAGCATATTGCCATGGCATGATCATGCATCATTTTGTTGCATTGCATTGATTGTGGTCCTTCTCTTGTTTGTTGGTGTTGTTCCTTCTCGGTAGAAGGCGATTTCGACGTTGTGATCGTTGACACCGATGAAGAATAATGCATTCTTCAGAAGTTCCAGGCAAGGAACCCCCCCTTGAGCATTCCGATACAATCCTATTCTCTCGCTCCTGCTCTCTATTACTGAATTAGGACAACAATGATTCAACTATTACATGTTGCAGTAGTTGAACCCATTCCTCTGCAAAACCTGTCTTTGCCACAGTAAATAGTTGAAACCCACTAGCATGAGTAGGAGTTGTTTGAGCCATGATGTGCCTACTGATTCATGCTTCCTTGTTATGCCTGCTATGCTTAGAGTTGTGTCAGGTCTATTTCATCTGGGATGGATTTGAATGGTGGTGAACATGTCGTACTATTGAGAGCTAAGTGTGTGCACATGATTTGGTAAAGGTAGCGACGAGAGGCCATGTAGGAGTACATGGTGGGTTGTCTCATTGAAACCGTCCTCAGAACTGAGTTCTGTGTTTGTGATCCAAGACAGTTACTACCATGAATTGGAATGCTTAAGTGCCCCTGTCGACTTATTAACCGCCTTGACCTCTGTCCAGGAGTTGCAACTAGTTTCTGGTGTTTGTAAGTTGTGTTAGTAGTCTACCAAGTGGCACCCGATACAGGTGGGCTTGGGACAGAGTAGGCACAGTGGCACGGTGTACTAAGCGTCACCTGTTTGGTGCGCTTGGGAACCCTGCACACATCGTTTGGGGCTGTAGTGGAAACCCCGGCCGGACTTCCTTACGGATGGAACTCGAATAGGCGATAAACCTGGACTAGAGACTTGTGTGGTTAGTCAGGTCGTGGCCGACATCCTCGCCAGGCTTCCGCTTAAAGGTTGCCGAGATACATGACGTGTACATGGCGGTAAGTGGCGAGAGCGTGTGTGAAGAAGTACACCCCTGTAGGGTTAACATGATCTATTCGAATAGCCGCGTTCGCGGATATGGACTACTTGGAACGCTTACATTGTTAACAGATAACTGGAAGTGGATACTCTAAAATGTGCAAGATAAGTGTGAGTGCTATGGATGGCCTTCTCGTAGGGAGACGAGAGTGGATCCATAGTGGTGTATTGATATGGTGAATATGTGGACTCGTGTGCGTCACCTCAAAGAACCACAGATATGTGCGGCGTCTATAAATCGCACAAGGGAGATGTGCTTGATCAGAACACCCAGCCCCCTATACCCTGCATGCGGCCCGAAAAAAATGTATGGGTCTGGTGTGCGATTTGTTCAAATCTCGAAAGCACAACTTCGATGGGGCACCAACTACATCAGTAACATTACAAACCGAACATCGTACCCCCCAGCCAGGTTAAAGACGTACGATGTTGGTTCCGCAACTTCGAGGCGAGTGGGGGGGGGGGGGGTAGGGGGTGTCGTCCAACGCATGTGCTGCAACTTGATTTGCTCTAACACATCACACAGAGCAAAGAGGAAACCCTTCTCGTGCGTTGGGTCAAAGGGATAATTTGTGTGGGCCTACATATGTCGATCATTCTTTGATTTTTTAGAACAAAAAATAACCAATAAAAACATATTCTATAATTAGCAAAACAAGGATCCCAAGGTTTATATAATTGTCATGACAAGTCGCTATAGAGATATTTAGATGATAAATGTGTCACAGCCCTAGAATTGCAAGTAACTAGTTGCATTAAAGCATCCATGCATCATGTTTAAATTCAAAGGAAATTTGAATTGGGGGTTGATTAAACCCTAGCACCAGATCAAATCAAATAGGTTCTACTTCAAATATTTTTCAATGAACCAAAATACTCTTAAAAAATGTTCATCATTTCTGGAATAAGGTGGAAGCATCTTCCAAAAATGTTTCACATTTTTCCAGGCCATATTTGGGCTTCGAAATAATCCAGTAAGTATTTGAATTGGAGCTAATAAATGATGTAAATAATTTTAGAGCTCCAGTAATTCTGGAACTTTTTGTGGGGCTTTAGAATAATCCATTGTGCATCCGCAATAATTTTCAGAAGCTACAAAAATAATTTGGTTAGCAAACCAAATTCAAAACAGAAGCAAAAATAGAAAACAGAAACTAAAATAGAAAAATCAGAGAGAGAGAGTGACTTACCTGGCCAGTCCATTACTGTAGCAGCCCAGCCCACTGGAGATTCCAGTCATCTCCCACCTCTGACAGAAGGCAGAGGAGAGGCGTGGCGCGCGCCCGAGAGCCCCCGGCCACCTCCTGCTTCCACCTGGGAGCCCTGGCCCTTCTAACAGCACCAAAGAGACGCCTAGAGAGTTCTCTCTCCCTCCCCTGTCTCCCTGGACCTGCTCCTCCCCTATAGCCTCGATTTCGAGCCACCCGAGACCTCCTGCTGGCCGCCGTCACTCATCCGCGCAGCCAACATCGACGAACCACCGCCGCACCGTCTCCCAGAGCTTCTCCAACGAGCACTACTACACCAGGTCAAAGATCAAGACCCCGGACACCCGGAAGCGACACCATCGAGCTCACCTTCATCGCCTCTGCCCGCCACCGTGGATTCGTGGGCTCCAGTGCGTCCCCGGCCTCACCACTGGCTCCGTCCGAAGCGCTGTGAGCTCCTGCTCCTTCCCCTATGCTTTCCCCCTCCGTTCCTGCCCTCTAGCTTGCCTCTCCACCACAGCCGAAGCCCGCCGCCGCCGTGGCTCCTCGCCGCCGTGGCCTAAGCTTGAACCACGCGCGACCTTGCACCGCATCGCGCTCCTGGTGCCTCGAGGGGGCCACCTAGCCTCTCTGCTCGCTCGCCTGCTTGCTCTAACGCCGCGCCCGTGCAATCAGAAGCTCCGGCCACCGCCTTTGTCATTGCTGCCGCCGCTACACGCCGCCCCGTGACCCACCGCTCACACCAACCGACGCGCCACATCGCACTGACCATAACGGTGCCACGCGCGCATCCAGCCGCTGCCGGAAACGGCCGGCCTGCGATCACCGTCCCGCAAGATTAGCACCGGAGGTTAGCTGGCGGTTAACCCCACTATCAACACTAATTAAACACGCCCACAATGGCTGATAGTCGGGCCCCACACCGGTCAAAGCTGCAGTCAACGCGGGATTAAACCCCGGTTAGGTACTATGCCACTGACATGTGGACCCCACACGTCTGGTTTGACTGCGATCAACCCTGTTAACCTGCTGACGTAGTGATGACATAGAGCTGATGCAATAAACCTTTTCTGGATTATTTCTATTTTAGAAATAATTGGAAAATTCCAAAAAATGTTATAAACTTCTAAAATTCATAGAAATTCAACCGTAACTCCAAATGAAATAAATTATATATGAAAAATTATCAGAAAAATCAAAAGAGTTTTCATGCATGTTTGAATAACCTAAAGTTGCTGTATATGACAATTTGATAAATGGCATTTGAAATATCTTATATGGAGTTTGAATTTGAATCTCAGTGTTCAAATCAACTTCATTTAATCTGGTTGCCAGTTGCATTAGCCCAAACACCAGCATATTGCCATGTCATGATCATGCATCATATTGTTGCATTACATTGATTGTGGTCCTTCTCTTGTTTGTCGGTGTTGTTCCTTCTCGGTAGAAGGCGATTCCGACGTTGTGATTGTTGACACCGATGAAGAATAATGCTATCTTCAGAAGTTCCAGGCAAGCAACCCCCCCTTGAGCATTCCAATACAATCCCATTCTCTCGCTCCTGCTCTCTATTACTGAATTAGGACAACAACAATTCAACTGTTACATGTTGCGGCAGTTTAATCCATTCCTCTGGATAACCTGTCCTTGCCACAGTAAATAGTTGAAACCCACTAGCATGAGTAGGAGTTGTTTGAGCCATGATGTGCCTACTGATTCATGCTTCCTTGTTATGCCTGCTATGCTTAGAGTTGTGTCAGGTCTATTTCATCTGGGATGGATTTGAATGGTGGTGAACATGTCGTACTATTGAGAGCTAAGTGTGTGCACATGATTTGGTAAAGGTAGCGACGAGAGGCCATGTAGGAGTACATGGTGGGTTGTCTCATTGAAACCGTCCTCAGAACTGAGTTCTGTGTTTGTGATCCAAGACAGTTACTACCATGAATTGGAATGCTTAAGTGCCCCTGTCGACTTATTAACCACCTTGACCTCTGTCCAGGAGTTGCAACTAGTTTCTGGTGTTTGTAAGTTGTGTTAGTAGTCTACCAAGTGGCACCCGATACAGGTGGGCTTGGGACAGAGTAGGCACAGTGGCACGGTGTACTAAGCGTCACCTGTTTGGTGGGCTTGGGAACCCTGCACACATCGTTTGGGGCTGTAGTGGAAACCCCGGCCGGACTTCCTTACGGATGGAACTCGAATAGGCGATAAACCTGGACTAGAGACTTGTGTGGTTAGTCAGGTCGTGGCCGACATCCTCGCCAGGCTTCCGCTTGAAGGTTGCCGAGATACATGACGTGTACATGGCGGTAAGTGGCGAGAGCGTGTGTGAAGAAGTACACCCCTGCAGGGTTAACATGATCTATTCGAATAGCCGCGTCTGCGGATATGGACTACTTGGAACGCTTACATTGTTAATAGATAACTGGAAGTGGATACTCTAAAATGCGCAAGATAAGTGTGAGTGCTATGGATGGCCTTCTCGTAGGGAGACGAGAGCGGATCCATAGTGGTGTATTGATATGGTGAATATGTGGACTCATGTGCGCCACCTCAAAGAAATACTGGTAGTCGCAGTACATGATAGCCACGGAGTCAAAGCTGGCTTGCTGCAGTTAAACTCCACTACCCCCTTTCTTGATACTGATGCATAAGTAGATATTTCTGAAGTAAGTCTTGCTGAGTACATTTGTACTCACGTTTGCTTAATTTATGTTTTCGAGAGGAGACTTCTGTCTCGCTAGTAGTTCCGCTTGGACTTCGACGAGTAGCTTGTTACCACAGCTACGATCTTGTACCCTTGGAAGGGTCTTGTAGATAGTCAGGCTTCTCAGCGCTTTTCATTTGTAGTTGTATGTACTCAGACATGTTATGCTTCCGTTGCTTGTATGCTCTGTATGTTGGGTCATGTGACCCTTGTTTGTAATATAATGCTATGTTGGCTCTTCTGGGCCTTTATCTATATGAGTTGTTGAGTTATGTTGTGATGCCATGTTGTACAACACATACTTGCATGTTATGCGTACGTGTAACGTGTATTCTATGTGTGGGGTTCGACACCTAGTTGTTTATCCTTGGTAACCTATCTTATGGGGAAATGCCTCCTAGTGCTTCCACTGAGCCTTGGTAGCTTGCTACTACTCCGGAACACATGGATTGACCGGCATGTGTCCTTCCTTGCTCCTGTGTCTGTTCCTTCGGGAAAATATCACGCGGTGTTTACCGGAGTCCTGTTAGCTTGCTACAGCCCGGTTACACTCGCTGCTGACCGACACGTGCATTGTTGGGTCATGTATGCTTGTCCCTGTAATTTAGTGCCACTTTGGGTTTACGACTAGTCATGTAGGCCCGGGTTCTCTGTCATATGGATGCTTGCGACATTATCATATACATGAGCCAAAAGGCGCAAACGGTCTCGGCCTAGGTAAGGCTGCAGCCATGGGAATACCATGCGTGAGGCCGCAAAGTGATATGATGTGTTACATGCTAGATCGGTGTGACTTAGGATCGGGGTCCCAACAGCTTTCGTATCAGAGCCAGACTACCTATAGGATTACCAAGCCAAACTGGTCGAAGTCGTGTCTAGAAATGCTTTAGTTATATAAGGGAATTGATTGTGGAAGGGAACGTAAGGCTCTTTTTACTCCTTTACCTTATGTCCTTCTGATCTGAGTCATCCTCTTCTCTTCTACGGGATTAAGAACTAGGCTTCTCATCTTCTATCAGGTTCACGAGTTACTAATCTGTAGACTTATAGGAATGATGGATTCAAGTCTCAGTTTAGTTTCTAGTACTTTTGTGTGTTAACAGTTGGTCCCAGAACCTTGTTATTGTGATGTTGAGTGGTTATACCACCATTTTGCAGGATGTCTCAAAATCTTTTTGAGCATTTATAGCTGTTATGTTGTCCGAGTTGTCCCGGGTTTCTAGATAATCTGATGCATTTTGCAAATCATTTCTCCCTGTGCTCGATGTCCTTTTTGCCAGATTAAACACACTAATCGATGTGTTGAGGTACTTCGTTGCCTCGACATATATGTTGAAGTTATTATGACATTAGGGTATCTCAGAGAACCACCTAGTAATCTAGACATGTTTTGTGTTCCCAGTGTGATGATTCTGGCCATCATTTTTTAAAGCAGCTCGTGATGCCATTTAGTTAGTAGGTATTCTATTTCTGGGTTCTTGAACCCAAGATTCATTCTACTTACTTCATGTTGATAGTGTTTGCTCGCTCCTTTAGGATATTAGTAGCCTTTGTGATAGTCTTCGAGGTCCGTGGTATGTCATTCTTCCAATAGCATAAACCAATATGGCAGAAGTTCTTTTGAACCAAAAGATCACAACCAGAGTGCTCTTGATGAGTTCTCCATTCTACATTATGAATCTGCTAGTCCTTCCTGTTCTGCATGGGTTATTCGGAAGAAATATGTTGAACTTGTTCGACATGCTAATCCATGCATCCACAACTCAGAAAAATCATATGTTCCTTGAGTTGTCCCTCTTAAATTGTATTTTAGCCTCCATCTATCATTTGATAGTCAAGAGTAAGTCTTGCATCCGTTTATTGATGCTTTGTTATTCTTGTGGTCCATCAAGCCATTCTATTTAGAATGACTAGGAGAAACATACTCCAGTACCTTCTCCATTTCAAGGATTGGGTCAAAGTAGTTGTATTCCGCAGATTAAAATGAAATCTAGCTTTTGTTCTGTTCTACCCTAGAGTATTGCCCTCGTTATGTCAGGATTTTCATGAGAATTGCACCACCTCTTATGAATTCTTGATGGAGTGATACTTCTCACCATCATTGTTCATTCCTTAGATTCCGTGTTATTGTAACCAGAATGCCGACAAGTGAATCGTGATGTGTGAAATCAATACTCCTAGCAACCCCATTGCTTGGTAGTTTATTGACGGTAATCTCATTCTTAGCGTGTTGGTTATTGAATTATCATTCTAAGATTGATCGTGCTACCTAGTCCTTATTTCTGGTGCACCCTTCGGTCAATGAGTTAGGATTGTGTCAATCCCTCACTTTTTGATCATATCGTCTCGGCTGGAAAGCAAGATTGTTCTCGAGCTTAATAACATATTGGTGGTTCATGATTTTCCAGATGTCTTCTCGGAAGTATCACCAGGTTGTCCCCTGACCGTTATGATGAGCTCATGATCAAGTGGTTTTTCCCATAAACCACCCTCGTCCGAGAATCTGTGTTGGATACCCCTAAGATGGTTGGTTAAGCAGAACAACAATTTGGAGAGTTGGAAGATAAAAGCTTTATCTAACTTAGCTCATCCCAAACGGATATCTTGTGTGTGTTGAAGAGAGATGATATCTTCATCAATTGATCTTCGTGATGAATTGTTGGATCTATTATCTCATCCAATCTTTGATTTGAGTGTGGGCTGTCGTCAAATCAAGTTAGAACCAACGATGTTCGTAATGTTGTCTTACTCGCGGATGTTCCTCGAGCATACACCATTATATCCTTTGGTCTGACCAATGCCATCAGTTGTTCACATAATTGTGGAATTCCATCTATATGGATACCTAGATGAATTGTTGTTGAGCCCATCGACTACATCCTTATTTTTTCCATGATTTTGATGAACATCACGCTAGTGTTGGAAAACTTGTGTAAGCATTTTCTTCATGTCCCGTTCATGAAGAGTATGTTTGTATGAAAGATGAGACTTCCTCTAATTCACATGTATTTGATGTAAGTTGCCTCCGTGAATTTGAGAAAGCTTGTTTTTGTTTCCTCTGGAATCCTCCCAAGTTAGTTATGCACGTGCAGAGTATTCTATTGTTTGATAGGCTCGCTACCTCCACTCCATATGTAATTCCTAGCACACCAAGCCACTGATTGAATTGTTCAAGGAGGAGAAGCCTATGCTTGGGATCTAATCCATGGACTTGCATAAAGACTTCGATATCCTTGATGATGGTTCCCAACCAGAGCTCGATAGTATTTTGTTGTAAGACTTCTACATGGTCACGATTGTCCTGGACATTCTGTTCACATGTATATTGCAAACCAGCTCATGTTTTGGAGCTTGCTACCGTGGTTCATTTCCCGAGAATCTCGCAACGTCATCTCGTCGATTTGTGTTGCAAACTTTCTTTTCCAAACATGTTGTCTGAAATATCTTGTTACCAACCAGATCTGAATCTCAGGCAGGTATGATGGTTGGAACAATTCCAAGATCTATGATGTAGGTCCCGACAAGGTTGATGTTCTAGCCGACACACCTAGCTGGAAGACCTATCATTATAGTATCTTAATTGAGCAATTTAGTCACTCCCCATGAGGATTTCGCATGACTTATTCTAGAAGTTGATCCTTATGGATTCTTGAGCTCCCGAAATCCGAACTTTACTTGATGACCATGTTGATGCCACTTTGAAGCATGATCGTGGTATCTTAAACATCAAGGAGAACATTAGAAGTGGAGTGCTAAATGTCTCCTGGTCGATCACCTAGATTTTGCTTCCTTGGCATTGCTAAGGTAAAATCTGAGAAAGTGTTGTCTTTCTTTGCATCTGCATTCTCCATCGCTATTCATCATGGTAGTATGAAGTGTTGCAAGGATCTTTGGCATAGATGTTGGTTAAACCCTAATGAATATGGAAATGCTCAAGTTCTTGAAAGCACGCTCACACACTAGATTATATCCTCGGTATCAATTGGAATGTGCCTTCCGTTGCCGAGTTGTCCTATAACCCTAGTTTCCTTTCCAAACTGAGTATGACCATTTCCTCGAACTCCTTCAAACGATCGTTTGTGAATTGCCATAGCCTGGTATGCAGAGTTTCAATGATCTCTATATCAAAAGTAATTCTTTTGACACTTAAGGGAATAGTTAAATAAGTCACCTCTTCTAGGGTGCCCCGTTATGGAATCATGGCAATTTATCTCCTCACTACTTTGAAACCCACGCACCACCTTACTTAAGCGTGGAATTGTTGCCTACCAAATTGAACCTTCATCATCTGTTTCTTTTCCACCACCTTTGATGTGTGTTCTGTGTCTCAGCTCAAGAGATGTTCTTACGTCTCATTCTATGAGTTGATCGTGAGTTGTTCTATCTTCGAGAAGATCGATTCCTTAGAGTTTCCTTTCTTCCTGTTGTCGTATTGGATGAAGTTCTCAATGGCAAAGATGTCAAGATCAACAGGATGCAATGAATCAACATCTTCGAGAAGGGCAGTTGGATCGTGAAGATTGTGATACTTAGTGTCCCATGTCCTCTTACCCTACATCTTGAATCTCGGGACGAGATTCTTCTTTAGTGGGGGTGAGTTGTCACAGCCCTAGAATTGCTGTAACTAGTTGCATTAAATCATCCATGCATCATGTTTAAATTCAAAGGAAATTTGAATTGGGGGTTGATCAATCCCTAGCACCAGATCAAATCAAATAGGTTCTACTTAAAATATTTTTCAATGAACCAAAGTACTCTTAAAAAATGTTCATCATTTCTAGAATAAGGTGGAAGCATCTTCCAAAAAAGTTGCACATTTTTCCAGGACATATTTGGGCTTTGAATTAATCCAGTAAGTATTTGAATTGGAGCTAATAAATGTTGTAAATAATTTTAGAGCTCCAGTAATTCTGGAACTTTTTGTGGGGCTTTAGAATAATCCATAGTGCATCCACAATAATTTTCAGAAGCTACAAAAATAATTTGGTTAGCAAACCAAATTCAAAACAAAAGCAAAAATAGAAAACATAAACTAAAATAGAAAAATCAGAGAGAGAGTGGCTTACCTGGCTAGCCCGTTACTGTAGCAGCCCAGCCCATTGGAGATGCCAGCCATCTCCCACCTCTGCCAGAAGGCAGAGGAGAGGCGTGGCGCACGCCCGAGAGCCCTCGGCCACCTCCTGCTTCCACCTGGGAGCCCCGGCCCTTCTAACAGCGCCACAGAGACGCCTGGAGAGCTCTCTCTCCCTCCCTTGTCTCCCTGGACCTGCTCCTCCCCTCTAGCCTCGATTTCGAGCCACCCGAGAGCTTCTGCCGGCCGTCGTCGCTCGTCCGCGCAACCAACATCAACGAACCACCACCGCACCATGTCCCAGAGCTTCTCAGACGAGCACTACTTCACCAGGTCAAAGATCAAGACCCCGGACTCCCTGAAGCGACGCCATCGAGCTCGCCTTCATCGCCTCTGCCCGCCGCTCGCCGCCGTGGATTCGTGGGCTCCAGTGCGTCCCCGGCCTCACCATGGCTCCGTCCGAAGCATTGTGAGCTCCTGCTCCTTCCCCTATGCTTTCCCCCTTCGCCTACCCTCTAACTTCCCTCCCCATCACAGCTGAAGCCCGCCGCCGCCGTGGCTCCTCGCCGCCATGGCCTGAGCTCGAACCACATGCGACCTTGCACCACATCACGCTCCTGGTGCCTCCAGGAGGCCGCCTAGCCCCTCTGCTCACTCGCCTGCTTGCACTAACGCCGCGCCCATGCAGTCCGAAGCTCCGGCCGCCGCCTTTGTCGTTGCTGCCGCCGTTCACGCTACCCCGCGACCCACCGCTCACACCAACCGACGCGCCGCATCGCGCTGATCACAACGGTGCCACACGCACATCCAGCCATTGCCGAAAATGGCCGACCAGCGATCGCCGTCCCACCGGATTAGTGTCAGAGGTTAGCCGGCGGTTAACCCCACTGTCAACACTAATTAAACACGCCCACAGTGGCTGACAGCCGGGCCCCACACCGGTCAAAGCTGCAGTCAACGCGGGATTAAACCCCGGTTAGGCACTATGCCACTGACGTGTGGACCCCACACGTCAGGTTTGACTGTGGTCAACCCTGTTGACCTGCTGACGTAGTGATGACACAGAGCTGACGCAATAAACCCTTTCTGGATTATTTCTATTTTAGAAATAATTGGAAAATTCCAAAAAATGTTATAAACTTCTAAAATTCATAGAAATTCAACCTTAACTCCAAATGAAATAAATTATATATGAAAAATTATTAGAAAAATCCAAGGAATCTGTTTATGACATTTTCATGCATGTTTTAACAACCTAAAGTTGCTGTATATGACAATTTGATAAATGACATTTGAAATATCTTATATGGAGTTTGAATTTGAATCTCGGTGTTCAAATCAAATTCATTTAATCTGGTTGCTAGTTGCATTAGCCCAAACACCAGCATATTGCCATGTCATGATCATGCATCATATTGTTGCATTGCATTGATTGTGGTCCTTTTCTTGTTTGTCGGTGTTGTTCCTTCTTGGTAGAAGGCGATTCTGACGTTGTGATCGTTGACACCGATGAAGAATAATGCTATCTTTAGAATTTCCAGGCAAGCAACCCCCCCCCCCCCCCCCCCTTGAGCATTCTGATACAATCCCATTCTCTCGCTCTTGCTCTCTTTTACTACATTAGGACAACAACGATTCAACTGTTACATGTTGTGGTAGTTTAACCCATTCCTCTGCATGACATGTCTTTGCCACAGTAAATACTTGAAACCCACTAGCATGAGTAGGAGTTGTTAGAGCCATGATGTGCCTACTCATTCATGCTTACTTGTTATGCCTGCTATGCTTAGAGTTGTGTCAGGCCTGATTCATCTGGGATGGATTGGAATGGTGGTGAACATGTCGAACTGTTGAGAGCTAAGTGTGTGAACATGATTTGGTAAAGGTAGCGATGAGAGGCCATGTAGGAGTACATGGTGGGTTGTCTCATTGAAACCGTCCTTAGGAACTGAGTTCTGTGTTTGTGATCCAAGAAAGTTACTACCACGTATTGGAATGCTTAAGTGCCACTCTCGACTTATTAATCGCCTTGACCTCTGTCCAGGAGTTGCAACTAGTTTCTGGTGTTTGTAGGTTGTGTTAGTAGTCTACCAAGTGGCACCCGGTACATGTGGGCTTGGGACAGACTAGGCACAGTGGCATGGTGTACCAAGCATCGCCCGTTTGGTGGGCTTGGGAATCCTGCACACATCATTTGGGGCCGTAGTGGAAACCCCGGCCGGACTTCCTTGTGGATAGAACTCGAATTGGCGATAAACCTGGACTAGAGACTTGTGCGGTTAGTCAGGTCGTGGCCGACACCCTCGCCAGGCTTCCGCTTGAAGGTTGCCGAGATACATGACGTGTACATGGCTGTAAGTGGCGAGAGCATGTGTGAAGAAGTACACCCCTGCAGGGTTAACATGATCTATTCGAATAGCCGCGTCCATGGATATGGACTACTTGGAATGCTTACATTGTTCATAGATAACTTGAAGTGGATACTCTAAAATGCGAAAGATAGGTGTGAGTGATATGGATGGCCTTCTCGTAGGGAGATGAGAGCGGATCCATAGTGGTGTATTGATATGGTGAATATGTGGACTCATGTGCGCCACCTCAAAGAAAGCGGATCCATAGTGGTAGCCGTAGTACAGGATAGCCACTAAGTCAAAGCTGGCTTGCTGCAGTTAAACTCCACCACCCCCTTTGTTGATACTGATGCATAAGTAGATAGTTCTGAAGTAAGTCTTGCTGAGTACATTTGTACTCACGTTTGCTTAATTTATGTTTTGGAGAGGAGACTTCTGTCTTGCTAGTAGTTCCGCTTGGATTTCGACGAGTAGCTTGTTACCTCAGCTACGATCTTGTACCCTTGGGAGGGTCTTGTAGATAGTCAGGCTTCTCAGCCCTTTTCATTTGTAATTGTCTGTACTCAGACATGTTATGCTTCTGTTGCTTGTATGCTCTATATGTTGGGTCACGTGACCCCTGTTTGTAATATAATGCTATGTTGGCTCTTCTGGGCCTTTGTCTATATGAGTTGTTGAGTTATGTTGTGATGCCATGTTGTACAACACATACTTGCATGTTATGCGTACGTGTAACGTGTATTGCTATGTGTGGGGTTCGACACCTAGTTGTTTATCCTTGGTAGCCTATCTTATGGGGAAATGCCTCCTTGTGCTTCCACTGAGCCTTGGTAGCTTGCTACTGCTCTGGAACACATGGATTGACCGGCATGTGTCCTTCCTTGCTCCTGTGTCTGTCCCTTCGGGGAAATGTCACGCAGTGTTTACCGGAGTCTTGTTAGCTTGCTACAGCCCGGTTACACTCGCTGCTGACATACACGTGCATTGTTGGGTCATGTATGCCTGTCCCTGTAATTTAGTGCCACTTTGGGTTTACGACTAGTCATATTGGCCTGGGTTCTCTGTCATATGGATGCTAGCGACATTATCATATACGTGAGCCAAAAGGCGCAAACGGTCCCGGCCTAGGTAAGGCTGCAGCCGTGGGAATACCGTGTGTGAGGCCGCAAAGTGATATGATGTGATACATGCTAGATCGGTGTGACTTAGGATCGGGGTCCCAACAAAATGTCTATAATGACCATATCATGGCGCTTTAATGAAGCTTGAGATATGCAACTTCCCACCGGGTCACCCATCCTTAGACTACTCCAGCCCCAGCACACTTAACTTCTGCATTCTATTCGACTAGATTAGCGGATGGGAAGCCGCCCCTTGCTGATAAGAATTGCCTCCTCGCCATTAAGGCATTTCACGATGGTCACCCTATGGGACCTACTCCCTACTATCACACACGTTTGCACTTTTAGAAACTGTATGCAATATTTACATGGCTGGTGTGTCACCGCCTAGCCTTCTATGAGCACTGACACTGGCAGCGGGAAACCGATGGGAGAAGAGGCGGGAAACCGATGGGAGGAGTGGCGGGAAACAGCAGTGTGTTTGGATATATAACAACATTAATATGGAAAACTTAGTAGAGAAGGAAGCGTGAGCTAGCATGACACATGCGCATAGTGCTTACCAACGGGCGACAGACGGTTGACCAGAACTGCTTTAAATATTCAGGGTTCATTTGGCCTTTTTTATACATTATAATTAAGTTCTATAAGCATTAATTTAATGTGCATAATTCAAATTATGGCACCAAAATGGCTACAAAAATCATACATGTGTCCTTGGATGCATGTTTAGGTCCCATGCAATGAATAAGAAAGAACTATGTGCGATGCCGTTGTTAATCGCACACGTTTTTTCTTGGCTGATCGTGTGTGCAGTAGAGATTGATTGCACACGTAGTGGATCCTAGAAACTTGTCTGATCTCCATGTCTATCGCAGATGTTTCACTTTCGCAAACCATGTGCAGTGTAATCCCTAATTAATCCCTGATTAATCCCTAATTAATCCCTAATTTAAAAATCACATGTTTTGAATTTGAAAGTAGGCAATCACTTATTTCATATCCAACCATGTTTATTACAAATATAGGTTCAACCACGAATACATAATTCGATGCACAGGTACATATACTGAAGAACTACAGAAGCACCAAGTAAAGAATGATGAACCACAGTTGTACTAAAGACTGTAAAGAGAGAGGCGAAAGACATTCTGGTTGCTGGACAAGGTGAAGCGGAATGCCCATATTGTGCCCTCCTCCATGCGTAATGTGCGCACGACTCTAGGCCAACCCCTTGTGATGGCTGCCCGTCCATCCTTCACTGTCTTCATTAGGACTTCTCGATGCTCATTGTAGTCTGGATGAAATACTTTAACCTTCATTGCGTGTCCACCAATCATGTACATTGCGAGGTAATCTTGAGTGAACTGCTTCGGGAACCACTGCAAACGAAAAAGATTCAGACATTGTTGTCTAACAACTCATTATGGGCAGTAAAAAGAGAAGGCTGCAGAGTTTGTAGTTACCATCCTATAGCTCACTGTTGTGTTGGATAGTGCATAACAAATAATTTGCTTGCCACCATTCGTATCTTTTTGCTAATAATCCTTATGAGTTTCCTCACTTGATGCTTATTCATGAATATCTCATTGTCCCATACGCAAAAAGGGTCGATGCGTGGATCCTTGCCAAGGGCATATGTACCTACAAGCAACAAGTCAATATTAGAAGCTAACAAGTGTCCAGGCCTGGATCTATATGCACTACATTATGGAATGACGGGGGGAGTACAAGCTGAGGGATGAAACTAACCTCGGCAGAAAATGGTGGCCACTCCCATTGTTGTCCTGCATAAGTAGTGGAAAGGCATGATAAGTACAGCAACCTTAACATCAAACAAATATAGCAAAGGTAAACAACATCATCTACAAATGATAGCTTGAATGTGTTGGTTTCAGCATGCTGTTAAAGCAGATATAAAATGGAAGGTAATGTTACCGACAACAGGCTTAACAGCCATCAAATATTGCAACTCAAACTGGTATTGTTGAAAATGAATAGAACGTAGGTAATGCTTAAACATCACACTGGATAAATGTGTAAAACTGAAATGAAGGGAATGTGTTAACTACACCAGGCATAACTGGAACCAAATATAGCCGTTCAAACTGGTATTGATGCAATCGACCGGCACAGTTCTGACTTGCACATAATGAACATCACATTGTGAATGACTGAAATAAACAAGGCATAAATGATCAGTATAACAACCAAATATAGCCATTGAAAACTGGACAGAGTCTCACTGCAACCAACCTAACAAGTAAATATAGATAAACAGGGCATATGCTTGAAAACTGGACAAATGCTCACTGCAACCAACCTGACAAGAAAATACAGATAAACAGGGCATATGCTTGAAAACTGGACAAATGCTCACTGCAACCAACCTGACAAGAAAATACAGATAAACAAGGCATCTGCTTGATAACTAGACAAAAGATCACTGCAACCAACCTAAGAACCAAATACATATAAACAAGGCATCCGCTCGATAACTGGAAAAATGCTCACTGCAACCAACCTAACAACCAAATACAGATAAACAAGGCATCTACACACTATAAACAACCAAATATAGCCATTCGTGAAACTGAAGTAGACAATTCATACTTAAACATCACATAGCCCTATTGAACAATACATTTTTGCATAACTGAAATAATTAAACACGGCACAGTTAAAGCACCGCACGGCAAATGCTACTACAACAAAGGGTACGGGTTGGCAAGCTAGAAAAGGTAAGATTTGCTGATAGGATGTTGCCTCACATGTCATGGATGAGATCCTTCCAATTGGAAGAGCATAGACCCATGGTGCGCTCTTTGATGTCACAGATGGGCTGTTTCACCTTGGAAGAACCTTTGTGGGTGCCCTCCTCATGGTCATGGTCGTGGTCGATGAGATCTGACTTGGCAATTGAGGATCCCAAGCCACCGCCGTAGAACGTGTCCTTCAAAAGTGACAAAATGGGCTTGATGGAGTACAAGGATCGCAAATCCTTGACCGCTTGGTGGAGGAGATCAGTGGCAGGGCTGTCGAGGAGATCGACGGTGGTTGAACCAGAAGGGTTGGGGATGGACCACTAAACCTGTGACATGGTCCATGTGAAGCCGTCGCTGTCGACGAGCTTGATGTCGTAGCCAGCTTTCCCGAGATACAGTAATACGCTAGCCCGCTGACATGAAGCCTTCGGCATGGCAACGTAGTCAACGTCTTTGCCGGCTTCCGCGGCGACATGTTGCTCCGGGATCGATATGTCGGGGCGAACGGCGGCCACCTCGCCAACGTCTGTCGGAGAGGCCATGATAAACCTCTTCTTGGCCGAATGCTCGTCGGGCTCCCCGAGATACGTGGTCGAGCTTAGGCTGCGACATTCTGGAGCAGGGGATATGGATCTGGCTGGGAGGGACACCGCAAGCCTCATCTAAAAACTCAGGGGAGTGGGGCGATGGTATGGGAATCGCTGGGTAACCTGAACTTTATTATCTAAGCTAGGAGGAACGGGCAGACTGGCAGGGGTCGGCGGCGGCGGCGGCGGCGAGCTAGGGTTCGAGGGGGGAGGGGGCCGGGTGGGGGGACTATGGAGGGGGGTGTTGTTTGAGGATACGCCATGGCTACTGAAATTTTTAGCAATGGTGGGTGAAGATGGTGGTGGACGAGGGAGGGCAACGGTTCAAATGCCTCGGCTACTGCAATTTTACTATAAGGTCGGTGCTGGAGGAGTGTAGGCGACGGTTGAAGTACGACAGCTACTAAAATTTGGGTAAAGGAATTGATACGGGGCGGGAGTACCCAAGATCGCACATGGTCCAATAAGAATATGCGTGTATGATAATAAGGAAAAGTGGTGGAATCGCCGATTTTTGCAATGCTCAAGGCGGGTAGTTTGTTTTTAGATTTCTAGCTAGCGGGTCTATCGCACACGGTTTGTCCTAATTTCTCAATAAACTACCCGCCTTTAGCTTGCGCAGGTGGTGATTTTACAGCGCACTTGCATCGCACACGGTTAAGCCAGTACCTCCACCCTTTGCTCGTGCTTGCGCAGTTGTGGTGAATTTACAGCGCACTTGCATCGCACATGGTTGTGCCAGTACCTCCACCTTTGCTCGCGCTTGCGCAGTCGTGGTGATTCACAGCGCACTTGCATCGCACACGGTTAAGACATTATACCCGTGTCCATTAAGCATCATCAGAGTCTTTGCAGCAAAAAAATGTTAGAGTGGGTCAGAAGACAGCCACACCAACATGTGGCCCAAATATATATGAGTGAAAAGGGTGGTCTGTGATGTTCAAAATTCCAATGCACAACTTTGACCGCGCAGGCCCATGGTTGGGCGCGTCGTCGAAGATCGATGAGTGGGGCCAGAAGTCAAGAACCACCTGGAAGTGGCCAAATAGATGTAGGAATATTGGGTGTGATGTTTAAAACTTTAAATACGCAATGCACAACTTTGGTGGCACCTGCTTCGCAAACCCGAAAGCACCCTTGGATATATCTATAATGACATAATGTCATAGCTAGCTAGGGTGCTTGACCCACCACCTCCCACTTGTCAGCGGGGCGGATGCATGTAATGATACTTTGGTCATACATGCATGTCGCCATGACCTACCATAAGGCGGACCAGTGAATCTATCATTTGGTCAAACGACAACTGTTGTTGTCGATAAAGCGCTTGGGCCAATAGATTGAACCATCATAAAAATCGCATGAGAGGGACCACAAAACCAGCACCTCTTGCATGCGGCCCAAAATGATGTAAGTTGGAAGGGGTGATGTGTGTTTTCAATATAGAATAATGTACAATTAAGATGTGGTGCCTACCTCTCGATACAGACAACAACCATGAAGGCCAGGTAGTTAAGGACGAGATACGCAGGGTACGGTGTAGGTCGAACCCAGCAATCCGAGCATGTGGGAGGGAATCCTGACAACGCATGAGCTCGAGCTTTGGTTGAACAACATGTGACGGTGACCGGCCCTAACACGAACTAGGAGGAATCCATTCATGGCCAACACATACCCCTTGTTATCCGTCAAAGGGATGATATATATACACTCAGGGAGCCCACAGATATGCGTGTCATCACAAAAAACCGCACAAGGGAGATGTGGTCGATCAGAAGACCCCGTATACACTGCATGCGGCCCGAAAATATGTATGGGTATGGTGGTGTGTGATGTGTTTAAATCCCGAATGCATAACTTCGATGGGCCACCAACTACATTACAAACAGAACACCGTCCCCGACCCCAATCCTGGTTCAATACGTACGATGTCGGTTTCCCAACTTCGAGGTGGCGGCGGGGGGGGGGGGGGGGGGGGGGGGTCTCATCCAACGCATGCGCTCAAACTTTATTTGTCTAACATGGCACACATAGCAATAGGAAACCATCATGGTCAAACCCTTCTCGTTGTTGGGTCAAAGGGATAGATTGTGTGGGCCCCCTCATTGTCGGTAAAGGATAATATATATACCTTGGGGAGCCCACAGATATGTGCAGCGTCTATAAACCGCACAAGGGAGACATGCTCGATCAGAACACCCTGCCCCCTATACCCTGCATGCGACCTGAAAAAGGTTTATATAATCGCCATGACAGGTCACTATAGAATCAATCATTCTTTAATTTTTTAGAGCAAAAAATAATCAATAAAAACATAGTCTACAAATTAGCAAAACAAGGATCCCAAGGTTTATATAATCGCCATGACAGGTCACTATAGAGATATTTATCTCTTTATCTCTATAATGACCGTGTCATAGCATTTAAATGAAGCTTGAGATATGCAACTTCCCACCGGGTCACCCATCCTTGGACTACTCCAGCCCGAGCACGCTTAACTTCTGCGTTCTATTCGACTAGGCTAGCGGATGGGAAGCCGCACCTTGCTGATAGGAATTGCCTCCTTGCCTTTAAGGCATTTCACGCTGGTCACCCTATGGGACCTACTCCCTCCTATCACACACATTTGTGCTTTTAGAAACTGTGTGCGATATTTACATGGCCGGTGTGCCGCCGCCTAGCCTTCAATTAGCACTGACACTAGTAGCGGGAAAACGATGGGAGAAGAGGCGGGAAACCGATGAGAGGAGTGGCGGGAAACGATAGCCTGTTTGGATATATAACAACATTAATATAGAAAACTTAGTAGAGAAGGAAGCATGAGCTAGCACGACGCATTCGCACAGTGCTTACCCATATACTGCATGTGCTGTCGAAAGGGCTGAGGATTGCCGTTCGATCTGGGAGCATCCAACAGTGCAGATGTACGATCCGTGGGGTTTGGGTTCTGGCCAATCAGAACGTACGACTCAGATCGCGCACGCAGCAGGGGGGAGGGGGGCATCGGCCACGCTTTGGTAGGCACACGGCTTTCGTGAGTGAACCGTGTGTTATTTGAAAACATTTCGTGAGAAGAATCTCGGTTTTTAAATCCCTGTAAATCCAAAACTCACCCGAAAATCATGAAACTTGGCATGGTGTCACGACATGGCACATATATGTCGAGGAATTTTTTTTGTCCATTTTGGTGCAAGTTTTATTACAAGCCTCTTACAAACCAGAGTTTCTCTCAAAGAAGCCTCATGGTTCCGATAGGGAAACGTCTCCCCCTTGTGCGCGAAACGATAATCACTGCCTCTTTTCGCCTTGTATTTTCTTCTACGGGGAACATGGAACGACAGGATATCTGTGCTGAAATTTAAACGTATTCAGGGTTCGTTTGGCCTTTTTATACACTAATTGAGTTTCCTAGGCATTTAATGTCCATAATTCAAATCTAAACTACAAATACATGCTCCAGTTCACCAAAATTGGCTAGAAATTATACATGTGTCCTTGGGTGCATTTTTATGTCCCATGCCTGGAATGGGAACGAATTACAACCGTACCGGCATCCTGGCTCATCCTCAAACATTTGGAATCTCGGTTTTTAAATCCCCATAAATCCAAAACTCACCAGAAAGTCATGAAACTTGGCATGGTGTCACGTCATGGCACATAAATGTCGTGGTAAAAACATTGTCCAATTTGGGCCAAGCTTTATTACAAACCTCTTACAATCCGGAGCTCCGCTCAAAGAAGCCTTGTGGTTTCGATAGGGAAACGTGTTCCCCTTGTGGGCGAAACATAATCACTGCCTCTTTTCGCCTTGTATTTTCTTCGACGGGCAACATGGAACGACAGGATATCCGTGCTGAAATTTAAACTT
Source organism: Thinopyrum elongatum (assembly GCA_011799875.1). Lineage (NCBI taxonomy): Eukaryota > Viridiplantae > Streptophyta > Magnoliopsida > Poales > Poaceae > Thinopyrum > Thinopyrum elongatum. The sequence continues at coordinate 311,581,428 of CM022298.1, read as the reverse complement.
ATTCAGGGTTTGTTTGGCCTTTTTATACACTAATTGAGTTTCCTAGGCATTTAATGTCCATAATTCAAATCTGAACTACAAATACATGCTCGAGTTCACCAAAATGGCTAGAAAAATAATATCTGTGTCCTTGGGTGCATGTTTAGGTCCCATGCCAGGAATGGGAATGAATTACAACCGTACCGGCATCCTGGCTCGTCCTCAAACATTTGGAATCTCGGTTTTTAAATCCCCATAAATCCAAAACTCACCAGAAAGTCATCAAAGGTGGGATGGTGTCACGTCATGGCACATATATGTCGTGGTAAAAACATTGTCCAATCTGGGCCAAGCTTTATTACAAACCTCTTACAAACCGGAGCCTATCGCAAGAACCCTCGTGGTTTCGATAGGGAAATGTGTCCCCTTGTGGGCGAAACGATAATCGCTCCCTCTTCTTGCCTTGTATTTTCTTCTACACGCAACACGGAACAACGGGAGGTTCGCGCTGAACTTTGAAATTATTCAGGGTTTGTTTGACCTTTTTTATTCATTAATTGAGTTTTCCAGGTATTTAATGTCCATAATTCAAATCCGAACTACAAATACATGCTCCAGTGCACCAAAATGGCTAGAAAAAACGTACATGTGTCCTTGGGATGCATGTTTAGGTCCCATGGAATGAATGGGAATGAATTCAACTATCTCGGTGTCCTGGCATGGCCACAAACATTGCGAATCTCAATTTTTAAATATCTGTAAATCCAAAACTCACCAGGAAATCATGAAACTTGGCATGGTGTCACTACATGGCACATATATGTCGTGGTAAAATAATTGTCCAATTTGGGCCAAGCTATATTACAAGCCTCTTACAAACCGAAGCTTCTCGCAACCCTCGTGGTTCCGGTAGGGAAACTTTTCCCTCTTGTGGGCGAAACGATAATCGCTGCCTCTTCTCGCCTTGAACTTTGTTTTCTACAGGCAACATAGAATAACAGGAGTGTCATGCTGAAGTTTGAAACTGTTCAGGGTTCGTTTGGCCATTGTAGATATTAATTAACTTTTCTAGGCATTTAATGTAGTCCATAATTCAAATTTGAACTACAAGCACATGCTCCAGTGAAGCAAAATGGGTGGGAAATCATACATGTGTCATTGGGTGCATGTTTAGGTCTCATTTAAGGAATGGGAATGAATTACAAACTTCTCGTCATCCGAAAACATTGAGAATCTTGGTTTTTAAATCCCAGTAAATCAAAAACTCACCCAAAAAACATGAAATTTGGCATGGTTTCATGACATGGCACATATATGTTGTGGTAAAAAAAATCGTCCAGTTTGAGACAAGGCGCACACATTAATAGCCAACGAAGTCCTTTTGAAACAAATAGCTGACACGTTAATATCAAAAACGGTTGTATTATATAAACCATGTGTTCCCGTAACCATTTAAGTGCGGCCACTACCTCTGCCAAATTTAACCATACTCGGTGGCTTGCGTGCAGCTATTTGATTAGACATGACAAGTGCGAGAAGTCCACCATGCAGGCTTGACGGGACGCGTGCGAGCAGTCTACCGCGCAGGCTCGACGGGACGCATGCATCCTGTCCACCTCGAAGGCTCGACGGGACACATGCGAGCAACAAGGCCGCCCATGCTCACCGGGAAGCGAGCTCTTTGACCTCCATCCACTAGCCGCCCGCCTTGCTCACAACTTCTCCATTAATGGCAGCAGAGCTGCTGTTTAACACGCGGTTAATTAAAGCACCTGGACGGAGGGTGTTTGCATGTGATCCCATGGCAGCATTTGCTTTGTTCGTGTTTTCAACTCGTATTCGGGCCTAATTTAAATTGCCACATAGGGCAACGGATAATACGATGACAAATAAAATGGCAACGGATAGTACGATGACAAATTTACAATCGCGCGGATAATAATTGTCTTACATATTCTGAATAATTTAAAATGCCACATGCTGCAAAGCCCGGAAGACATGGGGGCAAGAGAAAAAGAAAATCGCAAACAATGATCTGGGTCGCTACTGTCTCTACTCATCGATGGATCGCCGGGCGACGACATCCTCCAGCTCCTTCTTCAATTCCTCACGACTTTGCTTGAAAGCAGCCACGGATTCCTCCACCTCCTGCTCGCGCTCGATCCGGAGCTTCCTCAAGTCACTCATCAGTTCCTCGATGACCGCTGTCAGCATCATCCCCGAGGCACTGCTCTGCTCATGCAGCATCTTCCAGCCGGCGGCCTCCTCCTCCTTCTCGGCGAGCGCCATGAGAACCTTCGCATTGTCACCCATGAGTTGCTCGACGAGGCCGGTCGCCTTGTCAACCGCGACATCGCTGATCTCCAGCAGCTTCATCAAGCTGTCGACCAGCTCCTGCTGCTTAATGAGGCCAACAAGAATGTCGTCGTCGCCGGCCAAGGACTTCAACAATGCCAGCTCATCGCGATCGCCGACGCGGCGAGTGCGCTTGTGAGAGCCCTCGCGTCCCCGTGCGAGCTCGTTCGAGGGCTCCGTGGTGCGCTAGGACATCTCTGCTGTGGCTGCCGCTTCGCGGCGGGACCTTTCTAGTGCTTCCGCGGCCTTGGTCTTTGCTGCTTGTTTATATGTCCACCCGAAACTCCTCCTACCGGTCATGGCAGAACGACTTGACAGAAAAGACCAGATTTGTGGGTGATGAGGAGAGGAACTGTGAAGTAATTTTTGAGTGGGTAGTTTTTATAGCCCCGTGCTAAGTGTGAACACATATTAGTTTGATAGGTGTGAACAGATTTGCAATTACTTATTGCGTTGTAATCTGCAATGTGACGAGAAACAAGGTCAAAATTTATTGATGGTTCTGGGCCTACAAATCCCGTTTTTGTTGTTCTGGCTCATCACAAATAGTTCTTTTGGATCAACCGTATGCCACACATCGGAAGCCCGAAACATGGGCCCGCGTTCTCAGATGTACATGTACGTGTCTGCCCACTATCACACACAGTCAAGATATCACCATCGTGTCCTACTGATGTGCCGTCGCGCCTCCCACGGGGTGCCAGAAGGTTGACCACATCGATGCTCACCGTTGAGGCGGCCGCGGCGCTCTCTGCTCCTCATTGAGGCGGCCGTGGCGCGCTCTGCTTGCGTCCATCCACGCGTTTTGCTCGCCATTGAGGCGGCCGCGGCGCGCTCCGCTCTGGCGTCCCTGCGCGTGTTCTGCTCGCCATTGAGACAAATTTACAATGGCAATGGTTAATAATTGTCTTACATATTCAGGATAATTTAAAATGACACATGCGGCAAGGCCCAAAACACTCACGACCTAGATATGCATACAATTATAATAAAATATACGCTAAAAGGCTAAGCTGGTGGCCTTCCGACGACAGTCTTCTCGGAGTCCATGATCAGCATAGCACCCTTCCGGCCGTTCATTCCAAGGGTCCTGACCCGTCTCCGCCTACCGAGCTGCTGGCACTGGGAGGCTCTTGGGGCTGCTGGCCTTTTCCAGAAGAGCTTGACAGCGTGCAATCGCGCGCATGATATCTCCGCAGAACCGCTCCATTTCCATGTCTCTGGCCTGGTAGCAAATTCCGCCCATCACCTGCATCCTCAAGATATCACGTTGGCGATTTTCTACTTCATCGGGGACATCAACTCCGCCAAGGATGCGCTCAAGCCTGGCCACCACATCGTCGGGATCGAGGTTAACACGATCGCTGCGGGCAATGATGAAGCCGCAGGCTGCCTGTGTCTTGACTGAATCGCAAAGGTCCTTTGCCCATTCTTTGCGGGGCATCAGACTCTCGATGAGCACCGGTGATGGCGGCTGTTCGGGTGGGTTGTCGATCATGCCACCGAGCAGCTCTGGATCTTTTGCATGGTGGATGGCAAACTGCTCATCACACCTCCTCTACAATATGTCGATTGTGCGCCCAAGGACTGTCACACCGGCCGATGAAGCTCTTGCTCCCCAACCTGCTCCGGCTCGTTCTCCTCCCCGAAGATGTAACACAAGTAGGGGTCGACGACGAAGCTTTGGTCGTTGCCTGGCATGCTTGGAATAACTAATGGTAGATGGGTGAGGACTAGATCTGCGCAGAGTGTCGGTTCGGTGCGTTGCCGCCTGGGTTATATGCAGCAAGCCATTAGCTGGTGGCGGGAAACCGATGAGGGAAGAGGCATGTATTTTACAATTCACCCATGTGGAGCGTGGGAAGCATTCGCTGGAGTGCGGGAAGACTAAGTGGAGCACACACACAACCCGAATACCGTATGCGGTGCCACGTGTTATTTATCACACACGTGTTAACATAAGGAAACGTATGTGTAACTTACTAATCATCGCACACGAGTACTCGCACATGCATCGTGTGCAATACTCCTAGCCACCGCAAGCAACTAGTTTGCATTTTTCAAAGTTTTTTGTACAAACAGAATCGCACACGAACTAACTATAGTAACCGTCTGTGTTATAATTTCTCATCGCAAACAGTTCATCCGAGTGGGCTGTTTGCTGTGTATCACACACATCTTGTTTACATGAATCGTTTGTGTTCTTTTGGCTCATCGCAAACAGTTCATCTATGTGAACTGTATGCCGCATATCACACACATCTTGTTAAGTTGAACCGTTTCTGTTCTCTTGCCTAATCGAAAACAGTTCTTCCGAGTGAACCATATGCCATATATCACACACACCTTGATCTGGCTGACCATTTCTGTTGCATTCCCTAATAGCACATAGTTCATCGAAGCAAACTGTATGCCATATATCGCACACACATTTATATGGCTGCCCGTTTCTGTTGTTCTGTCTCATCGCAAACAGTTCTTCTGGATCAACCTTATGCCCCGCATCGCACACGTAACTAAAATCTGAACCGTGTTCGATGTCTCCGTCATCGCAAATGTTTTGCATCTTTTTTAACGGTTTTTTTAAATCCCCGTTTGTGATTAATGCATCGCACATAGTTTCGTCAAAGGGTCTCTGATCGTAGTGTCGCGTTAGCAGCATCCTGCAGTAGTGACTAAATCGAAAAGTCAATATTAAGTCTAGTACTATCTAAATTCATATGTTGTTTTTAGCCCCCCCCCTCGGCACACACGCTACGTACTTCCTCTATCGATCAATCTTCCCCTCCTAACCACCTTACAAAGCTATTGGTTTCCGACACACACTCATTCTTTCTCTCCATGTTTCGATCTCTAACTCTCTCAAATACACAAACCTCTTTTTCCACTCTGTCAACAAATGTATCTCTCTCACACACCTACCATTGCACTCCATGCTGAGCTCTCTCTCTCTCTCTCCCTACCTCCCACCCTCTCTTGCTAGATACATGCATTGCCTATCTAGACCCCCCCCTCTCACACGCACGCACGAACATTGTCTATCTAAGTCACACTCTCGAGACCATCTCACTCTTTCTTCCGCACGACGGCCAACACTCGCTCATTCTCTCTCTCTCTCTCTCTCTCTCTCTCTCTTTATCTAAGTCTCAGCTATCATCGCTTTCCCTCAAACACAAACGATATATCTCCCTGTTCGGGCCTTGATCGACACGCTCTATACTCTCTCACGCAGATTGTCTGTCTACGTCGGTCTCTCCAAGCTGTCCCACTCTATTGACCTCATGGCGGCCCACGCTCGCTTAATCTCTAACTCTCTCTCTTTATGTATGTCTTGATTGACCTTGCTCTTTCTCACACACAAACGATATTGTCGGATTCAAGGCTCCGCAGAACCAAGAAGGTTCGAACTCTGGGGCGTGTGCGAAGATCTCCACCAACCCAAGTCTCGAGCTCGCCACCCTACGGCCTAGACTCGTTGAGCACACACGAGCGGGGAAGAAGATGAACACGGCAGTTTACCCAGGTTCGGGCTACCTTGCGGTGTAAAACTGTACTCCTGCTTTGTGGTGGATTGGCCTCACGAGGAGGCTGAGGATGAACAAGTACAGTGGATAAACAGCCTCACGAGGGCTCGATGGTGAGGGTGGAATGGATCTGATCCTCCTCCCCCTCTACGGTGGTGCCTAGCCTATATTTATAGTGGCCTTGGTCCTCTTCCCTCAAAACTTAGGCCGGAAGGAATCCCACAACGGCCAATTTGAAAGGGAACAAGAAGCACATCTAATCCTGATGAAAGGTGGTCTTCGCGTGCAAAGCTTCTGGTTGTGACGCAGCGGCGGGCTCGGTGATGACATCCGTCCTGCCAAGCTCGTGGTCTTGGTCTTGTGGCACTGGAATAGAAACCTTTGGGAGACTCCTCGGGAACCTACGCCTATCCTTGCTCCCTTAGCACCGAAAGGGCAACTGCCTCCTCTGCGCCCGCTGGCGCCCGCCTGGCCATGGTCGTCACATCATCATAGCCTCGTGATGCTAAGTACCTGCATAGAAATCTCCACTCCATGGGAGGCAACCTGGGGAGGCCGCTCCCTTGGAGGTCTTGGTGTCGTCCACCTCGCGAGGCCAGGGGCCCTCGCGAGGGTCTTGTCTTGGAGTTGTCGCAGCTGGGCCATACAGGGCCATCGACAGAGCCATGCCGTGGGCCGCACGAAGGCAGGTCTGGGTACCCCCGATCCCAGAACATCGATAGTAGCCCTCGGGCCCAAGGTGCGCTCGGGCTGGCTTCGAGGCGAAGTCAAAGAGAGAGGGTGGAGCGTCCCGGGCCCCAACCACCTGCGGCCCTAGCTTGACACGTGGCGCCCGATGAGACGTGCACGCCTTCGCTTCCCCATATCGCCTAAGCAACCGCTCCGAATTGACAGTAGCCTGGTGCATGCAACAGGGCCATCATCACTCGGAACATGGAAGGGCGTCGGTTAGCCTTCTTTCGCATATAAAAGGGGAGGGGGCGGAGCCCCCTAGCTCATCCTCATCTCCTTGCTCCCCCATTCCACACTCTTGCAGCAGCATCCATGGCGTCGGTGAGGAGGTTCTCTGCCGCCGAGAAGGGGAAGGCTCCACGGGAGGGGCCGGAGCCACTCCCGCCGAAAAGGGGGCGCGGCCGCCCACGCAAGGCAACTCTAACGCTCACTACTGCCCTTCCTCGATATGAGCGCGCCCCACTGGGGGTCCATGCCGGCTCAAGTGTTCCCACGCAGGGTCCTTCCCACGGGGATGGCTGCGGGGACCGCGGCGGATGAGGCCGAGGAGGGAGGAAGGAGATGGCTGTCCGACCACCTCACTCACGGGCCCATGCCGATGGCACAAAACGCGAGTTTGTGGTGTGGGTCATGATGCCGCCGCGCACCTGGATTCGACTCCCACGCGCCTTGGTGGAGGAGTTGCCAGCGCGGGGACCCGTCGAGCTGTGGCTACAGCACGACGGCTGTTGCAGCTAGTCCTCACAAGTGGAGGTCGAGGCCACCTTCTCCGGCGATGTCTTCTTGACCCGGGGATGAGGAACAATCGCCTGCGCCTGTGGGTCAGAAGGGAGGCACGCCCTTCATTTTAAGTATGACGGGGCATCGATGCTCTTCTTCATGGTCTTTGGAGAAGACGACGAACGCCTGGAGTGCTGCCCCAGGGGTGCGGCAGTGGCGGAGAGGCCCTTGGCGGTGAACTTACCCTTGGCCGCTGCACCTCCAGCAGTAGCGGCACCTCCTCCGCGTCAAGCTCGAGCGACGATGATTACGAAAAGCCGCCGCGTTGCCGTGCCCGGGTCTAGGAGGGGAATGGCACCGACTAGGCGCCATGACGCCAGAGCCGACGCCTTCCGAGCTACGGCCCTCGGGAGGCCTTTTCTTTCATTTCCTTCCCTGCGTCAAAACCGTGAGGAGCCCCGTGGGCGTGTAAGAATCATGGTGCTTGCACCTTTATATTATTGCTTCCAGTCCACGCTCTTGGCTACACTCGCGTTTCTCGCTTGGGCACCGGTCCCCTTTTTGGTTTTGCGATAGCGTGTTGCTCTAAGTCGACAGGATCCAATCCCCAGGTGGCTTCCGCCGTCACAGGTATGCCAGGTCGCGATGCCGTGTGCAAGGCAAGGAGTGAGCGACCCGAGGTCTAGTAAGAGCTCCTGAGGCGTGATGCTCAGGAGGTCCCCTTTGACGTTCAAGCGGCTGTCGAAAGATTAAAGAGGGGTTCCCTTGCCCGAGTGAGGTCATGGAAGAATAAAATGTTAGCGGTGAGGCTCATGCTGGCATATGTAGGATAACTTAGTTTGGCGAGGTTGCGGCCCACGGTGGTTCCTTCGTCACGGGGGCGAGCTTCTCTGGAGCTCTTGACCTTGTGCATGTTCCCTGTTCTGTAATGGATTAAGGTCAACCCCGCTAGAGGTGCGTGAGGAGACTGATGCCCACCATATTCCAAGAGAACGAATGCCAATGTCGCCGAGCCACACCCCTCTCCCTGCATTCCCCGTGAGGCTGGCAACCCCTTTCTTTGCCCATCATGTTGCTCTATGTCCTCAGGACCCGACCCTCGAGCAGGACTCAGCCACCGCTGGTATGCCAGAGCGCGATGCCGTGGTCAAGGCTAGGGGGTGAGGGCTCGAAAGCCAGTAGGAGCTCCTGAGGCACGATGCTCAAGGGCTCCCCTTTTAACGTGCAAGCGATTTGCACAAAAGAGGGATAACTCGCCTTGTGGAGGCGCTTGGGAGAGGTCGTACTTAACGGCATGCGGCATGTGAAACAATTTTACTTAGCCTTTTGCGAGTTGGAGCGCCGCTGGATCCCGAGGTCCTGTCTCTTGAGGTTCCTGCGTACTAGTTAGTCATGAAAAACTAGGGGCGGTGCGCGCTTGCTAATCTGCTCGTGATCGTTCCATGAGAAGACGAAGGCACTAAGGACTTGGTGAGGTGACGTGCGCGGGGCCGACCGGTGAGTCAGAGCTCAGTCTCTTAGGTTTATCAGCACTGCATGGACAATCCCGAGCACAGGCGCCATGCCGGTAGCCCCCTCTCGTGGGTCGTTCAAGGGGAGAGCTGGCAACGCGTGAAGCCTGTGGGGATGGCTCCAGGGGCAATACATCATCAAGCGCAAAGTTAATAACCACAGTAGCCCATGAAAGCATAACTGGGCCAGAGTACATGAATTGAAATGTTGTAGCTGCGGGGGTGGACCCTGACAACTTGAGGATAATGCAGCCTGAGGGGCGCCCTCAAGTGAACAAAACCAAAAAAGTCACCTGGCACCATTGTTGTAGAAGCATCGGGATAGCTGAAGACACGTGCCGTGGAGATCGCTGCTCATGAGCTGGGCAGCTCCGGAGGCCTGGGGGGCTCGCGAGGATCCGGGACCTCCTGAGACATGACCGCCAAGGGCCTGGCCTCGTGAGACGCCAGAGCGCACTGCACAAGGCGCTGGTACGAGGCGCCCACATTCAGCCGGCCAAACGGCATGCGGACATAGTTGTAGGGGTAGCCCCCGCTCTGGCCAACGCGGGACGGCCAGAAGAGGTCCTGCGAAGCAGCCCGGTTGAGGCCCGGGTTGTTGACGCAGACGCGCAGCTCGTCGCCCGCATAAGGGGGCACAGCTACACCGGGGGTTGCGGGGTGAAGCTCGCCATGCATGGCCCTCGCCTCCTGAAGCTCCTCGATCGCCTTGGTGATGAACTCCCTTGCTCCTGGCACCTCGCGCCTTGCTCCTAGCTCATGGGGGTGCACGTTAAGGCACGCCTCCAAGTGGTGCCCGAGCACCTCCCTCATCGCACTTGTCAGGTCAGAGGCTCACCAGGCGGAAGCCCCCGAGCCCGTCCTGAGGGAGGCGCCAGGCATGCCTTGCTATTTGGGAGGAAGAGGTGCCCCAGCAGCGGACGTGGAACCTAAGGCACCGGCGGCAGGCGCACCAGCCTCCTGACGACTCTTGGGGAGGAGCTGCTTCTTCTTCTTGGGGGTGGCCTCGGGAGGCTGGATGCCGCCCTCATCGTCAGAGTTCTCAGCCGCCGTAGCCTGATAGGCACGCTCAAGGGAGAAGACTGCGTCCTTCTCCTCACAAGCGACCGTTATGATGCCACTGCAACCTAGCATCTTGAGGACATTGTAGCCATGGTGGGTTGCTGCCATGAACTTCGCGAGGGCAGGATACCCGAGGATGGCGTTGTACGTGAGGCCGATGTGGGCGACATTAAAGTCGATGAGCTCTGTGTGGTAGTTGTCGCGCTTGCTGAAGGTGTCTGGGAGGCGTATCTGCCCCAGGGGGATGGTGGAGCCATCGGTCACTCCGGAGAACAGCTTGGTGGGCATGAGTTGATCGTAGGCACCTGAAGCATCTCGACCGAAAGAACATTGAGCCCAATGCCACCATTGATAAGGGTCTTGGTGACGAGGACGTTGCTGATGGAGGGCGTGCAGAGCATGGGGAGCGCACCAGCAGCGGCCGAGCACTTGAGCTGGTCCTTGGAGTCGAAGGTGACGGCATACTGCGACAATCGGAGGGGACGCACGGCCTCAAGCTTAGGGAGGGCCGCGCTCAACTCACGAGAGAACTGCTTGAAGATGCGATGTGAGGCGGTGGCCTGGGCACTACCCAGGACGCAGGCGACCGCACGAGGCTCCTGGAAGCCTCCAGCCCCATCATCCTATCGGTTGTCGTCATTTCTCCTGGGTGGCGGCGGCAGCGGAGGGAGGCCGGCGTTGCCTTGAGGGTGGTCCTCACAAGGCTGGTCTCGCCAGGGGCCGTAGCAAGGCTGGTCCCGCCAGCGGTCCTCGCGAGGCTGGTCGCGCCAGTCCTGGCAAGGGTCGCAATTGTCCCAGCGTCCCCCACTAGGGCCTCCTCCATGGCCGTAGCCACGGTCGCCGTAGTCGGAGCGGCAACCAAGCTGCCCGTCACGGAGTGCCCTGAGCTCCTGGCAGTCATTGGTGTTGTGGCTGTGTATGTTGTGGAAGATGCTGAACGGGCAGTTACCCCTAGGAGGCTCATCGTGGTCATGACCATGCTTCATCTCAGGCTCGGTCACGAGCACGGCGGGGCCCTTGCACTTTGCCTCTTTAGCCTTGGCCTTCTTGTCTTCAGGATCGGCCTCCGAAAGCTCGAGGAGGAAGAGGCAGCCTTCCTTGGCCCTAGCGCACTTGTTCGCCAGGTTGAACATCTCCAGGGCCGAGCACAAGTCCTCGTGGATGGCGAGCTCCTCTTTCATCTTGACATCCCGGACGCCATCAGTGAACGCCGAGATGATGGCCTCATCTGAAGCCTTCGGTATCTTGAGGCGAACATTAGTGAAGCGCTGTATGTATTTGTGCAGGGTCTCCCCTGGCTGTTGCTTCACACGCCGCAGGTCCCACCACCGGGGCGCGGTCACGGGTGCCATTAAAGTTGGCGATGAAGCACTCACGGAACTCAGCCAAGAGTGCGCGCCATCCTTGAGGGGCCATGGGGAACCAGTTTGCCATAGCTTTGTCGTCGCCGCCCGCCACTTGGATGGCCTGCGCGTACAGCTGGAGGAACTCCTCGGGGTCCACAATGCCATCGTACCGTGGGGGTAGCGTTGGCCTGAACTTCTTGGGCCACCGCACCCGGTGCAACTCGGGAGTGAAGGTCGGGCAGCCCGCAACGCCCCCGTTGGCTTCGGCCAGCCAGACTGGCGGGGCAGTGTTTTCCATGGAAACGATGGAGCGGCAGAGCATGGTTGGTGAAGAGGCGGAGCTTCGACATGCCCCTACCTGGCGCGCCAAATGTCGGATTCAGGGCTCCGCAGACCAAAGAAGGTTCGACCTCTGGGGCGTGTGCAAATATCTCCACCAACCCAAGTCTCGAGCTCGCCACCTGTCGGTGTAATAAACAGGGGGGTGTTCACTACCCCTGGACACGCACCGGCAAGTCGCAGCCTCCAGGCGGGAAGGACATGGCAGAGGAGGAATCCACCCAAGAGTACATTCGAAGCCCGGTTCCCGGCAAGGTCTACTTGCCGGGAATGGGTCCACGCAACGCCGGCAAGGCAGAGCTGGCAAGACAAGACTCCAGGCGGGTCGACCAGAAGATCAAGTCTACTACTGCCGGCGAGATCAGGGCCGGCAAGCTCAGGGCTCGACAAGACTAAAGATTAGGCCCCGGCAAGGTTCTTGCCGGGATGACCAGCTGAACCCGGCAAGGCTTGCCGGGGGACAGCTAGACTGGAGACAAGGCCCCGGCTAGGTTCTTGCCGGGATGACCAGCTGAGCCCGGCAAGGTTCCTGCCCGGCAAGGTTATGCCACTATGCTGCTGCTCCAGTGCGGCCGCCAGCATGGCACTCTGGACCCTTCTCCAGGCATGCGTGGCAGAGCACTGTGCCAAGCGGTGCTGATGGGATGGCCCCTTTTCCCATCCCTAAGAAGCTAAGGGACACCTAGACAGAGCATTTAATGCGCTTGTCCTGACCCGTCGGTGATAAGCATGTAAATGCTGTAGCAGAGTACTTGCCGCGGCAAGTCATTGGTTGCGGCAAGGTATTGGCTACGGCAAGATAGCAGCTGCGGCAAGGTACTTGCCCCGGCAAGTTACCTTGCGCGGCAAGCTATGGGTTGCGGCAAGCTGTCAGGTGCGGCAAGGTCTTGCCGTGGCAAGCGTTACTGTACCACTGTGCTACTGTGTTGCTGCTCCAGTGCCTCTGCCAGCGTGGCGCTCTGGGTCCTTCCAAGCGTGCGTGGCAGGGCACTGTGTAGACGGTGGTGCACTGTAGCTAGCGGTGCAGGAGCAGGTGGGATAGGCTTTTCCCACGTCCAAGACGTCTGGGTACATGTATGTGGACAGCAAAGGCATGGGCATTTAATGCCCTTGTCCCCTGCCGTCAGTGGTAGGTAGGACATGTCATCCTGGTAATAGTGGCCTTACTGTAGCAACTTTCCACCTCTACCTTTACTGTTTGCCACCTGTTGGTGACCCCTTTGTGCGTATAAAAGGAGGCCCATAGGCAACGTAAAGAAGGGAGAAGGGAGGAACGGGGGAGATGGAGAACTCCAGTATTGTACGCAGCTACTCGGTACTGTAGCGCTCCTGGAGCTAGAACAATCATACAGATAAGAACACAAAGCAGGAGTAGGGTTTTACGCATCCGTGCGGCCCGAACCTGGGTAAATCTCTCTCATGCACTATCGCGTTCTTCGCTAGATTTGCTCTTCGTGCGACCGTCTCTCCCTGCCGAACGTAAAGGGGTCCTTCCCTGGGTCCCATAGGTGATCGCGGATTCGTCCCCGACATCTTTGGCGCGCCAGGTAGGGGTTGCGGGGCTGTGCGAACCTGATCTGGCGATCAGCGCGGCAGTTTCTTCATCATCTTCACCGCCATAGCGTCCAAGAAGAAGGGCCTGAACCTTCGCAAAAAGCTAAGTTTTAAAGCTTTAATTACTTTCTGCTGTTGAGTCTTATCCTGGACGATATTTTTGTGCGTAACCTGTGCGCGAAGGAGCGCTCTTGAAGCATTCTGCGCTCCTGGTTGTTTTGGGTCCGCCCAACAATACAGATGCAGCTGCGATTGTTTCTAAAGCGTTAAGCTCCTGAAGAGGCGGCGTTCTCGATAGGCTGCTGAACAGGACCCGATCCTAAGCGCCATCGACCAGAACGTGCGCATTCGGGGAGTATTCCGGCAAGCGTGGGGGCTCATTGTGCAAAAATGCAGTCGTTTAAGGAGAAGGACTTAGCGAGTTTTATTCTAAGGTTCCTGCGTAGACCCGTATGCTGAGGAACTTTCCCGGGGCTAGTCGCGCTCCTAGTTGCTTCGAGTCCGCTCGGCAACCTGGGCAGCTGCGCCAGAGCCGGGAAGGTAAACCTTTTCAGGAGGCGGCGTTCCCGGCAAGCTGCTAAGGATCCGTTCCTCAAAGCGCTGCTGACTGGATCGTGCGCACCGGAAAGTGTTCCGGCAAGCAAGGGAATATTCAGCAGGAGTCAAGATTGCAGCGAATTAGACATTAACCAGAAGCTAATTAACTTGTTGTGCTAAAAACGCTGTTGTGGCATTTCATGCCCAATCAGTGTTGCAGGAACACGCATGGAAGGCGAGCTCGGGGGCTGGCAGCGCCCCAGAGAGTAACCCTCTGAAGAGCCTCCCCGGCAACAAGCTTGCCGGAAGCTGGCGTTGAGAACGTCAAGGTTCTCCGCCAGAGTCAAGAGCCTTCCCGGCAACAAGCTTGCCGGAAGCTGGCGTTGAGAACGTCAAGGTTCTCCGCCAGAGTCAAGAGCCTTCCCGGCAACCCCTTGCCGGAAGCTGGTGTCGAGAACGTCAAAGTTCTCCGCCAGAGTTAAGAGCCTCCCTTGCCGGGGGCTCCGACAACCACTCTTTGAGCAAGAAACAAGCTCGGGGGCTAGCGGCGCCCTAGCAGAAAAAGCTAAGTTGCACAGATTTTTCGGCAATTGCATTCATTTTACTGTCCTCACTCGCTTCTTACACCTACACGCGAAGGAGCCTTCTCGGGGCTAGTTGCGCTCCTAGTCGCCTCGAGTTCGCTCGGCGATGTGAGCAGCTGCACCAGAACCGGGAAGGTAAACCTTTCCGGGAGGCGGCGTTCCCGGTGAGCTGCTAAGGACCCGATCCCCAAGCGCCGCTGCCTGGAGCGTGCGCACCGGAAAGCTTTCCAGCAAGTGTGGGTCGTCTTGATTGATTCCTCGTTCTCGTATATCGACCTGCACGTGAAAGGACCTTGCCGTGGTTAGTCCGCGCTCTGGTTTCGCCTCGAGTCCGCTCTGCAAACTTAGCAGCTGCGTTCTGGCCCGGCAAGTCGCCTTGCCGGCGGCGGCGTTTCCAGCAGGCTGCTAAAGACCCGCACCTAGCGCTCGCGGCAAGCGTGTGCACCGGCAGGGTTTCCAGACAGCGTAGGGTACAAGATACGTGCAAGGACGGAATCAATCAAGGGGGAAGCATGCATTCATTTAGCATGAAGGAATATCTCTTGTGCCATAAAGCTTGGCCTAATCAAGGTAAATTGTTTCTTTATGCGTGCCATTGCAGCAACAGGGTTGCGACCTCCAGGCAGGAGGAACGGCAGGGAACAGATCTACATGTTGCCGGTGTGCGTCGTTGGGCCTAGCCCAGACAACCACTGTGCACGCCTGTCCGGCCCAGGCCTGGGGGCTCCTGTCGGTGTAATAAACAGGGGGGTGTTCACTACCCCTGGACACGCACCGGCAAGTCGCAGCCTCCAGGCGGGAAGGACATGGCAGAGGAGGAATCCACCCAAGAGTACATTCGAAGCCCGGTTCCCGGCAAGGTCTACTTGCCGGGAATGGGTCCACGCAACGCCGGCAAGGCAGAGCTAGCAAGACAAGACTCCAGGCGGGTCGACCAGAAGATCCAGTCTACTACTGCCGGCGAGATCAGGGCCGGCAAGCTCAGGGCTCGACAAGACTAAAGATAAGGCCCCGGCAAGGTTCTTGCCGGGATGACCAGCTGAACCCGGCAAGGCTTGCCGGGGGACAGCTAGACTGGAGAAAAGGCCCCGGCAAGGTTCTTGCCGGGATGACCAGCTGAGCCCGGCAAGGTTCCTGCCCGGCAAGGTTATGCCACTATGCTGCTGCTCCAGTGCGGCCGCCAGCATGGCACTCTGGACCCTTCTCCAGGCATGCGTGGCAGAGCACTGTGCCAAGCGGTGCTGATGGGATGGCCCCTTTTCCCATCCCTAAGAAGCTAAGGGACACCTAGACAGAGCATTTAATGCGCTTGTCCTGACCCGTCGGTGATAAGCATGTAAATGCTGTAGCAGAGTACTTGCCGCGGCAAGTCATTGGCTGCGGCAAGGTATTGGCTACGGCAAGATAGCAGCTGCGGCAAGGTACTTGCCCCGGCAAGTTACCTTGCGCGGCAAGCTGTCAGGTGCGGCAAGGTCTTGCCGCGGCAAGCGTTACTGTACCACTGTGCTACTGTGCTGCTGCTCCAGTGCCTCTGCCAGCGTGGCACTCTGGGTCCTTCCAAGCGTGCGTGGCAGGGCACTGTGTAGACGGCGGTGCACTGTAGCTAGCGGTGCAGGAGCAGGCGGGATAGGCTTTTCCCACGTCCAAGACGTCTGGGTACATGTATGTGGACAGCAAAGGCATGGGCATTTAATGCCCTTGTCCCCTGCCGTCAGTGGTAGGTAGGACATGTCATCCTGGTAATAGTGGCCTTACTGTAGCAACTTTCCACCTCTACCTTTACTGTTTGCCACCTGTTGGTGACCCCTTTATGCGTATAAAAGGAGGCCCATAGGCAACGTAAAGAAGGGAGAAGGGAGGAACGGGGGAGATGGAGAACTCCAGTATTGTACGCAGCTACTCGGTACTATAGCGCTCTTGGAGCTAGAACAATCATACAGATAAGAACACAAAGCAGGAGTAGGGTTTTACGCATCCGTGCGGCCCGAACCTGGGTAAATCTCTCTCGTGCACTGTCGCATTCTTCGCTAGATTTGCTCTTCGTGCGACCGTCTCTCCCTGCCGAACGTAAATGGGTCCTTCCCTGGGTCCCATAGGTGATCGCGGATTCGTCCCCGACACCACCCTACGGCCTAGACTCGTCGAGTGCACGCGACTAGGGAAGAAGATGAACACGATAGTTTACCCAGGTTCGGGCCACCTTGCAGTGTAAAACCCTACTCCTGCTTTGTGGTGGATTGGCCTCACGAGGAGGCTGAGGATGAACAAGTATAGTGGATGAACAGCCTCGCGACGGCTCGGTGGTGAGGGTGGAATGGATCTGATCCTACTCCCCCTCTAAGGTGGTGGCTAGCCTATATTTATAGTGGCCTTGGTCCTCTTCCCTCAAAACTTAGGCGGGAAGGTATCCCACAACGGCCAATTTGAAAGGGGACAAGAAGTACATCTAATCCTGACAAAAGGTGGTCTTCATCTGCAAAGCTTCTGGTCATGATGCAGCGGTGGGCTCGGCAATGACATCCGTCCTGCCGAGCTCGTGGTCTTGGTCTTGTGGCACCGGAATGGAAACCTTTGGGAGACTCCTTGGGAACCTATGCCTGTCCTTGCTCCCTTAGCACGGAAAGGGAAACTGCCTCCTCTGCGCCCGCTGGCGCCCACCTGGCCATGGTCGTCATGGATCATGTCATTGCAGCCTCATGAGGCTGAGTACCTGCATAGAAATCTCTGCTCCTCGGGAGGCAGCCTGGGGAGGCCGCTCCCTTGGAGGTCTTGGTATCGTCCGCCTCACGAGGCCAGGGGGCCCTTGCGAGGGTCTTGTCTTGGAGTTGCCGCAGCTGGGCCATACAGGGCCGTCGAGAGAGCCATGCCATCGGCCGCAGGCAGGCAGGTCTGGGTACTCCCGATCCTAGAACACCAACAGATATGTCTCCATGTTTGGGCCGAATTCGACATATTCATATTGTACTGGCAAGATGCCTGTGCGTTGCATCGAACATCAAGATGCATTTAAATGAGTAGTTTATCTTGTGGGAGATAAGAATGAACGAGGGAAGGATTTATCTACAAATGTGGAGAGGGGTGCGGGTATCTTTTTGCAAAATTGTCATAGTTTCCTTCCTATCTGTCAGATATAAATCGGACGGCCTATATTGCAGGATGGCACGCACACCATCATCACCAGCTCTGTTTTTCATAAGAGTAGAAACACTCTCTCACACACATTGTCTATCTAGGTCACTCTCTCCAACCCGTCTCACTCTTTCGACCGCATGACGACCCACACTCGCTCAATCTCTCTCCCTCTCTTTATCCATGTATCGATTGACCTTGCTTCCTCCCACGCACAAATGATATATCTACCTGTCTGTGACTGGATCATCTCTCAAGCACTACTGGAAACAGAGAATTTGCCATCTGCTAGCTCTTTGCCGTCTGCCAGCTGACGACAAAGGCTGTCTTTGCCGTCAGCTTAGCTTAAGCAGACGGCAAAGAATGGACTCATGGCAAAGATTATTTTTGCCGTAAGTTCCTTCTTTGTCATCTACTAGCAGACGACAAAGAGGAAAACGGCAGACGGCAAAGAGAGGTGCGGGCCCCACCAAAGAGCTGCATTGGCTAGGTCAGCTTTTTGCCGTCTGCTAGCGGATAGCAAAGAATAAAAAAGCAGACGGCAAAATAGTGGTGTGGGCCCCACCTTAGCACGGCGTCGGCTAACCCTAACGGATACCCTCTTTGCCTTCTGCTAGCAGACGACAAAGAGGGTATTTCCCCTTAACGGCCCGCGCACCACCCGAACCCCCCACTCTTTCCCCCAACCCCCGTGCATCTCTCTCTCTCTCTCTCTCTCTCTCTCTCTCTCTCTCCAATGAGCCGCCACCACCGACGACCCACCACCCCGCCCCGCCGCCCCCTGCCCAGCCGCCCACTGCACCGCCGCCCAGCAGCCCCCCGTCCCCTGCCCAGCCGCCGGTCGGCCCAGCCCCGAAGCCGACCGCTCCGACAAGCGCCGCCCCGACGCCCCTCTGGTGAGCCCCCTGCCATGACCATGCTAGTTTTTTTTCTATGTTTTTCATAGATGGATAGATGGATAGGATAGGATAGATAGATAGGATAGATGGTGAAGCTAGTGGGTCCCGCCGGTGCTGATGCTGACTCCCAGGCCGAGAATCCCCCGGTCCGGGTGCTGCCGGAAAGAGGAGGAGGGGACCAGGTGGTGAATCTAGCAGAGGTGGAAGAGGAGGAGGAGGATAGGGAAGAGAGGGCCAGGGTGGCCTGTCGGCGGATGGCGTATGAAGCGGAGGAGCAGGTTAGGGGGTACCTCGGCGTCGATGGAACCCTAAATGATGGCTATTTAGGTTAGGGGGTGCCTTGGCGTCGACAAAAGCCTAAATGACATCTACATAGATTAGGGTGCCTCAACGTCGACGGAACCCTGAATGACATATATTTTGGGTAGGGGTGCCTCCACGTGGACGGAACCTTAAATAACGTCAATTATGGTTAGGGCGTACCTCGACGTCGATGCAACCCTATATTATAGCTATTTAGATTAGGGGGTGCCTCGGCGTCGATGGAACAATAAATGACAACTGTTTAGGTTAGCGGGTGCCTCAGTGTCAACGGGACCCTAAATGATAACTCTTTAGGTTAGGGGTTCTTGTGGGGAATGAGCAGTGCGAATCCTTTTTTTACAACTTGGCGGTGGCATCACGTTGTAAATATTTAGTTAGGTTGACGGAAAAAACAATAATGCTATGTTACTCATCTTTGGACTTAGATGTGCAGTTGTTTCGTCGCTGTGAGGGTCTGGTGTTCGACGAGCTCCGCCCTTACGTTCGTGGGTGAGCACAAATAACATCTCCTCCTCCCCCTTAATTTGCTCTGTTCCGGTCTTCGTGCCGATGAAACTTGCTAGCTATATGTATCTTCAATCATCAGTATGCGTGACCAGTATGCGTCTCCCGTTCGAAAGGGTTACATGTATAAATATGCATGCATTTCCATATTTATACCCGTGATTCTTTCGAATTGTCCAACGTTATCCATGGACAACCTGAGTATGTGTATATTGGGTTTGTTTTCCCATGCTCTACTCAAGATCTGATGCAGAATTTCATCAGTGCCTCCCTGTTGTTCTCCGGGTAAACATCCTCTCTGTTTATTGCAGAGACGTGTATCAGGAGAACAGTGGGGAGGTGCTGCCGAAATTTTGCGTCAGATCCAGAGCAGAGCATGCGAAAACGAACCCAATCTACACATACTCGGGTGGGATTAGGACCTATCTTTACCTATTAGCGTGTAGGTTACATGGACATAATAATATTGACAAACTAGATTAACTAATGAATATATATGATGAATTGTATATATATATATATATATATATTTCTTGGGTGTTTAGTAGGTAGGCAAGATGAGTGATCATGCGTAGATGTACGCCAGTCACACTAGTCAGGAAGAGATTACTAATGAATGGTTAACAAAAACCAAGGGGTTTGTGAAAGCCGCATTTGCAAATGGCCAGAGAAAAACTTGGTGCCCCTGTGATAGGTGTGACAACTTTTCTCAGAGGAAAGAGGATGAAATGGGTAAACACCTGCAGAAGTGGGGGTTTACGCCCGATTATACGGTGTGGACATTTCATGGAGAGTCTGCCCAATGTACCAGAGCTGAGGTGGTTCATCGTTGCACTGACGAGCATGGTACCGGGATCGAAGACATGGTGCAGGACTTTGATGATGCTCGGGATTCAGACATGAGATGGAGGAATCTGCAAACGCCTTCAATGAAATGTTGGAGTCTTCAAAATGTCCTCTCCATGAGCACACTTAGCTTTTTCAGCTGGATGCCATCGCACAAGTAATGGCTCTGAAGGCACAATTCAACTTGGGCAGAGAATGCTACGACATGATCATGACAGTATTTGGACGCATTCTACCCAAAGGATATGTAATGCCTGGAAACCTGTACTAGTCGGACAAAATCCTCCATGCACTTAAGATGCCCTACGAGAAGATAGATGCCAGTGAGAAAGGATGTGCCTTATTTAGGCTTGAGTATGTAGACTTGAACTATTGTCCCATTTGCAACTCTTCCAGGTATGTTGTGGCAGACAATGGTATGGGTGAGAAGAGGGAGACCGAAATCCCCGTTAATGTTCTTCGGTATCTGCCAATCGTACCAAGACTTCAACGTCTTTTCATGGTCGAAGAGACGGCCAAACAGATTACATGGCACAAAATGGGCAAAAGAACCGAACTAGATGCAGATGGGAATCAGATGATGGTACAAACATCGAATGGTTCTTCGTGGAAGCACTTCGATGCATTACATGAGCAAAAAGCGGCAGATCCAAGGCATCCTCGAGTCTGCATCGGCACGGATGGGTTCAATCCGTTTGGTCTGACAGCGACCCAATATAGTTGTTGGCCTGTATTTGTCATTCCACTCAATCTCCCCTCGGACAGATTATGCAAAGAAAGAACATTTTCCTAATGTTGATAATTCCAGGGCCCAACTATCTGGGGAAGAATATGAATGTGTACATGCAGCCGCTTAAGGATGAATTGCAAGAAGCTTGGGATAATGGGTTCAAGACATACGACACAGCTAGCAAATGAAACTTCATAATGTGTGTCTGGTACATGTACTCGATGCATGACGTGCCGGCGTATGAGCTATTCGTTGGCTGGTGTACGCATGGAAGGTTCCCGTGCCTCATATGCAAGGCATCCTATCGGTGTACTAAAGTTTGGGCCCCTTTGGTATCCCTTACTTGTGCACGGGCAGTTGCAGCCACGCCCGCGGCAAGGCTGCCAGGGACAGCTGGGAGCAAATACGAGGCAACCAAGACGGCATCCGAGCCAGTAATCAGAGAGCAGAAGACAAGCTGAGCCCCCGGCAAAGATTCTTGCCGGGGTGATTTGCGAGCCCCGGCAAGCTCCTTGCCGGTATGGTTTTCGAAGCCTCAGCAACTCCACCACCCTTGAGGTTGAGAGCTCTGACACATCGACAATGTCAAGACCAAGATCCAGGGGCGCCTGCATGGTGGCATGCAGATATTTTTGAAGAACAGAAGGCAAGTTCCCAGGAAGGCTCTTGCCGGGGACATTTGCGAGGCCATGGCAAGGCTCGCACACGGCAAGGCTCCTCGTCCCGCCACCACTCCAGCGCAGCAAGTAGCCTGCCAGCCAGGCAAGCACCTACGTGGTGGCATGCAGATCTTCGTGAAGATCCTACCACCGCTCCAGCGCAGCGGCTAGCCAGTTAGCTTGGCATTTGCATGCCTCGTCATCTTGAGTGCGTGTCAAGATGGGGTGAGGCGGCGACGGACGGGACGGGCTCTGTTTCCATCCCTGATAAAGTTAGGGACACGTAAACAGCGCATTTAATGCGCTTGTCCTAAGACGCCAGTGATAAGCATGTACACTGTAGCTACTTTACACCTCCTGTATGCCTGTACGCCACTGTGGTAGCCCCTTGGTATAAAAGGAGGCCCAAGGCGATATAGGGGGGACTTTTGGACTTTTTGGCCTAGTTTGCATGCGTAGCAACTAGCCGAAGCTCAAGAACACTCAATACACTACAAGCAGGACTAGGGTTTTACGCTCCTCAGTGGCCCGAACCTGGGTAAAATCCCTTGTGTTGATCGTTAGATCTGCTCTTTGCGCACTCCTCTTCCCTGCCAAACCGTAGAAGGGATCCACTCGATCCCATAGGTGTCATTTCCCCAAGCACAGCTACTCCTGGATTTCCCTCCCGCTGCGGAGAAGCAAGAGGCATGGAGAGCTACTATTCATAGCCTCATCGGTCTCGCCAATACAGATGGGCCGCAGTAGGCGGAGCCTTCGCGACGGTGGTCCACCGAGCCGGCGCGTGCCGATGGCGGAAAGAACGGAGGCGCCGTGACCACGATGCACTCCCCTCCACCATGACAGCAATGGTCGCCAGCCCGGCGAGTCGATGCTCGCAATGATGGGTCCACAGCGTCATCCGATCCACGAGCTCGTCGCGACCAACGTCAAGATCTTCAGGAACTGGTCAAAGAAAACGCTCAAACCACCATCGAGCGGCGGCGGGAAGCGCGCCATCAATCCAATAGGCGCGCAGGGCCCACTGCATACAAACCTGCACCGGGGGACTCTGGTGACTTGCCTTACGAGGTAGGTTGTCCAGCTTTTACCCGTGAACTACGGCGGTTCCAGTGGCCCACTACCCGCACGTTCAAACCAGAGGTCCCGGAGAAATACGACGGCAAGACTCACCCTTCCGAGTTCCTGAGCATCTACACCATTGCGATGCAAGCTGCCAGGGCTCGAGACGGCAAGGTGCTCGCCAACTACTTCCCGTTGGTGCTCAAGCCCAATGTCAGGTCGTGGTTGATGCACCTGCCAGTAGATTCCATCTCTTCTTGGTCGGATCTGTGCCACGAGTTTGTTGGCGCCTTTACTGGAGGCCACCAAGCTCCTGGCCAGGCAAGTGACTTACATATCATCCCCCAGAAAGATGGCGAATGCTTGCACAAATACATACAGAGGTTCAGCCGTGTGCAGTACAACATCCCAGATGTTCATCCTGCCGCTGTTATCAGCGCATTTCATCAGAATGTGCACAACCGCAAGATGCGTGAAGTGCTGGTGATGAACAAGATTACGGATGTTGCCGAGGTTTATGTTTTGGCCGACAGA
This sequence comes from Thinopyrum elongatum, assembly GCA_011799875.1. Lineage (NCBI taxonomy): Eukaryota > Viridiplantae > Streptophyta > Magnoliopsida > Poales > Poaceae > Thinopyrum > Thinopyrum elongatum. Next base: position 311,558,498 of record CM022298.1, on the reverse strand, counting down.
TATGCTCAGGCTGAAGAAGGAAGGAAGTACCCCGTCGAAGATGCCGGCGCGGGAACTGACTCCGGAGACGAAGACGTCGTCGCCCCGGCAAAGAAGGGCCGACGGCGTAACAGGAAGCGCAAGGGCAAGACCGTGCTTGCCGTCGAGGAATGCGGCAACCCCGGCACCGCCAAGAAGGCCAAGGTTGACGACCCCGGCAAGGAGGTTGCCGGGTGCGCCACCTGCTAGGCCTTGGCGGCTGCCGACAAGCCAGAGAGCTCCGACAAGCAATATTGCAAGATCCATCGCACCAAGGGCCATGACCTCCAGAACTGCCGGCAAGTCGAGCAGCTTGTGGAGAGGCAGAAAGCTGAGTACGAAAGGCGAGACAAGGAGAAGGGCCAGGATGGTGCTGAGGGGTCCGGCAAGAAGCGTGGTGGCTGAGGAGGCCGCCGTGGCAAGGACAAGCAACAAGAGAGGCCTGCCCGAGGCCGCGATAAAAAAGAGGGGGATGATGACCACGAAGACGATGACAACTCCAGTGAGCATGAGTTTCAAAAAGCTACGGAGGCCATGTGCATTGATGGTGGCTCCTCATTACATTCTTCTCACCGCCAACTTAAACAGTGGGCGTGCAAGGTTAATGCGACAAAGCCGTCGATCGATGCCCAGAAGCCACTGAAATTGTCCCAGACGCCTATCATTTTTTACGCCGAAGATCACCCTGATCGCACAACTGCGGTCGGGTGTTTGCCATTGTTGGTTTCCCCATAAATTCGCAACCTCAAGGTGACAAAAATGCTAGTTGATGGTGGGGCCGATCTGAACTTGATCTCGCCCAAGGTGATCAAGAGGTTACAAATTCCCGACGGAGATCTCGAAGAGACGGGCACGTTTCAAGGGATCAATCCGGGAAGAAGCCAGCCGAAGGGTAAGATCACACTATCAGTTACATTTGGTGGTGAGCTAAACTACAGGACAGAGAAGATCATTTTTTATGTTGCCAAGATCCCATTGCCGTATAACGGGATCCTTGGCCGTCCAGCACTGGCCAAGTTTATGGCGGCGTCGCATTACGCCTGCAACACGTTGAACATGCCCGACCCGATGAGTATCATCACGGTCAACTGCGACAAGAAAGACACGCTTATTTGCGCCGATCAACTCTACCGAGAGGCAGTTGTAGCACCTGCCGCCAAGGTACTTGCTACTGCCACTGAAGCTCCTGGGGGGAACAAGACCGGCAAGACCTCTTGCGCCCACTCCGGCAAGCGCAAGAAATCCAAGGCAGCCCCACCAGAGACTAAAAAGGTGCCCGTTAAGGAGGATGGCACAGGCGGAGCTTTCACTATAAGCTCCACCCTTGACAGCAAATAGGAAAGCGCGCTCATCGCTTTCCTGCGGGCGAATGTCGATGTGTTTTCATGGCAAGCATCTGACATCCCCGGCGTTCCCATGGAGGTGATTGAGCACCATCTTGATGTCTGTCCTCATGCGTGGCCCATCAAGCAGAAGGTCAGGAAGCAAGCTTTGGAGCGGCAAGAGTTTATCATTGAAGAAATTAGGAAGTTGGAAGCGGCAGGTTTGGTTAGAGGAGTGCTCCACCCAATGTGGTTGGCCAATCCGGTTGTGGTGCGCATGGCGAATGGGAAGTGGAGGCTGTGCATTGATTATACAGACATCAATAAAGCCTGTCCAAAGGATCCTTTCCCCTTGCCACACATCGACCAGATCGTGGACTCTACTGCTGGGTGCGACTTGCTGTCATTCCGTGACACCTACTCAGGGTACCATCAAATCTTCATGACAAGGGAAGATGAGGAGAAGACCGCGTTTATCACCCCATGTGGTACGTATTGTTTTATACGAATGCCTTTCGGGTTGAAAAGCGCTGGTTCAATGTTTGCCAGAGCAGTCCAGATCGGTTTTGAGCCCCAGCTACATAGAAATATGGAAGCTTATATGGATGACATAGTGGTCAAAACCAAGGACAAGGCGACACTGATACAAGATCTAGAAGAAACATTTGCAAACTTGCGCAAGGTCAATCTTAAGCTCAATCCTAAGAAGTGTGTGTTTGGCGTCCCATCCGGCAAGCTTCTCGGGTTCTTTGTGTCTCAGCGTGGGATCGAGGCGAACCCCGACAAGATCAAGGCGATTGAGCAGATTGAAGCACCAAGACGAGTCAAAGATGTACGTCGACTTGCTGGCTGTGTTGCTGCTTTGAGCAGGTTCATCTCTAAATCTGCTGAGCGCGCCCTGCCCTTTTTTAAGATCTTGAAAAAGGCAGGTCCAATGAAATGGACTCCGGAAGCGGAGGCAGCGCTGCAAGATTTGAAGAGGTACCTCTCCTCTACGCCAACACTAGTGGCGCCTAAGCCACAAGAGCCGTTGTTGCTGTATCTAGCGGCAACGAATCAAGTGATCAGTGCTGCGCTAGTGGTGCAGAGAGAAGTTGATGAAGAAGCAGTGGTAGTGGCAAGACCGTCGGATGATGAGCTGGAGCTCTCCCCAGCAGGGTCTGGTGCTGGCAAGGCAAGACCCCTGGCAGGATCTGGTGCCGGCAAGGCAGGGCCCCCGGCACAGTCTGGTGCTGGCAAGGCGGGATCTGCGCAAGCAAATGGAGTGACACAGAAGAAGAAGATGGTGCATCACCCAGTTTATTTTGTCAGCTCCCTTTTGCAGGGGGCTAGATCAAGATACTCTGGTGTACATAAGTTGCTCTTCGGCCTTCTTATGGCCTCGAGGAAGCTGCGCCACTACTTTCAGGTATTCCCACGAGGAGAGGGTAACTACAAGCACCAGACTGACCATGTTCTTCGAGGCTGTCCTTGATGCCCTGAAGCTGCTCCACTCCAGCCGAGCAATCCAGCTGGCCAATGAATCCCGCAAGCTTTGCCGGGGCGTCCTTCTCAAGGTGCTCACCAAGGTGGCGTACAGGAACCCTGGCCTCAACCTCACCAACGTGCTTGACAGCTTGCCGGAGGATGCAGACTGCAAGGCACTTGAAGAGCTCGTCGCGCCCATCGTCGACATAGTTGACCAAGTCAAGAGGGTGGAAGGCCAGCGCCGGGACTAGCCGCTTCGCTTCTCCTTGCCGCTATGAACTCATGTCCGAGATAATTTATCTTAAGTTAGAACTACGGCAACCATTGATGTAATATAACTTCCTGTGTTTTGGATTGAATGCATGCTATCATTCTCATCTGATCTCTCTTTGTATGGCATTCACCCTACGCACATGAGATCACCGTCATCACTCGCTTCCCGTTGCAACAGATCTTGCACAACCCAGATGCAACTGGAAGGATTGTGGAGTGGGCGTTGGAACTGTCAAGCTTTGGTCTCAGGTTTGAAAGCACTTCAACGATTCAGAGCAGAGCCTTGGTGGAATTCATTGCAGAATGGACCTCAACGCCTGACGAGGAAATTCAAGAGACCACTCTCCCCGGCAAAGAAATGAGCCGCGACTGGATTATGTACTTTGATGGGGCTTTCTCACTGCAAGGCGCCTTGCTGGTGTGCTACTTATTGCACCCATCGGAGAGCACCTCAAGTATGTGGTCCAGATGCACCTTGGAATTACGAAGCTCATCGTCAGAGCTGATTCGCAGCTTGTCGTCAAGCGGGTTAACAAATATTATCAGAGCCCGTTAATGGAAGCTTACGTAGATGAAGTGAGGAAGTTGGAGGAGCATTTTGATGGTCTGCAAGCAGAGCATGTTCCTCGAGCAGAGAACAGCATTGCTGACGACCTGTCAAAACGTGCTACCCTCAAGTTACCTGTGGAACCAGGAACTTTTGTGCTCCAACTAACTCAGCCATCCGTTGAACCATCGGCAGGACAGAATAAGCGAAGGAAGTTGAGCCCCGGCAAGTACTTTCCCACCGAGCTCCCAGGAGCCGCCGGCAAAGAAGTTGCCGGGGATGACGCCAAGCTTGCCGGGGGGTGACGGGCTCTGGCAGGGCCTCAAGCCCTTGTCGTAGAGACAACTGCTCCCATGGCAGAAGACACGCCTTTAGTCCTTGCCATCGAGCCTCAAGCTCCAGCATGGGCACGGCACATCGTTCAGTTCCTCCAAACAGGGGAGCTCCCAGAGGAACAGGAAGTGGCGGAGAAAGTAGCCTATCGGTCTAACATGTACCAGTTTGTGGACGATGTCCTGTACAGAAAAAGACCGAACAGCATGAAATTGAAGTGCATTCCTCAGGAGGACGGACTGGAGCTGTTGGTAGAGATACATGGAGGCATATGTGGCTCTCACATAGGATCAAGAGCTCTTGCCGGCAAGGCATTCTGGCAAGGTTTCTTTTGGCCCACTGCCCTCCAGGATGCAACTACACTAGTAACCAAGTGTGAAGCGTGCCAGTTCCATTCGAAGAAACTTCATTAGCCAGCCCAAGCTCTTCAGACGATCCCTCTTTCCTGGCCATTTTTGGTCTGGGGGCTCGACATATTGGGCCCCTTTCCCCGTGCTGTCGGGGGCTTTGAGTACTTGTACGTCGCAATCGACAAGTTCACAAAGTGGTCGGAAGTGGAAGCAGTGAGAAAGGTGATAGCACAGTCAGCCGTCAAGTTCTTCAAAGGATTAGTTTGCCGTTTTGGTGTGCCAAACAGAGTCATCACCGACAACGGCACACAGTTCACGAGCCGCACCTTCATGCAGTATATCCAAGACCTTGGCAGCAAAATCTATTTTGCTTTTGTTGCCCATCCAAAAAGCAACGGCCAAGCAGAAAGGGCAAATGCTGAGGTGCTGCGGGGTCTCAAGACGAGAACTTTCGATGGGCTACACAAGTGCGGAAGGCGCTGGATTGATGAGTTGCCGGCGGTCCTTTGGTCAATCAGGACGACACCAAATCAAGCCACTGGCCAGACACCTTTCTCCCTGGTATACGGGGCGGAAGCAGTTTTCCCCACAGAACTCATATACGGGTCACCTCGAGTGCTCGCTTATGATGAGCTTGAGCAAGAGCAGTTGCAGCAAGATGATGCTACGCTCCTTGAGGAAGATCGTCTCTAGGCTGCTGTGCGAGCCGCGCACTACCAGCAAGCCTTGCGCCGCTACCACAGCCACAAGGTTCATGCCCAAAGCCTTGAGGAAGGCGACCTTGTTCTTCGGTGCGTTCAGTCCGCCAAGAATTCCAACAAGTTGACGCCAAAGTGGGAAGGCCCTTATCGGGTAATACGAGTCACCAGGCCCGGCGTAGTCCGCCTGGAGACCAAAGATGGCATTCCAGTGTGCAACTCCTGGAATGTCGAACATCTTCGCAAGTTTTACCCATGAGGCGTGGTTGCCAGGACCCCCGGCAACCCCCTTTTGTACTAGCCTTGCCGGCAAGGCATATAACCCTATGTACAAAGCCAGGCGCAGACCCTATGCGCGGTTGAATAAGTTTAAGTATGTACAGCTCTTGTTGATTTCCATGTTTATCTATATGCATGCCTGTCCACGATATTGTACTACGTTCATTTTCAGCAAGTACTGATGAACCGCCAAGGTTCCATGTTCCTATTTTCTCTTCTTTCTTTTTCTCAAAGGACAGAAGGTTCCCTCGCATACATGTTTGCCGTGGGGATAGAGAGTGTGGGCGCCAGCAGGCTACGTTCGAAGTGGCATCTTGCGGGAAAGAGTCAACAGCAAAAAAAAACTAAGTTGTGAAACCTTGAGTGATTTTCTTTTAAATATGAGGTTATTTTCCTCGAACGATTTCGATTCTTGTATGGAAAACCTGCACGCGAAGGAACTTTGTCAGGATTGGTTACGTCTTTGCTCTGTTTCGAGTCCGCTCAACATTTCAAATGGCTGCGCTAAGAACGGCAAGGTATCTTGCCGGCAGTGACACCCCCATCAGGCTGCTAAGGATCCGTTCATCAAAGCGCTCGCGGCAAGGGTGCGCGCACCGGCAAGTTTTTTCCAGTAAAGCGTAGGGTGTATGCCATACAAAGAGAGATCAGATGAGAAAGATAGCACGCATTCAATCCAAAACACAGCAAGTTATATTACATCAATGGTTGCCACAGTTCTAACTTAAGATAAATTATCTCGGACATGAGTTCATAGCGGCAAGGAGAAGCGAAGCGGCTAGTCCTGGCGCTGGCCTTCCACCCTCTTGACTTGGTCAACTATGTCGACGATGGGCGCGACGAGCTCTTCAAGTGCCTTGCGGTCTGCATCCTCCGGCAAGCTATCAAGCACGTTGGTGAGGTTGAGGCCAGGGTTCCTGTACGCCACCTTGGTGAGCACCTTGAGAAGGACGCCCCGGCAAAGCTTGCGGGATTCATGGGCCAGCTAGGTTGCTCGGCTAGAGTGGAGCAGCTTTAGGGCATCAAGGACAGCCTCGAAGAACATGGTCAGTCTGGCGCTGGTAGTTACCCTCTCCTCATGGTTATACCTGAAAGTCGATAGGCCCATGGTGGACAGTTGTATTGTGAGCCTCTCTGCGACATCAACAAGGCGCTCAGTCCAGATCTTCACGCCTTTCTCATAGTCATTATAGGTGGCGGCGGTGCTCTCAAGCAGTTGCTTCTCTTCCTGGAGGTCCTTAGCCAGGGTCTTCTCACGAGCCCTGCTACTCTGAAGAGACTCCTTCAGCGTGGTCAGCTTCAACTCCAGATCATCAATGGATTCAGTGGCAGAGGAGAGTTTCTGGGTCTTTTCGGATATGGCAGTTTGCATCTCCGCCAAGTCATAGAGAGTTTTATCTCTGTTGTCTTTGAGCGTCGAGATCTCCTTGCCGTGCTTCTCTAGATCCACCTCTAGTTTCTCCACCTTGCTGGCCAGCTCATTCTTGGCGGCTTCTGCAGCTTCAACGGCATCGACGGCTTCTTTCAGCTTGCCGGCATGGTCGAGGACCAGAGCGTCAAGCGCTTTCTTGTGCTCCTGCTCCAACCCTTGGGTCCGCTGCGTGACAAGCTTCTCGATCTCCTCATCCTTTCCGCGGAGCTTGGTGGCAAGTGCCCCCTCGTGAGCGACAAGGTCTTCTTCCTGAGCATCGAGCAGGATGCGGTGCTCCCTTAGCTGGGCGTCTTCCTTGGCGGCCTCTTGAGCGGCCTCCTCCTGTGCCTTCTCAATATCGGACTGCTTCAGAAGGAGCTCGTCCCAACGCTGGCCTAGCTGCTCCTGGCCAGTCCTCAGCTCTTGCCGGGCCTCGGTGAACCAGACCTACATCTGCTCGACACGCTTTTGGAAGTCTGCCTCTGCCGCATCGACAACCGCTGCCCTGGAGTCCAGTTTCTCTTTACGGGCATGGTGGAGCACCTGGAGCTTCTGGAAGTTGTCGCTCATGGCCTGGAGGAGCTGGTCTTCTTTGGATCCGCTACTGCTGGCGCTCGGCTCGTCGACAATCTTGAGCCCAGCAGAGGCGATGACTTCTTCGTCGAAAGCCACCCCCTCGGTTGGTGCTCCGGTGCTTGCCGTCCCCGGGATGCTGACGAACAGATTGTCGCCAATCTTCAGGTATCTGCTTGAGGGGGGGCTTTGGATGTCGATGGTTGCTCCTTGACCACCGTCTCCCCGGCAACTGGGGGCTCTGGGACCGACGCAGCGCCAGGCGCTCCTGCAGCAGGAATGTCATCAGTTCGGTCACTGGTCTCCTTGCCGGCCTCCCCGACAGACCCCTTGGCGGCCTCGTCATGCACGTCTTTGGCGGCTTCGGCGGCAGCATCCTTGGTGGTCTCCTAGATGGTGGCGTCAACATCCATCTGATCCACCAAGGGAAGATCTGAAAGCCAAGGAGGAGAAACAAGATGAAACCAAGATTGAAGTTCAAAGCAGAAAGAGAAGAGAGAAAGATCATGTAGGAAGGGTGACAAGTGCCCAAAAGCAAGCGGCGTACCTGTGACGAGCCCCTGGGAGGTGGTTCCTTCCCTGGCAACATTCGTTGCTGGTATGGGATTGTCGGCACCCGTGCTTGCCGGCCCTTCCTCCACGCGAATGGGCGCGTCGGTGGGAGCCCTTGCCGGGAATCCATCCCTGGGCGGTGTGGTTGACGGAGGCGGCATGTCAGGGTCGGCTCTTAGTAGCTCTCCTTGTTGCTGTTCTTCTCCTGCAAATCCGGGAAGATCATCAGCAAAGATACACACCCCAACACCCACCAGCGGGAAATGAGTAACGGACTCACGCTGGGGGCTGAGTCGGGGGCTGCGTCGTGGGCTGGGATCTGGGCTGATCGTGATCGTCTCTGGCGCACCTGAGGTGCTTGCCGGGGGCTCGTCGCCCATCGAGGTCTTGGCTTTCTTCGCCATCCACTGCGCCAACGTTTCCGTGTCCCTGCGAGGACAGGCCAAAATGAGATCAAAACAGGGACTCAGGAGATGAAGAAAGCAGTAAGGCACTTACTCATCTTCTTCTTCTGGCCTCTTTTCCCTCCTCGGGTTGAAGGAGAAAAGGTCAAAGTCGGCCTCCGGTATGGTGTCCGTGCGAGGGGGGGAAGATGGAGACCTAGGCCGCTTGGCCGTGGCAGAGGCGATGGCTGCTTTTTCCTTTGCTGCCGCGGTCGTGCGCCTCGTCTGGCACACATGTTGCGGCTGAACCTCTTGCCGCTACGCAGCCTTGCCGGCCGCCCCCTTGACGGGGACCTCTTCGTGTGAGGAGGCTTGCCGGACTGGCTCGACAGAGCCAACCCGTCGGAGGACACGTTTCTTCTTCCCCTGGACTGGGGGCACCTCGTGCGGCTCCTCTCCAGCTGCCTCTTCAGCCGTCTCCTCGGCTGTCCCCTCGGCAGAAGGGCCCCCGGCAGCGGTGTCGCTGTGTTCCCCGACAGGCTCCCCCCGCTCAGCAAGATCCTCCTCTGCGCTGGCTTCATCTTCCACAAAGCCAACGCTGCCGGCCTCCTCAGCAAGGGCTGCCTCTTCCGCCCTGCTGGTAATATACGCCACCTCCTCATCGGTGGTGGGGCGGATGAGCTGCGTTTCTTCCCGGATGGCCCTCTCCGACAGATTGTCGAAGAACTCTTGCACCCGCTCCGCGTCTGGCTCGGCCCAGGTCTGATCAAGGCCATGGGCGTTGAACACTAGCATCATGGCGATCATTGAGGTCAGGTTGGAGTTGTTGCACAAAGGGATCACGCCTGCCGGCAACTTGAGCGGCTTGTCGGCCTTTTCTGTCTTGTCGGCCTTGTCTTTCTTGTTAGCCTTGAGGTGGAACAGCTTGTGGCAGAGAGCCGCATGTTGCATGACCGTCAAGTTGTTGTTCAGGCCGGGGCGCAGCCTCATGATATCTGCCGTGTTCCGGTATTCCCAAGCTGGCCTCCCCTTGTTCTGCAGAGGAGCGATGCGGCGGCGGAGGAAGTCGGCCCCAATCATTTTGATTGTGAGCCTGACAGCCGTGAGGCGATGGATCCTGGTGGTTGCAACGGTGAGCTTCCTGTCTTGAGGGTCGAGGTCGCCCCAATTACCGCCACAGACCAATTTCATCTGCCGGGGCATACAGAACAGCTGCGGGTCCTTCTCCACGATCCAGCACCACTTGCCCCGCCATTCGTCCCACTTTTCCTTGTGGGTCCCATCTGGGTACGTCTTCTTGGCCAATGCCCTTGGGATCCAGGTGACGCAGCCAGAAAGGGCCCCTCCGGGCTGGATGCGGGGAACAAAATAATGGCGAAAGAGGGCCGTGTTGGGGACCACCCGGGCGAAGTTCTCATAGAGGTGGGCGAAGGTGGCCATACATGCCACAGCATTCGGCGTGAAATCCAAGATATGGAAGCTAAATGTGTACATGATGTCATTGAAGAAATCTGAAAATGGGGGACAGAGCCCGCAGTAGAAGTAATCGACGAAGAAAGGGAATTTATCTGGGGCAGGCTTGGCGCAAGAAGCTGGGATGACGCGAGTAGCAGGATGAGCAGTGCCTGTGTGGATTCCTATTTTTATGGGGAAGGCGCGAGGCTGCCTCTTTACTATCCAATATGAAGGCGTTTTCGAAGGCGTGCTGCTGCTGCGACCGTTTTGCATGTGCACCCCACGTCGCGCACTCAATGCCGATCATGGGGAAGCGCGGCAGACGAGATGATTACAGTAGTTAAACCTAGCCACGTGTGCCCGCGCACTGTTTGGGCCTAGCCCAACAACGCGTCGCGCCCGCGTGTGTGGCCTAGGCCCGGGGGCTCCTGTCGGTGTACTAAAGTTTGGGCCCCTTTGGTACCCCTTACTTGTGCACGGGCAGTTGCAGCCACGCCCGTGGCAAGGCCTGCCAGGGACAGCTGGGAGCAAATATGAGGCAACCAAGATGGCATCCGAGACAGTAATCAGAGAGCAGAAGACAAGCTAAGCCCCCGGCAAAGATTCTTGCCGGGGTGATTTGCGAGCCCCAGCAAGCTCCTTGCAGATCTTTGTGAAGAACAGAAGGCAAGTTCCCAGCAAGGCTCTTGCCGGGGACATTTGCGAGGCCACGACAAGGCTCGCACACGGCAAGGCTCCTCATCCCGCCACCGCTCCAGCGTAGCAACTAGCCTGCCAGCCAGGCAAGCACCTACATGGTGGCATGCAGATCTTCGTGAAGATCACGCCATCGCTCCAGCGCAGCGGCTAGCCAGTTAGCTTGGCATTTGCATGCCTCGTCATCTTGGGAGCGTGTCAAGACGGGGTGAGGCAGCGACGGACGGGACGGGCTCTGTTTCCATCCCTGATAAAGTTAGGGACACGTAAACAGCGCATTTAATGCGCTTGTCCTAAGACGCTAGTGATAAGCATGTACACTGTAGCTACTTTACACCTCCTATATGCATGTACGCCACTGTGGTAGCCCCTTGGTATAAAATGAGGCCCAAGGCGATACAGGGGGGACTTTTGGACTTTCCAGCCCAGTTTGCATGCGTAGCAACTAGCCGAAGCTCAAGAACACTCAATACACTACAAGCAGGACTAGGGTTTTACGCTCCTCAGTGGCCCGAACCTGGGTAAAAATCCCTTGTGTTGATCGTTAGATCTGCTCTTTGCACACTCCTCTTCCCTACCAAACCATAGAAGGGATCCACTTGATCCCATAGGTGTCGTTTCCCCAACACAGCTCTTCAGTTTCATTGGCTGCAGGCGGGTCGCAAGTATTCCTACTTCGACTTGCATACATAGTTCCTGGATCCTCGCCATAACTTCAGAAAAGACAAGAAGAACTTCACCAAAGGTAGAGTTGTCAAAAACTCTGCACCACCTGCGTTGACTGGCCAACAGATCCTGGATCATTTAAACGCTCTCGAACCTGATCCAGAGCGTGCAGGGTATTTCAAGGGGTATAATTCGGAACACGCCTGGACTCGCAAGACATGCTTGTGGGGTCTGCCTTACTTCAAAGACCTCCTTCTTCCACACAACATCGACGTGATGTACACTGAAAAGAATATCGGCGAGGCCCTTTTTGGTACATTGTTCAGCATAGATGGGAAGTCAAAGGATAATACTAAGGCTAGAGTCGATCTGCAGATTCTATGTGATACACCGTTTCAAAACATGCAACAACCGAAAGGAAAGCAGAACTGGAAGAAGCCAAAGGCCTGGTTCAATCTTGGAAGGCCAGCTATGAGGGAAATTATCTTGTGGGTGAAAATGCAGTTGATGTTCCCCGATGGGTATGCAGCGAATCTAAAAAGGGGAGCGAGTATTGAAAAATTGAAAAAAATTTGGTCTCAAGAGTCATGATTGGCACATATGGCTTCAGCGGGTAATGTCGGAGATGTTGCGTGGCTTTATCCCTGAGGATGAATGGCTAGTACTGGCAGAGCTGAGCTATTTCTTCTGTGTTCTTTGTGCAAAAGAACTATCACCTGCCGTGATAGATGACACGCAAAAGTTCACGCCGGAGTTGCTCTGCAAGTTAGAGAAGATCTTTCCACCGGGCATCTTTAATCCAATGCAACATTTGATTTTACATCTCCCGACCGAGGCAAGATTGGGGGGCCGTGCAAAATCGTTTGTGCTATGCAACTGAGAGGATGCAGAAGATGCTTCGAGCAAAATGTAAAAATGAACAAAGAATTGAAGCATCAATGGCCGAGGCATTCATTACCGAGGAGGCGGTAAACATCATGATAGCACACTACGAAGCCAAAAATCGTCATTTGCATAATTCGATGCCTCGGTACAATGCTGGTGACCCTAAAAAAGGTGGATCCAACCTCAGCCTATTCAAAGGGAAGCTCGCACTAGCCAGTGCTTCAAAACCAATAACGTTGGATGTCGAAGAATTAAGGACCATTTCATTATATATCTTCAACAACCTAACCGAAGTGCGGCCATACATCGAGTAAGTTCTCGGTACATTGTTTCGCAACTTCTAATTCCTTTGAACTGCTCTTATTCCCGAATATTTGATACAGCTGACACATCACCAAATTCTCGGATGGAGCGGTGATCATAAAGGATTCCATCAAAGAGTATGAGCTGCTGGCAAAGCATGTAGGCGGCTATCCCGGTTTCATCTCTTGGTTCAAACAAACGTTAATTACCATTAATAGACCATTTCATTTCTTGGTCTTATTTGCAGCTAACGCAACAATCCTTTCGTATTAAACTTGTAGGCTAATTCAAAGTCTATGGATGCCAAATTGAGACAAGCCGCTAATGGTTTTGACTATAAGGTCCATTCATTTGAGAAATACGACACCAACGGGTATCGCTTTCGTACCTTTGGCAAAGAGCTATCTATGGCTGACCAAAAATCTACAAATTGTGGTGTCTCTGCTATCAGCGAAGGAGGTACCGAGTATTATGGAAGAGTTGAGGCAATTTATGAACTTCTATTCTATGGTGAAAACCCACCGAATGTCATTGTCTTCAAATGTTATTGGTTCCAGCCGAAGGAGACTAGAAGGACTCATGAACATATAGGGCTAGTTAAAATCAAACAAAGCACCCATTTAGATGTTCCTGATGTCTATATTATGGCTCAACAGGCGACCTAAATTTTCTATCTACCATGGCCCTGCCAAACTAATACAAATTTGAATGGTTGGGATGTCATTTATGAAGTGCCGCCACGTGTTAGACCACCTCCCCCCAATGAAGAGGATTACGAACCTCACATTGACCCAGACACATATGAATGAGAATTCTTCCAAGAAACACGTCTTTCCAAGAAACGTTTCAAGAACTGCTATACTTCACCCCAGAACATGGAAGTAGACAGCGACAGTGAATCCGACTTCACCCCTGAGCCGGAACAAGAAGAGGTTACTGTTGCGGATGACCTGTCAATGCTTGACCGATTATACAAAGGCCTTCCACATGTCGATGTCGCTAAACCCGATGAGCACGTCATTCATGACGACACGTGTGATAGTGATGATGATGGTGCATCTATTGATCTCGGAGCATATATAGATGATCCAGACTATTATTAGTTAGTATGCATCCCAACTTAAATTATATACATATTATTATTCATGTCATGTATTCAATTTTGTTATGGTGTACTAATTTCGTTTACACTTTGACATGGGAGGTATTGAAGGATGGTGGGCGTGGGTCCAGAGCGCTCCACGGGTACTTCGTCGGAGCCCCGGTGGGGGGGTACTTCCCTTCCACCCCTACATCTCCGGAGAGCATCGATAGACATTATGGGGACACCACCGGCGGGCGCTTCTTCATCGGCATTTTTGCCCACCGGGAGAGGAGGTCGGGGAGGGAAGAAGAGAGGAGGTCGGGGAGGACGTGGCTGATAACCCACAAGTATAGGGGATCGCAACAGTTTTCGAGGGTAGAGTATTCAACCAAAATTTATTGATTCAACACAAGGGGAACAAAGAATATTCACGAGTATTAGCAGCTGAGTTGTCAATTCAACCACACCTGAAAGACTTAATATCTGCAGCAAAGTTTTTAGTAGCAAAGTAGTATGGAAATAACGGTAACGGTGACAAAAGTAACAGTAGCAGTTTTGTAGTGATTGTAACAGTAGCAACAACAAAGTAACTTAGGAAAGATCAATATGTGAAAAGCTCATAGGCATCGGATCAGTGATGGATAATTATGTCGGATGGCATTCATCATGCAACAATTATAACCTAGGGTGACACAGAATTAGCTCCAATTCATCAATATAATGTAGGCATGTATTCCGTATATAGTCATACGTGCTTATGGAAAAGAACTTGCATGACATCTTTTGTCATACCCTCTCATGGCAGCGGGGTCCTAATGGAAACTAAGGGATATTAAGGCCTCCTTTTAATAGAGAACCAGAACAAAGCATTAGCACTTAGTGAATACATGAACTCCACAAACTACGGAAATCACCGGAAAGAATCCCAATTATTGTCACCTTGGGGTATGCGGATCATAACACGTAATAGGTGTCTAAAACTTGCAAGATAGGATCAAGAACACAAATATATTCATGAAAACATAATAGGTTCAGATCTGAAATCATGGCACTCGGGCCCTAGTGACAAGCATTAAGCATAGCAAAGTCATAGCAACATCAATCTCAGAACATAGTGGATACTAGGGATCAAACCCTAACAAAACTAACTCGATTACATGATAAATCTCATCCAACCCATCACCGTCCAGCAAGCTTATGATGGAATTACCCACTCTCGATGGTGAGCATCATGAAATTGATGATGGAGGAAGGTTGGTGATGATGATGGTGATGAATCCCCCTCTCCGGAGCCCCGAACAGACTCCAGATCTGCCCTCCCGATGAAGAACAAGAGGTGGCGTCAGCTCCGTATCGTAAAACGCGATGAATCCTTCTCTCTGATTTTTTTTCTCTCTCTAAATAGGGTTATATAGAGTTGGAGTTGAGGTCGGAGGAGGTCCAGGGGGCCCACAAGCCTACAGGACGCGCCCCAGGGGGTGGGCGCGCCCCCAGGGCTTGTGGCCTCTTGGTGGCCCCCCTCTGGATAATTCTTGCGCCAGTATGTTTTATATATTCCAAAAATATTCTCCGTAAATTTTCAGGTCAATCCGAGAACTTTTATTTCTGCACAAAAATAACACCATGGCAATTCTGCTGAAAACAGCGTCAGTCTGGGTTAGTTCCATTCAAATCATGCAAATTAGAGTCCAAAAGAAGGGCAAAAGAGTTTGGAAAAGCAGATACGATGGAGACGTATCAACTCCCCCAAGCTTAACCCATTGCTTGTCCTGAGGCAATTCAGTTGACAAACTGAGAGTGACAAAGAAAAACTTTTACAAACTCTGTTTGATCTTGTTGTTGCAAATATGTATAGCCAGCATTCAGGTTTTCAGCAAAGATTATGAACTAACCATATTCACAATAACATTTAGGTCTCACATTTACTCATATCAATGGCATAATCAACTAGCAAGCAATAATAATAAATCTCAGATGACAATAGTTTTTTCAAAACAATCGTGATACAATATGACAAAATGGTATCTCGCTAGCCCTTTCTGAGACCGCAAAACATAAATGCAGAGCACCCCTAAAGATTAAGGACTGACTAGACATTGTAATTCCTGGCAAAAGAGATCCAGTCACACTCATACTCAATATCAATTAATAACAAAGCATACAAATGACAGTGGTGCTCTCTAGCTGGTGCTTTTTATAAGAAGATGATGACTCAACAATAAAAGTAAATAGATAGGCCCTTCGCAGAGGGAAGCATGGATTTGCAGAGGTGCTAGAGCTCGGAGGTTTTAAAACAAAGATGAATATAATTTTGAGTGGTATGCTTTCATTGTCAACATAACAACCAAGAGATCTCGCTATCTTCCATGCTAGATACATTATAGGCAGTTCCCAAACAGAATGGTAAAGTTTTTACTCCCCCTTCATCACCAATCACACTCCACGGCTAGCCGAATCCACGGGTACCATCCATACCAACAACAGTCCTGGGGGAGTTTTGTTTTATGATTATATTTTGATTTGATTTTGAGCATGGAACTGGGCATCCCGATTACCAGCCACTTTCTCATGAATGACAAGTGAATAAACACTCATCGTGAGAATAACCCACCTAGCATGGAAGATACTGACAGCCCCTAGTCACTACATGAGCGATTCAGGCATACAAAACAGATTATTATTTGAAGGTTTAGAGTTTGGCACATGCAAATTTACTTGGAACGGCAGGTAAATACCGCATATAGGTAGATATGGTGGACTCATATGGAACAACTTTGGGTTTGAGGAAGTGGATGCACAAGCAGTATTCCCGCTTAGTACAAGTGAAGGCTAGCAAAAGATTGTGGAGCGACCAACTAGGGAGCGACAAAGGTCATAAACATGCATTGAGATTAACCGACATTGAATGCAAGCATGAGTAGGATATAAATCACCATGAACATAAATATCGTGGAGGCTATGTTGATTTTGATTCAACTACATGCGTGAACATGTGCCAAGTCAAGCCACTAGAAACATTCAAAGGAGGATACCATCTTATCATACTACATCATAGCCATTTTAAATTGCATGTTAGCACACAAGACAAACCATTATCCACTCCTAGCTAATTAAGCATGGCATGAGTAACTATAATCTCTAATTGTCATTGCAAACATGTTTCATTCATAATGGGCTGAATCAAAAACGATGAGCTACTCATATTTACAAAAACAAAATATGTTAAGTTCGTACCAGCTTTTCTCCATCTCAATCATTTCATCATATATTGTCATTATTGCCTTTCACTTGCACGACCGAATGGTGTGAATAATAATAAGAGTGCACGTGCATTGGACTAAGCTGGAATCTGCAAACATTTATTCAAAGGAGAAGACAAGGTAATATGGGATCTCTGTTAGATCAACAATAATGCATATGAGAGCCACTCAACATTTTCATCGTGGTCTTCTCCATACGACCCAAAGAAAAGGGAAAGAATTTCAAAGAAATACACTGAAATATTTTTGAAGTTTTTTGTTTTTCTGAAGAAAGTAAAACAAAAACGAGAAAAACTATTTACACGAGAAAGCTCCCAACAAGCAAAAGAAGAACGAGAAATCTTTTTGGGTTTTCTTTTAATACTACTACTAAATTAAACTAGAAAGAAAAGCTAAAAAGAAGCGAGAACTATTTTTTTATTTTCTCAAAGTTTTTCAAACACACAAGAAGAAAGCGAGAAAAAGAAATAAACTAGCATGGATAATACAATGAAAAAGTATGAACACCAACAACTGAAATGAGTGTGTGAGCATGAATGTAATGTCGGTGAGAAATACGTACTCCCCCAAGATTAGGCTTTTGACCTAAGTTGGTCTAGGGCTACGGCTGGCCTGGCGGATATCCAAAATCATAGTTGGGGTTGTACTGAGAAGCAGCAGCTACTGCTTGGAGGGCTGCCTCATGGAGGCGAGCGACCTCCCCTGCTCTCTCATATTCGTCCTCCTCCTCTCTGGTTATGAAGTATCTTTGTTTTGCCTGAAAGTCAAAGAAGGCAGGAGCAGGAAGCACAATACGGAAGACGCGCTCCCTGTCAAAGATTACTCGATATAGGAGGGACTGATCGTTCCTCTCAAGAAACTGGTAGCGTACCATAGCATTATAATCAAGGAAAGCAGGTGGTAACTCAACATCGTTTTCTCTTATGGGTACCCCAAGATAATTAGCTAAGCGGGTAGCATATATTCCACCAAAGAAGTCTCCATCCTTAGAATTATTATGTAGTCGACGTGCAATGATAGCCCCCAGATTAAATCTTTTATCATTCATTACTGCGCTCTTAAGAACAATGAGATCGGGGGCGCAAAGGTGGCTATGATCATGTTCACCATTAATGCATCTCCTATGAAGAGAGCAAAGTAATGTAATGCAGGAAAGTGAATGCTGCCTATAGTGGCTTTTGTTATGGTTCTGGTTTCTCCTGCAGTAATGCTATCAAGGAACTCAGAACAATCGGATTTACGAGGTTTAGCACAGCTACCCCATTGTGGAATTTTACATGCTTCATTAAAATCTTCTAGGTTCATGGTAAATGATTTATCATAAAGATCAAACAAAACAGAATGAGTATTGCGATGGACTGAATACTTAAATCTTCTCACAAAGGAATCAGTGAGGTTGTAATACTGCAAACACTTATCTGACACGAAGTCTGTCAGCTCAGCGTTATGCACGTACGCATAGAACTCATCCTTGAAACCGGCACCGTTCATGAAATTATCTAACGGCCATTCGCAAGGTTGCACTGGAGCATGCTCAGTGGTTCCAGGTCCGGCTCACGTATCGCGAGCCTTGGAGCCTTCTTCTTTGAGGAACCACCTTGGAACACTTTCCTCAACATTTTCTCCCGCTGAAAAATTTCTGAAATTTTTAGTGACTCAAAATAGAAGTGAACAAAACTCAACAAAATTGATAGCAACTACTCCCACAAGTGTCTAGAGGCTATATCATGCAACAAAACTACTTTGGACAATATAAATTTGACATGCAAGCTCAAGAACAAGGTCACCACAGCAGCAAAAATTTGCAATATATAAAGCACTAGAACAAAAACTAATTGGACCATTGGAGGAGTCACATACCGAAGAACAATCCCCCAAAACAGTTTTGCGAATGGAGCTTTGAGCAAGGAGATCGAAAATGGTAGCAAAATGAGCTAGAACACAGGTTTGAGCTATGGTGGGATTTTTCTGGAGGAAGACGAAGTGGATGGGTGCTGAAATAAATGAGGGGGACCCACGTGGGACCCACAAACCCTATAGGCGCGCCCTGTGGGCTTGTGGCCCACTGGTGCACTGTAACACCCTGGATTTTGCCCTTTTCTTTTTCTTTTGATTTTGGTCTGGATTTGCTTTTCTGTGGCTTAGTGGTCTTGGAACTTGGAGAGATCACCCTTGATTATTCTGGCAAGTGGCTTGTCAAGCTCAAAACCATCCCAACACCTTGTCATTTCCATCTTGACCAATCCCAATATTCTTTTCCTTGGGAATATTTCTTTTTCTATTAAAGGAATAACCCTATTTTCCCTAGGTTGTGAAGCAACCCACATTTCCAGCATTCCAAAGATTCCCAAATAATTCTCATAAATTGTTTGGGTCATATCTTCGTCAGATATGTCAAAATCCTTCCTTGCCATGTTCAGAAATATTTCACCAATATTCCTTTTCTGATTCTGCCCCAGTTGGCAGTTTGAGAAGCAAGTACCCTTTATCTTTGCTTGCTTGCTCTCAAACTTTTTGTGCACTCTTTCCTATCTGAATCATTGCCTCTTGCCAAAAATTCAACTCAAGAGGGCTAGTAAATCTTCCATGGAAAATTTCCAAAGTTTCTAGTCAATTAGAAGCTTGGTGAAGGAAGTACTAGCTAGGAGTATCCAAATGAGTTGAAATTTTGCAAGCATCTTCATATTCTCAAAGTAACACTATCCACAAGATTTGAGCATCATCCCATCTTCTATGTGAGCATACCATCAAATCTTGGCTTCTGGCCATATTTTCTGTTGTCAAGCAACTATATTTTATATTGCTTCATAATTGCTGAAAATCTACCAGAGCATTCTTTCACCCATATAACCTATCTCCACAAAATTTGGGCTAATTTTATCTAGCCATTTTTCCTCAGCAATCTTCTTAAGATTCTGGTCAGAGAGGTCCATTATGAAGGAAGCATCACCTTCTAGAAGCCTTTAGCAAAAGCCCTAAAAGGTGGTTTTCCAAAAAATTCCAAAAAGCACTTTCACTATTCACAACGACATTTTTCAGCATCCGTTCGAACTGAAAATATTTATGTGGGCTTAACGGTATGAAATTTTTATGGCACTCTCATATGACCAAATCATCATCCTCTGCCCATTTTCAGCCCAAGGCAACACTATATGTAAGTGCCACATCAAGATCTGTTTTCTGGACCAGATTGGTCAGTTGCAAAGCAACTATACTAAATACTTGTCCAAATCCTCTCTAATTGCACAGGATTATAGTCCTTCTCAACCTAAACCTACCAGACATCACATTTGGCTCTTATCACCTCCCTGTTGATCACAGTTGTTCAGTCAAGTTTGCTACAGCAAACTTCTAGTGAAGCCTCACATCTACTCTTGGTCTCTTTTGCTGATCTATCACTTCTGTGATGCCTTGGGGAGCAAGGACTACACTACAGACAAGGTGTGCCAGCCTCTCGTGTCCCCACCGAGTAGGTACACACGGTGATCACGCGTTTGGACGCCTATGCATGCGCTCTGTAGCGTTTGGCCGCGTCCAGAGCGCCGCCTAGCTCCTGTCCTCTAGGTCTCGTCGGTTTCCTCCTCTCTCTCGACACCTAGCCATGTCTAGGAGCTTCCCCTCGTCGACCTCTTCTCCTTGGACCCCTCCCCCCTCTCACATCCCCTCCTACATGGTGCGGCAGCCATACCCGTGACCTGCCGCCGCGGTCGCCGACGTGTCCGGTTGCCAGAGCTCTCCCGAGCCTTCCCAAGCTCGCCTGAGGTCTCCCGCGTCCCCGTGAAGCTCCTGGACACGTCTCCCCTCCCTTCCCATGGCTCTGCTCGTGCCAGCGCGGCAGCACACGCATCACTGCGGCTGCGTATGAGCAGCGCATCGCCGCGGCTATTTAAACCCATCCCGAGCGCTCCCGTCCTCACCATCCTCCTCTCCCCGCTCCACTGGTCCTCCCCGATCTTTCAATCCATCGCCGGAGGCCCTCCTTGCCCTCCAATACCACCGTGGCCGCCGCCGGTGTTTGGCTAAATCCCAGCGAGCCTCGTCTCTTCTCCACCTCTAGCCACCACCATCATCTTCTCCAGTCGCCGGCGATACTCCCCAGCACCTCACCCTCTCGCCGGAGCTGTTGTGGCCTCGCACCCCCAAAGGTTGACCGCCGCCGCCGCTCTTTGTCTCCGCGCCACGCCCCACTCCAAGCCTCCCTGACGCCCGTGCCTAGTCCAAACAAGTGCGGTGTGGTCTCCCGAGGCCGCCGGTGGTCTCACCTTGGCCAGAAACGGCCGGAGCCGCCGGAACCATTCGCCGGTGCCCGCCCCTGCTCCCCACCGCAGTCATCGCTTCCACCCTTCCCCGCGCATGGCCGAGACTCCCTCTAGACGTGGCACTCGCCGGTGTGCCCGTCCGACCCCTCGCCGGCCGGAGTAGCTCACCGGAGCAGCGGCTCCCCTAGCCATCCATGCCCTGCCCAGCCTCCTCTGTTTCTTGTGTCGGGAGGAAGAAGATGGAGACGAGGAGGAGAGAGAGAAGCCATCAAGGCCGGCCCCGCACCTGCCACATCAGTTAAGTGGAAGCGTACTCCACTGGAGTACCTTTTCCCTGCTGCGAAAGCGTATTTCTTCAGAATGCGCGATCTGTTTTGCAGCCAGGGACCTGTTTGTAGAATTTATTTTTATAGATTGGTCCCTAATCTTCACCGGGTCGTATCTTTTCAACCACAACTCCGATTGAGGTGATTCCAAAGCCCACGTCTTTGCCTCTTCGAGCCCTTCATGTTGGTACCATTTTCATAGTGTTTTGACACAGTGAAAATGACCATTTTTCCCTTGCCCGTAAACAGCCCGCTTCGAGAGAGAGAACTATTTCCGGTGATTCTTTCCGCGAGCTTCTCGCACTTCTCCCCGGTGGATCCCTCATCCCCAGGCAAGCTACAACAGCCACTTGCATGATGGATTTTTAGTAGCTATGATTTCCTACTTGAATAATTATTTAATGTGTACATGCTAATATGTTTGAGGATACTGTATATTCTCACGTTTCATGCTTATCCTTATATTCTGCCCATGTGCATCTTGCTAGTTATCAAGTACTCGTTGGTAGCATTATGCTCATGGTTAATACTTGCAGTAGTTCATGCTAAGATGATGACATGTCTGCATGTTTCTTTATCGGTTGTTATGGACATACTGATGTTGTTCATGCTGATTGCTATGCCATGCTCGTTTGCATTTAGCTGGTTAAATGCTTGCATGTTGTTGATGCTATGATTCATATATTATGCTTCCCATCCCTGCTTAGGTTATATCATGTTCATATGCAGTATGGTTTCATCCTATAATCGTGACTCGACTCATTTACATTCAAGTTAAACCGGATGTTAATCGAACTTGAACACCTGTTAGCTGAGTCATAGTGCGCCACCGAATCAAGCTCACCAGTGCAACCACACTTGCCGGGATGGGGTGGCCCTAATTCGGTCTATTGTTATGCCTCTCGCCAGTACCTCCAACCAGGGAAGGTTATGAGTGCGTGCTACCCTGATCAAGTAGGCTGCTATAACCTTGTGAACCCAGTTTTGGTATTGAGCTCAGGTCCCTGTTTGGGACAGTTTTGTTTGGCCACGACGGTGGCAGGTGTCCGGAGTGACACAGGGGTCACCCATGACATAGCCCAAAGGGGAGTTTGTCGGAGTGGCCGGGAGAGTGCCATGCAATAGATTGGGTTTTGTCAGAACGTCGTTGGTCCACCTGAATGGGAGCACGAGGCCATGAGTTCCGTGGTGTGGGTACAGTGTACTAACCTCTGAAGAGTTTATGATCTATCAATAGCCGCGTCCTCGGTCATGGCACAGTTCATAGTAGGACACACTATGGGTCAACAGTATAATAATCTTGCTTATAACAACCCGATTCGATGAGAAAGAAGTTGGTTAATCTTTATGTGATCGCGAGAGGATCACCGTGGTATCGAGGATACCGATGTTGGCTGATCGTGATCACGAGAGGATCACCGTGGTATCATGGATACCGGATTTGGTTGATAGTGTTATGTGGTGATCTCGGGTAAAGACCAAGCTCCTCGTGGTCACGTTATCACTACGGTATTGTAATACCAATTTTGGTTGGTCCCGAGGCTATCATGTGGCACACTCGATGGTAAGTTCTTGCATGTGGTGGTTGCAAAGTAACCCCAGAATAGAGTAAGTTGCATCACGATAGTTTTCACCTGTTGCATACTGCTCGTATGCCATGCCATGCTTATATTGTTCTAGCATCATCATGTTTACACCTGCTTAACCTGTAAATGCCATACTGTTGCTTGTCTTGACTGCTTCGGTTGCTGTGAGCTTGCGAGTACATTCAAAGGACTCACCTGGTGTGTCATGCCAGTTTGCAGGTCATGCCATGATTGCTTGCTTGTCGAGGATTCTGAGTTTGCGAGCTAGGATACGCGTTCTAGCCGGAGTCCCTGCGGAATGGAGTTCACCACCGTCGTCGTCATTCTGCTGCTAGATGTGACTCCGCTTTCTCGGGTTGTTCCACTGTTAGCATAGAGCTACCCTGGGCAGGCGTAGTGTCGTCGTGCCGATGTAATCCATGTACCCTTGTAACCTTATCCATAGTAATAAAGAGCTGATTTGTTCTATGCCAACAGTGTCGTATTCTAGAAGACTTGTCTCTGGGCTGGAATACGGGGCGTTCCGGTTTCCTCTGAGCCTGGGTGCCACATGCACCCCCCTTGATGTGTTTTCAGTGCCAAAAATTCTAAAATATTGTGGAAAAAATCATACTAAATTTTCAGGGCATTTCGAGAACTTTTATTTTTTGGTCATTTTTTTATTGCATGGATAATTCAGAAAACAGAGAAATAACAGTATTTTTGCTTTATTTATTCTGAATAACAGAAAGTAAAAAGAGGGTACAGAGAGTTGTGTTTACTAAATTCATCCATCTCATGCCAATCAAAAGGAATCCATTAACAAGGTTGATCAAGTCTTATTAACAAACTTCTTCCGAGTGACATGAAACCGGAGAAACTTCGAATAACACTAGGTTACCTCAACGGGGATATGCATGTCCCCAACAATAAGAATATCATATTTCTTTTTGGCAGTAGGGAGAGGAAACTCAAAACCTCCAATAGTAATTTTTGAAAATTTTCCAATAGAGTTGATACTATTCACTTGAGGTTGTTTCTTCGGAAAGTGTACCGTATGCTCACCATTAACATCAAAAGTGACCTTGCCCTTGTTGCAATCAATGACAACCCCTGTAGTATTCAAGAAGAGTCTACCAAGGATGATCGACATACTGTCGTCCTCGGGTATATCAAGAATAACAAAGTCCGTTAAAATAGTAACATTTGCAACTACGATATGCACATCCTCACAAATACCGATGGGTCTTGCAGTTGATTTATTAGCCATTTGCAAAGAGATTTCAGTTGGTGTCAACTTATTCAAATCAAGTCTACGATAAAAAGAGAAAGGCATAACACTAACACCAGCTCCAAGATCACATAAAGCAGTTTTAACATAATTTCTTTTAATGGAGCATGGTATAGTTGGTATTTCAGGATCTCCTAGTTTCTTTGGTACTCCACCTTTAAATGTGTAATTAGCAAGCATGGTGGAAATTTCAGCTTCAGGTATCTTTCTTTTATTTGTAACAATATCTTTCATATACTTAGCATCAGGAGACATTTTCAGAATATCAGTCAAACGCATACGCAAAAAGACAGGTCTAAGCATTTCAACAAAGCGCTCAAAATCCTTATCATCGTTTTTCTTGGATGTTTGGGAGGAAAGGTCATGGGTTTCTGAACCCATGGTTCTCTTTCTTTACCATGTTTCCTAGCAACAAAGTCACTCTTATGATATCTGTTATTCTTAGGTTGTGGGTTATCAAGATCAATAGCAGATTCTATCTCCACATCATTATCATTGGTAGGTTGAGAATCAACATGAACATCATCATTAACATTATCACTAGGTTCATGTTCATCACCAGATTGTGTCTCAGCATCAGAAACAGAAATATCATTTGGATTCTCAGGTGTGTTTACAACAGGTTCATTAGAAGCATGCAAAGTCCTATCAGTTTTATGTTTCCTCTTTGAAGGACTAGGTGCATCAGTATTAATTCTATGAGAATCTTGTTCAAGTCTCTTATGATGGCCCTCAGGATACAAAGGTTCCCGAGTCATTTTACCACCTCTAGTCATAACTCTAATAGCATTATCATTCACCTTATTATTCATTTCATTAAACAAATCATTTTGTGCCTTGAGGACTTGTTCTACTTGAGTTTTTACCATGGAAGCATGTTTACAAATAATTTTGAGATCATTAACAGTTCTACACATGTAGTCACCCAAGCAGTCAAGCATATAAGCATTATGTTTCAATTGTCTACTAACATATGCATTGAAGTTTCCTTGTTTAAAAATAAAGTTATCAAATTCATCCAAGCATTGACTAGCAGACTTATTATAAGGAATATCACCCTCATCAAATCTATAGAGAATTTACCTCTACTACCTGTGTCGGAGTATTAAGACCATGCATTTCTTCAATAGGTGGTAGGTTCTTAACATCTTCAACTTTAATACCTTTTTCTTTCATAGATTTCTTTGCCTCTTGCATATCTTTAGGACTGAGAAATAGAATACCTCTTTTCTTCGGAGTTGGCTTAGGAGGTAGTTCAGGAAGAGTCCAATCATTGTCATTACTCAATATGTTATTCAATAATACTTCAGCTTGCTCAACGGTTCACTCCCTGAAAACACAACCAGCACAACTATCTAGGTGGTCCCTAGAAGCATCGGTTAGTCCATTATAAAAGATATCAAGTATTTTATTTTTCTTGAGAGGATGATCAGGCAAAGCATTAAGTAATTGGAGAAGCCTCCCCCAAGCTTGTGGGAGACTCTCTTCTTCAATTTGCACAAAGTTAAATATTTCATGTAAAGCAGCTTGTTTCTTATGAGCAGGAAAATATTTTTCAGAGAAGTAATATATCATATCCTGGGGACTACGCACACAACCAGGAGCAAGAGAATTAAACCATAACTTAGCATCACCCTTTAACGAGAAAGGAAACAACTTAAGAATATAGTAGTAACAAATTTTTTCCTCATGAGCAAACATGGTGGCTATATCATTCAATTTAGTAAGGTGTGCCACAACAGTTTTAGATTCATAACCATGGAAAGGATCAGATTCAACCAAAGTAATTAACTCAGGATCGACAGAGAACACATAATCCTTATCAGTAACAAATATAGGTGAAGTAGCAAACTTAGGATCAAATTGCATTCTAGCGTTCAAAGATTTTTCTTTCCACTTGCATAGTAATTTCTTAAGATCATCTCTATCCTTACAAGCAAGAAAGTCCCTAGCTACCTCTCCATCCATAACATAACCCTCAGGTATATCAGGCAAGTCATATCTAGGAGAGCTAGGTCTAGCAGGTGTTTCAAAGTATTTAGTTTCAATTATTTCATGAGTTTCAGAAATATCATCAGTTTCAGCATTCTCAATATCTTTAGCTCTAGCAAGTTGTTCATCAAGAAATTCACCCAGTGGCACAGTATTATCAAGCAAAGCAGTAGTATCATCATAAGCATCATGCATAGCAGAAGTAGCATCATCAATTACTTGCGACATATCAGAATTAATAGCAGGTGGTGGTGTCGCAAGCTTACTTAAAACAGAAGGTGAATCAAGTGCAGAGCTAGATGGCAGTTCCTTACCTCCCCTCGTAGTAGAGGAAAAAATCTTGGTTCTGGTATCTTTCAGATTCCTCATAGTGATCAACCGATATAAATCCCAAGTGACTCAGAGAATAGAGCTATGCTCCCCGGCAATGGCGCCAGAAAAAGGTCTTGATAGTATAGGGGATTGCAACAGTTTTCGAGAGTA
The DNA here is from genome assembly GCA_011799875.1 of Thinopyrum elongatum. Lineage (NCBI taxonomy): Eukaryota > Viridiplantae > Streptophyta > Magnoliopsida > Poales > Poaceae > Thinopyrum > Thinopyrum elongatum. The sequence goes on along the minus strand of CM022298.1, from coordinate 311,532,027 downwards.
GTGTACTCAACCCAAATTTATTGATTCGACACAAGGGGAGCCAAAGAATATTCATGAGTATTAGCAGCTGAGTTGTCAATTCAACAACACCTGAAAGACTTAATATCTGCAGCAAAGTTTTTAGTAGCAAAGTAGTATGGAAATAACGGTAACGATGACAAAAGTAACAGTAGCAGTTTTGTGGTGATTGTAACAGTAGCAACAACAAAGTAACTTAGCAAAGATCAATATGTGAAAAGCTCGTAGGCATCGGATCAGTGTTGGATAATTATGTCGGATGGCATTCATCATGCAACAGTTATAACCTAGGGTGACACAGAACTAGCTCCAATTCATCAATATAATGTAGGCATGTATTCCGTATATAGTCATACGTGCTTATGGAAAAGAACTTGCATGACATCTTTTGTCCTACCCTCCCGTGGCAGCGGGGTCCTAATGGAAACTAAGGGATATTGAGGCCTCCTTTTAATAGAGAACCAGAACAAGGCATTTTGATGTAGGGTAGAACCCTAGATGCCCGATCTTTCATGGTTGGAGCGGATCCCGCGAAGAACACAAAGAACACGAGGGAAAAACACAAGGGGAAACACGAGAGGAATCACTCAAACCAACAAGATTCGATTACACATGTGCTAGATCCTGGAAACACAAAGAGATACACAATCCACTATCAACAAAGGACTATACAAGTAGAAAGTTCTTCTCCGTGAGGAGGTCTTGAGAATATCCTAGATGGATCTTCCCGTGAGGGGTCTTGAATCCAAGCGTGGATCTTCTCCATAGAGGCCGCGGTCTCTCTCGATGGAGTAGAACCACAAGGATGAGCAAAGCTCTATCTCTCAATGAGCTAAACCTATGCTAACCCTAACTAGGAGGAGGTGGAGGAGTATATATAGTCTTGGGCCATGAAGGGTTAAGTGAGGAGTATATGGGCTTCGGCCCAATACACTGTGCGGAGACAGGCATCGGACGTTCGATGGCTGTCGGTCGTCCGGTCGCTCGCGGCCGTTCGTTCGTCCGGAAGTCTTCGGACTTCCAACGTTTTGGCTCTGGTCCGGTAGTGCCGGATTTCCGGTCGACGTCGGTCGTCCGGGCGCTGATGAGTGCCGGACATCCGGTGTCTGGCGGTCGTCCAGGTGTTGTAGGTTGCCTCGGCTGGAGTCAATCTGGCTGGTGGAGTCTCTAGGCATCGGTAGTCCGGAGATCGTCGGTCGTCCGGAGGTCGTCGAACGTCCGAGAGCTGCAGCTTCCTGGCAGCTCTTCCTCTTGTTCCTCGCTCTTGGTGTCCTCTCCATCTTGTCCAATGCTCCTAGCTGTTCCATGGCCTTCCTCTTGGTTCCTGGTCATGCATAGCACATATGTTTGAGGTAGTAGCCATGTCTCACATGTGGAAAGTGACGATTCGGAAAGGGGCGAGTTAACCTTGTGTCCTATGGCGTATACTTGAGGTATCATCTTATGTCCTCTTGGGGCTTGGAGAGTAGACGTAGTGTACATGTGGATGATCGTAGGATGCTCTGCATCATCTCCCCCCCCCCCGGGAAAGATCCGACCTCAGATCGTGATCCTCATTACCATGGAAACGGTTGTCGTGGATGGACTTGTAGTTGGACAAAGTGGAATACATGGCGCAATCCAAGTACTCCAAGGTGTCTCTAGTGTGGTATACATGCAAAAGGAGCAAACACAAACGACACTTGGAAGTACAATGGTTAGCGCACACAAGGTGTCCATATAGTAAGCATGAGTCTGTGTGACAAGATTGTTCGTGACAAGGCGCATGAAGCTTATCAAGATGATATAGAATGATATGCAAAGCATTCAACGGAGCAAAACCATTTGTAGTACGCACAAAGTTGGTGGGAATGTGATTAATGCGACCATTGTGCAAAATGATGTCAAAATGGGACGGTGTATCAAAAACATGAACATGGTAATTGGTGCTCAATGTGATTATGTTATCATGCAATTGATGGTGGGCAATATGATCATGATGTATGAATGTGCCATCAAGGAAGATCACAACAAATTTGCTAAGGAAGTGCACAAGCTCATATATCATGGATGACATAGAAATACAAGATGCAACAAGGCAATCATAATGCAAGTCAATCCATGCATAAAGTGCAAACTTGTCATGTGTATTGTCATACCATGGTTCAATGTCGTGGTAGAAGTGGTGGTCCGGTGGTGCTTCCAAAGTAGGTGCATCCACTAAGTGCGAGCGTTCCTCAACTTGAAGGTCCATAGGGTCCATCTCCAATGCCGGTCCTCCATCCAATAGATGTAACATGTAGACAACAAGGGACCCTATGGACCTCCATCTCCAATGCCGATCCTCAACAAGTGTTTTTATCATTCTTATCATAAGAAATGACAAGGGTGTAGGGCATGGTATGTAGGCATAAGATGCTAGCACAACCAAAGAGATTAAGCTCAAATAAGCAAGCATGCTTCACAAGTAAAATGTCCATGGCTCCAAGATCAATAATCATAGCATAGTTGCACTCGCTACATGTGAAGATGAGAGATGCAACTATTGGAGGCAAGGGACAATGATCAAGATAATTCAAGTGAGAGGCATGAACATGTATGCTATCAACCCAAGGAAACGCGCAAGAATGGATCATGGGTGATGCAACAAAGCAAGCAATCATAGTGATCAAGTCATGGAAGCTAGTAGTGCGAAGATGCAGCATACTAGAAGGAATCATGGTAATAATGCCAGGTGTGCAAATAGTGGGCGTATATAATGCACATGACATATCACAAGCGTGAAAGCAAGATATGAGAAAAGTATCATCATTGTATTGGCAAGAAGTCCTATGTAGATAGCGATGGAACATCATGACTCTCCCAATACAAGAATCAACAATAGCATGTGGCAAATGGTAAACATGGTAATAGCAACAAGGATCTCCACCAAGCATGCAAATACACATAGAAGTAGTATAATGGTGAATCATATGTAAGTGAAAGCAAGGGTCACAATTGCATGGCAAAGGCATGGAAAGAGGCATAACATGCAAAGTGAACACGATACAATGGGCATAAAGTAACAAGTGATATATAGCCCATAACCGTGTGAGAGCCAAGTAAAAGAGATGCGCGTAGTCCTTGCGCGAAGGGAACAGTGGTACGGATAGTCCACGGAATCCCAAAGCATCGTTGCTCTCAAGAGCTCGTTTCATCACCTCTTGGGATTGGGATGTTGATGAGTATATGTGAGTACCTACACAAAACAAAGACAAAGGGAAAATTGTGTGTGCGTGGTATATGTACACATCATCCATCATGATGCGCACGTGCATGTGGTGGTTAGCACAAAATAGCCAATGCTCAAATAAATGAGATGCGTGATATAGAAACATGTCATCCATCATGATAGGTTTGTTATTATGTATGGCATAATGGAGACTCAAATTGTGTAATGCATCACAAGAAATATGTAGAGCATTGTTATTCATGGAATGCATATGGTGCACACAATCATGGGAATCATGCAAAGTATGAAATGCATCAAAATCTCCTAATATGTATGAGGAAACTATGGGGGTCTCCTCATGAGCATTAGGGAAACATCACATGGAGAATATTGACAACATCCAAAAAAAGCATATTCGGAACAATGTGATCATGGCATGGCATAGTAGATGAATTGTGCAAATCATGTAAAGGTAGCATAGCAATATCATCGCAAGAGAAACAAATACGAATAACCATCATCTATGCCATAAGTGCAAATGGGCTTTATTTTAATGGGGCATGCATAGTTACTATGTTGAGATTGTAATGATGCAATATGGGAGATCTCACTCATAGCATATGACAAGTTTAATGGATTGTCAAACATGAAGTGACCAATAGATTTTTCACATGATATCCTATGGAGCATAGCATCACAACTAGGCAATTCAATGTGCTCATCATCATATTCATCATAAATGGGTAAGTCATGACATGAGGAAGTCGCACTAGCGTGAAGCATGGTAATAGGTGTGTCAACATCATGCAAACAATCATTGGTAAGATAGTCCACTAGTGGGACAAGAGAAGCACCATCACCTATGTTACCTTTGGAGCATTGCTCATATGTTGGAGGTGAGGTGTCGAAGACCAAGTCGTGGTCATCTTCATCTTGATGGAACCATGTGGGGGTTGCATCATCGTCCACCATGGCCATCGGTTTTCCCGTTGGAGGTATGGACTTGTCGAGGATTGGCGCTTCATCTTGTTGGAGATCTAGCACCAAAAAGGAAAACACACTCGGAGTAGAGGTTAAGTCATTAGAAATCGTAGTGGCCACACATGCCCTATCAACTACCTCACTCACTAAGTGTTGTGGCTCATGCACTCCCGGTATGATGCTCTCACTTGTATGGTTGGTGGAGTCACTCAAATGGCTCTCACCCTCACATAGGATGTGTGGCATGCTCTCATGTGTGGGGCTAGTGGTGGTCACTCTCATCCTCTCATAGGAAATGCACTCAATGTCGCATATGGTGGAGTCACTCATCTCACTCATGGGGTGGTGGCTCTCCTCACAGGCAATTTGGTCATCTCGTCATATGTAGGTGTCGGAGAGATGTAGGTGCAAGTGTCTCCATGCTCAACTCCTATCACCGCCTTGGTGAAGGGATAGTCCCATGCTCAACCTCCTCATCCATAACGCCTCCAAAGATGAATGCCGTAGGATGTGAAAAATCATCGCTCTCCTTCGAGACCAAAGAGAGGGTCTCATGCGCGGTCTCGTAGCTTGACTCGGAGTAGGAGACATATTGGGGCGCCGTCTTCATGTTGTTGAAGAGGTTCACGCTCATCGCCGTGGTCGAAGGGGATGGCCCTTGCTCGACCTTCTTGTCGTCGTCTTGTTGTAGGAGGCCCATATGATGTGGCACCTCGTAGCTCGTCTCCATGACCGAAGGGAATTTCCCATGCTTGGCCATCTTTCTTGAGGGTCTTCCGAAGATGGAAATGTCGCCCTCGCTTGTAGGTGGTCACCTTGGACTCGATGATATCGAAGTAGGTGTACTAGTGGAAAGTAGGCGAAGATGCCGTACGTCCAAAGGCGAAGATGCCTTGATAACACTTGGCGAAGTTGCCGAAGTGGTGGTTGTGGTAGCCGTAGCTTCCTCTTGGTGGTGCTTGTCTCGCGGTCTTCTCTTGTGCTCATGAAGTTTAGCCGTAGCTTGATGTAGAGCTTCGTGGGACTTGTAGGTTTGCGCGTGTGGAGCATCTTCATCTTGATGGTGTCGTTGTCATGCTTGAGCTCGTAGTAGATGTTGTTCATCATCGTCGTGCACATGTTGCTTGGAGGTGACTTTCCCTTCATGACGATGTGGATCACGAACGTGATGGTGGTCGCCATGGAGATGTGGACGTGGACGAATTGCGCTTGCATCGCTTGGGCGCTCCGAAGATGATCGACTTGCTCGCCATCGCCTTGAGGATGATGAAGGGGAAGAACGGTTGACCAACAAGGTCCGAATCTCCTCCATCCATGCATCTTTCTCCTCCTTTTGTGTGGAGAGCTTGTGGTCGAGGTAGTCTCTTGTATGTAGCTCGGAGTGTCGTATGTCGATGGCAAGGTTATCGATGCGCTCTTGCAACCTTGATTGTGCGCCTTTCGTTGCTCGTTGTAGTTCGAATATGGACGCTTTGGTGATGTAGTTGTTTGCGCCGTCGTTGTCGTGGAAGACCGGAGATGAAATGCCTTGCCTATCCATCACAAGACTCGAGCAAATGTGAGTGGGAGAAAGATAAGAACTATACAAAATGTACCTTAACCGATGTTGAGAATGGATCAATGATCACTCAATAGTGTAGCAAGGAAATAGCACAATTGGTACCATATCTCGTCAATTCTCACACCTACACAAGTAAGGCTTATGGAGTAGCTTGGTGAGGATAGTGGCACACAAATTTGATGCAAAATGTTAGCAAGAGTCAATAATGTTGAAAGAGATTCACAAATTCGCAAGTGAAACAAGTAGACCAATAGCAATGGGTGGCACATGGAAACACACACACGGATAGATAAATGGGGTCGTGCAACCAAGGAATGAGCATAAAATGTGGAATCCACGAAAAACGCTCGTGTTGCACAACTCAAGAGAGACGCTAGCACGATTGCTCAATAGGCGAATACGACACTTGTGCACAACCTATAAGATGCAAAATGTATCAACTTTCTATTCCAAGTATGCTATGTATGTATGGTTCCCGGTGTTTCACACACGATGATCCAAGATGATCAAGTATGACAATGTTATATGCAATGTGGTAGGATGCTATGGCTATTGCTTACAAGCTCTTTGCTCTTTCTCTTTTGCTTAAAAGCTTATTCTTTTTTTTTTGATATGGCCACTTTTGCAAAATGCACAAACCAAGATAGCAATTGTGTATATGCGGGAACAATCTTGTGGCACACAAGATGATATGATGATACCAATATGATATGGTATGTATGCAATGGAAGGACGGATCGATGATCACTAATGTGCACAAGTAATGTTGCCGGCAATACTCAAATGGCCAGTCTCGATAGGCAAGTGATGCAAAATGGGCTAGCGGTTAGCAATGCAATGGCAAGAAGAATGTACAATGATGGGATACCACGATACCAAGATGATATAAAGGTTACCGTCAATAGCGATGATGAGTGGCAGTGTTCTTGATGTAGATACCAAGATGATGTAGACCCGTCCCTAATTAGTCGAAACACCTTAGGAAACGGAAAAACCGCGAACTCAAAATCTCAAATGTCAAATGTCAAATGGTGGTAGCGGAATGCGGTGGTGGTTTTGCACTCGGCAATGCGGAAGAGGAATGATGGGCTATGCGAGTCGAAGTTGTGGTCACCGTCCCTAAGTAGCCGAAACACCTTAGGAGACACGAGCCACAACTCAAACAAGCTCAAACAAACTTTGGTTAAGTTGGGTTGTCGGAAGTGTATGGTGGACTAGGTTATGCGGAAGTGATGGTAGTGGTTGATGACGAAGTAACCATCCCTAAGTAGCCGAAACACCTTAGAAGACTCGAATCACTACTCAAACAACCACTAATGCTATATGGAACAAAATGGGTTAGGTTGCGGAAGTCGGTGGTGGCTATGCGGATGATGTGGTGAAGGCCCTAGGCAAAGATGCCAAAGTTCCAAAAATTTTATGGAGTCAAATGATGTTGGAAATATTTTTGTGGGAAGGGGGATGTCAATAGCTTCGAAACGAGCTAAAGAACGTCAAAATCGGATTTCGGATGAATTAGTTGTGGCCGAAACAAAAATCAGCCGAAGTTGATATCTACGGGACCGGACATCCGGTAAGTGTCGGTCATCCGGTAGATGGATGTCCAGAAGTCTCAGAAATCTGTTAATTTCTTTCTGTTGGGTGGCACTGGTTGTCTGGAAAGTGTCGGATGTCCAGTGGTTCGGGAGGCTCCGGACGTCCGGTAAACGTCGGTCGTCCGGTGGGTCGGGGTCAACTCGAGATCCGAGATTCGGGACACGATTTTCGGCGAAAATTGGGGATTTTTGGGGTCAAAATTGATGAGATTTTGTGGATGGAAGGTGGGGAAACTTGGGGAAATGCTAGATCCACTTGAAACCAAGCAAATCCATGGAACAAAATCAACAAAACATCATCAAACCAACTAATCACAAAACAATTTGGGGCTATTTTTGGTTGGGATTTTTGAAATTGGGGAAGAACACAACCAAATTTGGCTAGAAAAAGAGGGGTAGGGGCTCCAAATTCGTGATCAACCTTGCTCTGATCCAATATGATCATGAGAAAGCTGGCTCTGATCCAAGATTATGTAGGGTAGAACCCTAGATGCCCGATCTTTCACGATTGAAGCAGATCCCGCGAAGAACACGAGGGAAAAACACGAGGGGAAACAGGAGAGGAATCACTCAAACAAACAAGATTCGATTACACATGTGCTAGATCCTCGAAACACAAAGAGATACATGATCCACGATCAACAAAGGACGATACAAGTAGCAAGTTCTTCTCCGTGAGGAGGTCTAGAGGATATCCTAGACGGATCTTCCCGTGAGGGGTCTTGAATCCAAGCGTGGATCTTCTCCGTAGAGGCCGCGGTCTCTCTCGATGGAGTAGAACCACAAGGATGAGCAAAGCTCTATCTCTAAATGAGCTAAACCTATGCTAACCCTAATTAGGAGGAGGTGGAGGAGTATATATAGTCTAGGGCCAAGAAGGGGTAAGTGAGGAGTACATGGGCTTTGGCCCAATACACTATGTGCAGACAGGCGTCGGACGTCCGACTGATGTCGGTCGTCCAATCGCTCGCAGGCGTCCAGTCGTCCGGAAGTCTTCGGACTTCCGACGTTTTTGCTCTGGTCTGGTAGTGCCAGATTTCCGGTCGATGTTGGTCATCCGGGCGCTGACGAGTGTCAGACATCTGGTGTCTGACGGTCGTCCGGGCGCTGTAGGTTGCCTCGACTGGAGTTGATCTGGCTGGTGGAGTCTCCAGGCGTCGGACGTCCGGAGGTCATCGGACGTCCGAGAGCTGCAGCTTCCTGGCAGCTCTTCCTCTTGTTCCTCGCGCTTGGTGTCCTCACCGTCTTTCCTAATGCTCCTAGTTGTTCCATGGCCTTCCTCTTGGTTCCTGGTCATGCATAGCACACATGTTTGAGGTAGTAGCCAGGTCTCACATGTGGAAAGTGACGATTCGGAGAGGAGCGAGTTAACCTTGTGTCCTATGGCGTATACTTGAGGTCTCGTCTTATGTCCTCTTGGGGCTTGGAGAGTAGACGTAGTGTGCATGGGGATGATTGTAGGATGCTCCGCATAACATTAGCACTTAGTGAATACTTGAACTCCTCAAACTATGGTAATCACCGAAAAGAATCCCAATTATTGTCACCTTGGGGTATGCGGATCATAACACGTAATAGGTGTCTACAACTTGCAAGATAGGGTCAAGAACACAAATATATTCATCAAAACATAATAGGTTCAGATCTGAAATCATGGCACTCGGGCCCTAGTGACAAGCATTAAGCATAGCAAAGTCATAGCAACATCAATCTCAGAACATAGTGGATAATAGGTATCAAACCCTAACAAAACTAACTCGATTACATGATAAATCTCATCCAACCCATCACCGTCCAGCGAGCCTACAATGGAATTACTCACTCCCGACGGTGAGCATCATGAAGTTGGTGATGGAGGAAGGTTGGTGATGATGATGGCGACGAATCCGCCTCTCCGGAGCCCCGAACGGACTCCAGATCTATCCTCCCGATGAAAAACAGGAGGTGGCGGCAGCTCCGTATCGTAAAACGCGATGAATCCTTCTCTCTGATTTTTTCTCTCCCCAAATAGGGTTATATAGAGTTGGAGTTGAGGTCGGAGGAGGTCCAGGGGACCCACAAGCCTATAGGGCATGCCCCCAGGGCTTGTGGCCTCTGGTTGGCCCCCCTCTGGATAATTCTTGCGCCAGTATTTTTTATATATTCCAAAAATATTCTCCATAAATTTTCAGGTCAATCTAAGAACTTTTATTTCTGCACAAAAATAACACCATTGCAATTCTACGGAAAACAGCGTCAGTCCGGGTTAGTTCCATTCAAATCATGCAAATTAGAGTCCAAAACAAGGGCAAAAGAGTTTGGAAAAGTAGATACGATGGAGACGTATCAGTGGCCACGGGAGAGGTAGGTAGGCTACTATGCCTTCCTCGCCACCACTCCCAGCTGATTCACCCGAGCATAGGACTGCTAGGGTTGACCCGTCTGAGGTCGAGGCAACGGGGACTCCGGACCATGAGCCTCGGGTGGACAGGCCCTCGGCCCACGAGACTCCGGTCCTAGAGGCTTCGGCCCACGACACTTCGGGGCATGAGACTCCAGACCAGGCTATGTCCCAGGAGACGTCCAGATGGGGTACCTGGGCGGATCCGACTGAGGGGTCGAGTGGCCATGCTGATGGTGGCGGGGATGAGTTTACTGATAGTGAGGGCAAGGTGGTTGAGGAGGCAACCATGTACCAGTGTGGTGGTACACGGCTCATGACCCTGCCGGCGACCCGCAAGCAGAGGCCGGTGATTAGGCCTGATGGGAAGAAGTAAGTGCATTTGCTCTTTTTGTTCCTTTTGCCTTCACGTTTCTTCAAATATCTAATGCGTTGGCCTTGTAATACTACAGGGGTTGGCTACACGCCAAGGAAGTCCGCAGGCCCAACAGCGTCTTGGTGTGATTTGCTGGCAAAATTTCCCGAGGTTTGTCACGTTGCCCGGTGAGGGTCAGCTTCCACAGCTAGGTTTGAGCTGGGAGCACTACTTGGCTGCCCAGGCCCTGCCGGAGCAGATGATCGATGGTGTCTTGTGCCACACGAGGGCCGAGATGGTGATCAAAACCTTTTGGGTAATTTCTCCTTTACACAATTAAAAATTAACAATAGCTAGTTATTGTACTAATCAGTGTTGTCTCATTTGACTGCAGACCTTCTACAGGTGTGAGGAGGGATACGGGGAGGAGGAGGCAAAGGTTATCGATAACGAGTGCAAGCGCCTACTACAAAACTTTCGGCACGAGGCTCGGTTGCAGGTTGTTCGAGACTACTATGCCAAGCGTAGTGTTAAGAAGGACAAGCCATCGTGCCGGGCTAAGTTTCTGAAGAAGGAGCAGTACATGAAGGTAATTACGTATTCTTAAGGCATTGTACTTAGTTTCCTTGATTTGATTCGTAGGTGTAGCGCTCAAATTTTCTCTTTACTAACTTAGGTGCCCTTGAGATGGTGTGCGGATAAGATGGAATGTTGGGAGGCATTGGTGGATGAGTGGTGCACAGGCCACTGGCGAGCCGTCCATGACAATGCCAAGGACCGGCATGCCCAAATGGTTGGTGTGCCACACCATCAAGGCAGCGCCAACTTATATCAGTTCGGGCGGAACTGGGTATGTGGTTTGCTTCATGATTCATGCAATTCATTATTCATGCTAGCTTGAGCCCTTTACTAATACTTTGTTCCTCTCTTTTAGGCGCGACACAATAATACGGAGGTGCCTGAGGTGTACGACCTCTATGCCATTGCCCATACTGCCTCGTACAAGAAGGTCAAGGCATTCTCTGAGTCTGACCTCGATCATCCAGAGAATTTCACCAACATCTACTCCCACCACAAGCTCGTGAGGTACAACCAGGAGGGGAAGGCGAGGAAAGGGGAGGACTTTAACCCAAGCCAGCATCCCTTTGATCCAAAGCTAGTGATGATATCTGGTGGCGGGAGGCCCCATGGCTCATTAGCCATTGAAGATGGACTGATACGTTGTCCTCTCACTATCCCGGAGATCAAGGCGCGCCAAACGAGCTCCTGTCCTGAGATAAGGACTCGTCCACGGCTAGTCGATCTCTCCATCGAGGTTAGTTATAGTAACTCAGATATCTTTCCTCCATTACATTGTGTGTGTGGTCATTGGTGATTAGAATGCTAACTAGGAGTGGTGTTGCAGGCTGCTCTTCAGAAAGAGAGAGAGACGACCCAGGCGCTTCTGGAGGAGAGGGACCGGGTGGCGGCGGAGAAGGAACTGCTGGCGAAGGAGAGGACGGCTAGGTTGTTGGAGGAGGAGAGGGCACGGAATTACGCGGCTCACCGGGCCATGTACGAGCTCATCATGGTAAGTTTCTTCTGCATATTAGCCAAATCATGCACGTAATGTTCGTTTCATTACTAACTAATAGGACCAACTCATAAAAACCAAATATGCAGTCTATGTGCGTGAAGACCGGTCAGGCCCCTCTGCCGATGCCGGTCATTACTAGAGCGGGAATGGTGAGTTTCATTTGAATGGTCATTATTTACTAGTCTTAACATTTGAGTGTCATCATGCTAACGAGACTTTGCAAATGATCTTTGGTGCAGCATAACTCCGGAGCCGCATCGCACAACCCTTCTCCTGGTGAAACCGGCCCCTAGAACCCTGGTGCTTGACCTCCGGTAAGTTTTCTCTAGTGTTTTTCTTAAGAAATGCATACTTAGCTTCGTACATGCTTGTTAGCCCTATTATGCCACAAACTTAGCTTATTTCCCCCAAAAAAGAGATACTTAGCTAATTATCCTCCAAAATGACATAATTAGCTTATTTAGTTCATTTATGACATAATTAGCTTATTCATTTCAAAAATGGTATAATAACCTTGGTTGGTTCATAAATGTCATATACTTAGCTTATTTTCCTCAAAAATGGCATAATTACCTAAGTTGGATCAAAAATGACCTATACTTACCTAAAGGTGGCTCCCAAAAAAATGGCATAATACCTAGGTTAGCACAAAAATGACCTATACTACCTTATTTTCCTCCAAATTGACATAAATAGCTTAGTTAGCTCAAAAATGCATAATTACCTAAGTTAGCTCAAAATGACACAAATAAGGAATAAGAAGAAGAAAAATAAGGAAGAGGAGAAAGAAAAAAAGAATAGAAGAGAAAAGAGAAGAAAAAGAACGAATAAAAAAAGGAGAATTAGAAGGAAAAGGATAAAAAGATAGAAGAGAAGAAGAAAGATGAGAAGAGAAAAGGAGGACGAAAGAAAATATATTTTATTCATCCTTTTTCTCTTCTTTCTTTTTCTCCTTCTTATTCTTATCTCTTTGATTTCTTTCTTTCTTTCTTCTTCTTCTTCTTCTTCTTCTTCTTCTTCTTCTTCTTCTTCTTCTTCTTCTTCTTCTTCTTCTTCTTCTTCTTCTTCTAGTCTTCTTCTTCTTCTAACTTGCTTACTCCCATTTTTGCAGATTTGATTCACTTCATGGAAGCTGGCATTGATGGACTGCTAGTTTTAGTTTCTGTTTTGATTTTGTGCTGATCAACAATGTGAAACTATATGTATGTATGTATGTATGTATGTATGTATGTATGTATGTATGTATGTATGTATGTATGTATGTATGTATGTATGTATGTATGTATGTAATGCACAGGGCGTTAGTGCTTTCTGGAACTCCTGCTCACTGGTTTCCTCTTCATCTCCTCCATCACTCTCATCATTGCAATCCTCCTCCTTACGGCCTCTGGCGGTTTCCCTTGATTCTGGAGCCTTGCTGGGCGACTTACTCCGCCGCCTCGGCCCTTCCCGCCAGCAACCATCCTTGTTTTTCTCCTTATCACGCTCTCATACTCAGCCCTCTGCTTCTTGACGAGCTACTCAACCTGATGACACTCTTGAAGGTCGTGGCCCTTGATCCTATGGATCTTGCAATACGGCCCATCACTCTTCCCAGCCTTCTCGGCAGCCGCGGCCGCTCGGTAGTCGGTGCACGTGGCAACCTCCTTACCGGGGGGCCTCGCCTTCTTGCCGGTACTAGGTGTGCTTGATCCTTCGACACCATCACACTTTCTCCTTGCGCTTTTTGTTGCGCTTCTTGTTCTTCTTCTTCTGACTGGTGGCATCGTCGTCATCGTCTGAATCAATTTCGACGCCATCCTCTTCACCGAGAAGTCGCCTTCCCTCCTCTACACCGCACACTTATCCACCGAGTGTATAACTCATTCATAGTCTTGAGTAGCCACATGTTCATTTTGGAACGTATCCTGGCGGTTGCACACATTGGACTGGATATGCGGCTATCACAGCGCCGGGTGGATATCTAGGATGTTCCTGTGCACTCGACTGAACCTTTGCATGTACTTCCGTAGACTTTCTCCTTCTTCTGTGTGAGGACTGGCAGATCGCTGGTGCCGTCCTGGTTCTTGATGGCCGCCCGTAAAGGCGCCAACAAACTCATGGCACGGCCAGCCCAAGTTGAGATGGAGTTCTTCGGCAGGTGCATTAGCCAAGACCTCACATTTGGCTTGAGTGCCAAGGAAGTAGTTGGCGAACACCTTCTCGTCTCTTTCCCTGGCAGCCTGAATAGCAATGGTGTAGATGCTCAGGAACTCTGCCAGTTCAATCTCCCATCATACTTCTCTGGTATCTCTGGCTTGAATGTGCGGGAAGATGGCTAACGGACTTGTTGCAACTCAACAGTGAAGGCGAGGCACCCGACCTCGAAAGGTAGGTACCCCCCTTCACCGAGAGTGGACTCTACGATGTCAGGGCCATTGGCACCTATCAGACTGCGGTGGGTGTCGCGGTGCCGCTTGATGGTGACACGCGCGCCTTCTCCTCGCCTTTCCTCCTGGGCCTGCCGCGTGTCTCATCATGCTCGAGGCCGGACGAAGCCATCGAGACGTCATCGGGTTCTTGATCGCGTGGCTCTGGCCATGGCCCCTACGCAGGCTGCCCGCAGAGGGGACCACACAGTGGGGGTGGCCCCTTTGGCACGGCCAGCCGCGGGCCGTCGTTGTCGCCTGGGGAGGCCATGGCGGGGCAGCTCGCTGTGATCCTCCTGCCTCGGTGAAAACCAATCAGGCTTTGAATGGTGGATCTCCACTCATCCATCTGATTGGCTGCCGGCGGAAATCTCAACAGCAGCTGGGCCCGCGCAACAGCCTCCGAACGGTGCTTGGCATGGATATGACGTAGACCGCAGCGTCGCCTGGCTCCTCACAGTGCCGGTAGTAGTTGCGCTGTGTTCTCTCGTCGTGAGCCCGTCGCCAGGGTGGCGTGGTGACGAGGTGGAGGCGCTTGAGGGCCAGTGGCTCCGTTTGGTGCATTGACTAGGGCAGCTCATTCCGGGAGTGGCACACGCCCTATGGCCACGCCCGCAGCGGGAGTGGCTAGAGATTGCGATCCCCCTAGAGCGAGTGCCACCACTACGCTGGTGCCCCTCGGCCGGGCGGAGAGGTGCAGACGGAACGATTTTCCACCTGCCTCGTGGAGCATGGCCGCTAGGATGCTGTTGATGCTTATCCTTCCCGGTGCCTTCTGCCCTTGTTTCAACCGCAGGGAGATGGTGACGACCCCGCCTGCGCCGGCCATGCCCCCTGCAGCGTCCACGTCTCCGTGTCGTCCCAAAGCCCCCGCTGGCGTTGGCGCCTTCATGCGACGGGGCCTTCGAAGTGGACGGATGGCTGCAGCACCGGGCTTCTTCTTGGGCGCCATGGACGATGGAGCCGTCGATGAGAAGATGATGAAGATGACGCGCTGCGTACGCTTCCTGGTTCGCCAAGAGCTTGCCCCTACCTGGCGGCCAAGATGTCGTGGGAAAACCACGACCACCTATGGGGCCATCAGCCCCTTGTGGTTCGGCAGGGGGGATGAGCACATTGCACAAAGAGTGGAGGAGCGTACGCGGCACGACAGAGATCACACAGGCAGTTTTAACCCAGGTTCGGGCCCCGCGAGGTGTAAAACCCTACTCCTGCTTTGGTGGATTGTGGTGGAAACGCAGCGCTCTTGCCCGGCAGGGTTGCCTCGGGGCGAGGGCAGCTACGCGCGTACGAGTGTACAAGGGTCCAATCCTTTCTATGGTTGCCACGGCCCTCCTTTTATAGATCAAGGGGTCACCACAGTGGCAAATCGGCCACCTCCTCGTCTATTTGCTTGACACATCTCTGGACGGGTGTCATTTGGAGGTGATTTCCATAGGAATTGGCTGCCCACGTGCCAAATAACATCCACTTAGTCATCACTTGAGGGCTTGACACCGCACCGATGGATGACTTGCATCGCTGTGAGGTGGAGCGGTGGAGCCTTGGCGGGGCAGTTTTGCCCTCGTAGCGCCTGACAGGCCTGCCGGGACGGTCTTGAGGTTTGACTTTGAGGCCACCTCGTCCTTGCCAGGCTCGCCTGCCCAGCAAGGGAGGTTTTCCTCCTTAGTAGTGTCTTGCTCATTTATCTTGTCTTGGTCCTCTTGATATGCCCTTTGATTCCTCGAAGAGCTGATCTCTCCTTGCTTGGTCTAGACTTGGATGTTGCAACCTTGCTCTTCTAGGCCTGTGCACAGTCCGGGCAACAGACCCAGTTTGTTTTGCACCAACAGCGATGGCCTTGAGCTTGTCTGTGGTAGTCTCGGCGGGGTGCCTGTGCTTCTTTGTACCCTGAGCCTCGACGGTTTTTGGCTAGAGCCATAGACATCACTTCGGCCGGTCTCCAGGGTCCATCAAGAAACTGTCAAATAGAAATAAAAGAAAAGAACCCATAATCACAACCCAAAAGAAGAACAGAGAGGGAGTTAGGATCGATAGCGGGGTTGCAAGACCGGGCCTTGGCCAGAAGCAACACCATTGATGCATTCACCTTTCCTTCTTTGGGAGAGAAGAATAATGGCAGAAGTGCGTCGGGGTTTTCTTGAAGAAATGAGAACATGATGAGGGAGAAGCAAGTTGGGGTTCTCTTCAAGAAGGAGATAGGGAGAAGAGTGAAATGAAGGTTGCTTTGTCCGTCCAACTTACTGCTGGAAAGGTAGGGGGTTTTGGATTTTGACGGCTCATTGGGCATTACTGCGGCGCTTCGACCGTGTTAGTCTAGAGTGCAGTTATGCACTCTAGTACGGAGTAATTTAGTGCATGGCAGTGGACCCCGATCTGGCTGTCCCACACGTTGGCGAAAGTGAGTAGCAAGGTTCTCGACGACCGTCGAGGAGGATCCACGCCGGTAGAGCGTTCCACTGTTTCTGGAAAAAAATGATTCGCAAGCGTTTCCACATTACGACCGAGGAGTGCGAAACACGGCAGCCACTTGAACTTCCACAGTACTCCTACTACTAGGCATGTGCAGTGGTTCATACGTCAGTACTATAATCTTGTTGCTAGTGTAGTAAAATATGACGATAAAAATGATGTTGTGCGCATGCACAACTTTGAACACTAATGTAACATGCCCCTTTTTCGACTGTCCGTCGAGAATGAACGGTGAACCAATGTCAACAGAACTAGGTCTATAGCGCACGGAGAGTACGGTGCTACAGTACTCCACGGAACATGAACCATATGAAGCATGAATCTGTGTTGGTAGGGTGTAGAAGGGTGCATTGGGAGCAAAGTTCCCTTCTCGACCCCCTTTTGGGTGCTTGGCAGAGTGCATGAAGGGTGCATGAATCCACACTAGGTTAAAACAAATACACTAGGAGCATGGAGAGCATGCATGAAGAGGGTGCTGAGATGAGCATGCATGAAGAGGGAACAACTATGTTGAGATGACAATGCAACCAAACACCCCCACGCTTTGTGCTACAGTGACTGATCTGCACCATGTGAGTTTGATCTAATGGTCGTGTTGCGCCGAGACATGCCCATGCAAAGGATGCCTAAACACCACTGAAGTCTCTCTGCTTCTTGAGGCACACGCCGGTGGTGATGCGGGTGCCACCGCCCGCAGAGCCCGCTCCCCGTCGACGGAGCCAGCTCATCAAAGACGGCGTCCAATGGCACGAATGGACTCCTATGACAAGCCCTGAAGGATTCGCCTGACAACGGCGACGGCCGCCCCAAACCCTCCTTGTCCAGCTCCACCCCCACCATCGTGTGGAGATGGCTCAGCTCCTCAGAGATTAGGCGAAGAAGGAGACCAGTCAGGAAGCCGCAGATCATTGAAGTCGATGGGGTGGTCGAACGGGTTTAGCCCGACAGCCACATGGTCGCGCTGGCACAACGGTAGGCATCAACGCAGCTGCAACACGTGCGTGGCAGCAGGTCCAGCAAGTGGTTGCAGCGATTCCTGGACCTCATCATGATCGGGCTGCTCGTGCTCCAGCCGGCTCGCCGACCACCTATCATATCTCCCCGCCTTCTGCAGCAACGCCACCGAAGCCTCGAGCATCTTTGGGGTGGACGCCTGCCGCTTTTGAAGCTCCGTGAACTCCCACACATAAAGGAGGAGCATGGCACTTCTCTCCTCCTTGAGCTCACGGAGCTCCACGTCTTGGCCCTGAGCTCTGCATCCTTGGCATGGAGCTCCTGTGTCAGGCACCGTCACCTCAAACTCCGTGATCTGGTGCGCCGCCATGGAACCAAGTAGAAGCAATGGGGAGAGGAAGCAAAGGGGGCGAAACGGCTGAAAGGCAATGCAATCTACGGAAGCGGAGGGAGCCAGCCGAGAAGCAGGTGAATCTTTTGGTTTTCACCATGGGACACCACTAGTCGATGACTTTTCACATCAGTGAGCACCACCCGGGTCATCATGACTAATTGTGCTTGCCCGCGCCTGCTCCCGTCATCAAAAAAATAAAAATCCTGCGTGCCTGCCTCACCCAAAGACCAGAGCAACGCACGGTGGATATTTTAAATTTACCTACCGGCAAGAGAAAAAAATGGGTGAAAAAACAATGTGGAAGCTGCTTAGCTAATCGATCGCACTGCCCAACTAGCTAGCCACCGTGCTTCACTGATGTTTTACTTGCTTCGGCGCTACCACCCGAGGAGGACCTAGAAAACATGTGGTAAGGCGTGCCACGTCTCGGCAAGAGAAAAATGCGTGCACCACCTGGGAGGCCCAGAAACCGCGCTGTAGGGTGTGCCATGTCTCGACACGGAGGGAAATGTGCATGTAAAATTATACTGTACTACCTATGGTTTGACCTCGGACCCAGCCAGTCGGTTGAAAACACCCCACTAGCCACACAACTTCATCATGCTAACATGGCATGGAGGATTTTGTGGTTAGCACCGTCTCGACCAGCCACAATGTCTCTTGTTCTGGTGATTCATCTATTTGCCAAGCATTTTTTTAGTTATAATAACACCATGGCAAGCTCTAGCCACTCTTTGTGTGTGCCCGTGCGTCTAAGGTTGTACTAGATGAGAGGAGAAGAGATCGCATATATGGGACCCCACCAGTAAGTGAGTTAACGTTCATGCACATGTTGACGAGCCACTCCCTCTAATCTACTCAACGTAATACTGTATAAAATCAAAGAAGTGAAGATCGATCGATAATGAAGTATGTGTGTGTTGTGGGGGGGGGGGGGGGTCGATGGAGATACCTAACACAACATTTGCATGTACATATTACTAGACTTAATATTCATGTTTCAGTTTACTGTTGCGTTTTAAATATTGAATTGAGGACCATGCATGGCATACATTTTTATTTTTGAATTCGTGACATACATGCATGGTCTGGAAAATAGATGCACTATACTTACTGGATTGTTGTTGTATTGGGTGGGTGTGTGGGCATATGCTTGAATACATACAAAGTTTTCTCACCACCATACCGTTCATCTTGTAATTTGAATTTGCAATGAAAAACTTACTGTGGACACCTTGAAATTGAAATCCACGTTGAGATCACTATATCACAACTCACTCTAATTCAAGAACTCGTCATAATCAATTACCGTGCCTTTTGGAAGTGACCATTATTTGCAAAAAATACGGCATTATATTACAAATAGATTCGTTTGGCAATTTTAAAAAAGATTCCTTTTGCACTCTCAAATGGTTGCACCCGACGGCTACCAGCCAGACCCAGGCTCGTGTCCTGCTGGTGGCGTGCGTGTACGCACATTAGCCACCCCCAACGAAAAGAACCGTGATATTAAACTTTGCGCCTCCACCGAGCCTCCGCGTTTCGAGTCAAAATATCTGGCGGCTAGAATTCTAGCCCTAGAAATTCCCCTCATGTCCCCTGTCCATAATGACTACCGATGAACAATGGAGGGATGCTTTAGTAACCAGCCCACGTTACCTACCATGCCGAGCACGATTCAATCCCCTCGTTCGCCATTACCCAAGGTCACCCGTCAACTCCATTGCCTAGTACTAATAGCACTACACCAGTATGAGCACAGAATGGAGCTCTATTTGTTTGTGCCTACTAGAGTTACTATATAAGGCAATGCACTGGTACGGAGGGATTATCCTTATACTCTACATATAACTTGTCTAAAGTCTAACTAAGCAAAATGTTTGACCAAATCCTTCCTTCAGAATATTAACATCTACAACAGTAAATATGTATCGCTTGAAAATTTATTTCATGATGCAGGTTATGATATTATTTTGAATCCTGGAATTTAAATTCTCGAAAATTGAAAACTGACTTGAAATTCATGAAACTGAGCATGGTCTCATGATATGGCACGAATAGGCTGTCGTATTTTTTTGTTCAATTTAAGACAGTTGCTTATAAAAAGTTACACAAACGAAGAGCCAAGGTATTTTGGAACAAATACATGTCACATTAATGCAAACGGTTTCACTATTCAAACTGTGGGCGTTTGACCTACGTGCCACCATGAGTCCCGCTACTCATCGGCAGGTGCCGTTCGAGCAAGCATGTGAGTCGGGGTGGCGTGGAGAGACCGACTGAAACAACCGGCTGACCGGGAGGCGTGCGACCAGGCCGCAGCGCAGGCTGACCGGGAGGCGTGCGAGCATGGCCGCTTGCATAGGCTCACCGGGAGGCGAGCCCGTTGACAGCTCCGCCACCCACCTTCCTCTCAACTGCCCCTACTTTTAATGGCGTCGGCGCCGTAGTTTAGATCACCACCGCACTGCCCGATCTCTCTACAATCTTCTCTCTTCCTCTCTTGATTCTCCTGTCGTCTACCTCCAACCAGCCTGACCTCACCGTACCCATGCTGCATCACGATGGGCTGCCCTTATTCTTCCAGTTTCCTGAGGAAGACACCCAGCCGGAGTCTCAAGAACATAAGGCACTTTGGGACGAGCTTGAACTGGCCTGGCGGGAAGACGCAACGCCTGTCCCCGCTCCCGTTCCAGCTCTCGTCGCCCCGACTATGCCAGCGCCCATCCCCGTGGCATTGATGAGCTGGTAGCCGCACATTGTCGCCGAGCTTGAAGCCACGGGTTTTCCACGAGGTCCCCGCTGACTTTCACATGCTCGTGCACCTAACAACGCATGCGCCTGCGTGTGCACTGACGCGCGCACCCGTGCTGTTGCCATGCACAAGAATATCTCTGCCGCGCCATTGCAACACCATCCCCGTGCTGATGCTAGTGCCCCCATCAGCGACATGGATCACCGTCGTCGACCGTTTCCTTGCACCACCGCTAGTCGCCGCCTCCCGCCAGTTGACTGGCTCCTGGAACCGAAGTCTAGAAAATTCCGGCCTTCCTTAAAGCTAGGGCCAACGTCCAGGAGTATGACAACAACAGTGCAAGACTCCACTGTCACGCCGGTCAGTGGCCCCGACGACACACAAAGCACGACAGAGGAGCCACTTCCCAGCCGCAAGACGCCTCTACCCCGCCCGCCGCGTGATCTAATTTGCCATAAAAAAGTTCGGATTGCTACCTTAAAATCCAAACATTTGGGATTTTCATTTCTGTTTATTTTAGTTCGATCGTGGTATGAATGTAAAAGTTGCAGTCAGACTGAATGAAACCTATGGTTTGATCGATTGAATGTTCTGCCAGAGCCGTATCAATTATTATAAAAGTCATAATATAAAAATTTATCCACACATTTAATTATTACTAGTAGATAAATAGTACTACTACTAGCCTAACTTGTCCGTCACGATCACTTTTGTTACGAAACTTGTTACATATAGTACTACTAGTCCGTGAACTAATGCTGTAAGTTGTCGGCGAGTCTAGATACGTCAACGGCAACACCGCCCGCATGTTCTTCGTGTTTGCCCATGTGTCTAAACGTAGAAGGGGAGGAGAGAGAGAGAGACAGACATGGGACCCACCAGTAAGTGAGGGGAATGTACGTGCTGATGAGCCGTCCCACTAATCTACTAAAACTAATATAAAAACATGTTATCCATTAAAAGGCTGTGGTAATATAAAAACAATATATCAATGAAGGGGATGTACAACAAACGTTGCTACTATGTTGCCTATTGCCGTGCATCTGGAAGGCCCTGGTCGCATGTTCAATCCTCGTCCTTTTTCATTTTAATTGATATATGGGTCCAAATTTGTTCCATCACAGGTGGGCCCCCAAGTGTGTAGTTTGTAGCACTTTATTTCGGGGTAAAAAATTATTCCATTACAGTGGACTCCCGTGTTGTAGTTTGTACTTTTTGTAATTATTAAGAGAAACACCGGAGTTTTTTTTCCAAAAATACCATGGTGCGACGTGGAAGGTGAAGAAGGGCATGCGAGAGAGCGGTGACCGAGCCAGAGGAAATCAATTGGGGGAGGGGCGGGGGTTGCAACCGTGTTTGGAGTAGTTGTGGTCAAAATGCTACAAAATATAATCTAAACCCTCCGGAATAAATCCCTTCACAAATTAATCCAAGGGTGGAGTCCCCCTCGCAATGTAATAGCTCCGGCTCTTCGAGGGATGGAGAGGTAGCTTCAATGTGTGGAAGAGACGGCGTGAGAAAGCGAGGTCAATCGAGACATAGATAGATGAGAGATAAAGTGAGTGTGGCCCGACATTTGTTAAAAAGATATATATGCTCTGGAACATTGTCTGATTGAGCTTTTGCGAAGGGTGAGGGCTGTAAGAGATAGCTTCACTATAGGAATCAGCTATTTGCCGTTTGCCATAGCAGACGGCAAAGAACAGGCCTACCAACGACAAACACTTCCGTCACTGAAAGTCACGGTAATGACTTTGTTTGCCGTCTGCATAAAGATAGCGGACGGCAAAGACGTTTGCCGTTCGCTTTCCTGGCAAAGCTAACGTAAAGATAGTGGATGGCAAAAATAGCTTTTAGCCCCGTTAGGTGGCTAACGACAAACTTTGTCGTCCCTGTTGACGCGCAACAACCAAACCATTTGTCGTCTGCCGTATGACATCAGCATGGCTGTGGCTGCATGTCACTGTTGCTCTGTCTTTGTCGTTTGCGTGGTAGGTCTTTGCCGTCTGCCAGCAGACGGCATAATGACTAAATGGGTCGACCTGGTGCTCCCAGGTTGCACAGGTTGCTGCCACGTGTCCCCTTTGCTGTCTGTGGCAGATGCAAAGTGCCCTTTGCCGTTGGTGGCAGACGGCAAAGTGCCTGTATTGCCCCTTTTTATTCTATTTTTTCTTATATCCAAGCATTTTCACAGCAAAAATATGATATATATACATATATATATTTCACAGGGCAACAATATGTGCAAGTTTCACAGCAAATATATGATATCCACACATAGAAGTTATATCCCTACCATATGGATATTCATCCACAGATACCAATCAAAACATATGTGCAAGTTTCACCATATTACAATAGTTTCATCCATACATACATAGTTTCATCCATATTACAATAGTTTCATCCATACATACATAGTTTCACATTGTTCATCCATACAAAATCAAAACAAAAAGTAAACACAAGCACTCCATCAATGCAAGCTTCCGTTAAGTAAATCAAATCTACAAAATGGGAAATAAGAAAGTTAGAAGAACAAGACTAGAAGAAGAAGAAGAAAAAGAAGAAGAAGAAGAAGAAGCGTTTTTCTTCTCTTTCTTTTTGTCCTCTTGTTTTTCTTCTTCTTATTGGTTATTTTTATCATTTTAGAGCTAACCTAGGTAATTATGCCATTTCTGACCTAACTAAGCTTATTGTGTCATTTTGGAGGAAAATAAGCTAAGTATATGACATTTATGACGTTACCAAGGTTATTATGCCATTTTGACCTAAGTAAGCTAATTATGCCATTTTTGACATAAGTAAGCTAAGTATAGGTCATTATTGAGCTAACCTAGGTAATTATGCCATTTTTGAGTTAATTAAGCTTATTATGTCATTTTGGAGGAAACAAAGCTAAGTATATGTCATTTTAGAGCTAACTTAGGTAAAATATGTCATTTTGGAGCTAAGCTTATTATGTCATTTTGGAGGAAAATAAGCTAAGTATATGACATTTATGAGGTAACCAAGGTTATTATGCCATTTTTGAAATGGATAAGCTAATTATGTCATAATTAGAGAAGAAGAAGAAGAAGAGAAGAAGTAGAAGAGAAAAAAAAAAAGAAGAAGAAGAGGATAAGAGAAGAAGAAAAATCATAGTGTGAGAGATAAGATTGATTTTTTTCTTCTTCGTCTCTCCTTTCTCCTCTTTCTCTTCTCTTCTTCTTTTTTCCTTTTCCTTCTAATTCTCCTTTTTTTTCTTTCTTTTTTCTTCTCTTTCTTCTTCTATTCTTTCTTTTTCTCCTCTTCCTTATTTTTCTTCTCTTATTCCTTATTTGTGTCATTTTAGAGCTAACTTAGGTAATTATGCATTTTTGAGCTAACTAAGCTTATTATGTCAATTTGGAGGAAAATAAGGTAAGTATAGGTCATTTTTGTGCTAACCTAGGTAATTATGCCATTTTTTAGCCAACTTAGGTAAGTATAGGTCATTTTTGATCCAACTTAGGTAATTATGCCATTTTTGAGGAAAATAAGCTAAGTATATGACATTTATGAACCAACCAAGGTTATTATACCATTTTTGAAATGAATAAGCTAATTATGTCATAAATGAACTAAATAAGCTAATTATGTCATTTTGGAGGATAATTAGCTAAGTATCTCTTTTTTGGGGAAATAAGCTAAGTTTGTGGCATAATAGGGCTAACAAGCATGTACGAAGCTAAGTATGCATTTCTTAAGAAAAACACTAGAGAAAACTTACCGGAGGTCAAGCCCCAGGGTTCTAGGGCCGGTTTCACCAGGAGAAGGGTTGTGCGATGCGGCTCCGGTTATGCTGCACCAAGATCATTTGCAAAGTCTCGTTAGCATGATGACACTCAAATTTAAGACTAGTAAATAATGACCATTCAAATGAAACTCACCATTCCCGCTCTAGTAATGACCGGCATCGGCAGAGGGCCTGACCGGTCTTCACGCACATACTGCATATTTGGTTTTATGAGTTGGTCCTATTAGTTAGTAATGAAATCGACCATTACTTGGAACGCTTCTTCTTCTTCTTCTTCTTTTTCTTCTTCTTCTTCTAGTCTTGTTCTTCTAACTTTCTTATTTCCCATTTTGTAGATTTGATTTACTTAACGGAAGCTTGCATTGATGGAGTGCTTGTGTTTACTTTTTGTTTTGATTTTGTATGGATGAACAATGTGAAACTATGTATGTATGGATGAAACTATTGTAATATGGATGAAACTATGTATGTATGGATGAAACTATTGTAATATGGTGAAACTTGCACATATGTTTTGATTTGGTATATCTGTTGGATGATCATATCCATATGGTAGGGATATAACTTCTTATGTGTTGGATATCATATATTTGCTGTGAAACTTGCACATATTGTTTGCCCTGTGAAATATATATATGTATATATATCATATTTTTGCTGTGAAAATGCTTGGATATAAGAAAAAATAGAATAAAAAGGGGCAATACAGGCACTTTGCCGTCTGCCACCAACGGCAAAGGGCACTTTGCCATCTGCCACAGACAGCAAAGGGGACACGTGGCAGCAACCTGTGCAACCTGGGAGCACCAGGTCTGACCCATTTAGTCATTATGCCGTCTGCTGGCAGACGGCAAAGACCTACCACGCAAACGACAAAGACAGAGCAACAGTGACATGCAGCCACAGCCATGCTGATGTCATACGGCAGACGACAAATGGTTTGGTTGTTTGCCGTCAACAGGCAGACGACAAAGTTTGTCGTTAGCCACCTAACGGGGCTAACAGCTATTTTTTGCCATCCACTATCTTTACCGTTAGCTTTGCCAGGAAAGCGAACGGCAAACGTCTTTGCCGTCCGCTATCTTTATGCAGACGGCAAACAAAGTCATTACCGTGACTTTCAGTGACGGAAGTGTTTGTCGTTGGTAGGCCTGTTCTTTGCCGTCTGCTATGGCAAACGGCAAAGTAGCTGATTCCTATAGTGAAGCTATCTCTTACAGCCCTCACCCTTCGCAAAAGCTCAATCAGACAATGTCTCTCCAGAGCATATATATCTTTTTAACAAATGTCGGGCCACACTCACTTTATCTCTCTATCTATCTATGTCTCGATTGACCTCGCTTTCTCACGCCGTCTCTTCCACACATTGAAGCTACCTCTCCATCCCTCGAAGAGCCGGAGCTATTTACATTGCGAGGGGGACTCCACCCTTGGATTAATTTGTGAAGGCATTTATTCCGGAGGGTTTAGATTATATTTTGTAGCATTTTGACCACAACTACTCCAAACACGGTTGCAACCCCCGCCCCTCCCCCAATTGATTTCCCTCTGGCTCGGTCACCGCTCTCTCGCATGCCCTTTCTCACCTTCCACGTCGCACCATGGTATTTTTGGAAAAAAAACTCCGGTGTTCTCTTTAATAATTACAAATAAGCTACAAACTACACACCGGGAGTCCACCTGTAATGGAATAATTTTTTACCCCGAAATTAAAGTGCTACAAACTACACACTTGGGGGCCCACCTGTGATGGAACAAATTTGGACCCATATATCAATTAAAAATGAAAAAGGACGAGGATTGAACATGCGACCAGGGCCTTCCAGATGCACGGCAATAGGCAACATAGTAGCAACGTTTGTTGTACTCCCCTTCATTGATATATTGTTTTTATATTACCACAGCCTATTTAATGGATAACATGTTTTTATATTAGTTTTAGTAGATTAGTGGGACCGGCTCATCAGCACGTACTATTCCCCTTCACTTACTGGTGGGTCCCATGTCTGCTCTCTCTCTCTCTCCTCCCCTTCTACGTTTAGACACATGGGCAAACACGAAGAACATGCGGGCGGTGTTGCCGTTGACCGTATCTAGACTCGCCGACAACTTACAGCATTAGTTTCACGGACTAGTAGTACTATATGTAACAAGTTTCGTAACAAAAGTGATCGTGACGGACAAGTTAGGCTAGTAGTAGTACTATTTATCTACTAGTAATAATTAAATGTGTGGATAAATTTTTATATTTATGACTTTTTATAATTAATTGATACGGCTCTGGCAGAACATTCAATCGATCAAACCATAGGTTTCATTCAGTCTGACTGCAACTTTTACATTCATACCACGATCGAACTAAAATAAACAGAAATGATAAATCCCAAATGTTTGGATTTTAAGGATAGCAATCCGAACTTTTTTCATGGCAAATTTAGATCACGCGGCGGCGGTAGAGGCGTCTTGCGGCTGGAAGTGGCTCCTCTGTCGTGCTTTGTGTGTCGTCGGGCCACTGACCGGCGGTGACAGTGGAGTCTTGCACTGTTGTTGGCATACTCCTGGACGTTGGCCCTAGCTTTAAGGAAGGCCGGAATGTTCTAGACTTCGGTCTCCAGGAGCCAGTCAACTGGCGGGAGGCGGCGACTAGCGTTGGTGCAAGGAACCGGTCGACGACGGTGATCCATGTCGCTGATGGGGGCACTAGCATCAGCACGGGGATAGGTGTTGCAATGGCGCGGCAGAGATATTCTTGTGCATGGGCAACAGCACGGGTGCGCGCGTCAGTGCACACGCAGGCGCATGCGTTGTTAGGTGCACGAGCATGTGAAAGTCAGCGGGGACCTCGTGGAACCCCGTGGCTTCAAGCTCGGCGACAATGTGCGGCTACCAGCTCATCAATGCCACGGGGATGGGCGCTGGCATAGTCGGGGCGACGAGAGCTGGAACGGGAGCGGGGACAGGCGTTGCGTCTTCCCGCCAGGCCAGTTCAAGCTCGTCCCAAAGTGCCTTATGTTCTTGAGACTCCGGCTGGGTGTCTTCCTCAGGAAACTGGAAGACTAAGGGCAGCCCATCGTGATGCAGCATGGCGTACGGTGAGGTCAGGCTGGTTGGAGGTAGACGACAGGAGAATCAGAGAGGAAGAGAGAAGATTGTAGAGAGATCGGGCAGTGCGGTGGTGATCTAAACTACGGCGCCGACGCCATTAAAAGTAGGGGCAGTTGAGAGGAAGGTGGGTGGCGGAGCCTTGTCAACGGGCTCGCCTCCCGGTGAGCCTATGCAGCGGCCTGCTCGCACGCCTCCCGGTCAGCCTGCGCTGCGGCCTGGTCGCACGCCTCCCGGTCAGCCGGTGTAGCGGTCTGCTCGCACGCCACCCGTCGACTCACATGCTTGCTCGAACGGCACCTGCCGATGAGTAGCGGGACTCATGGTGGCACGTAGGTCAAACGCCCACAGTTTGAATAGTGAAACCGTTTGCATTAATGTGACATGTATTTTGTTCCAAAATACCTTGGCTCTTCGTTTGTGTAACTTTTTATAAGCAACTTGTCTTAAATTGAACAAAAAAATACGACAGCCTATTCGTGCCATATCATGAGACCATGCTCAGTTTCATGAATTTCAAGTCAGTTTTCAATTTTCGAGAATTTAAATTCCAGGATTCAAAATAATATCATAACCTGCATCATGAAATAAATTTTCAAGCGATACATATTTACTGTTGTAGATGTTAATATTTCTGAAGGAAGGATTTGGTCAAACATTTTGCTTAGTTAGACTTTAGACAAGTTATATATGTAGAGTATAAGGATAATCCCTCCGTACCAGTGCATTGCCTTATATAGTAACTCTAGTAGGCACAAACAAATAGAGCTCCATTCTGTGCTCATACTGGTGTAGTGCTATTAGTACTAGGCAATGGAGTTGACGGGTGACCTTGGGTAATGGCGAACGAGGGGATTGAATCGTGCTCGGCATGGTAGGTAACGTGGGCTGGTTACTAAAGCATCCCTCCATTGTTCATCGGTAGTCATTATGGACAGGGGACATGAGGGGAATTTCCTAGGGCTAGAATTCTAGCCGCCAGATATTTTGACTCGAAACGCGGAGGCTCGAGTGGAGGCGCAAAGTTTAATATCACGGTTCTTTTCGTTGGGGTTGGCTAATGTGCGTACCACGCACGCCACCAGCAGGACACGAGCCTGGGTCTGGCTGGTACGCCGTCGGGTGCAACCATTTGAGAGTGCAAAAGGAATCTTTTTTAAAATTGCCAAACGAATCTATTTGTAATATAATGCCCGTATTTTTCTTGCAAATAACTGGTCATTCCAAAAGGCACGGTAATTGATTTATGACGAGTTCTTGAATTAGAGTGAGTTTGTGATATAGTGATCTCAACGTGGATTTCACATTTCAAGGTGTCCACAGTAAGTTTTTCATTGCAAATTCAAATTTACAAGATGAACGGTATGGTGGTGAGAAAACTTTGTATGTATTCAAGCATATGCCCACACACACACCCAAATACAACAACAATCCAGTAAGTATAGTGCATCTATTTTTCCAGACCATGCATGTATGTCACGAATTCAAAAATAAAATGTATGCCATGCATGGTCCTCAATTCAATATTTAAAACGCAACAGTAAACTGAAACATGAATATTAAGTCTAGTACTATGTACATGCAAATGTTGTGTTTAGGTATCTCCATCGACCCCCCCCCCCCCCCCACACACACACATACTTCATTATCGATCGATCTTCACTTCTTTGATTTTATACAGTATTACGTTGAGTAGATTAGAGGGAGTGGCTCGTCAACATGTGCATGAACGTTAACTCACTTACTGGTGGGTCCCATATATGCGATCTCTCTCTCCTCTCCATCTAGTACAACCTTTAGACGCACGGGCACACACAAAGAGTGGCTAGAGCTTGCCATGGTGTTATTATAACTAAAAAAATGCTTGGCAAATAGATGAATCACCTAGAACAAGAGACATTGTGGCTGGTCGAGACGGTGCTAACCACACCTATCCTCCATGCCATGTTAGCATGATGAAGTTGTGTGGCTAGTGGGGTGTTTTCAACCGACTGGCTGGGTCCCGAGGTCAAACCATAGGTAGTACAGTATAATTTTACATGCACATTTTCCCTCCGTGTCGAGACATGGCACACCCTACAGCGCGGTTTCTGGGTCCTCCCAGGTGGTGCACGCATATTTTCTTCCTTGCCGAGACGTGGCACGCCTTACCACATGTTTTCTAGGTCCTCCTCGGTGGTAGCGCCGAAGCAAGTAAATACATCAGTGAAGCACGGTGGCTAGCTAGTTGGGCTAGTGCGATCGATTAGCTAAGCAGCTTCCACATTTGTTTTTTCACCCATTTTTTTCTCTCCTTGCCGGTAGGTAAATTTAAATATCCACCGCTGCGTTGCTCTGGTCTTTGGGTGAGGCAGGCACGCAGGATTTTTATTTTTTTGATTGACGGGAGCAGGCGCGGCAGCAATTAGTCATGATGACCCCGGGTGGTGCTCACTGATGTGAAAAGTCATCGACTAGTGTTTTCCCATGGTGAAAACCAAAAGATTCACCCTGCTTCTCGGCTGGCTCCCTCCGCCTTCCCGTAGATTGCATTGCCTTTCAGCCGTTTCGCCCCCTTTGCTTCCTCTCCCCATTGCTTCTACTTGGTTCCATGGCGGCGCACCAGATCACGGAGTTTGAGGTGAGGTGCCTGACACAGGAGCTCCATGCCAAGGATGCAGAGCTCAGGGC
Organism: Thinopyrum elongatum; assembly: GCA_011799875.1. Taxonomy (NCBI): domain Eukaryota; kingdom Viridiplantae; phylum Streptophyta; class Magnoliopsida; order Poales; family Poaceae; genus Thinopyrum; species Thinopyrum elongatum. The sequence continues at coordinate 311,501,838 of CM022298.1, read as the reverse complement.
CAAGGACGTGGAGCTCCGTGAGCTCAAGGAGGAGAGAAGTGCCATGCTCCTCCTTTATGTGTGGGAGTTCACGGAGCTTCAAAAGCGGCAGGCGTCCACCACAAAGATGCTCGAGGCTTCGGTGGCGTTGCTGCAGAAGGCGGGAGATATGATAGGTGGTCAGGCGAGCCGGCTGGAGCACGAGCAGCCCGATCATGATGAGGTCCAGGATCGCTGCAACCACTTGCTGGACCATGCTGCCACGCACGTGTTGCAGCTGCGTGATGCCTACCGTCGTGCCAGCGCGACCATGCTGGCTGTCGGGCTAAACCCGTTCGACCACCCCATCGACTTCAATGATCTGCGGCTTCCTGACCTGGTCTCCTTCTTCGCCTATATCTCTGAGGAGCTGAGCCATCTCCACACGATGGTGGGGGTGGAGCTGGACAAGGAGGGTTTGCGGGCGGCCGTCGCCGTTGTCAGGCGAATCCTCTCAGGGCTTCGTCATAGGAGTCCATTCGTGCCATTGGACGCCGTCTTTGATGAGCTGGCTCCCGTCGACCGGGAGCGGGCTCTGCGGGCGGTGGCACCCTGCATCACCACCGGCGTGTGCCTCAAGAAGCAGAGAGACTTCAGTGGTGTTTAGGCATCCTATGCATGGGCATGTCTCGGCGCAACACGACCATTAGATCAAACTCACATGGTGCAGATCAGTCACTGTAGCACAAAGCGTGCGGGTGTGTTTGGTTGCATTGTCATCTCAACATAGTTGTTCCCTCTTCATGCATGCTCATCTCAGCACCCCTCTTCATGCATGCTCTCCATGCTCCTAGTGTATTTGTTTTAACCTAGTGTGGATTCATGCACCCTTCATGCACTCTGCCAAGCACCCAAAAGTGGGTCGAGAAGGGAACTTTTGCTCCCATGCACCCTTCATACACCCTACCTAACACAGATTCATGCTTCATATGGTTCATGTTCCGTGGAGTACTGTAGCACCGTACTCTCCGTGCGCTATAGACCTAGTTCTGTTGACATTGGTCTCACCGTTCATTCTCGACCGGACAGTCGAAAAAGGGGCATGTTACATTAGTGTTCAAAGTTGACATGCGCACAACATCATTTTTATCGTCATATTTTACTACACTAGCAACAAGATTATAGTACTGACGTATGAACCACTGCACATGCCTAGTAGTAGGAGTACTGTGTAAGTTCAAGTGGCTGCCGTGTTTCGCACTCCTCGGTCGTAATAGTGGAAACGCTTGCTGTAATCATTTTTTTCCAGAAACAGTGGACACGCTCTACCGCGTGGATCCTCCTCGACGGTCGTCGAGAACCTTGCTACTCACTTTCGCCAACGTGTGGGACAGCCAGCATCGGGGTCCACTTGCCATGCACTAAATTACTCCGTACTAGAGTGCATAACTGCACTCTAGACTACACCGGTCGAAGCGCCGCAGTAATGCCCAATGAGCCGTCAAATCACAAAACCCCCTACCTTTCCAGCAGTAAGTTGGACGGACAAAGCAACCTTCATTTCACTCTTCTCCCTCATCTTCCTCTCTTGAAGAGAACCCCAACTTGCTTCTCCCTCATCATGTTCCTCATTTCTTCAAGAAAACCCCGACGCACTTCTGCCATTATTCTTCTCTCCCAAAGAAGGAAAGGTGAATGCATCAATGGTGTTGCTTCTGGCCAAGGCCCGGTCTTGCAACCCCGCTATCGATCCTAACTCCCTCTCTGTTCTTCTTTTGGGTTTGTGATTATGGTTTCTTTTCTTTTATTTCTATTTGACAGTTTCTTGATGGACCCTGGAGCACCGGCCGAAGTGATGTCTATGGCTCTAGCCAAAACCGTCGAGGCTCAGGGTACAAAGAAGCACAGGCACCCCGCCGAGACTACCACAGACAAGCTCAAGGCCATCGCTGTTGGTGCAACAAACCCTGGGTCTGTTGCCCGGACTGTGCACAGGCCTAGAAGAGCAAGGTTGCAACATCCAAGTCTAGACCAAGCAAGGAGAGATCAGCTCTTCGAGGAATCAAAGGGCATATCAAGAGGACCAAGACAAGATAAATGAGCAAGACACTACTAAGGAGAAACCTCCCTTGCTGGGCAGGCGAGCCTGGCAAGGACGAGGTGGCCTCAAAGTCAAACCTCAAGACCGTCCCGGCAGGCCTGTCAGGCGCTACGAGGGCAAACTGCCCCGCCAAGGCTCCACCGCTCCACCTCACAGCGATGCAAGTCATCCATCGGTGCGGTGTCAAGCCCTCAAGTGACTAAGTGGATGTTATTTGGCACGTGGCAGCCACTTCCTATGGAAATCACCTCCAAATGACACCCGTCCAGAGATGTGTCAAGCAAATAGACGAGGAGGTGGCCGATTTGCCACTGTGGTGACCCCTTGATCTATAAAAGGAGGGCCGTGGCAACCATAGAAAGGATTTGGACCCTTGTACACTCGTACGCGCGTAGCTGCCCTCGCCCCGAGGCAACCCTGCCGGGCAAGAGCGCTGCGTTTCCACCACAATCCACCAAAGCAGGAGTAGGGTTTTACACCTCGCGGCGGCCCGAACCTGGGTAAAACTGCCTGTGTGATCTCTGTCGTGCCGCGCTACGCTCCTCCACTCTTTGTGCAATGTGCTCATCCCCCCTGCCGAACCACAAGGGGCTGATGGCCCCATAGGTGGTCGTGGTTTCCCACGACATCTTTGGCGCGCCAGGTAGGGGCAAGCGCTTGCGCGAACCCGAGAAGCGTACGCAGCGCGTCATCTTCATCATCTTCTTCATCGACGGCTCCATCGTCCATGGCGCCCAAGAAGAAGCCCGGTGCTGCAGCCCATCCGTCCACTTCGAAGGCCCCGTCGCATGAAGTCGCCAACGCAGCGGGGGCTTTGGGGACGCACGGAGACGTGGACGCTGCAGGGGGCATGGCCGGCGCAGGCGGGGTCGTCACCATCTCCCCTGCGGTTGAAACAAGGGCAGAAGGCACCGGGGAAGGATAGCATCAACAGCATCCTAGCGGCCATGCTCCACGAGGCACGGGTGGAGAAATCGTTCCGTCTGCACCTCTCCGCCCGGCCGAGGGGCACAGCCGTAGTGGTGGCACTCGCTCTAGGGCGGATCGCAACTCTCTAGCCACTCCCGCTGCGGGCGTGGCCATAGGGCGTGTGCCACTCCCGGAATGAGCTGCCCTAGTCAATGCACCAAACGGAGCCACTGGCCCTCAAGCGCCTCCACCTCGTCACCACGCCACCCTGGCGACGGGCTCACGACGACGAGAACACAGCGCAACTACTACCGGCACTGTGAGGAGCCAGGCGACGCTGCGGTCTACGTCATCATCCATGCCAAGCACCGCTTCGGAGGCTGTTGCGCGGGCCCAGCTGCTGTTGAGATTTCCGCCGGCAGCCAATCAGATGGATGAGTGGAGATCCACCATTCAAAGCCTGATTGGTTTCACCGAGGCAGGAGGATCACAGCGAGCTGCCCCGCCATGGCCTCCCCAGGCGACAACGACGGCCCGCGCTGCTGGCCGTGCCAAAGGGGCCACCCCCACTGTGTGGTCCCCTCTGCGGCAGCCTGCGTAGGGGCCATGGCCAGAGCCACGCGATCAAGAACCCGATGACGTCTCGATGGCTTCGTCCGGCCCTCGAGCATGATGAGACCAGCGGCAGGCCCAGGAGGACAGGCGAGGAGAAGGCGCGCGTGTCACCATCAAGCGGCACCGCGACACCCACCGCCAGTCTGATAGGTGCAATGGCCCTGACATCGTAGAGTCCACTCTCGGTGAAGTGGGGTACCTACCTTTCGAGGTCGGGTGCCTCGCCTTCACTTGTGAGTTGCAACAAGTCCGTTAGCCATCTTCCCGCACATTCAAGCCAGAGATACCAGAGAAGTATGATGGGAGATTGAACCTGGCAGAGTTCCTGAGCATCTACACCATTGCTATTCAGGCTGCCAGGGAAAGAGACGAGAAGGTGTTCGCCAACTACTTCCCTTTGGCACTCAAGCCAAATGTGAGGTCTTGGCTAATGCACCTGCCGAAGAACTCCATCTCAACTTGGGCTGGCCTGTGCCATGAGTTTGTTGGCGCCTTTACGGGCGGCCATCAAGAACCAGGACGGCCCAGCGATCTGCAGCTCCTCCCACAGAAGAAGGAGAAAGTCTACGGAAGTACATGCAAAGGTTCAGTCGAGTGCACAGGAACATCCTAGATATCCACCCGGCAGCTGTGATAGCCGCATTCCAGTCCAATGTGTGCAACCGCAGGATACGTTCCAAAATGAACATGTGGCTACTCAAGACTATGAATGAGTTATACACTCTGGTGGATAAGTGTGCTGGTGTAGAGGAGGGAAGGCGACTTCTCGGTGAAGAGGATGGCGTCGAAATTGATTCAGACGATGACGACGATGCCACCAGTCAGAAGAAGAAGAACAAGAAGCGCAACAAAAAGCGCAAGGAGAAAGTTGTGATGGCTGTCGAAGGATCAAGCACACCTAGTACCGGCAAGAAGGCCGAGGCCCCCGGTAAGGAGGTTGCCACGTGCACCGACTACCGAGCGGCCGCGGCTGCCGAGAAGGCTGGGAAGAGTGATGGGCCGTATTGCAAGATCCATAGGATCAAGGGCCACGACCTTCAAGAGTGTCATCAGGTTGAGTAGCTCGTCAAGAAGCAGAGGGCTGAGTATGAGAAGCGTGATAAGGAGAAAAACAAGGATGGTGCTGGCGGGAAGGGCCGAGGCGGCGGAGTAAGTCGCCCCAGCAAGGCTCCTCAGAATCAAGGGAAACCCGCCAGAGGCCGTAAGGAGGAGGATTGCAATGATGAGAGTGATGGAGGAGATGAAGAGGAAACCAGTGAGCAGGAGTTCCAGAAAGCCACTAACGCCCTGTGCATTGACGGGGGTGCATCTCTGCACTCCTCTCACCGCCAACTTAAACAGTGGGTGCGTGAAGTCAATCCCATGGAGCCAGTGGTAGATTCTCGGAATCCGCTCAAGTGGTCCCGCACGCCCATCATCTTTGACGAAGAGGATCACCCTGACCGCACCACCGTGGTAGGGTGCTTGTCATTGTTGGTCTCACCAATAATACGCAACCTCAAAGTCACAAAGATGTTGGTTGACGGCGGGGCCGGGTTGAATCTGATATCTCCAAAGGTCATCAGAAAACTTCAGATAGCAGATGAGGAGCTCAAGTTTACTGGCACGTTCGAAGGAATCAACCTCGGCAGGAGTCGCCCTAAGGGAAAGATCACGCTGCCGGTGACGTTCGGAGGGGAGCTAAACTACCAGACTGAGAAGATCGTGTTTGACGTGGTTGACCTCCCCTTGCCGTACAACGGAATCCTTGGTCCCCCAGCTCTGGCCAAGTTCATGGCGGCATCCCACTATGCCTACCACACCTTGAAGATGCCAGGGCCGATAGGAGTCATTTCCATTCCGTCAGATCAGAAGGACGCAGTTATATGCGTGGACAAGATGTACCGGGAGGCAGTTGCGGTAGAGGCCATGGAAGCCACTGCTCCCGCCAAGGAAAGTAAGAAAATGAAGAGAGCTAGCAAGGATGCCGATAAGGAATCCGGGAAGCGTGCCTCTCCGGAGTGTGCTGCGCCTGTTGATGGCTTGCTGGAGAGTTCCAATAGCAAGAGATCCAAAGCTGCTGCACCTGCTGTGAAGAAGGTCCCGGCAGGGCTGGCAGGCGCTGATGGTACCTTCACTATCAGTGCCACCCTTGATGACAAATAGGAAAGCGCGCTCGTTGCCTTCCTGCGAGCGAATATCGATGTGTTTGCCTGGGAACCATCTGATATCCCCGGTGTTCCCAGGGAGGTAATCGAGCACCACCTTACTGTCTGCCCGCATGCCTGGCCCGTCAAGCAGAAGGTTTGGAAGCAAGCTTTGGAGCGGCAACAGTTTATTGCCGAGGAGATCAAGAAGCTTGAATCAGCTGGTTTGGTCAGAGGAGTGTTGCACCCCACATGGTTAGCAAATCCAGTGGTAGTGCGCAAGGCAAATGGGAAATGGAGGCTTTGCATAGACTTCACAGATCTAAACAAGGCATTCCCGAAGGACCCGTTCCCCTTGCCGCGCATCGACCAGATTGTGGATTCCACTTCTGGGTGTGACTTGCTTTCCTTCCTGGATGCCTACTACGGATACCACTAGATCTTCATGTCCAAGGAAGACGTAGAAAAGACAGCATTCATAACCCCATGTGGCACATACTGCTTTGTACGGATGCCCTTCGGATTAAAGAGCGCCGAATCCACTTTTGCAAGAGCAGTACAGATTGGCTTTAAATCCCAGCTGCACAGAAACATTGAAGCTTACATGGATGATATTTGGCTTCTTCGTGTCTCATCGAGGGATAGAGGCCAACCCCGACAAGATCAAGGCTATCGAGCAAATTCAAGCACCCAAGACAGTCAGGGATGTGAGGCGCTTGACTGGATGCGTGGCTACACTGGGTAGGTTCATTTCCATGTCTGCCGAGCGCGCCCTGCCATTCTTCAAAATCTTGAAGAAGGCAGGACCCGTGGAGTGGACCCCAGAGGAAAATGTTGCGCTGCAAGATTTGAAGACCTATCTTTCCTCTGTGCCCACCTTGGTCGCTCCCAAACCACAAGAGCCGTTGCTGCTATACTTAGCGGCAACCAATCAAGTGGTTAGTGCGGCACTGGTGGCGCAGCGGGAAGTGGATGACGCGGCTGCCACAACCACTGTCCCCTCTGGACAGGAAAGCGAACCCGTCCCAGCAAGACCAGAGTTAGTCCAGAGCAAAGAAAGGCAGGCAGCGGAAGCAGTTCTATGGTTGCGGCAAGGAAGAAAGTGGTGCAGCGCCCAGTGTACTTCATCAGCTCCCTGTTACAAGGAGCTAGATCGAGGTACTCTGGCGTGCAAAATTTGATTTTTGGCCTCATCATGGCCTCAAGGAAACTACGCCACTACTTCCAAGCCCACGAGATCATAGTTGTCACCCGTTTCCCCTTGCAACATATACTCCGAAACCCTGAGGCCACCGGCAGGATTGTGGAGTGGGCTTTGGAGTTGTCCAGCTTTGGTTTGAAGTTTGAAAGCACGTCAACTATTCAGAGCAGAGCACTAGCAGAGTTCATCACAGAGTGGACACCAACTCCTGATGAGGAAGTATTGCAGACGATCATTCCCGGCAAGGAATCGCCCCAAGAATGGATTATGTATTTCGATTGTGCCTTCTCCCTACAAGGTGCAGGGGCTGGCGTGCTTCTTGTTGCCCCCACTGGGGAGCACCATAAGTACATCGTCTAGATGCACTTTCTCCGGCAGAAGGCTACCAACAATACTGCAGAGTATGAAGGGCTCCTTGCCGGGCTCAGGATTGCAACAGAACTGGGAATCAAGAAGCTGATCATCCGCAGAGATTCACAACTTGTGGTGAGACAAGTCAATAAGGATTACCAAAGTCCATTGATGGAGGCATATGTCGAGGAAGTGAGAAAGTTGGAGGAGCACTTTGACGGATTGCAAACAGAGCACGTGCCCCGTGCGGAAAACAGCATTGCTGATCATCTGTCAAAGTGCGCTGCGCAAAAAATCCCTGTGGCACCAGGGACTTTTGTTCTCCATCTGACTCAGCCCTCCGTATCCCCGGTAACAATGGCCAGAAAGAGGAGGAAACTTGACTTCGGCAAGCCTCACCTGGTAGAGCCTCTCGAGGCTCCCGGCAGAGAGCTTGGCAGGAACAACTCCCCTTCGATCAATGAGCTGCACCATCCCGCCAGACAACCAGTCCCCGCAGTCGAGAAGTGCACTCCTGCGAATGTGGAGGTGCCGCTGGTCCTTGTTGCCGAGCCCCTGGCCCCAACCTGGGCACGACACATAGTCCATTTCCTACAAACTGGAGAACTCCTCAAAGAGCAAGAAGAAGCTGAAAGAGTAGCCCGGAGGGCCAGTATGTATCAGTTCGTGGATGACACGCTGTACAGAAGGAGGCCTAACGATGTGAAATTGAAGTGCATTTGTCGGGAGGAAGGAAAGGAACTATTGGCAGAGGTACACAAGGGTATGTGCGGCTCACACATTGGATAAAGGGCTCTGGTTGGAAAAGCCTTCTGGCAAGGTTTCTATTGGCCCACAGCCCTCCAAGATGCGGTTGAGCTCGTCACCAAATGTGAAGCCTGCCAATTCCACTCCAAGAACATCCATCAGCCTGCCCAAGCTCTTCAGACGATCCCTTTATCATGGCCCTTCTCGGTCTAGGGACTCGATATCTTGGGCCCCTTCCGCCGTGCTACCGGGGGCTTTGAGTTCTTGTTCGTCGCTATCGACAAGTTCACAAAGTGGCCAGAGGTGGAGCCCGTGAGAGAGGTGACTGCTCAGTCAGCTATCAAGTTCTTGAAATGATTGGTGTGCCGCTTCGGGGTGCCTGCCCGAATCATCACCAACAACGGCACCCAATTCATGAGCCGCGCCTTCATGCAATATGTTCATATGCCCTCTGAAGCAAGATCTCATTTGCCTCTGTCGCCCATCCCAGAAGCATTGGACAAGCTGAGAGGGTGAACGCTGAAGTGCTGCGAGGTCTCAAGACAAGAACCTTTGATAGACTGCGAAAGTGTGGCAGGCGATGGATCGACGAGCTGCCGGTGGTTCTTTGGTCCCTTAGAACGACACCAAATCGAGCTACCGGGCAGACTCCCTTCTCCCTAGTGTATGGGGCAGAAGCAGTTATCCCCACGGAACTCATATTCGGATCTCCTCGAGTGCTTGCCTACGATGAAGTAGCACAGGAATGGCACCGGCGTGACGATGCTGTGCTACTTGAGGAGAACCATCTCCGGGCCGCTACATGTGCTGCACGCTATCAGCAAGCCCTGCGTCGCTATCACAGCCGCAGGGTTTGTGCCCGGGGTTTTGAGGAAGGCGGCCTTGTCCTTAGGCGTGTTCAGTCCGTCAAGGGTACAAACAAGTTGACGCCGAAGTGGGAAGGCCCTTACCGGGTAGTACGAGTCACCAGACCTGGCGCAGTCCGTCTGGAGACCGGAGATGGCATTCAGTTGCAAAACTCATGGAACATTGTGCATCTCCGTAAGTTCTACCCATAAGGCGCGGCTGTCGGGCCCTGCCCGGCAGCCACCCTTTTGTACAGGCCTTGCCGATGTTGCATGTAACCCCTTGTACAAAGCCAGGCACAGACCCTGAGCAACAGAAATAAACGAAGCGCTGGGGGCCCCCAAAACTTGCATGCATGCAAAAGCATAGCATGATCATGTAGATGAGGTCGCACATGGCATCATTTTCATCTGCATTAAGTTGCAGGGTTCTTGCCGTGGACTCGGTCCCAAAAAGAAGAAATGAAGATGAGCCTACGTGATGATCCTCGGCAAGACAAACAGGTAAGTTCTCTTCTTATCCTTACGTGTTCTGTAAGTAGAAACTTGTGCATATGGAAACCTCATCACCTTCGAAAGTTAGGTGCTTCCATCCTTTGACTCGAACGTTGCTTCGATCAGGATGGTCACAGTGGCCTTTGACGGAGAAGGCTTGGCGGGGGGCTGGTCCCTCTTTACGATTTGTGCCCGACAGGCTTAGCCTCACAGCAACAATTCGAGGGTACCGGCAGGATAGCTTGCCGGAGATAACTTGTTTACTTGAATGTATAGAGGCATTTCACCTTTGCATGGGTATGGTGCATGCACAAGTGCCCGGCAAAGCTTGTATTTTTCATTAATATGCTGATGAACAAGTACAAATCTTACAGAAAACCAACATGGATAAATAAGATTACATTATTTAAACTAAAGTTTGGCAAGTGCCTACATGTTTTAGATTGAAAAAAGATAAGTGCTCCGTGATGCCCTTTCTTGCCCTTCTCCTCCTAGGCACCACGGCGGAAGGTGAAAAGGGCAAAAGGGGCACCTGGGCAGAAGCCCAGCCCGACCCCGTCAGGCCCCTTGGCGAGGGGCCTAACAAGAGCGGGTGGGCGTGGGTGAAGGTGATGGTGAAGAGAGCGGCAGGGACAGCCCACCAGCCACCACCACCACGGCCAGCAGGACGCGGCAGGGCTAACGGAGCTGCAGCTCGCGAAGAAGCCTGCCGAGGTCCAGCTGGAAGGCTACTAGAGGAGCCCGGGACGCCATCCGCACCTCTGCATCCAACTCCCCGGCAAATCACCTTGCCGGGAACGGGGTGCAGGTGCAGATATTGGTGCCCCGGCCTGACGGTGACAGTGCGGCTGGTGTTCAGCCGGAGTCGGAGCTGTCGTCCTCCCCATCGGCACCGTCGTCATCGCCGTCACTGTCCTCCTCGTTGCTGTCACTCGAGGAGGAGCTTTCGTCGTCGGTCGAGCTCTCCGCGCAACACACTAAGCGAGCACCCGAGCACCCAAAAACGTTGACGGAAAGCAGGTCGGCCTCCATTAATTTAAAATGGAGGACGTGCCCCTCCAACAAGCTATGGGTGCGAGCAAATGTCTTCCAGCCCCGTCGAAAGAACATGACATGAGGGGTGGGGAAATCCACATCCACCGGCATACCACCATTCCCACAACCCCTCGTGTGCAACTTCAGTGCGCGCAGCTGTTCAAGCTCCATCGCCCTCACGAATGGAGTGGGGAGATGGAGGCGGCCGCGCGGAGGCTTGTACAATTTGATGATGAACTCCAGGGGCTGGTCTCCGACATGGCCTTCCATCGGGGGAGGGGCGGCTAGTGGGGGCGCAATCAGAGCGCCGCCCCGTCCTCCTCGGCCTCGGGTGCCACGACGACCACGACCTCGTCCCCTCCCACCTCCTCTCGCGGTGGGCTCCGCCCCCGCATCTTCGGAAGGAGGGGGAGACGCTGTCAAGCAGAAGCTCTTGTCGCCGCCACTGGGGCAACGCTGCGCCTCCGACCTCTCACCATGGTGGGCGAGGACTGCTGCAAGAATGGAAGGAGGAGGATGTGCGGGAAAACGCCTTGCCCCACGTTCCCTTTTTATAGGCGAGTGGGGCAGGGGGCTAGATTTTTCTGTGAAGGTAGCCGCCCCGTTCGCCCAGTCCGGCTCCTCCTCGCCATTAACGGCTCGAGGAATCAAGGTCGACCCCCTGCACCAATCTGCGACGCCTAGCTTTTTGCCACAGCGCTCATTTCCGCGCCCTCCGCATCCGCCACCAACTGTGTGCAGTGCATGCAATACACGTGGCAGAGGCGCCTGGGGCGGGTAGGATAATGGGGTGGCAGTTACCGCCCCGTGAACGTGGACGTGGGTACCCCACGGATCGTGGCCCATTATCTCTCCCACCACAATCGGTGTTACGCGACGTGTGGGAGAACCGGAAACTGACCTGGGCTCAGATTAATGAAGAAGCAAAGAAGATCTCAAAGGACAAGCAACTGCTACCCTCTTGCCTTTGCACTGGATAGGGCCTGCCCCAACGACGCCCGACAGCGCGTTTGGGCCAGGCCCGGGGGCTCCTGTTGGTGCAACAAACCCTGGGTCTGTTGCCCGGACCATGCATAGGCCTAGAAGAGCAAGGTTGCAACATCGAAGTCCAAACCAAGCAAGGAGAGATCAGCTCTTCGAGGAATCAAAGGGCAGATCAAGAGGACCAAGACAAGATAAATGAGCAAGACACCACTAAGGAGAAACCTCCCTTGCCGGGCAGGCGAGCCTGGCAAGGATTAGGTGGCCCCGAAGTCAAACCTCAAGACCGTCCCAGCAGGCCTGCCGGGCGCTACGAGGGCAAACTGCCCCACCAAGGCTCCACCGCTCCACCTCACAGCGACGCAAGTCATCGATCGGTGCGGTGTCAAGCCCCCAAGTGACTAAGTGGCTGTTATTTGGCACGTGGCAGCCACTTCCTATGGAAATCACCTCCATATGACACACGTTGTCGGTGCAACAAACCCTGGGTCTGTTGCCCTGACTGTGCATAGGCATGAGAACAAGATTACAACACCAAGGCCGTGTCAAGATACAAGAGACCAAGATCTTCGAAGAACCAGCAGGAAGATTAAGAAGGCCAAGACCAAGACAGAGAAGCGAGACACCACCAGGAGAAAAGCCTCCCTTGCCGGGCAGGTGGACCTGTCAAGGACAAGGGCTCCCCTGGAAGAAAGCATTCAAGACGTCCCGGTAGGGCCTGCCGGGACTCACGAGGGCAAAGACACCTCACCAAGCCATCTCACCACGACCCACGTCGTTGATCAATGCAGTGTCAAGCCGCAAAGTGACTAATTGGTAGCCATTTGCCACATGGCAGCCTCTTTCTATAGGAAATACCTACAGATGACACCCATCCTGCAACGTGTCAAGCAAGCAAGCATGGAGCTGGCAAGACGAGCTCGGCAAGGCTTGCCGGGCAAGCAACGATGTGATGTTGAGTGGTGCATTTAATGCACTCTGTCAGCCTGTAGAATTAGGTATGATAGCACTGTTTGCTATCTTATCGGTGCATAATGATTGTTTTGCCACTGTGGTGACCCCTTAACCAATAAAAGGAGGCCCATGGCAACCGTAGCAAGGGTTGGAAAGTTGAACACCCCCACGCTCGTACGTGTGTAGTCACTGACTCCCCAGGGCGAGCCTACCGGGCAAGTGTACTACGCTCCACCACCACTTTTCCACCATCAATCCACCAAAGCAGGAGTAGGGTTTTACGCCTCGCGGCGGCCTGAACCTGGGTAAAATTGCCCGTGTGATCTCTGTCGTGCTGCCCCATGTTCTTCTGCTCTTTGTGCAACGCGACATCCCCCTGTCGAACCAGCAAGGGGCCCCTTGGCCCCATAGGTGGCTGTGGTTTCCCGTGACATCTTTGGCGTGCCAGGTAGGGGGATCGCTTGCGCGAACCTGAAAGCGTGTGCAGCGCGTCATCTTCATAACCATGTTTGTCTTCGTCGGCGCCGTCGGCAATGGCGCCCAAGAAGAAGCCCGGTGCTGCTGCTCACCCATCCACCTCGAAGGCGCCGCCGCCCACAGCCACCAATGCTGTGGGGGACGCGGAGGCACATGAGAGTGTGGACGCCGCTGGGGCTGTGGTCGGGGCAGGCAGCACAGTCACCACTTCCTCTGCGGTCGAAGGAGGAGCAGGAGACGCCGGAGGAGAGCAACATCAGCAACACCCCAATGGCCACACTCCGCGAGGTACGGGTGAAGGGGCTACTCCATGCACACTCCTTCCCCTTGCCGACGGGCATAGCCGCAGCAATGGCGCTCGGTCCGGGGCGAATCGGCGCCCTCCGACTGCCCCCACCACAGGGGCGGCCGCAGCGCGTGCACCTCCCCCGGGATGAGTCGACCAGGCTGCTGCGCCTAGTGGAGCTGCTGACCCTCAAGCGCCATCACCGCGCCACCATGCCATCTAGGTGGGTGCCCTGCAATAGCGGGGACGTGATACGGTAGCCGCTGGCCCCGTCGGGAGCCGAGCGACGGCGCGATCTGCGTCATCATCGTCCATACCAAGTACTGCTACGGAGGCCATGGTGCGGGCTCAACTGCTGCTGAGGTTTCCACCAGCGGCCGAGCAGATGGATGAATGGCGTGCCACCATCCAGAGCCTACTCGGCTTCGCCGAGGCTTGCGGCTCGCAGCGAGCTGGCCCGCCACGGCCTCCCCAAGCGAGGACAATGGCCTGTGCTGCTGGTCGGATGGAAGGGGCCACCCCCATGATACAATCCCCGCCACGGCAGCTAGCACGGGCACAGCGGAATCAAGAACCTGATGGCGTCTCGACGGCCTCTTCTGACCCTCGAGCATGTCCAGGCCGGCAGCATGCCCCGGAGGACAGGCGGAGGGGAGACGCGCACGTTGTCGTTGAGCAACGCCGCGACGCCCACCGCCGGGCCAATGGGTGTGACGGTCCCGACGTCGACGAGCCTGCACTCGATACTGGCGGGTACCTACCTTTCGAGGTTGGGTGCCCTGCCTTTACTCGTGAGCTGCGGCAAGTCCGTTGGCCATCCGTCCGCACGTTCAAGCTAGAGATACCCGAGAAGTACGATGGGAGGCTGAACCCGGCAGAGTTTCTGAGCATCTACACCATTGCTGTTCAAGCTGCCGGGGGAAGAGATGAGAAGGTATTCGCCAACTACTTCCCTTTGGCTCTTAAGTCCAATGTGAGGTCTTGGCTGATGCACCTGCCAGAGAACTCCATTTCATCATGGGCTGATTTGTGCCATGAGTTCATTGGCGCCTTCACTGGCAGCCATCAAGAACCAGGTCGGCCCAGCGATCTGCAGCTCCTTCAGTAGAAAGAAGGAGAGACTCTCTGGAAGTATTTGCAGAGATTTAGCAGAGTCCACAGAAACATCCCAAATATCCATCCAGCAGCTGTGATAGCCGCCTTCCAGTCCAATGTGCGTAACCGGAAGATTCGTTCCAAGATGAATGTACGGTTGCCCAAGACTGTGAAGGAACTTTACACCTTGGTGGATAAGTGTGCTCGGATGGAGGAGGGAAGAAAACTGCCCGGAGAGGAGGATTGAATTAATGTTGATTCAGAGGATGATGACGAGTCCACCAGTCAGAAGAAGAGCAAGAAGCGCAATAAGAAGCGCAAGGATAAGACGGTAATGTCTGTTGAAGGGTCGGGTATCCCTAGTACCGGCAAGAAGGTTAAGGCCGAAACCCCCGGCAAGGAAGCTACCGTGTGCTCTGACTGCCGGGAGGCCGCAGCCGCCGAAAATGCCGGTAAAGGTGATGGACCTTACTGCAAGATCCATCGGACCAAGGGCCACGACCTTCAAGAGTGTTATCAGGTTGAGCAGCTTGTCAAGAGACAGAAAGCAGCATATGAGAAGCACGACAAGGAAAAGGGACAGAATGTTGCTGGCGGTAAGGGTCGTGGCGGTGAAGTAAATCGCCCCGGCAGACCTCTTCGGAACAAAGGAAAACCCGCCAGGGATCGAGAGAAGGAAGCCTGCGGTGAGGAAGGGGATGAAGAGGAAACCAGTGAGCAGGAGTTCCAGAAGGCCACTGACGCCCTGTGCATTGACAGGGGTGCGTCCCTACACGCCTCTCACCGCCAACTCAAGCGGTGGGCGCGTGAGGTTAATGCCGTGGAACCAGCGCCAGGGGCCCGGGAACCACTCAAATGGTCATGCACGCCCATCATTTTTTACGAAGAGGATCATCCTGACTGCACCACCGCGGTAGGATGTTTACCGTTGTTGGTCTCTCCAACAATCCGCAACCTCAAGGTCACGAAGATGTTGGTGGACGGCGGGGCCCGATTGAATCTGATCTCCCCAAAGGTTATCAGCAAGCTTCAAATAGTAGAGGATGAGTTAAAAGTCACCGGCACGTTTCAAGGAGTTAATCCCGGCAGGAGTCATCCTAAGGGAAAGCTCACGTTGCCTGTGACGTTTGGGGGAGAGCTGAACTACCGGACTAAAAAGATTGTGTTTGATGTGGTTGACCTCCCCTTGCTGTACAATGGAATCCTTGGACGCCCAGCCCTGGCTAAGTTCATGGCGGCATCCCACTATGCCTACAACATCTTGAAGATGCCAGGGCCAGTTGGAGTCATTTCCATCCCATCAGATGAGAAAGACACAATCATTTGTGTGTACAAGATGTACCAAGATGCAGTCGCAGCAGAGGCAGCGGCAGTGGCAGTTCCCGCCAAGGAGAACAGAGGGAAGAAGAAGGATAGTAAGGGCTCCGGCAAGGAATTTGGGAAGCGCGCCTCTTCGGAGTGCGCTGCGCCTGTTGATGACTTGCCGGAGAGTTCCAACAGCAAGAGATCCAAGGTTGCTGCTCCACAAGTGAAGATGGTCCCGGCAGGGCTGGCTGGCGTTGATGGTACTTTCACCATCAGCGCCACCCTCGATGACAAATAGGAAAGCGCACTCGTTTCCTTCCTGCAGGCGAATATCGATGTGTTTGCATGCCAACCATCTGATATCCCCGGTGTTCCCAGGGAGGTAATCGAGCACCACCTTGCTGTCTGCCCACATGTCCGACTTGTCAAGCAGAAAGTCCGGAAGCAGGCCTTGGAGAGGCAGCAGTTCATTACAGAGGAGATCAAGAAACTTGAGGTAGCTGGTTTGGTCAGAGGAGTGTTGCATCCAATGTGGTTAGCAAATCCAGTGGTTGTCCGGAAGGACAATGGGAAATGGAGACTTTGCATAGACTTCATAGATCTCAACAAGGCTTGCCCGAAAGACCCATTTCCCTTGCCGCGCATAGACCAGATCGTGGATTCCACTTCAGGCTGCGATTTGCTCTCCTTTTTGGATGCATATTTTGGGTATCATCAAATCTTCATGTCCAAGGAAGACGAAGAAAAGACCTCGTTCATCACCCCGTGTGGTACGTACTGTTTTATCCACATGCCTTTCGGATTAAATAGTGCCGGGTCTACTTTTGCAAGGGCAGTCCAGATTGGTTTTGGGCCACAGCTGCACAGAAACATTGAGGCTTATATGGATGATATTGTGGTCAAAACCAAGGACAGATCAACCCTTATCCAGGATTTGGAGGTGACATTTGCCAATTTGCGCAAGATCAACTTGAAGCTCAACCCGGAGAAGTGTGTATTTTGTGTTCCCTCCGGCAAGCTGCTCGGGTACTTTGTATCCCATCGGGGGATCGAAACCAACCCTGATAAGATCCAAGCCATCAAATAGATCCAAGCACCAAAGATGGTCAAAGATGTAAGGCGTCTGATAGGGTGCGTTGCCGCGCTAAGCAGATTCATTTCCAAGTCTGCCAAGCGCGCCTTGCCGTTCTTCAAAATCTTGAAGAAGGCAGGGCCCATGAAGTGCACTCCAGAAGCAGATGCGACATTGCAAGAGTTGAAGGCCTACCTATCTTCTGTGCCCACCTTGGTTGCTCCCAAACCACAAGAGCCGTTGCTGTTATACTTGGTGGCAACCAATCAAGTGGTTAGTGCAGCCTTGGTGGCGCAGCGGGAAGTGGATGAAACAGAGAGCGAGCAAAGACCGGCAGAGTCAGATAGGAATCAGGACAGAGATAAGCACGGTAGCGAAGACAACCCCAAGGACACGGCAAGGAAGAAAGTGGTGTAGCGCCCAGTGTACTTTGTCAGTTCCCTGCTACAGGGGGCTAGATCGAGGTACTCTCGCGTGCAAAAGTTGATCTTTGGCCTTATCATGGCCTCAAGGAAACTGTGCCACTACTTCCAAGCCCATGAGATCACGGTTGTCACTCGCTTCTCGTTGCAAAGGATACTCCGGAACCCTGAGGCTACTGGCAGAATAGTGGAGTGGGCTTTGGAGTTGTCCAGTTTTGGTTTGAAGTTTGAGAGCACATCAACAATCCAGAGCAGGGCATTGGCAGAGTTTATTGCAGAATGGATGCCAACCCCTGACGAGGAAGTGCCAGAAACAGTTATTCCCGGGAAGGAGGCGCCCCAAGAATGGATCATGTATTTTGATGGTGCTTTTTCCCTACAAGGTGCAGGGGCTGGAGTGCTTCTCGTCGCTCCCTCCGGGGAACACTTGAAGTGCGTCGTCCAGATGCATTTTTCCCACGAAGAGGCAACCAATAATATAGCAGAGTATGAAGGGCTCCTTGCCGGGCTCAGGATTGCCGCAGAATTGGGAATCAAGAAGCTGATCATTTGAGGAGACTCACAGCTTGTGGTGAGACAAGTCAACAAGGATTACCAAAGTCCAATGATGGAGGCATACGTTGAGGAAGTGAGAAGATTGGAGGAGCGCTTTGACGGGTTGCAAACAGAGCACATACCTCGTGCGAAAAACAGCATAGCTGATCACCTGTCAAAAATGTGCTGCCCAAAAGCTTCATGTGGAACCAGGAACTTTTGTTCTCCATCTTACTCAGCCCTCCGTATCCCCAGCAACAATGGCCCGAAAAAGGAGAAAGCTGGACTCCTGTAAGCCTCTCCCGGTAGAGCCATCCGCTCCTGGCAGGGACCTTGCCAGAAACAACTCCTCACAACCTGCCGGACCCATGGTCCCTGCAAATGAGGAATATGCCCCCGCAGTTGAGGAGGTGCCGCTAGTCCTTGTTGCCGAGCCCCTGGCTCCAACTTGGGCAAGGCACATAGTCCACTTTCTCCAAACCAGAGAACTCCCCAATGACCAAGATGAGGCTGAAATAGTAGCCCGGAGGGCCAGTATGTACCAGTTTGTCGATGACACTCTATACAGAAGGAGGCCCAACGGTGTGAAATTGAAGTGCATCTGCCGGGAAGAAGCGAAGGAACTGCTGGCTGAGATACACAAAGGCAAGTGCGGCTCCCACATTGGATCAAGGGCGCTGGTTGGGAAAGCATTCTGGCAAGGATTCTATTGGCCCACAGCCCTCCAAGATGCTGTTGAGCTAGTCACCAAATGTGAAGCCTGTCAGTTCCATTCCAAGAAAATCCACCTGCCTGCCCAAGCTCTTCAGACAATCCCTTTATCATGGCCATTTTCGGTCTGGGGGCTCGATATCCTTGGCCCTTTCCCCCGACCGATCGGGGGCTTTGAATTCTCGTTCATTGCTATCGACAAGTTTACAAAGTGGTCGGAAGTTGCTGCCATGAGAAAGGTCACTGCTCAATCAGCTATTAAGTTCTTGAAAGATATGGTGTGTCATTTTGGAATCCCGGCAAGGATCATTACTGACAACGGCACCCAATTCACGAGTCGCGCCTTCATGCAATATGTTCATGCCCTCAGAAGCAAGATCTCGTTAGCTTCTGTCGCACATCCCAGAAGCAACGGGCAAGCTGAGAGGGCGAACACTGAAGTGCTGCGGGGACTCAAAACAAGGACCTTTGATACGCTGCAAAAGCATGGCAGGCGGTGGATCGATGAGCTGTCGGTAGTTCTATGGTCCCTCAGAACGACACCAAATCGAGCTGCCGGGCAGACTCCTTTTTCCCTGGTCTATGGGGCGGAAGCAGTTATCCCCACGGAACTCATTTACGGGTCGCCTCGAGTGCTTGCCTACGACGAAGTAGCACAAGATCAGCACCAGCGTGATGACGCTATGCAACTCGAGGAGAACTGTCTCTGAGCTGCTACGCGTGCTGCATGCTATCAGCAAGCCCTGTGACATTATCATAGCCGCAGGGTTCATGCCCAGTGTTTTGAGGAAGGCGAGCTTTTCCTTAGGCATGTTCAGTCCGCCAAGGGTACAAACAAGTTGACGCCAAAGTGGGAAGGCCCTTACCGGGTAGTACGAGTCACCAGACCTGGCGCAGTCCATCTGGAGACCGGAGATGGCATTCATTTGCAAAACTCATGGAATATTGAGCATCTCTACAAGTTCTACCCGTAAGGCGCGGCTGTCGGGCCCTGCCCGGCAGCCACCCTTTTGTACAGGCCTTGCCTCAGTTGCATGTAACCCCTTGTACAAAGCCAGGCGAAGACCCTGAGCACCAGAGAAATAAACGAAGCGCTGGGGGGCCCCCGACCAAGTTGCATGCATGCATAAGCATTCCAAGAGCATTTGCATAAGCATTTCATGAGCATTTGCATATGCATATAGATAGGATCGCATCCTACATCATTCTCATCTGCATAAAGCTGCAGGTTCCTGCCGAGAAATCGGTTTCTGCAAGAAGATGGGGAGATGAACCAACACTGCGATCCGCGGCGAACCAAAAAGATAAGTTATACCTCTTGTCCATAAGTGTTCTGTAAGCTCAAACTTGTGCATAAGAAAACCCCGCCACTCTTCGAAACTTAGGTGCTCCCATCCCTGGCTCGAACGTTGCTTTGGCCTGGATGGTCATAGTGGCCTTTGATGAAAAGAAGTTGGTGGGGGGCTGGTCCCTCTATTTCTTGCCGGTGGGCTCAGTTCCCCAGTAACGAAGAAAGGGTACCGGCAGGATAGCCTGCCAGGGAAAACTCATTTATTTAAAATAAAGAGGCATTTCACCTCTGCGTGGACATATACATGCACGAGTTCCCGGCAAGGTTCATCTTTTTCATTAATATGCTGGTCATACAAGTACAAACCTTACAAAACACAGATATGGACTCGAGAGATTACATTATTTGAACTAAAATTTGGCAAATGCCTACGAGTTTAAGATTGAAAAAAGATAAGTGCCCCGTGATGCCCTTTCTTGTCCCTCTCCTCCTAGGCATAGCAGTTGAAGGCGAGAAGGGCAAAAGGAGTGCCTGAGCAGAAGCCCGGCCCGTTCCCATCGGGCTGCAGGAGAGGTAGCCTGACGAGGACGGGGGAGCACCGGGGAACGCATCGATGGAGAGCACGACGGAGGCGACCCGCCAACCACCACCACCAAGGCCAGCAGGACACGGCAGGGCTAATGGAGCTTCAGTCCGAGAGGAAGCCTGTCGGGGTCTAGCTGGAAGACTTCTGGAGGAAGCCGGGCGGCACCATCCCAACCCCTGCATCCAACTCCCCAACAAATCACCTTGTCGGGAAGTAGAGGCAGATGCAGATGATGGTGCTGCCGCCTGATGAAGATGGTGCGGGCGACGCTCAGCCAGAGCCAGAGTCGTCGCCCTCCCGCGCACTACCGTCATCATCACCATCACTGTCCTCCTCGTCGCTTTCGCTCGAGGAGGAGCTTTCGTCGTCGGTTGAGCTCTCCGCGCAGCACCCTAAGCGAGCTCCTGAGCGCCCGAAGATCTTGACGGAGAGCAGGCTGCTCTCCATTAATTTGAACTGGAGAACGTGCCCTTCCGAGAAACCGTGGGCACGAGCAAAGGTCTTCCAACCACAACGGAGGTACATCACATGAGGAGCAGGGAAGTCGACATCAACCCACATGCCACCGTTCCCACAGCCCCTCATGTGCAACCTCAGAGCGCGTGGCTGTTCGAGCTCCATTTCCCGTGCAAATGGAGTAGGGAGGCGAAGATGGCCGCATGGGGGTTTGTACAGCCTGATGATGAACTCTCGAGGCTGATCCCCGACATGGCCGTCCATTGGAGGGAGGACCACCGGCGGGGGCGCGGCTAAGGCATCGCCCCGTCCCCCTCTTCCTCGAGCACCGCAGCGACCTCGGCCTCGCCCCCTCCCTCCTCCTCTCACGGTGGGCTCCTCTATCACGGGATCAGGAGGAGGAGGGATGCGCTGTCAAGTAGAAGCCCTCGTCACCATCGCTGGAGTGCCATCGCGCCCTTGTCCTCTCACCATGGCGAGTGGAGGAAGATTGCAAGAAGGGAGAAGAGGTGTGAGTGAAAATGCACTGCTATTCCCCCCTTTTTTATAGAAGGACGGAGCGGGAGGCTAGCCTTTTGCGCAGGAAACGGCCGCCCCATTCCCACAATGCGGCCTCCCTGCACCTTCTGCGGCCCAAAGAATCAAGGCCGACCCTCTGCCTCAACCATCGACGCCTAGTTCTCAAGCGTGGCACTCGTCCCCGCACCCTCCGCATCCACCACCTACCACGACCAATGCATACGGAACACGTGGCAGGTGCGTGCAAGGCGGGGAGTAAGTGGGATGGCAGTTTCCGCCCCATGATCGTGGGGCGTGGGCAATCCACGGGCAATAGTCCAAGTTTTCCGCAGCATTACGCACGACAAGCGGGAAAACCAAAAACTGGCCCAGAGTCGAGATTAATGAAGAAGCAAAGAAGACTCCAAGAGATCAGTCTCTTCAGCGCCCCTGCCTGTGCACTTATTAGGACCTACCCCGACGACGCTCGGCAGCGCGATTGGGGCAGGCCCGGGGGCTTCTGTCGGTGCAACAAACCCTAGGTCTGTTGCCCTGACTGTGCACAGGCACGAGAACAAGATTACAACACCAAGGCCGTGTCAAGATACAAGAGACCAAGATCTTCGAAGAACCAGCAGGCAGATTAAGAAGGCCAAGACCAAGACAGAGAAGCGAGACACCACCAGGAGAAAAGCCACCCTTACCGGGCAGGCAGACCTGGCAAGGACAAGGGCTCTCCCGGAAGAAAGCATTCAAGACGTTCCGACAGGGCCTGCCGTGACTCACGAGGGCAAAGACACCTCACCAAGCCATCTCACCACGACCCACGTTGTTGATCAATGCGGTGTCAAGCCACAAAGTGACTAAGTGGCAGCCATTCGCCACATGGCGGCCTCTTTCTACAGGAAATACCTACATATGACACCCATCCTACGACGTGTCAAGCAAGCAGGCATGGAGCTGGCAAGACGAGCCCGGCAGGGCTTGCCGGGCAAGCAACGATGTGACGTTGAGCGGTGCATTTTATGCACTCTGTCAGCCTGCAGAATTAGGTATGATAGCACTGTTTGCTATCTTATCAGTGCATAATGACTGTTTTGCCACTGTGGTGACCCCTTAACCTATAAAAGGAGGCCCATGGCAACCGTAGCAAGGGTTGAAAAGTTGAACACCCCCATGCTCGTACGCGCGTAGTCACTGCCTCCCCAGGGCGAGCCTGCCGGGCAAGTGTACTACGCTCCACCACCACTTTTCCACCATCAATCCACCAAAGCAGGAGTAGGGTTTTATGCCTCACGGCAGCCCGAACCTTGGTAAACTTGCCCGTGTGATCTCTGTCGTGCTGCCCCATGTTCTTCTGCTCTTTGTGCAACGCGACATCCCCCCTGCCGAACCAGCAAGGGGCCCCTTGGCCCCATAGGTGGCCGTGGTTTCCCGTGACACCCGTCCAGAGACATGTCAAGCAGACAGACGAGGAGGTGGCCGATCAGCCCGGCAAGTCATGCCGGACATGCCACGATGTGAAACTAAGCGGCGCATTTAATCCGCTCTGCTCTAACTGCAGAGTTAGGTATGATAGCACTGTTCGCTATCTAATCAGTACACAATGACTGATTTTCCACTGTGGTGACCCCTTGATCTATAAAAGGAGGGCCGTGGCAACCATAGAAAGGATTCAGACCCTTGTACACTCGTACGCGCGTAGCTGCCCTCGCCCCGAGGCAACCCTTCCGGGCAAGAGCGCTGCGTTTCCACCATAAATCCACCAAAGCAGGAGTAGGGTTTTACGCCTCGCGGCGGCCCGAACCTGGATAAAACTGCCTATGTGATCTCTGTTATGCCGTGCTATGCTCCTCCGCTCTTTGTGCAATGTGCTCATCCCCCCTGCCGAACCACAAGGGGCTGATGGCCCCATAGGTGGCCGTAGTTTCCCATGACAATCGCCCTGTCCAAGCCCCCCTCTCTGGGATCCCTCGTTAAGCTAGTCCAGATAATATCTCTTCTTGACGATCTTTTTGGAGATCTTGATCGTGTTTTTTCATATAACACGTAGTACTAGTACTAGTACTAGTACTAGTACTAGTACTAGTAGTACAACTTTTTGGGCGATCTTGTATGTGATTTTTGTGTGCCAAATGTTGGTTCTAAATGGCTCTTTTGACCAAAACATGCGAGAGGTTGACATACATAAGATTTTTGCACATAACATTGATTTCTTATAGATTACTTTCAACTACTTTATGAACAACATCAATGCTAGATGTAGGAAATGCACGATTTTAGCTCTCATGCCTTAGAAGAGAGTATAGTAGCCTCAGTAACTTGTGTTATGGATATTGCAAGTAATCCCTCTGTTCACAAATATAAGATGTTCTAACTTTTTTGTGCATCTCATGTAGACATGTTCTAGTGTCTTTGTTCACTCATTTTTGTGTGTATATGTAGTCTTATATGGAGTAAAATATCGAAAATCATCTTATATTTATTAACCGACGTAGTAATAAAATATTTGGTTTCTTTTTTAATTAGAACTAGGTCCCCGGTGGATATGAAGTTCTCAAAGTCATTCCGTGTGAACTGGAAGACCTGAGGATGTGGTCGACTACTAAACTATCCAGTTGCTATGTCCTTGTCGCCATGTGTCATGAACAAGTGTTTTCCTGTAGCATTGTTGTCAAGCGTGTTCTCGAGGGTGTACTTCACCACAACAATTTCCTAGCTGTGCCTTCGATTACAAAGGGTGTGGTTCTTGTAAATCTTCCTAACAAATTTGATGCGGACTGTCTTCATCGTCATGTTTATGAGTGGAAAGACCACTCTGTTAGGTTCTCCAAGGTTGATGAGATGGCGAAGGTGCCGGTAGACATCTCTCACGAAGTCCATGGCCTAGTCAGTTATGTGGGGCACATCCCATAGGTCGGTGGCAAGAAATAGTCTACAAAGTTTAATTAGTGCAACTTTGCTTGTCTGTAGTACGTACTATTGTTCAGTACTTGATTTGTGTGTGTGAACCCGTATTGTTTAGTACTGCCGCTTTTGTTGTGTGATGAGTCCTGAGAACAATCTATGTTAATGTTTGCCCACTCAATTCATTCTATATATTTTGAAGTATCCAGATCATATTTTTTGTGAGGATGGTTTATTAATTATGGTTACACTCCAATATCTGTATGCATTGCAGTGTTTATCGCACCCATCGGGATTTCCAGTCCCATGGATGTTCGCTCCAAACAAGTTGACATGACCTTTGGACTGTCCTGCTTGTGGGAGTAAGTGGGGGCCCTACATGCCACCCGTAATTGGACGATCAACCTTCTATTTAGAACTTGAACATAGTGATATCCTGGTAAGGATTCACTCGTGTCACATCAAGTAAATCTTATTGATTTACTGTCATGTTTTTGGACTTTTGCTGCAATTTTATGATGTAGGTTTTGCCATGTCACATTCGTTATAGAATAAACCGTTCGTTTTCCTATATGATGGTTATTGTAGCAGGTTTCACTTCTTATGATGTGTCAGTAATGAAGGCACTATCCATCACTTATATTACTGGACACAATTGGATCAGTCTGTTGTCTGAGTACAATCTGAAGCCCTGTGATGAACTGCAGTTTGTTTTAACAAACATGCCACAATTAGTCCTTCTCGCGTTGAAAAGAAGTGAAGAAAAAGACTGGATCCAGGTCATGGAGCCTAGCGAAGTTAGAGAGCTAAAGTATGAAATCATAGTAGACCAGAGACGATCGTTGCTATCTCACACATCGGTACCACCTTCAGCATCAGATCAAGCACCGGCACCTGCTCCGACGGCACTGGCTCTAGCACTGACGGCGGTAGTAGCTCAG
This sequence comes from Thinopyrum elongatum, assembly GCA_011799875.1. Taxonomy (NCBI): domain Eukaryota; kingdom Viridiplantae; phylum Streptophyta; class Magnoliopsida; order Poales; family Poaceae; genus Thinopyrum; species Thinopyrum elongatum. The sequence goes on along the minus strand of CM022298.1, from coordinate 311,476,939 downwards.
TCTGATCCACCAGAGGATTCGGCACCGATCGCGTCAGTGAATCAGGCTGATCTACCAGAGGATCGGGCACCTGCTCCGACACCGACACAAGCTCCACAAGGAGCACCATGTCGGTAGCAGCGGTGGCACTACCAGTCGCACCGGCACGGGCACCAGCAATGGCTCCGGCACCTGCACCAACACTTGAAGTTGCACTTGCATCTGCTCTGGCTCGTGCGGCGGCAACGGAACCAACACTTGCACCGGCAACAGACTGGGCTACAACTCGCACTGCATATACCAAAGTTCTTACAAAAACTGACATCTCCACCTTCTTGGTAAGCATTGGCAGCCCAAATGCTTCGTTCTTTTTTCGTTCCATGTTGTTTCACATGATTCACTGTGTTGATCTAACTGTTTGTGCATGTCTTCTTGTTTGCAAACAGATAATTCCTAGAGCAACGAGGGAGTCGTTCAATAATCCGGGCGACCGTGGCCAAGTTTCTCTTACCATGCGCAGCCTTGGTGTGAATGAACCTGCTCAATATACCGTAAGTACAAAGGATGGTCGCATGATCATTGATGCTAAAGGATGGCCAAGGTTCAACAATCTATGAAATCTTGTGGTTGGGGATGATGTCAAAATCGAACTTTCTCGGCAAGGAGAGCTGGTCCTAATCAACTTTGAAATTATTCAGTAGCAACACGCAACTGCCGAACTGATCTATCCTCCGACAACTTTTGATGTAATAATATGGCATGGTGAAACAAGTGTCCTGTGTGTATAAGTAGTACGACAGTATTATTTATCACGTAGGATATCATGAAAGAATTGCATCTCTGATTGCTTGTTAGGAACTGTCGTTTGATTTCATTCTAATAGTTGCCGTGCTTTATTTAATTTTTTGTATTCGCCTTGCGACAACATCTAAAACTAGCGCTGTACCGATCGCTTGCAATATTTACCGAATGAAATGCGCTGAGTTAGAACACATGGGCCCCCAAACATGCAGGCCCACTAGCCTGTGGCCCAAACTCCAGACCCGTCAGCCTATCTAGGTATTTTATTCTCATCTGAACCCCATATAATGTTATATATATTCCCCTTGATTTTTCTTATGTATAAACTTGTGATATAAAAGATTTTTATATTTCTGTACAGAGGGAGTATCTCTCTATCAAAAATATATTTATGTGTAACTAGTTACTCCTTCCTTTCTACTTAGTTTCGCTGATATGCGGGGCATCCAGCAACGGGGTCCACGTGCCATGCACCAAATTAGATTGCGCAGCTGCACGGTAGACTTATCCCGGTCGTAGCGCCACAGTAATGCCTAATGAGCCATCAAATCACAAAACCCCCACCTTTCCAGCAGTAGCAGTAAGCTGGACGGATGAAGCAGCAATATTTCACTGGGCCTGAATCCCCTTCTCCCTCGTCTGCTTGTTCAGAGAAAACCTCCTCTCAGCGATTGCTTAGTGTTTTCTCATGGAGAACCAGGTACGAATTCTTCATCCATCCCCGATAAATCCTAGTCCCTTGGTCGCCTATAATCCTAGTATGGCAGCCCCCGCCGTTGATGCATTTTTCTTCCTACTGAATCTAGTGTGTTTCATTTGCAGTGCCCAATGTGCGAGGACCCTACATGTTTCTGCGCCCTCGGCGAGACGCCACAATTGTTGCTTCTCATCCTAATACAGGATTTTAAAACACGCACAGTATGTTCCTACAATCCTCTTTTCTATTCGGGAGGGTTGGGGTTTTTGAACATGGTGTCGACTAATTTGGAAATTTGGATTGCTATATTTGGATAAAAGGTACTAGTACCATGGTCAACACTGACCTGAAAGAGGAAGTTATTTCTAGATTTGGATAGCGAATAAATAGTGTTCTAATATTATTTTTCCCGCAGTGCATCCCTTGCTCTGCCAGAACACATGTACTCGAGATATTCGGCCTTGCCATAACGGAACACACTAGTTTAATGGTAACATTGAAGACACACCATTGATATAAGTTCCCAGTTGGGTTCATGAACCAAGAAGATTGCTGCTTTTTTTATGGCCGAACTTGGATAAAATTTCTCAAGTGTTACGGACTGAAAGTTGGCACACGAATGTTGATGGAAATAGCAGAACCTGGTCTCATCTTCACTGTGACCTTCCATCCCGATGTCGTTCCCGTAGTTAATCCATGTTAGTTTTGTATCTGGTTCTTGCATGTTGCCTCGATTACTTCTTAATCCACTTATTCTGTCTAACTAATCACAATTTGACTTTACAAGTAGCAACAATTTGTGATTCCCTTCTCTTACTAAGATGCTAGTTCTAACTAATATTTCCTATAGCTGGTGGCACGTGTAGGTAATTACAAAGTTCAGGACACTACTCGTTTGTTATTTGATAAGAACTCGACTGTTACTGATGGCACTAAAGTTGACTGGGATGACATCCACCAGTTCCTACACTTTATTGATTGTCTTGAGGTCCTTGTGGGGCGTTTCAATGGTGGAAGGCCACATGGGATAGGTGTGCCACTGGTGCACACGTTGAACTGGTCCAACTGTGTCAAGAAACTTATGGTACAAGCGATTTTCTGTTATATATATTGTTCATAAACTCTTGCTTATACACAGTTTTACAGTTGTGATCTTCCTGAAACAAAAACTGCCCATTTTTATTGTTCCTATACAGATGCCTGACCATGGTCGGGTCAGACTTGCGCTTGGTCACAACATGATGTATATGTCAACCTACTCCATTTCCCTTGGAGGTGAAAAGATACTTATTCATGGGTGGTCTCAAATAATGAAGGCCCGTCCATCTTGGAGAATAGGACAGAAGGTTATGCTCATGCTTTTCCATGGCTTTGAAGCGAATATCCTGTTTATTAACCACATTGCGAGATGAAGCCGCTTTTAGAAGGTTGTGGATGCGCGGGGTGGTGCCTGTGCCTTGTCCTGGGGCTTGGTGGCCTCACCATTGGTTAACTGTAGGCAAAGTAGCACTGTTCGAGGCGTGCTTTGTATGGTTGAACCTGTATAAGTACTCATACTACTTTCAATTATGGTTGTTAAGTGCCCCTGCTGGTTTCAGTTAAGGTTGTTAACTACTCCTGCTGCTTTTACAGTCTGTCGTGTTTCTTTAGTCTCATCTTCCTCCAGCCGCCAAAACCAAACCAGCGCCGGTGGGCCCGCTTGCTCCCGCCTCCCACGGCTAGCTGGGCCTCAGCGCACGCATCGCCGCCCCACCGTCTCCTAAATCATTAACGCCGACGTCAGCCCCACCCACAGCCGAACCAGTCAACCCTTGTACTCCCCTTCGCCCGCGACTTCACCGCCACATCTTCCCCGGCTTTAGTTTGTTCCCGTCCGAGGCCTCACCGTGGTGCCGCCCTCTCTCGTTGTCAACATGGTCAACCAACAAGAGGAATCGAGAGAGGACTGTACTTGGAGAGGATGACAGTAGGGACCCACCATGTCCCTGGCCGTACGCAAGCAAGCTCCTCATTTTTTTTGTTATATACTCCATTGTCAGCGTATAGAAAAAGAAAATGCTTCCTCCTATTGGTTTGCTGACACCTGGGACCCACGACATTGTCAGCGTATAGTCAATAGACAAGAGAACAGCACAAGAGCGGCTGACACCTGGGACGTAGCTGCTCAAGCAGTATTTTTTTGTTATTGTTGAGATGGAGCAGGGTTTCAACTGGGTTGTGGCCTGTCTAGCCCAGGCTTCTATTTTACGTTCACCACATGAGCAGCCCAGCTATTTTTTCTTTGTGAAAATGGCTAGCCTAGTTTATTTTTTCTGAAGAATACCCAATCCAGGCTTACCCAACCCAGGCCTACTTATTTTTCTCCGCCCTGCTGGGCTGCAACTCTTTCAAGACGGCTGCAAAGCTTAAAAGTAATATAAAATGGGCTGTAAATATAAAAACACACGACAAATTGGCAATTACTTTCAAATTTATGAAAATTTTCACATTTCCAGATTCCAATTTCATTGGGGTTTAACCTAATTTAAATATATCTACAACATGCTTTAAATCTGGCTCGACATTTCGATATTAAAAATAGTTTGGACCCCACCGAAAATATGCAAAATTTCATTTAAATTTTTAACCCTAGCCCTGGCCAACAAAAAGAAAATGAACTGCAATAAATTGCATAAGAAGTTGCAAATGAGCTGTAAATTATTAAGAAAAATAGGAAATGGGCTGACTTGTGGGCATATTAAGTTGTCGCGTATGCAAGATTTTTTTACTTATTATATACGTCAACAAACGATTCTAGCAGAAGTGACCATTGGATATCAATCCACGGCTGTCGTGCTTCTTCAATCTCTGATCTTCTTGCTCCAGCCGCCAAATCCAGCGCCGGCGGGATCGCCTGCTCCCGCCTCCCGTGGCCGGTTGTGCTGCCGCGCAGGCCTCACCGTCCCCTACTACTCCCACCGTTAGCAAGGCCATCCCTTTGCTCACCCACATCCCTCCACTGCCGTGGCTTGGCCACCTCCAGGTCATTCCCTTCCTGGGTCTCGCCGTCGTCCATCGCGTCGGTGTTCTCGGCACGGCGTGGTCAACATTGTCAACAAATGACAACATCGGAAGAGGGATGTACATGGTGAGGATGACAGTTGGGACCCACATGGTCCATGGCCGCACGCAAGCAAGTACCTCCTTATTACGCCAAAAAAGAAGAATCCTCCCCATGACAGCTGGGACCCACCAGCTATATCTTCGCATGGAAGGAAGTGCCTCCTTATTAAGCAAAAAATAACGATTGCTCCCCATGATAGCTGGGGCCCACCAGATTTGGAGGTTGACTTGTGTCCTTACTAAGTTGACGAGTACGCAGGGCTTTGTCAACTTAGTCAACAAACGATTCTATCACCAGTGACCGTTGGATTATTAACATCCAATGGTCGTCCTCCTTCTTCAACCTCGTATTTTCTTGCACCAGCCATCCAAACCACCACGTGCTCCTGCCTCCCGTGGCCGGCTGTGCTGCCGCGCAGGCCTCACTGCCCCCTCCTACTCCCACCACTGGCTAGGCCATCCCTCTACTCACCCACACCCCCTGTTATTCTACGGCGACGGTGGCCTAACACCGCAGTTGAACCAGTCAACCCTCATACTACCCTCTGCGTGTTCCCAGGCTCCGCGTCGTTCCCTGCATCACCATCGTCCACCGCTTGGGTGTTATCCGCGCGGCGTGGTCAACGAACGACAGCCATCGGAAGAGGACTGTACGCGATGAGGCTGCCAGCTGGACCCACCAGCTACATCTTCGCACGCAAGGAAGTGCCTCCTTATTACGCGCAAAAAAATGAATCCTCCCCCTGACAGCTCGAACCCACCATCAATAACTTCGCACGCAAGGAAGTGCCTCCTTATCCTCCCTGACAGCAGGGACCCACCCGGTCGAAGCGTACATAGCGTTGTCATTCTGGTCACGAACGTGTACGTAAATAGTGGTCCATCGGTCTTTCTGCCATGATGAACCATGGCCCAGTAAGGAGCGATAGCTGTTCAAGCAGTCCCGTCTAAATCGTGTACACATACGACAACCACGCTGCAAAAAAGACGGCCACGTACGTACATACGGGTGTGCTCTCGAACGCGCACAGTGACGGTGTCCTGTTCATCGGGCAGCCAACCGGCTGGGTCAGAATGGAGAAACAGCATCATGTTCATCGGGAGGCAATAGTCTGGGTCGGAATGCATCCAGTTCAACGCGAGCCAACTGGCTTAGACAGAACAGCCGAAACGGGGTCTGGCCTACCACAATACAGAGGAAACGGCCTTCTGTTCGACCGGCTACGATCAAAACAGGATCTTGTTCATCGGGAGGGCTTTGGCGTACCGCAAAACGGAGGAAACAGACTTGTGTTCGAGCTCCTACGGTCAAAACGGGGTCCTGTTCATCGGGAGGGGTGTGGCGTACTGCAAAACGGGACTCCACGGGCTACTGTTCATCCACCGTCTACTGCCTCGCTCCAGCCTCCACGGGCTACTGTTCATCCATCGTCGACTTCCTCCAGCCTCCACCTACTACTGTTCATCCATCGTGTCCACCTCCTGCCTCAACCAGCTACTGTTCATCCGCAGGCTACTGTTCATCCAGCCTCCACCGGCTACTATTCAACCAGCCCTCCACGGGGTCCTGTTCATCCACCCCCAACCGGCTCAGGTGTGGCGGCCTCCTCGATCGGGGTCCTGTTCATCCAGCGGCAACGACCTACTACCACGGGGGTCCTGTTCATCGAACCACCACTGGGAACTGTTCATCCAACCCCCAACAACGGTCACTGTTCATCAAGAGGTAGGTTCGATCGGCTTCAGTTAGCAACAGTAGCGAAGGAATCACTCGGGTTCAGTTAACAGCCAAGGGATCGATCGCTCGGGTTCAGTAACGTAGCTAGTGCAATCGCTCGGGTTCAGTAAGCGAACACCTCACTCGGGTTCAGTTAGAGCCCAACGCCTCGCACACACACACGTACGTGTATGAGAGAAATGCACAAACGTCTGTGCATCGCTCAGCCCCGATCACCCACCGTAACTGGGAACTCCCGAAATTTTCCTCGCCCTCGCTTCTACAATGATTTTTTCCATCATGGACGGCCCAAAGAATGTCATGCAGGTGCGTCCCCGGCCCGCCCAGGACGAAAAGCCCATTTTCTGTCATGATTTTTTGTCATAGCAGTAGGAGCCCACCACATCTATGATGGTACATGGTTTTGTCACAATTATCGTCATAGAAGTGTCATAAGCATGACAGAAAAACTTTTCGTTCAGGCCAAAATGTCACGGATGTGTCTTTTTTGTTGTGTATATAACCATATAGATAGGCAACGAGGACCAAATTAAAACATGAAGATAAATCATGAAGATAGATCCAATGTTGAAGACAAATAAATTATGAAGATAATTGAAAGTGCTAGTTATCGACTATGGGGGGGGGGAATAGGCGATTTTTATGAAAGCCTTCAAAAGATGCAAGATCTTCAAAGACAGACAGGCAAACAACACCCATATGATATGCAGCGGAAGATAAGCTACGCTAGACATGCATTAGACAAGTAAACAGTATAATGAAAGCACGAAGACTAATAGCAACTAGGTAGAACAGATCGGAATGGGAAGATAGTATGAAGCCAAATACAAGAATGTCTTCACACTATGAAGTCAAACAGATCAGGCAAGAAGCAATGACTTCACGATGATAAACTGAAATGTAAAGGTGGTAGGGGATAGAACCAGTTGCTTGGTGAAGACAAGGATTTGGTAGACCAGTTCCAGTTGCTGTGACAACTGTACGTCTGGTTAGGGAGGCTGAGATTGAACTCAGAAGACCACGTCTTCACCTTATTCCCCTTGAGCTAAGGACACTTAGTCCTCGCCCAATCACTGAGGTAAGTCTTCAAGGTAGACTTCCAAACCTTCATAGACTCCGGTCACCGGCGATCCACAATGACTCTTGGATCCTCAGAACGTGACGCCTAACTGGCTGGAGGATACACAGTCCTCAAGTGTAATAAGTCTTCAGATCACACAGACAGAAAGACTTCAGTGATGCCTAACACTCTTTGGCTATGGGTGTTTTGGGCTTTGTCCTCGCAAGGATTTCTCTCTCAAAGGCTTCAGAGGTGGGTTGCTCTCAAACAACAAGAGCCATGCACTAACTCTGAGCAGCCACCAATTTATGGTGTAGGGGGTCGGTTATTAATAGCCAGGAGGCAACCCGACATGATATGTCCGAAATGTAGGGGAACCGACATGTGTCCAACGGTCGGATTTCAAACACACGCGGCAGCTTGACTTGGGCTACAAGCAAAGCTGACTCATCCAACTCTGGATAAGATTTTCTCTCATTGTCTTCACTCGAAGACATAGGATTTGGGTTGAGCATCATGTTGGTCTTCTGACTTTGTTCACCTTGTCCCCACTTAATAGTTTGGTCGTTCCTATGACTCAAGAAGGAAGAAAATGAAACTACAAAAGAAACTATGTCTTCGCACTCCATAGTCTTCAAGTGAATGTCTTCACACGTCATTATCTTCGACGTGAATGTCTTCACGAACCACCATTGTCTTTTCAATATCTTCATACATTTTTAGGGGTCATCTCTGGTAGGAAAACCGAATCAATGAGGGACTTCTACCTGTGTTATGCTGTAATTCTCACAAACACATTAGTCCCTCAACTATGTTTGTCGTCAATACTCCAAAACCAACTAGGGGTGGCACTAGATGCACTTACAATCTCCCCTTTTTTGGTGATTGATGACAAACTGGTTGAAGTTTTCAACGGGGATAAAAATATGTGTAAGTTAAAGAACACGGTATATGGCTTCATGAAGTTGAAAGGGCTCCCCCTGAAGATGTGCATATTAGTAATTTGCCTTTGAATGCAAATGCACATGGCAGGTTCTGCTTTGTGGAGATCTCCTTCAATTCATGAAGACAATTCATCATGCATACAAAAATGTAGTGAATATGATGACATGCACATTGAAAAATGGACGTCTGCGGAATGACTTCATGCAGAATTTATCATCACAACAAGAGGTAGCAGCAAAAATGGCAAACGACCATCAAAGTTTAAGTGTTACAACTCAAAACCAACAGTTCAAGAACAAGAGTTGTAAAAACTTAGCAGAAATAAGCTCCCGGCCCATATAAAGTATAGAGCCGCTTGAAGACTATCAACTCATATCCTTCTCCCCCTTTTGTCAGGAATGACCAAAAAGGAGTGAAGACAGAGAGTGCCTAAGTGTTCCCATGAGGTGCTGGTGAAGATGTTGGGGAAGCAGGGTCGACGGTGGAGTTGGGCGGTGCAGAGGGGCCTGATGCAGAGTCGTGATGCAGTGAAGCCATGGCTGGTGAAGTGGCATCGTCCTCTTCATCAATGACTCGAGCAACAATAGTTGGAGCCAAAGATGAGTATTCAAAATCTTCAATGGAAGGTGTGGGACACCAACTTGCTCACTATGGAGGCCTGGAGTCAAACTTGAAACGTTCAGTGAAGCCATCTGCTTGAAGGTCATCTTCAGAACATAGCATAGTGAGGCTCTTCTGGGCACGCCGACAGGCTTCGTGAGCAACAAAAGAATTCTTAGTGGAGAGGTTGCGTATGCGATTGACATCCATAAGAAGACTTTGCATCTGACGCTTCATCCAGTCATGATGCCTATCCTACTTCTGATGAAGAGAAACAAGAAGCTCTCAGTCATTCAGCACACGAGCACACTTCTGAGGCCTTTGAGCTACTGTGGTGGCTGTTGCATCAGTGTTGGCATGATGCGGCAGCCTGAGCTGACCGGCAAGAGGACCAGCAGCAGTAGGTGGATTGGGCACATGGAAGCCTTCAAGTGGTTGTGTGAACCTTGGAAGGCAGCATTGTCTTCACGAACAAGTTCCTTGGCAGGCTCGGGATATATGGCTTCATGGGACATATCCACTTCAGGCAGAAAGACAACATGGTTGCACGCTGAAGCTTGATAATTGATGGAGTGAAGCTTGATCAGCTGCATGACCCATGGAGCATAGAACTTGAGGCCAAATAAATCAATGCCTGAAGCTGCCAACTAACGGATGAAGAAATCTTGAGTATTGAACCTAATGCCATTGATGATGTTGAAGACCAATGTCTTCATAGTGCCTTCAAGCTTATTATTTGGAGAGTGCCCTTTGATTAGCCAGAGAGTATGCCTCAGACTATGATATATGGTGCGGGGCAAATACTCGAGGTCATTGACAAAGAATTCCTTAGGGTACTCAGCATCGACAGGCAAAGGCTTCATCATGCTTAACATTTGGCTCATGTTGGGCTCTGGCTTCTGGAAGATGCACTGAAGTTCTTATTCATATTGCTGACAACCTGGTTCATAGAGATCACCAGGAGTGGGTAGGGAAGTGAGCTCGATGATATCCTGAGCTTTGGCTTCATGGTGTACATCACATGTCATCCACTCAAGGACCCATGTCTTCGGATCCCTCTTGTAGCCTGAGATATGGAGAGTAGTGTAAAATTGAAGCAGGAGCTCTTCATTCTAGTGCTCCTTGTCGACGACAAAAGGGAGCAAGCCAACTTCACGAAAGCAATGAAGAGCTTCTTCAAGGCAAGGGATTCCAGCAATGGCATCACAACACAGGCGCTTGGGTGGAAAGATCATGTCCTGGTTCTACAAGATGCATGAGTAATAGCTTCTTTGCTGATGACTCCAGAACCTGTCTGAAGATATATTGGGCTTCTTGTAGGGATTCTTGGCCTTGTCGAAGAATGTGTTGTGCTCTCTGAAGCTTAAAACACTGAATGAGCCTTGAGTAGTTGCTGCACTACGAAGCCTTGGTAGTCTGGGCTTTGGCTTCTGCGTCTGAGGCCTTTGCTCCACATGGTAATCATATTGGGGACCAGGAGAAACAGGAGGTGTCATAATGGGCCACTTGATGGTGACAAGCTCGCCACGATAGAAGGCCCGTTCCATAGTGTGAGGTACAGGTCGAGCAGCAGCCACATCTGAGGTGGATGGTGGAATGTCTTCTGTGGCATCATGGGCGTCAGATAGAAGAGTGGCTTCGGGATGCGTATTATCTTTAGCCATGACCATGTCATTGGCTTCAGTAGCAGTGGCATCAGCAGCCTCATTTGTAGTGGCTTCAGAGGCTTCAAGAATTGGTGGGTCAGGCACAATCATATCTTGATTCACACTTGGTTCAGTGGTAGGGGGAATAATAGCTTGATCTTCTTCTTCTCTTTCCTCGGCTCATGCAGCCGGAATATCTTCAGCCTCTTTGGCTTCAGACTCTTGGGCAGTTTCTGTAGGGATGGCTTCAGGGAACACTTGATGTGCTACTGAGCTTGTGGCTTGCACATCCTCTTCAGGAATGCTCGACATGGATACTAGTGGCCTTGGGCCTCGGCGAAGCCTTCAAAAGGAGGGCGATGCCTGTGGTGAGGGAGTGGTCTTCTCCATGTCTTCGGGGGGTGTCTTGGGGAGTCTCAATCACTGGAGTGGTGACTTGAGCTGGTGGAGTGCGCGGAATGACTTCATGGAGGGAGTGTTGGGGTGTTGCTCTTCCCAGAACTTATCTTGAGTGATTGGTGTCGTAGGACCACCAATACTGATCTGTTCACTGCTCATGGGAGCAGGCGATGATACTGGTTTTGGCATGATCTGGGGAACCTGAGGAAGGACTTCATCATCAACTACATTGTCTCCATGACCAATGTCTTCAGCTGCGGTGGTGTCAACAGCTGGAATCTCTTCAGACCCATGAGCCTCTGTCATAGCAGGCTCATGTACAACTAGACAACGCTCGCGGTTGGAGGAGGCTAGTAGGGCAACAGATATAGGTTCAATGAGCAGCGGCTCTTCAGGAGTAGAGGAAGCAGTTGGTGCTTGAGTCCGTCTTGAAGACTTAGAAGGCTTTGTTTTCAGCTTCTTCTATGATGAAGCAGCATCAAAAGCTTCTTGATGCTTTCGCTTCTTGTCCTCAGCCTCAGCCTGCTTTGTCTTCTTCTTATCAAAAGCAGCTGATGGGACCTTTGGCTTCGAGCCAGTCATACTGGTAGGGAAGACAATGCTTGGTCTTTCCTTCCTTGGAGCTCCAGTTTCAGCTTGCACTGGCTTCTTCTTCTTAGCAGCTAGCTTGGAGTCAATGCCTGGATGCCCAAGCGCTTTCCTCTTCAAGGCTTCATTATGAGCCTGAACACATTTCTCAGCATAATGCTTGAGGCACTCTCAAGAGCCTTTGGGTTCATCATGACGCTTGACAAATTCAGCCTTAAGATTAGTCATCATCTGCTTGAAATTTTTCACTTCAGTGACACTGAGCTTGGCTATGTGCTTCTTGAAGAGAGCCTTTTCATGGTCAATATTGTTTTTCTGCTCAATGACCTTTTGAGTGATCGCAAGCTCTTTGGCAATATAGCCCTGAAACGTCATGCTAATACCAATGGGAAGCTGCAGATCATCGATGGTAAGAGAGGTGTCTTCAAACCATTCATCAATGAAGTTGTTCAGAATGTCAGCATCAAACAGAGCAGATCATTGAAAATTCCGGCCTCCTATTTGCTCTTGATCAGCAGCTCAAGGTCATCATCAGCAAGATCTTCATCGCTAGATAGATCGATTATATCTTCATCATTTCGAAGAATGCTTGCTGGAGTAAGGCCTGGCCCTGAGATCTTCTTAGTCTTCAGAGATGTACGAGACAAGTCTTTAGACTGCACACTGAATTCAGGAGGTGCAGATTCTAGTGGCTTCGCACATGAAGCTTTTGGAGCAGCAGAAGACCTTGAAGCCTTTGACTTCTTTACAGGCTTTGGGGGCTAAGAATCTTCAGACTGTCGCTCATCTTGAGCGGCATCAACACTGGCTCTTTGCTCAGCGATATGTGTGAGAAGCCCATCAAGCCTATTGAAAGGACCAATGAGATTTTGTTCAGCTTCACGGCTGCCATCGGGTCTTGGTCTAGCTGGACCTGGGTTGAAGTCAATCCTGAAGTCCTTCTTGTTCTGAATGGCAGAGTTCTTAGCAAACTTATAATTTTCTTTAAAGAGCGCATCCTCACGACACCATCTGAGGCTAGATGGGTCGGCTTCCTCAGGCTTAGGGCTCTGACCATGCAAGGAAAGAAGCCTTTCTAAATGGCTTCCGCCTTGGTCTTGGGTTGAAGCTTCTTGTATATTATATCAGCCCATGGTGGCCTCACAGTGTTCTTGTCTGCATACTCAGGAGTCACAAAATGATACAGAAACCATTCCTCTGCCCAATGTCTGCGAATCCATTGCACTCTGGACTTGCGTTGTGTGTAGGTTTCATCTGGATCTGACTTGTACAGTTCATAGAGATCAAGGGGCAGATCCAATGCAGTGTTATCACGACGCTGTCGGCCACCTTTCTTTGCAGATTTTCCACCTGCCATTGGCTTTAGACTGATAGGCTTCACAACTGTGTTAGGCTTCAGTCTGCTTGTCAGACAAGAACTGGCTTCAGGTGATTCAATATGATGATGTAAAAACTCTGCAAATGACTGCAGACTATGAGAACCAAGGGACTCTCCCACAGATATGTACCTGTGAAAGCATTAGAGATGCGAGGGAAGGGGAAGAGGTCATATGCATTCTCAGAGGATTTTGAAGATAATTCAGTTTGAAGACATTGACCTCATAGCGCAAAGACATTCACTTATAGATGTGAGTTGGTTCCAGATTTGTACGAATCCATGAATAAGTACAAGTGAGGAATCTGACTAGTAGTGAAGTATAAGTGAAAGTACTTGCGAGTCATGAGATGCATAGAAGTAAAGATCCAGATTTGGAAGTGAAGAAACAACTTTCCGAAGATATAGAAAGTTTTAACGGATCAAATGTATGGTAAAAATAGACTTTTAATTACCGCTCAAGAACAGATAAGACTGCTAGACGAGTCGTAGATGGAGGCCGAGCAGTCCAATCTTCTGCGCCCTAACTTGGCAGAGTCCGCCCCCTACGGTGTCGGCGGAGGGAAGAAGATCCGTGACTGGCGTGACGACGACGACAGAGAAGTCGCCACAGCGAAGCGCTTTATCTTTGGCGATGACGGGAGCTCGCGATAGCGCTAGGGTTTGAGCGAGACAGCGAGGGGAGTATATTTTAATAACCGCGGGGGGTGTGTATTTATAAGGAAGGGGGACGACATAGTGTAATTACTCAGGTACCCCTGGCGGTTCACATCTGAGCAACACGTGGCATGCATGCAACAACTTAAATGTTGTGCCATGACCCCACACGCGCCTGGTTTGTCGGGTGGTCGTTCCGGCTTCTCCGGGTTCAGGCAAATGAGATAAAGATACTAAAAACATTTTAAATGTTTGTCTCTATATCTTCGACTGACAAGGACGTAGTGAAGACATTCAACACGTGTCAATAGAATGCATATGAAGAGACAGAGAGAGTTGGAGAGATAAGCACAGATGGGGTTAGGGTCCGCTCACATTCACTTAGTGTAGAAAATGGCATTTTGAAGACATAGCTATAAGTGAATGCTATAGAGGACAGAACATATATACTTATATGATAAGTAACGAAGACAAAAACAACATTGTGAAGATAAATCATGAAGACAAACAATGTTGAAGACAAACCAACTTTGAAGATAATGCAATATGATGCCAAACAAAAGTCTTCAAGAAAGGTTGGTGGTGGCGTTACCCACCGTACAGGAAGTATTGGACCCAGACACGGCGCACAATTATGGTTGCACTCTGAAGTCAATTTCCACATTAATGTATTCACACTTAGAGTGTACGTCTTCATGAATTGAAGACATATGTTACTTTTTGTGTTGTGCACCTAAGTCATCAATATGCATAAGCGTTAGGATGTGTGTCCATTCACAGAACATTTGAGGATTCTAAGATATTTAGCACACACCGCAGCTTGCAAAACATTTTCTCATCTAAGGGCTTTGTGAAGATATCTGCCAATTGCTCTTCAGTGTTGACATGAATGATATCAATGTCTTCCTTCAACACATGGTCTCTGAGAAATTGATGATGGGTCTGATTGTGCTTTGTCTTCGAGTGCTGAACTAGATTATGAGCAATCTTGATGGCGCTTTCATTGTCACAGTAGAGAGGCACCTTCTTATTATTGATGCCATGGTCCTTGAGGGTTTGCTTCATCCAGAGAAGCTGAGTGCAACAAGATCCAGCAGCAATGTATTTAGATTCAGCAGTGGAGAGCGATACACAGTTCTGCTTCTTTGAAGACCAACAGATAAGAGATCGTCCAAGAAAATGACAAGTGCCTAATGTGGACTTATGATCAACCTTGTCACCAGCATAATCATCATCTGAGAATCCAACTAGATCAAACTCTAAGCCCTTTGGATACCACAATCCTAGCGTTGGGGTGTGAGCCAAATATCAAAGTATTCGCTTCATAGCGAGGTGATGCGACTTCTTTGGTGCCACTTGGAACCGGGCACACATGCAAATGCTAAGCATTATATCTGACCTATATGCACATAAGTACAATAAAGAACCAATCATGGAGCGGTATACCTTTTGATCGAGCTCTTTACCATTGTCGTCGGGGCCCAATTGACCTTTGGTTGGCATTGGCGTCGTGTACCCTTTGCAGTCTTGCATTCCAAACTTCTTTAGGCAATCTTTGAGGTACTTTTCTTGAGATATGAAGATGTCGTTTCTCTATTGACAGATTTGAAGACCAAGGAAGAATTTTAGCTCCCCCATCATGGACATCTGATATTGCTCTTGCATCATATGCCCAAAATCATCGCTATATCTTTTGTCAGTGCAGCCGCAGATAATGTCATCCACATAGATTTGGCATACAAACAGTTCTCTATCATATGTCTTCCTGAAGAGAGTGGGATCTAGAGAACCAGGTCTGAAGCCTTTGCTCTTCAGGAAGTCTTTGAGTGTGTCATACCAAGCACGTGGCGCTTGTTTGAGGCCATACGGTGCCTTGTTGAGCTTGTAGATCATATCAGGACGCTTTGGATCTTCAAAACCAGGTGGTTGAGCTACATATACTTCTTCTTCAATTTTTCCATTAAGAAAGGCACTCTTCACATCCATTTGGTACAGGAGGATGTTGTTGTGATTAGCGTAGGCTAGTAGTATGCGGATGGCTTCAAGCCTAGCCACAGGAGCAAAGGTTTCATCAAAGTCAATTCCCTCTACGTGTGTAACCTTGAGCAACGAGACGAGCTTTGTTTCTGACAACTTGTCCGTGTTCATCTTGCTTGTTGCGATAGATCCATTTGGTGCTAATGATGTAGTGCTTGCGAGGATCGGGATGCTTGACTAGCTCCCAGACATTGTTGAGCTCAAATTGTTGAAGCTCTTCCTGCTTAGCTTGAATCCATTCTTGTTCCATAAAGGCTTCATCAACTTTCTTGGGTTCGGATATGGAGACGAAAGCAAAATGCCCACTGTAGTTTGCTAGTTGCGTAGCTCTTGATCGAGTAAGTGGACCAGGTGCATTGATACTGTCAAGAATCTTCTCAATCTGAACATCATTGGCCACACGAAGATGAACAGGGCGAAGACTTTGGTTTTGCTAATCATTGTCTTCATCTTCAGCATTGTCTTCAGGTTAAGCATTGTCTTCATGTTGAGTAGGAGCTAGAATGACAATTTCGTCTTTAGCCTGTTCCTCGGTGGGTATGATTTCTCCAGTTCCCATTAGCTTGATAGATTCACTAGGAGAAGCTTCATCTAGCACATTTGGCAGGTGCTCTCTTTGCGAGCCATTAGTCTCATCGAACTGCACATCTACAGTTTCAACCACTTTATAGTTAAAGAGGTTGAAGACCCTGTAGGTGTGCGAATCCTTTCCGTAGGCAAGCATAAAACCTTCATGTGCTTTCGGTGCAAATTTGGAAGTGTGATATGGATCCTTGATCCAGCACCTGGCACCAAACACTTTGAAATAGCTAATGTTTGGCTTCTTACCAGTGAGTAGTTCATAGGATGTCTTCTTGAAGAACTTGTGAAGATAAACTCGGTTGATGATATGGCATGCAGTGTAAATGGCGTCAGGCCAGAACTTTCTTGGAGTCTTATACTCATCAAGCATCATACGAGCCATCTCAATAAGAGTCTTGTTCTTGCGTTCCACGACCCCATTCTGCTGAGGTGTGTATGGAGCAGAAAGCTCATGAGTGATGCCTAGTGTATCAAGATAAGTGTCGAGGCAAGTGTTCTTAAATTCCGTGCCATTGTCACTTCTGATGTGCTTGATCTTGATGCCATAGTTAGTCATGGCTCGATTGGCGAATCGTTTGAAGACATCCTGCACTTCATTCTTATAGAGAATTATCTGTACCCAAGTGTATCGAGAGTAATCATCAACAATGATGAAGCCATAAAGATGTGCAGTGGTAGTAAGGGTAGAGTAGTGAGTAGGGCCAAATAAGTCCATGTGTAACAGCTTGAAGGGACGTGAAGTCGTCATGATTGTCTTCGAGGGATGCTTTGCCCTAGTCATCTTCCCGGCTTCACAAACACCACATAGATGATCCTTCTTGAACTTGACGCCCTCGGTGCCAATGATATGCTTCTTCTTCACGAGAGTGTGCAAGTTCCTCATGCCCGATGTCCCAGCCTTCGTTGCCAAAGCCAACACTCTGAAGCTTTTGCTAGAAGACATACGACAAGTTGTGGTCCTGCGGAGAAATCTACCATATACAGATCACCTCTTCGATAACCTTCAAAGACTAGAGATTTGTCAGAATCCATATGCACAAGGCATCAAAACTTCCAAATATCACGATCATATTAAGATCACAAATCATTGAGACAGACATTAAGTTGTATCCAAGGGATTCAACAAGCATCACTTTATCCATGTGTTGATCCTTTGAGATAGCAATTCTACCTAGGCCCAATACCTTACTTTTACCAGTGTCAGCAAATGTGATATGGCTTTTAGTAGATGGAAGAAGAGTTGAATCCATTAGAAGACTTCGATCACTAGTCATGTGGTTAGTGCATCCGTCCATAATCCATTCAGTAGCTTTCGGAGTTATACCCTATAGTGCAGTTAGTAGGATAGGCTTCACCAAGACTATTTTGAAGCATAAACATTTGGCGTCTGAGGTCATCGCCCACGGTGTTTTCTCAAGAACCGTTTGCAATATAAACCCGATTGGCAGGCTAATTAGCCTATTATTAATAATCCATTTATTAATCTAATTGACATTTTATATTAAGCACACAATATATTTCATTTTCGTATTAAGGAAGCAGGATTTCCTAATTGAAATACATCAGAGTACAACATCATATAGCTTCAGCACTCAGCTACCCCATTACACAACTACACCAGCACCAAGTTTCAGATGTAACATCTATAACCTTTCGAAATTAGCATCATACATGGTACATAGATAGATGAATCTCATTTGGAAAACTGCTGAAGCAGAAGGCGAATATTGAGCCTTCATTGATGTTGAAGGTCTTTGCAACTTTAGGCCAGTGCCTGTGGATGATTGACCATCCATCCTTCATCCTCTTTAGGAAGACTTCAATATTGAACTATGGGTGTTGTATGAATACCTTCCTCGCCTCCTGACCATACAGGTCGTTTGAGAGGTAATCATCAGTGAACTGCTTTGGAAAGGCCTGAAAACAAGGATATGCATAAATATCTTCTCTAGATTTGAAATGGTGCAAAGGAATTAAAAAGACAAGGTATAACAGTTAGTACCATCCTATAGTGAACTGATGTCTTCTTCATTGTGCAGACAAAGATCTTGTTGTTTTTTGTTGCTAATTTCTTTATCCTAACAATCTTTCCGAGTTTCTTGACTTGACTGATATTCATGGACAACTCATTTCCCCATATGCAAAAAGGGTCAAACAGTGGGTCAAAACCTCTAACAGCAGGACCTACATGTGCAATACCAAATTGTTAAAAACCTAATATTTAAAAACAAGAAGTGGAAAGGTATGTTATTAACTGCAACATGCCTAATATTTAAAAACAAGCAAACATAGTCATTCAAACTTGTATTGTGCAGGTCTAAGTACACTAGTTATTGGCCCTATTTGGATCCATGGGGTAGAGTTGGTTTGAGCTAGTTTGGGCTCAAATAACCCTAAAGTACCCAAACATGACGGCTAGTTTGAGCTAGTTGTGTCTAACCCACCTATAACAACTATCCCACCCAAGAGGTGCTAATTGGGGCTAGTTCTCCTAGTGCATTTATTGTCAATCTAATACTGCCATCCAAACACCTCTTTGGCTAGAGTTAGTTTAGGGTTAGTCATTGTTGAGTATCATTGTTATTTAGGAAACGTAGGATAGCGTAGGATTTATTCTACCTTGACTTGTACTCCAAGATGGCCATGTACTCCTATATATATGCCCATGAGGCTCAAGCAATAGAATCAACTATTCCACCAATCCCTCTCTCTGTTTTAACTGTCATGAGCTAGAAACTAACTCTAACCTCTAGCTAAGTTAGAGTATCCAAACAGTGCCATTGTTAAATCAAATGGAAAGGTGTGCTAAATACTCCCTCCGGTCCTTTTTACTCTGCATATAAGAATTGTCTGAAGTCAAACTTCATAAAGTTTGACCTTATTTATATGAACAAATATCAACATCTACCATGCTAAAATTATACAATATGAAAATTTAAGTCATGACACATCTACTGATATTGATTTCATATTGTGAATGTTGGTATTTTTTCTATAAAGTTGGTCAAACTTTACAAGGCTTGACTTTAGACAAATCTTATATGCGAACTGAAAAGATTCGGAGGGAGTACAACATGCTTAATAGCAACCAAATATAGTCATTCATAGAGCTATTATTAAAATTAGTATTGTTGAAATTGAACTGCACAGTTCATACTAGCACATATAGAACATCACACAGTGAATAGCTGAAATAAACAAGGCATACTACGAACAACCAAAGATGGCAATTGAAACTGGACATATGCTAACTACAAACAACCGAACAACCAAAAACCATAGAAATAAACAAGGCGTAATGCAAACAACCAAATATAGCAATAAATATAGGACATGTTCTAACTACAAAAGGGGCTTGAGAAAAAAATCATGGCTTTCCTCACTTGTCACATATTGGCTCCTCCTCGTGGTCGCCGTCGATGAGGTCTGACTTGCCAGCTGAGGATCCCAAGCCAGCGCCACAGAACATGTCCTTCAGAAATGACAAAAGGGGCTCCATGGTGATGAAGGATGGCAAATTATTCATAATGAGCTGCAGGAGATTAGCGGCAAGGCCATCAATGAGATCGACGATTGTCGAACCCGAAGGGTTGGGGGTGGGCAACTTAACCTGTGACATAGCCCACGTCAAGCCATCGTTGTCGACGACCTCGAAGTCGTAGACGGCGTCCGCGACATGCCAGAATACTCTAGCCCGCTGATTGAAAGGCTCCGTCCAGGTCCAGTCATCGTCGTCAGCTTCCTCGGCGGCCACCTCGCCTACGTCGGGCGAAGAGGCTGCGGTAAAGCTCTTTTGGGCCATTCACTCCTTGAGCTCCCAGGGAAGCGTAGCCGGGCTTAGGCTGCGATGCTCTGGAGTGGGGGAGGGGGTGGGGATGGGGGTCTGTGGGAAAGGGGGCATTCGCAGGCGTCATCTAAGAAACTCAGGGCGGCGAGGGTATGTATATCAATGGGTAAACTGCATGGGCACACCGGCAGAGGTTGACGATGGAGGCGGCGCGGCGGCGGCGACGACCTAGCTAGGTTTCGAGCGAGGGAGGGGTGGTGTGTATGTGTGTGAGCGGGGGATTTGGGGTGAGCGAAGGATTTGGGGTGTGTGTGTGGAGGGGGTCCAAGGCGGTGTTTGAGAAAATGCCGCGGGTACTGAAAATTTTACTAGGCGGGAGTAAAATGGCGGGGCTACCAAAATTTGGATCAAGGGATTGAAGCAGAGCGGGGTGGGAGTAACGAACATCACACACGGTTAAAACATAATAAGCATGTGCTATAAAACAAAAAACCACTCCAGCCAAGCAGATATTTTTGAGATTGCGAGGGATGCAGGCGGGAGTAAAATGCCGGGGCTACTAAAAATTTGGATCTACTGATTGCAGCAGAGCGGGAATAACAGACATCGCACAAGGTCCACACATACTAAACGTGTGCTATCAAACAGAAAAACCATCTAAGCGGGTAGATATTTTCGAGATTGCGAGAGAGTAGATATTTTTGAGAGGGGGAGGGAAGCTTCGTGGAGCCCAATCTACTGTGATCATGTGGGTGACAGGGGCAGGGGCGTGGCACACGGGTAGTCTTAGGGAACCATGTCTGTTTCTTACCCGATCGCAGACGATTGCTTCATCTGACTCGTCTGCTGTTTATAAATTTGGTGAAAAAAATGCGGGAAAGGGTCAGAACATGAACACACTTGCATGTGGACCAAATATATGTATGAAAAGGGTGGTTTGATGTTAAAATACCCAATGCACAACTTTGATGTGGCACCTGTCGCACAAAGCGCACGTTATTATTGCTAGCACCCCCCCCCCCCACACACACACATCGTGTTGGTGGGAGGGGAATCCTAGCTATGAACGCATGCCCCCAAATAGCTAGATCTGACATCTCACCCTACTGTAACAAAAAACCAAAAGGAGTACATCATGGTCAACCCCCCCCCCTTTGCTTCCGAACAAATGTGGACCGTGTGCGGGCCCACAGATGTGTTCTTCTAGCATTAGATGGGTGAGACCACATATGAACCACACCTGCGGCTGGCCAGATATGTGTGTGTGTGTGAAAACGATGTGGTGTGATATTTAAATAACCAAATCACAAATTTGATATGGCACATGTGCATCACAAATTAACCGGACATCCCCGACCCCACGGAGGTTCATCTAGTGCGAAGTAGTACTGTGCCCCCCCCCCACACACACACACACACTTTGAGTCAGTGTGAGGGGGCATCTTACCAAGGCGTATTGTAACACTGACCAAGAAGAATCACCACCTTGGCCGTATAACCTCTCTTGTTGTTGGGTCAAAGTCATACATGGACGTCCACATGCGGCCCCACAAATAGGCTAGCTTGTCGCTGATAACCATGCGAGGGAGTGCCTGAAGACAACCACTGCGTGCATGTGGCCCAAACATATATGTATGAAGTGTCATGTGGTGTTTGAATATACCCAATGCACGACTTTGATGTGGCACCATGCTTTTGTAACCGGAAAGTCCCCACACGGAGCCAGGGTTCACGACGCGTATACTATATATATATAGGGATTCATGTGTATGCAAGCCCTCAAACTGAGGTCTCGAATCTCACCATGATCGACGTACGACTATATAGTAACGCGAACCAAGAGAAGAAGAATCCACCCTGGTAACCTTTCTCGCGTTGTTGGTCGAAGTGATGGACGTCCAAGCTGGCCCACGAATATATAGGCCGTCGATGATAACCAAGCGAGGGAGAGTGTCCAAAGACAACCACTGCATGCATGTGCCCCAAACATATGTATGGACATGCGTGATGCATGCATATATGTTTGAATACCAAAAGCACAACATTTTGATGTGGCGCATGCATGCGTCGAAAAACGCACAGTCCCCGCACAGATCTAGTTCATGACGCGTCGTGTGCTCGCCCCCCCCCACTTCGACCCGGTGGGAGGGATTCGTGCGTACACATGCGCTCAAAGTATAATATGTTATCTCTCACATCATGACATGCATGTATCGTACCGTATAAGACGAACCAAAATTTAATGCCCTCCTAATTATAAGTCAAATTAACCTCTATCGCTGTCGGTCAAAGTGATTGACCAAGCGGGTACACACAGATGGATGGAGCATCTCGCCGATCCCCCCGTGAGTGAGTGCTAGACGACAACCGCCATTGCTTGCTTGTGGGCCAAACACATGTATGGAGATGTGTGGTTTGTGATGTTTGAATACCTAATATATATGCAAAACTTTGATGTGGCACCTGCCTTGGAAACCTTGAAGTCCCCCACATGAACCGAGGTTCATGACACGCAGTATATATATGCTGGGCCCCCTCCCCTCTTCGACGCGTAATATATACTCCTACGTACCATAACTCAACCCGAAAATAATCCTCCTTGTTCGTCAAATTACCTTTCTCGTTGTGTCATATATTAGATGGACGACGACCTCGCGGGCCCATGGAGGGAAGCGTCGCAGGAGAATGAGTGACAACCATCGTCTGCACATGGCCCAATGTGTTGGTGAAGTTTTTAATACCCAATATGCACAACTTCTTTGTGGCACCTACCTCGGAAACCGAAAAGTCCCAACACGGTGCGAGATCGTTCATGATGTGTGTGTAGTATGTGCTGCCCCAGCCCCCTCCTCCCCTCTTCGACGCATACTATATACTCCTACCGCAACACAACCCAAAAAGAAACCTCCTTGTTGGGTCAAAGTGATGGAGGACAACCTCGCGGGCCCATGGATGGAAGCATCGCACGCGAGTGACTGTCCTATATGACGCGTAGTATATGTTGCCCTCGACCACCCTCTTCAACGTGTACTATATATATACTCCTATCGTACGTAACAAAAAATCAAAAAATGACCATCCTTGTTGGTCAAATTAACCACTCTCACCGCATGTCATAGTGTCAGACGGCGACCTCGCGGACCCACAGAGAGTGTCACACGCGAGTGAGTGTCCTAGGACCACCACGTGCATGTGGCCCAATGATGCATGTCAAACTTTTTTTGCAGCGAACTTGCGACCAAAGGAGTTTAGTGTTAAAAATTGAAAAAAATAGATAACATTTGTCCATTTTTATACATTGATTGATTTCCCAGGGATTTAATGTGCAAAAATCAAATTTGATCTACATGAGACCCGTGATAGTGCATGAAAATGGATTGCAAAATCATGTGTATGTGTCCCTGGGTGCATGTTTAGTCCCCATGCAAGAAATTTCTAACATCGAGAATCTTGATTTTTTTAATCCACTAAATCCAAAACTAAGTTGAAATTCATGAAACTTATCATGGTGTCATATGGACACCAATAGACTGTGATATTGTATTTTTTTCAAATTTCAGACAAATTTTAATATAATCTTATTACACACAGGAAATTGGCAATAATTATCAACCAATATCGCAAACGGACTCTTTATTCGAATCATGAGCATTAGACCAACAATGTACGTGCCGTGCCGGTTAAGCAATAAAGCAGCAGAATTAATCATCAAAAAGGAAAAAATCAATATAATACGTGCCACCACGCGTCCCGTGTGTCGCGAGCATGCATGAGTTGACGAGACGCATGCTAGCAATCCACCGCGCAGGCAGACCGGGAGGCCGAGGCATGCATGTGTTTGCTATGCACTCTCCATGGGGCGTGCTAGTAGCTGTGTGAAATGACGGTAGGCATGCCAGCAGTCAGCTGCATAGGCTCACCGGGAGGCGGGCCAGCCCTTTGACCACCGCACACCTCGCTCCCACTGCTCCATATTAATGGCGCGCCGGATCCGCTGGTCATAATAGGCGACCGCACCCCCCGTCTACAGTTGTCACCGCCGCATGGTGTGTATTAGGATTTTGCCAAAGCGCACCATCTGAGGGAGTGGCGATGCTGGGGCTGGTGAAGCACCTGCGCAACGCATGAAGCTGGGCGCAGAGGTTGTTGTCGCCGCCGACGAGGTCTCGCGCGGGTAGCAGTGCGACCTTGACTTCGTCGTCATCATCTTGCCTCCCCAGCCAAAGCCGGAGGTCCACAGCTACTCCGGCAACAACTCCGACTCCGATGGAAAACCGGTTAGTCCCCCCTCCCCCGCCCTTTTGTTGGCAATGAAATCCTTGGTTATGTTCACCCAGTCCATGAAATTAGAGTAAGATTAATTAGATCCGTGTAGTGTATTGATTGTTTGAATGGTATCTATGGTTAGTGATTAATTGTTTGTTCTGTACAAATGATTTTTTTGCTAATAATCCGACTACGGTTAGCGTGCATGCTAATAATTCGTAGCCAGATCTTGAGAATTGATTTTGAATGTCCTACATATATGTTTGTGACTTCTTTTCTTCCAGATCTTGAGAATTGATTTTGAATGTCCTACATGTATGTTTCTGCCTTTTTTCCAGATTGCTATGTACACGGATGAGGCTCCGGCCAGTGGCGCCGCCGGCTGTAGATCCTGTACCCAGCAGCGCGGGCAGAAGAGGCCACGCCCCTCTGGATCTGAGGAACCCATAGAATATCGGGCGGACTGCATCAGCGATCTCCCAGACGCCATCCTTGGGGAGATCATCTTCCTTCTCCCCACCAAAGATGGCTGCCGCACACAGGTCCATGCATCTCGGTGGCGCACTCTATGGCGCGACGTGCCTCTTAATCTCGACTGTCGCCGGCTATCTGTCATTCATGATTTTGAACTCCACGGAGCCATCATCTCCTCCCACCAGGGCTCTGTTCAACACCTATGCATCCCGGCATGCTGCCTAGTGCACATACCCTGCATGGTGGACGCTTGGCTGACATCTCGTTAATTCGAAAAACTCCAGCATCTTGAGTTCTGCCATTACTATGGAAATAGCTTTCCACCAAGCGTTGTAGTTGTGCCCTCACCACCAATGTCCATCTCATGGTTTTCCTCCTCTCTCCACACTGCCACCCTGGCCCGGTGTCACCTACCAGACAATCTGGTACAAATGCTTCGACTCCCAGTGCTAAAAAACTCACGCTTGTGGTGGTCGATCTGTCAGAGGCCTCACTGCACAGCATCATCCACTCCTGCTGCCCTACCCTGGAGCGCTTGCTGCTTGTTTTTGGAAAAGAAATTCATACCCGTTGTCTCCAAATAAAGTCGCCTCACCTTGTAAGCATTGGAATTTTCTTTGAAGGAGAGGAGCTCATCATCAAAGATGCCCCTTCACTCCAAAGGCTGCTCCTTGATTATCCTTATGCACCTTCGCAAATAACTGTGGTCTCTACGCCTAAACTGGAGACCTTGGGTGTAATTCCTGATCTGTTTGAAGGTTACAATATGGTGGTTGGCTCAACACTTATTTAGGTACTATATATTATCATCAACACTTTTGTAATCATAAGCTGCATTTTTCATTTGTGTGCGTAGGTTTTATATCATCAACACTTTTGTACTCATAAGTTGCATTTTTCATTTGTTCGCATAAGTTTATATAATCTTGGAGTACACTTTTGGTACTAATATTATGTTCTATGCTCAATGAAGAGTTTGTCCATCGGTACCCTATTAATGGTGCTGGATTCTGTCAAGACCTCACATACCAGTATGTGGTGTTTTGATCTGAACATGATTATCGGCTTGCTGCGATGCTTTCCATGTCTGGAGAATTTGTATATAGGGGTGATGATATCAAGCACATTGATATACTTTACTAGAACTAACCGTTCAGCTGTACTATTTTTTTTAGACATTAACTATTTTCAATCTTCATGTCTATTTAGGCTAAAGGACATGGACAAAAAGGTATAACCAATTGGTGGCATAAGAAGCACCGGGATTTTCTCAGTTCACATGACATTCGTTTGAGGACAATAACGCTGGAAGGATATGCATCCAACCATGCAAACACTAGCTTTGTCACATTCTTCATGTTGAATGCGATAGTACTATTGTCCATGAGGATTAAGTTTTTTAACAAAAACTTTCTCATGGATGGACACGTTGAACGGCATAAAAAGAAGTTTCAGGTGGACAAAAGGGCTTCTGAATGTGCTCGGCTTCTATTTACAACAACTTGTCTTCATGTAACATTAGATTTTCTGGCCCAGGATCTTGATTTTATAGATCAGACCGATCCATTTGATTGTGACTGCCAAAAACTTTGGTTGAGTTAGTTGTTATTGTCCTGTCCAATCTGGATTTTGTGTAAACCTGATGAACAATTAATCATCATGCTTTTGTACCTTCTGTAAGCTGGAGTTAGATATTGCTGCCCTTTTCAACCCGGCTTTGACCCATATTTTCTTTCATACAAACCAGAGCTTCTATGAAGAAGCCTCATGGTTCTAAGAGGGAACTTGTCACATGATCTGTGTGCGAAATGACATACGCTGTATCTTCCCGCCTTGATTTATTTTTACAGGCAACATGCAACTGTGCTAAACATTTGAAATTATTCAGGGTTCATTTTGCCTTTGTATACATTGATTTTCCTAAGCATTTCTAACAAATAGCCACCATGTTATTATCGCAATCGGTCATATTAGTCCAACAGTGGGTGTTCAACTAACCATTTATTACCACGGGCAGCTGTTTGATTAGACGGGACGACTGTGAGCAGTCCGCCGTGCACGCTCACCATACTGGGAAGCGAGCCGCGAGCGCTGCAATTTATTGCTGGTTTTGGACTTTTGTTTCGGCCACCTAGGGAAGGTACATAGAACAGTCCTCCGTTCTCATCTATAAGCACCGCCGCCGAGGATTGCCGCCTGCTACGAGATGGAGGACGAGCCAGCCAACAAGCGGGGGCGGGTCAAGCCAGAACCGCAAGAGCCTCCGATGAACGTGGACTTCATTAGCAGCCTCCCCAACGAGATGTTCGTAACCATCATATCCCACCTCCCCATCAAATCTTTCGTGCGGACCACTGTCCTCTCATGGCGGTGGCGCCCCCTCTGGAAACTTCACCCCCCTGGACCTCATCGTTGACCACGAGTTCTACAACGGGGAGTAGCAACGCCTGGACGCATTGTCCCACGTCCTCGCCACGCACCCTGGGCCGGTTAGATGCCTTGCTATCAGCAGGTTCAGTCCCCGCTGCAAGGCCAAACCTAGGTTTCCTACTGGTTCCTATCCCCAGCCCTAGATCGGCTAGAGGAGCTCAGCTTTATAGCTTGGCGTCCATGCTCACTGCCACCATCCGTGCTCCGCCTCGCGCCCACGCTGCGCCACACTACATTCAGGCAATGCATTTTCCCCTGGATTGATGCCGCACGTGCTCTTCATCTCCCTAAACTTAAGCACCTCGAGCTCATTACCGTCTGCATCTTGAAGGAGGATTTGGAGTGCCTGCTCGTCGGCTGTACAATGCTTGAGCACCTTTGTCTTCATGTGATGGATGGGTTCAGTAGCCTCCACATCACCTCGATGAATTTGCGTGGGATTTATGGTCATTGAGAATGTGCCTTTCCTCGATAGATTGTATGTACTTAATAAATTAGGTCCAGCAAGAATCAGGGTCATTCACGCACTGAAATTGACAGTGTTGGGCTATTCGTGTGCTGAATTCAACGAACTTGTTACTGGATCATTATCCGTTCAGGTACAACAGTCTTCTTCTTCTCCTTCTTATATATTATTGGACAGCACATTTTATCTAATTTTTGTTGATCTATATGTTCGCATGTAATCCAGAAAATGATTCCCACAAGCTTGACCCGACCTCTACGCACAGTGAAGATCTTGGCACTACAATCTGTCGGCCCCGATCTGGATGAAGTTGTTAGATTCCTTAGATGCTTTCCTTGCACGGAGAAGCTATACATCAAGGTGATGCTCCTTTCCCGTTAATTGTTAACCACAACGGAGCTCAATTTTTTGTTACTTTTACCCATGATTACAATGACAAATTTAAAATGATTTCTAAAGGAAATTTGGAGGATTTCAATACATATATTTTTTGATATGCTAGTGTTATACGCGTTTTATTCCTTCGCCCAACATGCTTTCGTGATAAAAGTTTATCATGAAAGATTGAAGGTGGCATTTCACTCTTTTCGTGTATTTTAGAAATCCTGCAAATCAAAGAGGCCCGAAGTGTTCAAATCTGCAGCTAGGCACTAATATATTGTCTTCATTTGCAGATACTAGAGGCCTGAAAGTAGAAAATGTTGGGGAATATAACAATCCCATTGAATGCCTTGATCTTCATCTCACAGAAATTACTTTTAACGAGTACCGAGGGACCATAGTAGAAATTAAATTCGCCAGGTTCTTTGTTGAGAAAGCAAGGTTTTCTGAAGGTAATGAGGTTTACCCTATATTTACTGCGCAGAAGTGAATGGATTGCTAAAGAATGCAGGCATCTACAGCTGAATGGAAAAGGCTCTGTAGAAGCTAAATTTCAGTTTGTAACTTCATATGACAGATTATTCGGAAGTCACTATATAGAGCCGCTATATGACTTCTCGGTGGCTGATCCTTTCACAGAAATAATGCATGAAAAAGATTCTGAAGAAGATGAATTTTATGTGTCTGAATAGTTTGAACCTTGTAATCTTTGAATTTGGGCCTTGTAATGCTGGAATTTGAACCTTGCAATATTTATGGTATTTGTTATATAACATAATCGGATGTTTAATTTGGTTTTGCAATCATGTCCTCTTATAAGTATATATATGTTGTTCTTCTGTACACAGAGCATAGATGTTGTGCAAACAAAGCATATCACATCGCACACGGACCACACGAGGGAACCCGTCGGTGATGAATTCATCAATCGCAGACGGTTGTATACTAGCAAGCGTTTGCCCACAACACACACGGCTTATTCCATCACAAATAGCTCGGATGGATCAACTATATGCCACGTATCACACACGCAACTCTAATATGATTCGTGCTTGATGTCTCCGCCATCGCTCGCACAATTCGTCTTATTTGCCACATATCACTGTGCCGGCCTCTGCTCGCATCCCTCGGCGTGCTCTGCTCGCCGTTAGGCGCCGCGGCGCGCTCTACTCGCGTACCTCCACGCGCTCGGCTTGTGGATAGCTTTTCCTTGCATGTTCAACTGCTATATGCATATATATGGTTGCTCGCCGTTGAGGCGACCGCAGAGCGCTCTGCTCGCGTCCCTGCGCGTGCGCTCTGCCAGCGGTTGGGGCCTGTGCACGATCACGTTGGGGGCCCCATATGCATGCGGTTGTGCCGCGCATGTCGCCACGATGCAGTTACGTGCGGCACGATGGAGTTACGTGCTGCAAATTAGAACTGCCATCCGGGCGTGCGGTTATTCCAGGCCGTCTGGCTTCCCCATTAATTCCCGCAGCCATTATAACCTTAGTCTCTTCAACATTTCAATCTCGCCCCACAACACAACAAGCACACCCACTACGACACATATAGGGAGGATATCTAGCGGCGCTCCAATGGAGTTCGGCGAGCATAAAGTGGGGACCCAAGCGAGGGAGACGGATCTCTTGGTGGTGTACACCATCGACCCGGCCATGGTGGAGGACTACATCAACACCGTGGAGCAGTTGCTTGCTCGAGACAAGTACAAGGTGGTCGGCATCGACTTCCAGTACACCGGCGGTCATCCCGGCAAAGATCAGAAGGTTGTCGTCGCCCAGTTGTGCGTGCGCCATCATGTCCTCATCTTCCACTACTGCGTGGCCACAGAGCCTTGCGACCGTTTCGCTAGGTTTGTCAATAGCACCGACTACAAGTTTGCTACGGTGGAAACCTCCAACGATGTAAAGGCACTCATGGTTATGGGTTTGGCCTATAAGAACCTTGTCGCAATCCGTGACCACTACAGGGTCTGGGGCAGTACGAAGAAGGACTCCCTAGTTGAACTCGCCTCGGCCATCATCGACCCCTACTACAAAAAGATGAAGCATGATGCCTATAAAACAAGTCCTGTATCCTAGCACGGGGCCTGGATGCGGCAACTGGATGAACCTCGCCTCAGGTTCCCGACCAAGAGCATGTACACAGGCTATGAGATGCACAGGCGGATCGTTGACATGAGGAAGTGCCTCGTTCCCAAAATCGATGAGGCCGGATCGAGCCACAAGCAGAGCAGTAGCTGCAAGCGTCACAAGAAGTAGATGATGATCAGATGATCGTTTATCCTAGTTAATTATGCATGTAATATATAGTTTACTTTGGTGTGTGGAAATTTCATGTGTGTAGTAGCCACCGATGTAATTATGCATGTAATAGTTTACTTTGGTGTGTGCAAATGTCATGTGTGTAGTAGCCACCTATGTAATTCGATGTTTAATTTGGTTATGCAATCATGTCCTTATAAGTGTGTGTGTGTGTGTGTGTGTGTGTGTGTGTGTATATGTTGTTGTTCTGTATGCAATCCCATCGCACAACACTCACGTCTTCTTAGCAGCAATTGTCTGTGTTATTCAAGGTCTTCGCACACATTTCTGATTACAGACCTGTTTGCCACGTATCACACACATCTTGTTAAATTGAACCATTTCTGTTCCCTTGGCTCAACGCAAATAGTTCATCCGAGTGGACTGTTTGCCCTCTATCGCACACACCATGATATGGCTGACCGTTTCTTTTGTTTCGCCTAATCACAAACAGTTCATCCGAGTGAACTGTATGCCGTATGTCGCACACACCTTCATTTGGCTGCCCATTTCTGTTGTTCCGCCTCATCACAAATAGTTTATCCGAGTTAACTGTATGCCGTATATCGCACACACCTTCATCTGGCTGACCGTTTCTATTGTTCTGCCTCATCGCAAACAGTTCATTGAACTGAACCGTATGCCCCGCATCGCACACGCAACTAAAATCTAAACTGTGTTTGATGTATCTGCCATTGCAAACATTTTGCATTTTTTTGACTGTTTTTTTTACATCACCATTTGTGATTAATGCATCGCACACAGTTTTGTTGAAGGATCTCTGATTGTAGTGTCGTGTAAGCAGCATCCTGCAGTAGTGTTTGTTTCAACGGGCCTAATCGAGGACACCTTCAGTTATTCGCCCAACCTAGTTGGCACCCCCTAATCCAGGACACTGTCAGTAGCCCCTGAACGGGCCTTTGATGCCGAGGATGATGCTGTTGGACTTCGGTTCCGGAGTCTTTGGCTCAATAGGTGAGTTCCCGCATATGATCTCTCCCAGTAGTCTTTGAAAGTTTAATAGTTCCATCGGGTGGGCTCGACCCTGCTGCACGTGTTTTCTGACCTTGGCAACTATGCTTTTATGGGGAAGCGAGTCGCTTTATGGCGAAATGTCAAAGTGTCAGCCTCTTCCCCCTTTTTATTTACGAGCCAGGCGTGCGAATCTACCATACACCCCTATGCCTTCTTTCCAAGA
Organism: Thinopyrum elongatum; assembly: GCA_011799875.1. Lineage (NCBI taxonomy): Eukaryota > Viridiplantae > Streptophyta > Magnoliopsida > Poales > Poaceae > Thinopyrum > Thinopyrum elongatum. Next base: position 311,445,425 of record CM022298.1, on the reverse strand, counting down.
AAGTCGCACAAGCACTCTCCTTCTCCCATGTCCACCCTCAGAGTTCCTCATGGCGAGCGACACAGGATCTTCGAGGCAAAATCATGGCCCTGTCAGAGGTGACTGGGTAGTTGACCTATTTCGCGCCTTCAACTGGAGCACCTGGCCAAGCAAGGATATTTGCCAAATTCAGATATGACAACGACCCGCTCAAGATTGACATCCATGAAAGGGCAAGTGCATGCAGAGCCATCCTTCTCCAAAAGAGGGAGAAAGGGTATGCTTTGTTTCCTTCTTACTGCGTGGTCTAGGGTTTCCCATTCACCCCTTCCTCCCAGGTCTGTTAGAGTTCTATGGGCTGCAACTTCAGCACTTCACCCCAAACTCGATTTTACATATCGCGGGGTACGTCGCCTTTTGCGAGATGCACCTCGGGTGCGAGGCGCACTTCGGGCTACGAAGGAAGTATTTCTGTGTAATGCCCTGCTCTCTTGCCAAGCAGTTGTATGAGGGCGGGCTGCCGAAGTTTACCGAATCGAGGGGACCGAGTACACACAAGCACACCTTGGGAGGACACTAACGTTTGGCCAACCGAGTGGTTTTATGTAGATAACGTTCCCACTCCTTGACCTAGTTTGGCATTGTCGGCGTCCTGGGATCGGGGGTGCCCAGACTTGCCTGCCTGCGGCCCGTGGCGTGGCTCCATCGACGGCCTGGTACGGCCCAGCTTTAGCAGCGACAACTCAAGACCCTCGCGAGGGGCCAAGCCTCGCGAGGCGGATGACACCAAGACCTCCACGAGGGGCGGCCTCCCCAGGCTGGCTCCCGAGGAGCGGAGATATCAATGTAAGGTGCACCTCGTGAGGTTCACCTGATGTGAGCCATGACGACCAGGACCAGGTGGGCGCCAGCGGGCGCAGTGTACCAGTTTCCTCTTTGGTGCAAAGGAGGCAAGCACAGGCGCGAAGTCCTGAGGAATCAAGCAAAGGTTTCCATATTGGTGCAACAAGACCAGGACCGCCAGGACGACAGGACGGAGGTCATCGAGGAGCCCACTGCAGCGTCACCACCAGAGGCTTTTGCAGGTGAAGACTACTTTTGTCAGGATAACTTGTACTAGTTTTCTCCCTTCGAATTTGGCCGTTGTGGGATCCCTTCCCGCCTACATTTGGGAAGAGGACCAAGGCCACTATAAATAGGACTTAGCCACCACCATAGGAGGGGGCCGGAGCTGGATCAAATCCATTCCACCCTCACCACCTCACCAGCTCATCGAGCTCAAGAACACCTCACCTCCTGAGGTCGTTCCACCTCTGTACTAGTTCATCCTCAGCCCCCCGAGGCAATCCACCACAAAGCTGGAGTAGGGTATTACGCCGCAAGGTGGCCCGAACCAGGATAAACTGCTGTGTCTCTTGTTCCTTGGGTTCGTCGAGCTAGGCCATGGAATCATTGAGTAGGCAGACTGGGAGAGAGAGTTATTCGCACGCACCCCAGAGTTCGAACCTCTCAAGGGTCTGCGGAACCCTGAATCCAACATTTGGCGCGCCAGGTAGGGGTGCGTCGGAGCCTTTCTCCCGTCGGTTGACCCGCTGCTGCTCCACCGCTTCCATGGCTGACGCCCACCGAGCCCGTGCTGAGCGTCGGGCTGCCCTCGCCGCTCGCGTTGCCCAGACAGCGCCCGCCGGCGGGCCTCCCCTCCGTTCTCCATCGCCTGCTGCTAACGCCGCCACCGGCCCGGCGGGACACGAGCAGCAGGCTTCGTCGCTGCACCCCTCCGTGCGGCGTGATGGGCGCACGGCCACTCCGTCGCTGACCCGATGGGTTCATCGTCTCACGCTCATCGTGGGCCAACGGACGCGCAAGCTGCGTTGCTCATGGCGCGCGAGCTCTTGCGCTACCGCCCCGTCGATGACTTCTACGAGGACTGGCTCGAGCGCATCGCCGAGCTCGTCAGCGCCGCAGGAGGCTCGCCCGTGCCTTCTCTCTCACTGCCTCACCCACCACCTGCCGCGGGCGACGTAGCCCACGGGGCGCCTCCGCCACCTCCCCGTCAATACGCCGCCCTCGCACCAAGGCGCGCGGCCCCACAGCATGACCCGCCGCGCCGGGCGCCCGCGCACGAAGAAGCAAGCTGCCAGGAGGTCCATCGGCCGCAGGAAGATGCTCCTGCACTCCCAGCGCCCCCACACCAAGACCGCGCGCCGCCTGTGGTGGTGGCACGCGGGCGCCAAGATGAAGCTCCACCTCCACGTCGGGCTCCCATAACCACCGTGGGCTGCCGAGCCTTCACTCCCGAGCTACGCAGCGTCGTCTGGCCGGGGAAGTTCAAGCCTGACCTACCTCCATGCTACGACGGCACCCCCGACCCTGCTAAGTTCCTGCAACTCTACGAGCTGAGCATCGAGGCGGCCAACAGCGACGAGAAGGTCATGGCGAACTGGTTCCCCATGGCTCTCAAGGATGGCGCGCGCTCATGGCTCCTGAACCTACCCGCAGGATCGATCTCCTCCTGGGACGAGATGCGCGAGCGTTTCATCGCCAACTTCCAAGGCACCCATGACTGCCCGCCTGCAGCGAGCGACCTGCGACGCATCAAGCAGCAGCCAGGGGAAACCCTGCAGAAGTACATCCAGCGCTTCAATAGCATACGTCTCAAGATCTCCAAGGTGTCGGACGAGGCCATCATCTCAGCATTCTCTGATGGCATCCACGATGTCAAGATGAAGGAGGAGCTCGCCATACATGAGGACCAGTGCACGGCTCTGGAGATGTTCAACATGACGACCAAGTGCGCGAGAGCTGAGCAGGGACGCCTCTCCCTCCTCGAGCTCCCAGCGGCCGACCCAGAAGACAAGAAGGCCAAGGCCAAGTATGTGAAACGCAAGGGGACGGCCGTGCTTGCGGCTGAACCAGAGATGAAGCGCGGCTGTGACCACCCAGGGTCATCCAAGGGCAGCCGTCCATTTTGCGTCTTCCACAACATACACAGTCACAACACCAACGACTGCATGAGCTCAGGGCCATCTGCGACGGGTGCCTCGGTCGATGCCCCGAGCGCAATGATCGAGGCTACGGCCGCGGAGGAGGCCGAGGCGGAGGACGCTGGGACGACCGCGGGTCTCGCCAGGAGTGGCGTGACCAGCCTCGTGAGGACCACTGGCAGGGCCAGCCTCGCGAGGGTGCCTGGAAAGACCAGCCTCGTGAGGACCGTCCTCAGGGCAACACCGGCCTCCCTCCGCTGCCACCGCCACCAAGGAGGAACGACGACCACCACCAGGATGAGGGGGCTGGGGTCTTCCAGGAGCCTCGTGTCGTCGCTTGCATCCTGGGCGGTGCTCAGGCCCCAGCCTCCCAGCGTATCTTAAAGCAGTTCGCCCGTGAGGTGAACGCGGCTCTCCCCAGGCTCGAGGCCACACACCCGCTTAGGTGGTCCAAGTGCATCATCACCTTCAGCTCGGCAGACCAGCTCAAGTGCGCGGCAACCGCCGGCGCTCTCCCGATGCTCTGCTCTCCCGTCATCAGCAACGTCCTCGTCACCAAGACCCTCATCGATGTTGGTGCGGTGCTCAATGTCCTTTCCATCAAAACGTTCGATTGCCTCCAAGTGCCCTATGATCAGCTGCAGCCCACCAAGCCCTTCTCAGGAGTGACCAACGGCTCCACCACCCCAATAGGGCAGATCCGCCTCCCTGTCACTTTCGGCCAGCGCGACAACTACCGCACCGAGCTCATCCACTTCGACATCGCCCACATTCGTCTTCCGTACAATGCCATCCTTGGGTACCCAGCCCTAGCCAAGTTCATGGCGGTGACTCATCATGGCTACAATATCCTCAAGATGCAAGGGAGCCGCGACATCATTACGATCGCCTGCGAGGAAAAGGACGTGGTGTGCTCTCTCGAGCGCGCCTACCAGGCCGCGACGGCTGAGGACCCAGACAACGAAAGCACCATCTACCCTCCTGAGGCTATCCCCAAGAAGAAGAAACAGCTGTTCCGCCAAGGGCCTCAGGAGAACGGCGTCTCCACCAGCACCACCTCAGGACCAGCGCCCTCGGATGGGGCGCCACACTTTCTCGCATAGGAAGGCGCGCTCGGCGCCCCTCTTAGGCTGGGCTCGGGGGCTCCCCACTGGAGGGCCTCTGAACTAGCCAACGTCACGAGGGAGGCGCTCGGGCACCACATGGAGGCGTGCTTCAGTGCGCGTTTCCGCCAAGAGGGCACAAGGCATGAGGTGCCCGGTGCTCAGGAGTTCGTCATCAAGGCAATCGAGGAGCTTCAAGAGGCAAGAGCCATGCGCGGCGACCGCCGCCCGCCACCTGGCTCGGCTCCTTGTCCTGGCGAGGAAGGTGAGCTGCGCATCTGCATTAGCTACCCCGGGCTAAACAGGGCTGTGTCTCAGGAGAGCTTCTGGCCATCGCGTGTTGGTCGGTGTGAGGGCCCCCCTCACAGTTACGTTCGCATGCCGTACGGCCTACCGAACGCGGCTGTCACCTTCTAGCGCCACCTGTGGCGCATCCTGGCGGCTCAGGAGACTAGGCGCCAGGTGGTCCTGGTGGAGATGGCGACGGTTCTCCGCGAGCCCTCTGAGCCTCCCGAGGTTCAGGGCCCAGGCGACTCATGAGGAGCGACTTCTTCAGCACACATATTCAGCTACTCCAACATCTCTTCAGCAACGATACCAGGTGACATTTTCCAGTTTATTCAGTTTGGGGTGCCCCTCGGGCAGCATTATCCCAGATCGCGTGGGCCTGTCCCTGCGACATGTATCCTTTTGCATCTTGATTCACTCCATTGGGGGCACCCTTTGGGCTGCATCATCCCCAAGCCGCGTGGGTCCGTCCCTGTGGCATGTATCGCTTTGCATCTATCAGAACTAGCCTTACTCTTGCCATCGGTCGCTTTATGATTATCACCTGCTTGCTCATTGAGTTCCACGGCCTCCCGCATTGCCGACTTGCCTCCTGCTCACCCCGCAACGGGGGCTACGCATGCTGGCACGGCGCTTGTGCTCGGGTCTGTCCCTGCAACGCTGACAAATCTGAGGGATCGAGCTCTGGCTCGCGGCCCGCCCCACGCACGTCATCTCACCAGATCCTCAGTGCCTTCATCTTCTTGCGGAAAGACCAGCGGCAGGACAGCAAACGCGACTATAAGTTATATCCTCTCCTTGGACTAACCCGCAGGAATCTCCAGAGCTTTACTACAGGCGGTCCCGCCGGCCGTCCCTTTTTTACGCGATTTGCTTGTGCGTTAAAGGGGGGGCTCCTGAGCACCGTGCCTCAGGAGCTCCTACTGACTCTCCAGCCCTCACCCCCTGGCCTTGACCACGGCATCACGACCTGGAATACCAGTGGCGGCTGAGCCTCGCTCGAGGTTTAGGACCCGAGAACGCAGAGCATTCAGATAAGCAAGAAAAGGGGAGGCCGGCGCGAGCCCTACCTGATAGCACCACCGCCAAAGCGCAAATCGGGCGCCGCGCGAAGGAATCACCTCAAGTTCATCAAGTTACCTATGCAAATCAGTGCGAAGCCGCTGCCTGGAATTTTTTAACTTTCGTAACCTCGCTCCGGCAATGCCACTTCTCTTTTCGGCCTTTAGGGAGCTGCTTGCACACCAAAGGGGACCTCTTGAGCATCGCGCCTCAGGAGCTCTTACCGGACCTCGGGCCGCTCACCTCCTAGCCTTGACCACGGCATCGCGACCTGGCATACCAGCGACGGCTGAAGCCTGCCTGGGGACTGGGACCTGCCGGCGTAGAGCGCAAGTCTACCGCGAGAACGAAAAGGGGGACAATGTCGAAGCGAGAACACGCAGCTATAACGTCACACCAGGAATAACAAACATTGAAGCAAAAGCATTACAATTCCCTTACATACCCCCACAGGGTTCGCCTTGGCTCCTCACAGGGAACAAAAGAAGAAAAATCTCAAGAAACCCTGGTGGCAGCCATCGCCTTCAATGCCGTCATCAACAGTGGGCCGCATGAGGCCGACGCCAACCCCATCCAGGTCATCATCGACGTCGAGCGGACGCTGCCGTCGTGCTCCGGGCACGGCGGGAGCTTGGCGGCACGTAGCTGTCGTCGCTCGACTCCGGAGACTCGCTAGGCTCAGGAGAGTTGCTGGACTCCTAGGAGCCGTCGCTGCTACTGGAGGAGCTGTCGGCAGGCCCGGAGGCGGGCTCGGCACCTGCAGCCGTGCCACGAGGGCCGCTTCCTCCGGGGCAGCACTCCAGGTGGTGGCCCTCCTCATCGAAGACCTTGAAGAACAGTGTGGAGGCACCGTCGTACTCGAAGTGGATGGCGAGGGCTCCCTCTGCGCGACAGGCGCGGGCGACCTCGCCCCATCCTCGGGTCATGAAGATCTTGCTTGGGGGGACGACCTCGACCTCCGCCCCCATGGCCGGACTGCAGCACCCGGCGCGCTGCAACCGCAGCTTGAGTGGCCTCCTCGGTGGCATCTCCTCGGCGAAGAACCGCGGGAGCTGGATCCACGAGCGAGGTGGCATCGCCGCCCACACCATGAACTCGCATGAAGAACTTTCGGCTTGTGTTCGCGGGCCAGTCGCCCGTACGACCTCAGCCAGGCCACCACGGCCGTGGCTCGCGCGGCGCGAGGCGTCGCCACCTTCTCCGGAGTCTTGAGCTCGGGCGTACAAAGGGAGCGGGAAGCCCGGCGGAGGCCGCTCGAGCCAGGGTCGCGTCACCTCCAGCCTCTCGCCAACATCACGGGGACGGCTGAGCCTCTTCTTCGGTGGGAGTGGTCCCTACTCCTCGCGAGGGGTTTTCCCTTTCTCCGCGGCTAAGAACCTCCTAATCGGCGCCATGAGTACCACGGCAAGACGGCGAGGCAAGAAGGAAGAAGAAGGAGCGGGTGGCGAGAAGATGAATACGAGCAAAGGGGGCTTCGCCCCTCTCCTCATTTATAGCCAAGGGAAGGCCGATCGCCGGCCACCAAGATCGCGCATAGTAATGATTTTTCTCTGCATGCAACAGGGTCTCGTCAAGTTGAAGCAGTTGCCGAGGGAGCGTGGGGAAGCAGAGGCGCCCACGCCCCATCAATCGCCACGCGGCAACCAAGGCCGCAGGCGGTTAGGGCCCACGGCGCTCCGCACTTGCCCTTTGGCTTCGCCTCGAAGCCAAGTTCGAGCGCGCCTTGGGCCCGGGGGCTACTGTCGGCGTCCTAGGACCGGGAGTGCCTAGACTTGCCTGCCTGCAGCCCGTGGCGTGGCTCCATCGATGGCCTGGTACGGCCCAGCTTCAGCAACGACAACTCAAGACCCTCGCGAGGGGCCAAGCCTCGCGAGGCGGACGATACCAAGACCTACACGAGGGGCGGCCTCCCCAGGCTGGCTCCCGAGGAGCGGAGATATCAATGTAAGCTGCACCTCGTGAGGTTCACCTGACGTGAGCCATGACGACCAGGACCAGGCGGGCACCAGCGGGCGCAGTGTACTAGTTTCCTCTTTGGTGCAAAGGAGGCAAGCGCAGGCGCGGAGTCCCGAGGAATCAAGCAAAGTTTTCCATATCGGTGCAACAAGACCAGGACCACCAGGACGGTAGGACGGAGGTCATCGAGGAGCCCACTGCAGCGTCACAACCAGAGGCTTTTGCAGGCGAAGACTACTTTTGTCAGGATAACTTGTAGTAGTTGTCTCCCTTCGAATTTGGCCGTTGTGGGATCCCTTCCCGCCTACATTTGGGAAGAGGACCAAGGCCACTATAAATAGGACTTAGCCACCACCATAGGAGGGGGCCGGAGCTGGATCAGATCCATTCCACCCTCACCACCTCACCAGCTCATCGAGCTCAAGAACACCTCACCTCCTGAGGTAGTTCCACCTCTGTACTAGTTCATCCTCAACCCCCCGAGGCAATCCACCACAAAGCTGGAGTAGGGTATTACGCCGCAAGGTGGCCCGAACCAGGATAAACTGCTGAGTCTCTTGTTCCTTGGGTTCGTCGAGCTAGGCCGTGGAATCGTTGAGCAGGCAGACTGGGGAGAGAGAGTTCTTCGCACGCACCCAGAGTTCAAACCTCTCAAGGGTCTGCGGAACCCTGAATCCGACAGGCCTAGACTCCCCTCGTTTTCCATGGAGCCCCTGAAGAGGCGTTATAGTTGGGGGCTGCAAGGCCCTACCCAAGAGGAAAGTGTCGAGGTTACCAAGCTGGCAGCCCGGGTGAAGCAACTAACAAGCACCGGCCTCACTATAATACATGTAATGACCACGGCGATAAACCGAAGAGTCCAGCCACTTCGGTAGCGCCCTCATCTGTTGTGCGTGTTCAACGGGACTGAAGACTCTTCGCGAACAATTTGGGAGAGCTTCTTCGACCAGGCAGCCTTTGGCACAACACTGGACAACATCTATCAGGGGGAGGAGCGGGACTTTGCCAGGCGGCAATTTCAGGATGAGCTGTCCTACTACAATCCCGCCGGCATAGTAAGTTTCCCCTATTTTCCTCGCCTATCCGAGTTATTCGATAATCAATTTGTCTGACCAACTATTTACCGGTTCTAGAATAGAGATGGAGGTATTGGGTCGAGGCCATAAGCTGCCCGTCACCCGAGCCAGAGTCGCACTGCCGAGCAGAGGACCCCCTCTTCAACGAGGATGAGCGGAAATTTTTCATGGAGAGCCTTGATGGCTCAAGGGGGTCTATTGCCCCCTACATACCAGGGATGAGGCCAGCTTCATCGGTAACACCCCCTCCCTCTAATCGAAAGCGAGCTACTCGCCCTCTAGCCCCTAGCCACCTGACTCCTTCAAAGGGATAGCGTTCTAGACATCTATTAGGAAAAGCGGATCTACAAGGGAGGTCCTCGCAGGAGGCGCAAGACGCACAGTCCGAGGTCATGGGGGCAGGCGAAAGTGCCCCCTCGACTACTAGTTAACCCCTTGATCGCTACATTTGTGTAGGTGCCATCTCAGGCACTGACCCCTTAGATCATTTACGGGCGGCCCTAATCTTCCTCCAAGACAACGAGCATGAGGGCCGAGGGGATGGCGGCTGTGCACAGGGAAGCGAAAGCATGCCCTGCCTCAAGAATCACTCCCGAGGTTCCCTAGCCCGAGGATTCCGAGAACAGCTCGGCTACTCCCTCCGAGATCTAATGTGTCGCGAACTACCAGTGGCGAAAGACTTCCCTAAGGAATTCACCTTTATCGGATCAGGAGTAAAAGCACTCAGCATGGTGGATGCATACCTTGGGGCAACCCGTGTTGCTTTTGATCAGTCGTTAGACATCTTGTCACAAGGTTTACGGGTAAGGCTTCACCCAAGTTCATATTGCTTCGGGTTTTCCTGCATTTCCTTATTTGTTTGAAGACAAACAAGACTGCCAATTATGGTAGTAGCCCCTAAGGCTTGGTATGGGCAATGCGACCGTAGTAAGGCTTGAATACTAACAGTGCATGTAGTCCTTGACATGAAGCACAGGCGAAGAATGATCAACTAACCAAGGCGCTTGCCCAAACAAAGGGGAAGTTAGACATCGCCTAGGTCGACGTGGAGTAGGTGAGAAAGTTCACCATGGTGGCACACAGTAAGTGCTTTTTTTGTCATGTATCATCAGTGTTATGGAGATTATGAGATGGCCTTACAACATAATCCAATGTAGCATCGAAAGCCCTAGGCCCGCGAGGATTTGACATATACAGAATCGCAGCGCCAGGCCAACCAACATGTGGTCACCCGAAGGGTGGATGGCGTCACTGCACTAAGGGCCAAAAATGACTGACAGGCCCAAGAAATTAAGACCTTAAAAGCTCAACTGGCTACCGCTGAATTGAAGAATCGTCAAACGGATGATATGATTTTTGGTAAGTTCTGAGTTCCAAAAATCGCTCCTGAGTATTATCCGAGGTGATTAGCAGGCTTACCCAATTTTCTTGGCAGCTTCTCTGTCCAGCCTACCCATTGATACCCGAGGTCCGGTGCCCGAAGACATGGCGGCTCATCTATCCGTGGTGCATGAGAGCACACGGAAATCAATGAAGGACATTTTCATGGCCTTATGGCCCTAAGTGGTGCAGGTGCCCGAAGACATGGCCATCCTAGCCGAACAACTGAAAAGAGCTCGGCACCGGATCCATGCTTTGAAGGTGTCTGCCTGCCGGGAAGGGGCGAGGGTGGCATGGGCATGGTTAAGACCCATTATACATGTCTCAATACGATGGATCTAGCCGAGGTAGGACCGAGCTGGACGAGGAAGAAATACCCACTAGACACGTGTACGAGATTGTTATGCCTGTTGTTCGCTCTTCGCAGAAAGACTGCGCTCCAGACACCTTAATAGATGGAGTAGACTAGGTGTAATTAATTATTCATGTATGAATCTATGTATCAAAGTACTTTTACGTCAATATTCTGATCGCGCTTCCGAACTCTATCAACCAACCATCGGCTTCCACCTCCTCGGCCAGTGGCCGAGAAGTGTCCCATACTACTGGCCAAACTAATTGGTCCAGATGCTTCAGGTGACAAGTCAATCTAGCTATTTGGTTCAAACGATAAGAGGGGTGCGGAGAGTTATGTTATACTACTTTTTACGTAAGAAACATCTTCCGAGAAATATAGTTCTTCCAACAGTTCCTTTCCTCAGGTGGTTGTGTTGAGCACATGAGTCCGAAGATGGCTGACCTCGGGGGTAAAGCCCCTGGTCGTGGTTTGAAAGACCCTATCCACTTTATTCCTATGTCATGGCCGATCGATTCGTACATTTAAGATTGCTACCTTTCGGCTTTGTCCTTCTGAGGTACTGCACCGGATAACCCGGGAGTAACAATCACAGGGGTGCTCCCTTTGCCCCTTAGCCGAACGATCGGGAATGAAAGGGGCAAGCACAGGAGCTGGGCAACCCAGCTTGGCCAAATCATATGTCGAATCGATGCATATTTTGGCTTGAAAGACAGTAATGTATAAGAGGCGGAATGAACGCATATTTTGAAAAAGAACATGGTATATTAATTATTGCTCTCGGGGTCAATCAAAAGATGTCCCTGAGGTGTCTAAGCATAAAAATAAAGAAAGAGTAAGGTGGTGTATATACATAGATGGGCGATATTTGAGGTATCACCCGTAAAAATACCGGAGTAGCGCCGCACTCCAGGGGTTGGGTTCTAGAAGCCCTTCTGTTGGATCTCAAATTCGATAGGCACCTCTGATAAGGACCTGGTCAATGATAAATGGCCCATCCCATTTATGGGACAGTTTGTGTTTCTTCTTCTCCAGATGAAGCCTCATGACTAGGTCTCCGACGTTGAAGTCCTTTGCACGGACCTCCCGACTGTGGTAGTGCCGGGCCTGCTGCTGATTAATGGCAGATCGTGCTCAAGCGACATTGTGCTCCGCTTCTAGGGAATCCAAGGCATCCTGCCGATATAGATCAGCCTCCCGCTCTTCATATATGTGTACCTGAGGTGCTCGTGGATGATGTCGCATGGGAGTACTGCCTCGGCGTCGTACACCATAAAAATTAGGGTGTATCCGGTGGATCTGTTAGGTGTGGTGCACAAGCGTCATAGGACGGAATCAAGTTCCTCTACCCATTTGCAGTCGGCTTCGTTAAGGGAGCATACTAGCATGGGCTTTATGGCACTAAGGATTAGTCCGTTGGCCCTCTCCACTTGCCCATTCGACTGCGGGTGGTATACGGACGCGTAATCGAGCTTAATGCCCATTTACGCGCATCATGCTTTGACCTCTTTGGCCATGAGTTTTATCCCGTTGTCTATGATCAGACAGTGCCGGATACCATAACGGTGTACCAACCCTGAGATGAACTCGATGGCTTTGGTCGAGGTGACTGGTTTCGCTTCGATCTTTAGTGAACTTGTCGACCATGAAAAGTAAGTATTTATTTTTTCTTGATCCGCCCTTTAGTGGGGCTGACCATACCTAGCCCCCAGGCCGCAAAAGGCCAAGTGATGGGGATAGTGTAGAGAACTGAAGGGGCATGTGGCTTTGTTTGGCGAATACTTGACAGCCCAGGCAACGATGTACCAACGCTGAGGCGTCGGCGCCCGTGGTTGGCCAATAAAAACCAGCTCGGAAGGCCTTGCTGACCAAGGTCCGAGCAGCAGAGTGATGTTCGCTCATGCCGGAGTGTATCTCTTGAAGTAAGTGTCTTCCTTCCTCCTCGGATATGCATAGCTGGAGGACGCATGTAGTGCTTAACTTATAGAGTACTGCTTCATGAACCTTTTAGGTTTTAGATTGCCTTATTATCCGACGTGCGTCAGTTTGGTCCTCGGGGAGCACTTTATGGAGCATGTATGCGAGAAGTGTCTCAGTCCATGGTGCAATGACTTCCATAATTTCGTGTGCGGAAGACGTTTCCTCAATAGCCTAGCCACCCATGATATCCCGTTCTTCGTCATTCTCAGGCAGGGCAAGTTGCCCGACGTTGCTTCACACCGATGTTCCTTTGTCATCTTGCCGGACTACAGATGGCTTGAAGAGCCATTTGAGGAAGGTATTATCCGAGACTTTATCCCATTTTGCAACCATTTGGATGAGTATATCTACAGCCTGGTTGCTATCTCGGGCTATGTGATGAAATTCTAGCTCCTCGAACCTGGCCGAGATTTTTAAGACGGCATTCTGGTAAGTTGTCAACTTTGGGTCCTTTGCATCGAATTCACCGTTGACTTGTGAGTTGGCGAGGTTGGAATCACTTCGGACCTCCAGGCGTTTTACACCCATGGAGGCTGCTATCCGGAGTCCGTGAAACATGGCTTCGTATTTGACCGCATTGTTGGAGTCCGTGTACATGATTTGTAGCACACACCAAATACTGTCTCCCATGGGTGACGTGAGTACGACGCTAGCCCCTAGGATAGCAAGCATTTTGGAACCGTTGAAGTACATGGTCCAATGCGAATAGGTGTTGTACTCTCGAGGGAGCTCGGCCTCTGTCCACTCGGCCACGAAGTTGACCCGTACCTGAGATTTAATAGCTCGGCGCGGTCGATAGGTCATTTCAAAAGGTAGGAGCTCTATGGCCCATTTGGCTATACGCCCTGTTGCATCCCTATTATTAATTATGTCACTTAATGGGACACCTGATGCCACGGTCACTGAGCACTCTTGAAAGTAGTGATGAAGTTTTCATGACGCCATAAAAACAGCGTAGGCTATATTTTGATATTGAGGGTAGCGTGTCTTGCACGGGGTTAAGAATTCAAAGGCATAGTAAACAGCCTTTTGGACCTAGAACTCATGACCTTCCATATCTCATTCGGCCATGAGTACTACTCTGACCACCTGGTTTGTGGCCGAGATGTATAATATCATTGGCTCACATGTACCTGGCGCTGCTAAGATGGGATTAGTGGCAAGGAGAGCTTTGATGTCTCCAAGGGTCGCCACAGCCTCTTCGGTCCATTTGAAAGTCTTTTTTGCTTTAGTAGCCTATACATAGGTAGGACTTTCTCCCAAAGTCTTGATATGAATCAACTTAATGCTGCCATGCAACCAGCTAGTTTTTGTACATGCTTGAGATCTATTGGTACCTCTGAGGGGTCCAAGGCTCGTATTTTTGCCGGATTGGCCTCGATTCCTCGGCTGGAAACGATAAAGTCGAGGAGTTTGCCTGCTGTGTTAGTTTTCAGTGAAGTGGTCTCTGCAAGGCCATCGACTTCTTCATCCATGTATGTCGCCTCATCATAGAAAGCATCGAAGTTGCTTGACATTCTGAGGAGGCTGCCATTTGACAATCGCTTTAACCTTTTCAGGATTTACTGAGATGCCCTCGGCAGAGAAGATGTGCCCGAGGTAGAGTACCTCCTTGAGACAGAATTCACATTTGGAGAACTTTTCATAAAACCAATGCTCTCTGAGCTTGTCAAGGTCCAAGTGCAGATGTTCTGCATGTTGTTTTTCAGTTTCAGAGATAATCAGGATATCATCGAGGTAGACGAGAACGAACTTGTTTGTATATGGGCTGAATACATAGTTCATCATTCTCGAGAAAGTTGGTGGGCATTTGCAAGACCAAAGGACATCATTGTGTACTCATAAGATTCAAAACTTGCCCTGAAAGCGGTTTTTGGAATGTCTTCTTCACGAATTCGGATTTGATGGTAACCCATTTGAAGATCGAGCTTGGAAAATACCTTGGCACCTTTGAGTTGCTCGAATAATTCATTGATATTGGGAAGTGGATATTTATTCTTGATTGTTGATACGTCTCCAGTGTATCTATAATTTATGAACTATTCATGCCATGTTTACAACAATTCTATATGGTTTTGGTATGATTTGAATGGAACTAACCCGGACTGACGCTGTTTTCTGCAGAATTACCGTGGTGTTGTTTTTTGTCAAAAAATAAAAGTTCTCCAAATGCAGCGAAACTTTTTGACGATTTTTTTGGAGCAAAAGAGGCACTAGAAGCTTAGCGGGAGGACCAAAAGATGAAGGAGTAGGACACTACCCACCAGGGCGCGCCCTGGTGCATAGTGGGCCCCTCGTAGCCCATCTTCACCTGAAACCGACGCTAAAAAATTCTACAAATAGAGAAACCACTAGAAATAACCCTAGAACTTTGACTCTAACGCGACACGCCTCTGTACCTTTGAAATACCATCTGGAGCCCTGGGGAAATCATCACCGGAGGCCATCTTCATCATCCCGGTGGCCACCATGATGAGGAGGGATTAGTTCACCCTCAAGGCTGAGGGTATGTACTAGTAGCTATGTGTTTGATATCTCTCTCTCTCTCTCTCTCTCTCTCTCTCGTGTTCTTGATTTGGCACAACCCGTGGTGATGATGGGGTATTATATTGATTCACTTGATGTATGTTTTGGCACTCAACTCGCGAATTTCCGAGGTGACATTGGTGTAATCTATGCATAGGGGTTGATGCAAGTTTTCTTCCTACTTTCTTGGGTAGAAATCTTGGACACTCTTTGAATTTCTTTGTGCTGGATTGAATATTATGAATTTGAAGGTGTTTGATGCATATCATGTAATCAACTCACGAATACTTGTGGTGACTTTGGAGTATCTAGGTGACATTAGAGTTGGTTGATGTGTATCATATGGTGTTATTTTAGTACGAACTCTTGGGCTGTTTGGGGCACTTATAGGAATAGCTCAATAGATTGATCGGAAAGGATAACTTTGAGGTGGCTTCGTACCATAAAAACAATTTCATCTTATGTTCTCCGCTAGATAAGAACCTTGGAGTGATTCTTTGTCGCACGGTGAGGGATTGTTATATGATCCAACTATGTTAGCACTGCTGAGAGATTGCACTAGTGAAAGTATGAACTATAGGCCTTATTTTCAAGCATTGCAATACCGTTTGTGCTCACTTTTGTTACTTGCTACCTTGCTGTTTTTTATTGTTTCTATTACAAAAACCTATATCTACTTCCATATTACACGTGTATCACCATCTCTTCGCCAAACTAGTGCACCTTTACAATTTGCCATTGTATTTGGTGTGTTGGGGACACAAGAGATTTCTTGTATTTGGTTGCAGGGTTGTTTCAGAGAGACTATCTTCATCCTACGCCTCCCACGGATTAATAAACCTTAGGTCATCCACTTGAGGGCAAATTTCTACTGTCCTACAAAACTCTACGCTTGGAGGCCCAACATGAGTCTACAAGAATAAAGTTGCGTAGTAGACATCAAGCTCTTTTCTGGCATCGTTGCCGGGGAGGTGAGTGCTTGATGGTATATCTTCAGATCTTGAAATTGAATCTCTTAGTTTCTTATTTTATCACTAGTTTGGTTTATAAAATAAAACTAACAAAAAATGGAATTGAGGTTGCCTCATATTATTCGTCTTTATCATGTCTTTCTTGAAAATGATGGATCGGAAAATTGTGCTCAATTGATAGAAGAAGAATTCAATAAAATGTTTGGCATAAAATCAATGAATGATGAGCATGATTGAAATATTGTTAGTATGCTTTCTATGAATATCGATGATGCTAATGATACGCAAAGCCCTAAGCTTGGGGATGATATGTTTGATGAAGATGATATTTTTAGTCCCCCAAGTTTTCATGTGCAAATTTGGTATGATGAATGCATGCCTGCTATTTATGATGATTACAATGATAGAAGTGGGTTTAGAAGAGTGTCAGCTCTAAGTAATAATGATCCCACTATATTGGAGGGTTTTGAATCTTATTATAATGATAAAAGTGGATTTGGTGAGGTCATGACTTTATTTAGTGCTGAATCCACTATTTTGGAAGAGGTTTCAATTGATTATTATGACAACAAAGTTGCTATCTATGATAATTATGGTGATGACATGTATGCTATAAAGAATAATGATAACTATGAAACTTGTCATCATGATTTTAATTTTCAGTTGGATTATGTCAATCATGTATCTCATGATAGTTATTTTGTTGAGTTTGCTCCACTATTATGAATGAGAATAAATTTTCTTAAGTGGAGAATAACAAAATTTCCATGCTTGTGGATCATGAAAACAATGCTTTATATGATAGATATATTGTTGAATTCATTCATGATGCTACTGAAAATTATTATGAGAGAGGAACATATGCTTTTACATATCTCAGTAATATCAAGTTTTCTCTCTATGTGTTGAAAATCTAGAAGTTTTGCTTGTTTTTCCTTCCTATGCTAGTTGATTCTTGTTCTCATAAGTTGTTTGCTCACAAAATCCCTATGCATAGGAAGTGTATTAGGCTTAAATGTGCTAGTCATATGCTTCATGATGCTCCCATTATGTTTCAATTCTTATCTTTTATGTGAGCATCATTGAAATCATCATGCCTAGCTAAAAAGGCATTAAAGAAAAGCGCTTGTTGGGAGACAACCCAATATTTCTACCTACTGTTTTTGTGTGTTAAAATGATTAAGCTACTGTAGTAATCTTGTTTTATAGATTTTGTTTCAATAAAGTACCAAGTAAAGCCTTTGGGATTGTGTGGATGATAGTTGACTTGATTCTGTGCAAAAACAGAAACTTTTGCGCCCAGTAACAGAATTGTTAAAAATCACTTGAGGGACGAAAAAACTGATTTATTTTACAAATGATTGATATACAAATTTCCTATGTTGTCCTATGTTTCCAGAATTGTTGGAGTAACAGAAGTATAGTCGTTATTCAGATCTTCACAGACTATTTAGTTTTGGACAGATTTTGTTTGCAATGCATAGTTTGCTTGTTTTGTGGGTTCTATGGCTTATATTGCTTAATATAAGTTGTGGAAATTATAGAGTGCAGTAGGCATTATGTGGAAAAAATTATGAATCTTGTCTTTGATAGTACCCGAGTGAATGATTTGTTTTACTATGCTAACCCATCTCACGAAGTTCTGTTAAGTTTTGTGTGATTGAAGTTTTCAAGTTTTGGGTGAGATATCGATATGAGGAGAATAAGGAGTGGCAAGAACCTAAGCTTGGGGATGCCCAAGGAACCACAAGGTAATATTCAAGGAAGACCCAAGCAACTAAGCTTGGGGATGCCCTGGAAGCCATCCCCTCTTTCGTCTTCAACATTATCGGTAACCTTACTTGGGACTATATTTTTGTTCGTCACATGATATGTGTTTTGCTTGGAGCATCATTTTATTTTGCTAGGATTTGCTTGATGTTATTTAGAATAATGTTTTATATCTTTTATTTCAATAAAAATGTTAAGTAAAGCCTTTACCATGCTTATTTTGCAAGTCTATATGTTGTTGTTGGAAAACACAAAGTTTGTTGTTATGTTTTGAATATTTGTGAATAGGAAGAACATGATAAAATCTTGAAATTTTTACACATTGAGCTATGATAAATTTACTACAGTGTGGTATTTGTTTAGAATTTTTGGAGTTAGAGAAGTATGAATCTTCTTGCATTCTTTACAGACTGTCCTGTTTAGACAGATTGCTGTTATGTTTGCATTGTTTGCATATGTTTGCCTATTTAATGATTCTATTTGAGGATAGGAGTATTAAATATGCAGAAGCATTTAGTATGCAATGTTAAATTATAATTTTAGCAGTTTGTTACAGTAGGTAATAATAAGGTTTTGCATTGATTTATACTAACTTATCTCACGAGTTCTTGTTGAGTTTTGTGTGAATGATGTTTTTAAGATTAAGTGAAACCGTGATATGAGAGGAATTAATGAGATACAAGAGCTCAAGCTTGGGGATGCCCAAAGCATCCCAAGATAATATTCCAAGAAGTCTCAAGCATATAAGCTTGGGGATGCCCTGGTAGGCATCCCACCTTTCTTTATCAACAATTATCAATTAGAATCGGTTGAGCCTAAGTTTTTGCTTCTTCGCATGAGGCGTGCTATCCTTGATGTGTTCTTTTATTTTCATTTTGCTTACTTTTTTAATAAAATACTTAAGATCTAAAAAAATTAAATGTGAGAGAGTCTTCACATAGCTACTTCATTGTTTGACTACTCATTGATCTTCACTTATATCTTTTGGTGTAGTTTGTAATTTACTCTCATTCTTCACTTATATCCTATGAGTAAATTGTTGAATGAATTGAATATCACAAATACCAATTTATATATGTTTCATATGCTTGTCCCATGGGGAGTAATTACTTCACATATAAGAAGTATAGGTGGTAAAATTTATTGAAAGCTCACAAACACAGCATTGTTCACTTGAACAATTCATGAAAGAATATTGAGGGAAGAGAGATTTCACATATGAATATACTATCTTGGACATCTTCTATGATTGTGAGCCCCCATTAATTATTTACAAACTTGATCAAGTAGTTGATGTTGGACAAGGAAGACAACGTAATGAGTTATGTTTGTTTATATTCACATAGAAGTTATTGTAACACCCCTGTGTAATAATCACTGTGACACTCTGCTAATATTGCCAAGTCATTTTCATTTGCAGAGCTTGATCATATTGGTTAAACAAATCAATTCAAAATTCTCTCTGAAAATCAATTCAAATTCAAGTGCAAAATAAAGTTGCTCCAAATTTGCTGGAAAAATGTTCACTATCTGGCAAATATTCCAAAACAAATGTTGTTAAGGAAGACAACATCACCATCAACTTGAAATGGGCCAGAGCATTTAAAACAGAGCGAAATCAGCACCTAAAATGCCCTATTCATTTTTGATTAAATTCAAATGAACTTAAAAAATGCCCAAACTTTTTGGGGTAGTGCAGAATATTCCAATGTAATTATGTGGCCAAGCTTCACATTTTTACAAAAACACTTGGTGCCTCAAAATATTGCAAAACCCTGCTGTAAAAAGAAAAGCAAAAAAGCTGGAAAAGAAAAAGAAAAAGGCCACTGTGCACTGGGCCAAAGTGCACAGTGCCTAAGGTCCTGCCCACTGGGCCTCTTTCTCTCTCCTCCCTCTCTCTCCATCGCCGTGTCGACGCGCGCCTGGACGCGCCGCCGAGCGCCGCTCGAACGGCAACAGCGCGACGCCCGCCGACGCCCGAGGGGATAAGGACCCCTCGTTCCTTCCCCCTGGCCATTCTCCCCTCTCTCCGCTCGCTCTTCCCCTCTCTCTCGTCAGATCCACCCCCCACCGAGCGCATCCGCCGCCGCAGCTTCGACGCCACCGCGGCCACCGTCGTCCCCACGTCGCCCCCCTGCGTCCGTCTGCTTCGCCGTCTACTGCTGCGTCGATCACAGCCATTTGGCAGAGCCGGGACCCCCTGCTTCAGGCCCCTCGTCCTCGTCTTCAACCTCGGGCTGCCGACGCTCTTCTTCCTCTCCGGCGACTTCTGCTGCTCCTAAACCTCCAAGGGCCTCCATGTGAGCCGCTCGGTGAGCCTCTCCTCCTTTCCCCTCTCCTCCCCGAGCATATCCTTCGCCGTGGCCGTCATTCCACTTGTGCCCGAACGGAGCTCCGCCGCCGTTGGTGCTGCCAACGTTGTGCCCGCTGACGAGCTCATCTGAGCTCGCAGTCGTGCTCAACACTGCCATAGGAGCCGAATGCACTCACGCGCGTACCCTCCCGTGCCCTTTAACGCCTAGTCCGATGAGCGCCCGAACGCGCCTCCGCCTTTGCTTGTCGCCGGCGCCGCTTCCGGCCAAGTCCGCCCACGCCTTCACCACCATTCGATGCAACTTCGCCTGCCCGTTCGAACGCCACCGCCCACGCCACTTGCTGTGGCCCCTAAAGCAGAAACCATCGACGCCCGAACTCCGACGCCGCCTCCGTCGCTCGCCGTCGCTAACTCCGGTCGCTTCCGGCAATGCCACCACCGCGGTTGGATGCGGCGTGTCCCCCTCGTTCGAACGCACCTCACCGCGCTTGTTTTGGCCCACTGTGGCCGAAACCCGACGCGCGACCGAGCCCTCCGTCGCGTTTAGAGGTCGCCGGTGTTGAGCCGGCGGCCACCGCCATGCTGGCTGGCCTGGGGCCACTTCTGGACCACTGACCAGTGGGCCCAGGGGCCCCCGCTGACTCGTTGACTAGGTCAACTGAGCTGACGTGTCAGGACAGTGATGCTGACGTGTGGGCCCCCTGCTTTAGTTAAGTTAATTAAGTAATTAAGTTAATTCTATTATTTAGTTAAGCCAGTGACAGGTCGGGCTCACTAGTTAATTAGTCTGTTAGATTAGTTTAATTCATTGTTAGACCTTACAGGGGCTGACATGTGGGTCCTAGTGGACCCACTGGTCAGGTTTGACCTGGACAGTGCGTCTATTGACCGCTGACATCATCCTCCTATCATGCTGATGTGATAATGAATTTTTGTTAATAAAAACAATTCCAGAAAATGTTATAATCTTTGAAAATCTGTAGAAAATAAACCATAGCTCGGATAGAAAAACTTTCTACATGAAAGTTGATCAGAACGACGAGACGAGTCTAATCATGCCGTTTGTTTCCATGATGGGACCCTCTACGTAGGTGAACCCGTAACTTTCCGCCCGTTTCCGGTAGATGAATAGTGCATACATACCGGTTATTAATTCCAACTTAAATCCTAAAATAACTAAAGTGACTTAGACATATCTTTAGGCAACCCTGCACTGCACGTTAGCATAGCATACTCTGTGTTGCATATGTTTGCTGTGTATTTATTTATTTCCTCCCCCTCTTCTCTTTCGGTAGACCCCGACACTGATGCTGCTCCGGAGACCGACGACACCACTGACGACCTTGCCTTTGCCGCCGAGCAATCAGGCAAGCACCCCCCCTTTGAACATTCCGATATCGCCTAATCTCTTCTCTCTTATGC
Organism: Thinopyrum elongatum; assembly: GCA_011799875.1. Taxonomy (NCBI): domain Eukaryota; kingdom Viridiplantae; phylum Streptophyta; class Magnoliopsida; order Poales; family Poaceae; genus Thinopyrum; species Thinopyrum elongatum. The sequence goes on along the minus strand of CM022298.1, from coordinate 311,424,259 downwards.
TTGCATTAGAATTGCTGCTGCTATTGCTTTACCTATTCTGATGCATAGCCTGATTTTGTAACCTGCTGTTGATAATTACCTGCTTTCCTAAACTGTTTAGCATAGGCTGGTTAGAGACCCATCAGAGACCCCATTTTGACCCAACTGCCCCGCTGGATTATCAGAAGACCCGATCAGCGGGATTGAAGACCAGGCCCCGGCACCGCACATCACCCCCCTAGTTGTACGACACTACCGGGTTACTATCGAGTGCGGAGCGTGATACCTCGTCAGCACTTCTGATGTTAATCTTGTAGGTTAGTTCATCGGTTGTGGTCCTCGAGGGTGATTCCTCTTTCTCCTCTCCCGGTAACGACGTTGTCATGCAACTCCTCAAGAGTGGACCTCGAGGGTGATTCCTCCTTAGTTCACCTTGACGATTACATCAGGTGGAATTCCATCGTGGGTGATTCCTCAGGGTTCCCCCTTGGTGTTCTGGACACACAGATACTATGACTATACCCCATAACCATGATACTAAAGTCAGGTCGGCCCTGAGGGGTACCCGCGTGAGCAAGTGATGCGATTGATGTGTAGTCGGGTGACCAGAGAGAGTACCCACGAGATAATTACAAGGCGTGGCCGGGCATTCTTAGCCCTTGCCGCAAGTCCTCGAGATGGGGTGACGGGGTCACATCGATCGTGAGTCTCTGCTCATTATCCCGCGCTCCTAATTCACTAACGGTTTGGATATTTGATCCGAGTGGGCCTCTAGCCCGATAGCACTAACCATCACATGGGAATAGTTATGGGCAATCTGCGTCATATGCATCAGCCGAAGCTTAATAGACGTCAGCGACTGAGCGGCGCGCGCTGGGTTGGACTACATTAAGCACCCTCCATTGTACTGGAGGCTGCTAGGTCTGCTCATCGGCTGCGTACGCAATGTGTAGGACCGCTCAGGGCGATGGCCCAAGACCCCTGGGGGCATAGGTTTAGTCCGGCGTGCTGACCACTCTGTTAAGCCTAGGTCGAGTTGCGGTGTATCGTTTGGCCAAGGCCGGGCCTGACCCAGTAACGTGTGTCCGGCCGAAGTTAATCGAGCGTGGTGGGTAAGTTGGTGCACCCCTGCAGGGAAGAACTAATCTATGCATAGCCGATCCTTGGTAACGAACGCTCGGAGTTGTATCCCGATCGATACAACTAGAACTGGATACTTGTGATGATAAATGGATACTAGGGCTCTGGGATTGCTTTCTCGCAGGGAGTCGAGAAAGGATCTCTGGCCGAGGTTGTTACTTAATGTTACTACTACTTTATGTTGTACTGATCTACACTCTTCTAATGTTGCAAGACCGCTGAAGATGCTAGTCTTCGATAGGACTAGGCCTTCTCTCTATTCTGGCATTTCTGCAGTCCAGTCCACATATACAGCCTCTCTTTGAAAATATTGCATACTTAGTGTAGATCCTTGCTTGCTGAGTACTTCGGATGAGTACTCACGGTTGCTTTGCTTCCTCTTTTTCCCCTTTCCCCTTTTGATGCAACCAGACGACGGAGCCCCGGAGCCACTCGCCCCCGCAGACGACTACTACTACCACCCCGAGGGTGGCTACTACTACGAGCTGGACGACGACCAGGAGTAGGTTCGGAGGGTCCCAGGCAGGAGGCCTGCGTCTTTCGATCGTAGATTTTGTTTTGTCCCGCCTTTCTGAAGGCTTCTCTGTTTCTATTTCATATATGTACTCAGATATCTGATGCTTCTGCTGACGCTTGTATGCGAGCTTATGTATTCGAGCCCTCGAGGCCCTGGCTTGTAATATAAAGCTTGTATGACTTTATTTATGTTTTAGAGTTGTGTTGTGATATCTTCAAGTGAGTCCTTAGGCTTGATCGTGTGCATTTGCGTGTATGATTAGTGCACGATTAAGCCAGGGGCGTCACAGTTATATTGTCATGGATCCTCTAACATGTGGTGCTTGCCCAATAACTTTGCTAGCCAAAAATCCACACCAAGTAGAGATACTACTTATGCATCCAAAACCCTTAAACCCAGTTTCATGTCACAAGAGTCCACTATACCTACCTATGGTTTGAATAATATCCTTCAAGTAAGTTGTCATCGGTGTACAAGGCAATAAAAATTGCTTCTAAATATGTATGATCTTTTATCACTACAAAAAAAACACTTCCGTGATGATACATGTTTGTCATAGTAGGTCACGTTTTCTGTCATGCATGTACATCCATGACGATTTTTTGACAGAATCAAGATAGGCATACTTGTGTTGTCATAGAAGTGTTCCATGAAAATACCAAAATTATCATCACGGAAGTGTCAACTTCCATGACAATAAATGGTGCATCATGGAAGTGCTTTCGTCAAGGGTAACCGACATGTGGCATCCATCGTAATGGGTCGTTGTTAAGCTATCGGGTTCTAGTTTGGATCCGATAACACGTTAACAACCCAAGCCAATGGGGATTTTCCACGTGTAAAATTCTCATTGGCCATAGCAAGCACATGTCAGCTCCGCGTTGGGACAGATGTCAACCGCCCAATGGACAGGAGGTGCCTATGATACCTCGACACATGGTAAGGCCCAACAGTGGCCCATTTAGGTTAAAAAGGCAGGCCCAGTCAAAATTAGCGGGCTAGACCATTAACGGCCTGCTTGCAGACGGACCATTCATAGTTAAGGCCCGTAGGAATAGTGTCAAATCGGCCCGTCAACGGTCCGTTCTAGATTTCTCATCATTGCGGCCCATGGTCACTTCTGGCCCGTTAATAGTCTGCTAGGTATTTGGGCCGAATTACGGCCTGGTTTGTTTCCGGCCTATTAAAGGTCCTACTACATTTGGGCCCATTTATTGCCCAATGAAACGTTCGGCCCATAAACGACCGTGAAGGAATTGGATCATATTCGGCCATGTCTGACATTCAGCCTGTTAGCGGCCCAGTGTAGATTTGGGCCACTTCGAGCCTGTTGTGCTTTTCGGCCTGTTAACGTCGGACGAAATCCATGGGCCATATGTGGCCCAACGTCACATCGGGCCTATTAATGGCCCATATAACCGCTGATACAAATCAAGCCCGACCGCACTTCCGTCCTGCTAAAAGCCTGTGTAGTAGGTCGACGCATTTACGGCCCGTCTGAATTTCGTCCTGTGAACGATCCTCATTGTAAATGGGCCACCATGAACTGAGATACATTTCAGCCTGCTAATGACCAGTGGGTTATTTGGCACATTTCAGGCCCAATCATCTTTGGGCATCCTAAAAGCAATGGGCATAATCTGGCCCAATTAGGGCCCAATCTGACTTTCGGTCTATTAAAGGCCCATGTTATTTATGGGCCGCATTAGGCCTACGAGATATTTACACATGTTAACGGCCTGTTGTCACTAAGGGCCCAAATTATGTTTAGGCCTATTAAAGGCCCAATGTGGGCACATGCCTACCAAAAATAAGAAAGCTTATGTTGATTTAGGCCCAGATATTTTTAGTGGGCTACATGCCGATTACGGCCCATAATTGATTTTAGCCCAATTGGGGCGCGACGAATGTTGGCCCATTGTGCTCCACGAAGCTTTCGGCCGAAAGGAGATCGATGATGCCGAATACATTACTAAGATAAACCTACACTATACAAAAATAGCGTCATAATTTCGACGGCCTTCGGCAGGACGATAAATGTTGTATCACAAGAAATAAATTACAACCTTGCAACAAAAGGCATGTAGGCATAAAAGTTTACAGTCCTTGCAGATAAAAGCACCATCAGATGTATAGAAGCATATATCATTTGACCTGAGTGCGAATGTTCCAGGTTGTAGAATTTGATGGAGCAGCATGATCTTTCACTTTTTTCCGCCATTGCTCTTGAACAACGAAGCAAATGTCTGATAGTCTGGTTTCAAAACCATCATATCTTGATGACATTTGTCAACCACTATTCTTGTTTCAGAAACGACCTCCATTAGGGATTGGACTTGTGTCTGATGCACAGATATATCACTCTGTCTAGCTGGAAGATTTTGTTCAGTAGGCGATTTGGACGAGTTTACCTTGACAACCAACCCAGAATTGCGTAGGAAGGTGGTTTTTGCACTGTTAGTGGAGAGATATTGACGCACTGCAGCAAGAGGTGACATTGTGCATGTGGTAGCCTCGTCACCTTCAGGTGGTTATGGATGTTCAGTCATTTGTTCCATAGCTTGCTGAAAGTTTGAATTTGTATATTAGTGTACCAGATAAGTTACTAATGAGACAAAAACAAACAAAATATGTTTCACGTTTATACATAACTTATTTTGGTGAACTATTGTAATACATTAGCATGTATTGTAGTGCCAGCTACATAATAAAATCACTTTTGAAACATATGTCCATGTAGTATGCCTATTGTATTGTCTATTTCCTCACATTCGTTGAGATCTAAGGATAAAGAGACATGGTTTAAAGTAGGATGAACAAAGTATGACATCATTCATATCATGGGCAAACATATATCAAACAAACAGGCTATTATATCATTGTGTGGGCACGTGAACATCACAACTAGATTACAAATCAAGACCAAAAGAATATCCTTCCTCTCTTTTAAACCGTGTAAGGTGAAATGATACGTTAAGACAACTGTGTATAAAAGCAAACAGAGTAACTGACATTGGCTTCAAACCAAGCAGTTAAATGAACACGTCACAGTAACAAGCAGTACAAGGCATGAGTAAGGACTTACAACAGCGGCTTGAACTGGTGTGCTCATGCCCTTCATCTTGCTGGTGTGGCAATCATTGAAGATTTGCACTGCATTCAGTTCAGGTTCTTTTAGGTCCGTATGGGCTTTCCTCTGTATTTGGAACAAGTCAATATATATACGATAATATGGCACAATAAAAGGAAGGAACTAGCAGCTATTTACAAGAGCCTCGCAGTGTGCAATATAGCTACGAGATCCTGTTGTCTGTTGGAATTTCACTTTAGACGGTTGGTCTTGTTCTTCAAACAGTTAGCCTGGAAGAAGATAGACTTGTAAGGCACATACGTAAATATGAGTTCAATATGTGATCTGATCAAATACATATACCCTACCTGATACTTTGGATCAGACCAGTGTTTAACAAGGGTTGTCAGTCTTCATCCGTAATATATTCTACTGCAGATGTTTGGGCGATTTCATTGTTAGACTTGCCTTCAAAGTGAGTTTTCGTAAGGTGATACCGATACTATCGCAGAGCAGACTAAAAAACATGAGTGCATGCTTGTTCAGTTGCATCATCTTTAGGATCCAACTTGAACCTCGTCTGTTGAAAAAAGAATGCGAGTCTCATTAGGAGGAAGCTAGAAAGTATGGGACAGAGCAAGACAATATTACAAATTGCGATGAATAACATTACTTACGGATAAATGGTCAAGGAAGGTGTTAAACTAGGTATCGTCTTTCTCATTCCTGTACTGGATCCATGTTGGGAGGATACATGCATGACACCTAACGACAATGGCTGCCTCCGATACTAACTTGGCTGACTCTGTAGCATCACGTGGTCTTTTTAAACCTGCCTCAAAATGGATCTCCATGCTTCCTCCTTTAGATTTTGTTAATCTGTCAAGGATTATCCCTGATGTCTGTTTCTGTTTCCACCGTGGTGCTAGTTCAACAACGAATATGGAAAGTGTTAGTGCACATCAAACTGTGAGAGTACATATAAAGGAGCATGCAACTGCAACTTGACTCGGTCAGGTACCGTCTTGGTGTTGATACTCATGAGGTTCATCTGATCTTGCCAAGTCCTGTTGTGTCAGCAGTGCTTCGGAAGTAGTGTTAGGTGTGAAGGCAGCTTGGGAACATGCCACTTGCAGAGCAAACGAACGAGTACCTCATTGAGATGTCGGTGCAATTGAAGCAGATGCTGCAGCTGGTGGAGCAAGTGATACTGTGTTTGCAGATTTAGCTGGTGGACTTGGACCTTCAACTGCACTATAAGTATTAGCAGAATCTCGAGGGAAGATCCTTTTCCGTTGCAACCAATGAGTAACACCATTCCCTACTATATTCTTTTCCTTGCTCTATTTTGACTTTGCCATGTCAAGCCGTACCCACAACACAAAAGAATAAAATCGCTCTCCAGAACTAATTGATGCATTATACAGACGAGCAATACTTTGATGTAAGACAACCGTATGAGGAGGATGGAATATGTAAGAAAAATAGGAGGGCATGACATATTCACACCTACGATGTGTAAACTAAGCAGAAGGATTTTCAAGAAATTAGAAGTAATGCAAGCGAGACACCATATGAAAGATGCAACCAATATCACTCTGCCAAGTTAAAAGTGTCTTGTCATAAGTGGCATTTCAAAAAATTAGAAGCAGTACAACCTAGAAATCAATGCAAGATGCAACCACTATCACACTGCCAAGTTAAAAGCGTCCAATCATAAGTGATTGATGCGGGACACACAACAGCAGTACTTTGATGTAAGAACATGGTACGATAGATAGATGTAGTGTATTCTAGACAGAGAAAGGCATGTCATATGCACGTGTATAACGTATAAACTCAGCAGGTGCAATTTAATCAAATTAGAAGAAATACAAGCTAGACAACATATGCAACATGAAACCAATTATCACACTGTCAACTTAGAGCAAGCACCTGCGATGGTGGAGTAGGGGATATGAACTCATAATATAGACTTGGGACTTCAACTGCAGTAGCAGTAGCAGTAGTAGTGGCCAATCTAGAGAGCCTCCGTTTGCATCGGTCCGAAGGACCACCAACATCCCCTTACTCTTTTCCTTCCTCTTTTTTGATACTGCCTTTTGAAGTCAAAACCACGAGAAGAGGAATCAAATTAGCTCTGCATAACTGGTTGATGCATGATACAGACGAACACTACTTTGATGCAAGGCAAGCGCATGATAGGAGGATGGAATATATACAAAACAACGACATCATTGCATATTCACACCTATGATAGGAGGATGGAATATGTATGAAAAACAGTAAGCAGAAGGCATTTCAACAAACTAGAAGAAATGAAAGCTAGGCACCATATGAACATGCAACCAATATCACTCTACCAGGTAAAAAGTGTCTCATCATAAGTGTCATTTCAACAAATTAGAAGCAGTACAAGCTAGAAGACAATGCAAGATGCAACCTACATCACACTCCCAAGTTAAATGTGTCTTATGGGTAAGTGATTGTTGCAGGATACACAACAGTACTATGATGTAAGAACATGGTGTGATAGACAAATTTATTATGTTCTACAAACAGGAACACATGTCATATTGACAGGTATAAGTTGTAAGCTACGCAGATGCAATTCAACGAAATTAGAAGCAATACAAACTAGACATCATATGGAACACGCAACCACATATAACAGTGCCAACTTAGAGCAAGCACCTGTGATGGTGGAGTAGGGGAGATGTGCTCATCATCTACACAGCTACGTTGACTGTCCAGCCTTGTGTTATCTTGCGAATCTTGCTGGGAGGATGGCGGAGTAGAATCTGTAGAGCCCCTCTGTTTGAGTTGCTCTGAAGGACCACCATCATCCACTGCCTTACTAATTTCCTTCCGTTGTATTGATTTTGTATTGTGAAGTCAAACCGATAAGAAAAAGGAATGGAATTCTCTCTTCAGAACTCATTCATGCATGATACTGACGAACACTATTCAAATGAAAGGCAAACACATGATATGAGGATGGAATATGTATGAAAAATTGGACGACATGACATATTCACACCTATGATGTTGTAACTAAGCAGAAGGCATTTCAATAAATTAGAAGCACTGCAAGCTAGACACCATATGAAAGATGCAACCAATATCACTCTGCCAAGTTAAAGTTGACTGGCGTTTCAACAAATTAGAAGTAGTACATGCTAGAAATCATATGCAAGACACAACCAATATAGCAGTGGCCACTTAAAGGTACCTCATCATAAGTGACTGATGCGGGATACGCAAGAACAGTAGTCTCATGTAAGAACATGGTGTAATCAGATATAGTATATTCTAGAAACAGGAACATGTGTCATATTCACAGGTATGATGTGTAAAGTAAGCAGATGCAATACAACAAAGTTAGAAGCAATACAAGCTAGACATCATGCGCAACATGCAACCACATATAATAGTGCCAAGTTATAGCAAACACCTGTGATGGTGGAGTAGGGGAGATGTGCTCATCATCTACACAGCTACGTTGACTGTCTAGCCTTGCATTGTCTTGCAAATCTTGTTGGGAGGATGGCGGAGTAGAATCTGTAGAGACCCTCTGTTTCAGTTGCTCGGAAGGACCACCATCATCCAATGCCTTACCAATTTGCTTCCGCTTTATTGATTTTGCATTGTGAGGTCAAACCGACAAGAAAAAGGAATAAAATTAGCTCTTCAGAACTCATTCATGCATGATACTGACGAACACCACTCTGATGAAAGGCAAACTCATCATACGAGGATGGCATATGTACGAAAAACTGGATGGCATGACATATTCATACCTATGATGTGGAAACTAAGCAGAAGGCACTTCAAGAAATTAGAAGCACTACAAGCTAGACACCATATGGAAGGTGCAACCAATATCACTCTGCCAAGTTAAAATTTTCTCTTCATAGGTGGCATTCATCAAATTAGAAGCACTACATGCTAGAAATCATATTCAAGATGCAACATATATCACACTGCCAACTTAAAGGTGTCTCATCATAAGTGACTGATGTAGGATACACAAGAACAGTAGTTTCATGTAAGAACATGGTGTGATAGATAGATATAGTATGTACCAAAAACAGGAAGGCGTGTCATATTCACACCTATAATGTGTAAGCTAAGCAGATGCAGTTTACACTAATTAGAAACAATACAAGCTAGACACCATATGCAACATGCAACCAGATATCACACTGCCAAGTTAGAGCAAGCACCTGGGATGGTGGAGTAGGGGAGCCGAGACTTGGAACTTGTAATGCACTAGCAGTATGAAGAGAATCCGTACAGATGTTCCTTTTAGGTTGCTGCAGAGGACCACCATCATCGCCTTCCTTACTCTTTTCCTTCCTCTTTTTTGATTTTGCCTTGTCAAGTCTAACCCACAAGAAAAAGAATTAAAATTTGCTCTTCAGAACTCATTGATGCATGATACGGACGAACACTACTTTCATGTAAGGCAACCACATGATAGGAGGATGGAATATGTATGAAAAATAGGATGGCATGACATATTAACATGTACGATGTGTAACGTGTAAACTAAGCATAAGTTGTTTGAACTAATTAGAAGCAATGCAAGCTAGACACCATATGAAAGATGAAACCAGTATCACTCTGCCAAATTAAAAGGGTGGCCTCATAAATGTATTTCAACAAATTAGAAGCAATACATGGCAACAGGCTAGAAATCAAATGCAATATGCAATGAATAAAGGTGTCTCGTCGTAAGTGATTGATGCAGGATACACAAGAGCGGCAGTTTCATGTAAAAACATGGTTAACAGATAGATGTAGTATATACCAAAAATAGGAAGGCATGTCATATTCACAGGTATAATGTGTAAACTAAGCAGATTCAATTTACCCTAATTAGAAGCATAACAAGCTAGACACCATATGCAAAATGCAACCACATATCACACTACGAAGTTAGAGCAAGCACCTGCGATGTTGGTGTAGGGGAAATGCGGTCTTCAACTACAAAGCTACGTTGAATATCTTCATTTAGACTTGCTGTTTCTTGAGAATCATGTGGGGAGGATGAAACTGCACTCTTTATAAGAGTAGCGCGTCTCATACTAACCCACGGGCGTGATTGTCTCATCATAAGTGATAGATGCAGGATACACAAGAATAGTAGTTTGATGTAAGAACATGGTGTGGTAGGCAGATATAGTATGTACCAAAAACAGAAGGCGTGTCATATTCACATGTATAATGTGTAAGCTAAGGAGATGCAATTTAACAAATTAGAAGCAATACAAGCTAGGCACCATATGCAACATGCAACCAGAAATCACACTGCAATGTTAGAGCAAGCACCTGCGGTTGTGGAGTAGGGGAGATGAGACTTGGAACTTGCACTTCAGTAGGAGTAGCAGGAGAATCTGCAGACATCATATGTTTTGGTTGCTCTAGAGGACCACCATCATCCCGTGCGTTCATCCTTTTAGATTTTGCCTTGTCAAGTCAAACACACAAGAAAAAGGAATGAAATTCGCTTTTCCAAATTCGTTGATGCATGATACCGATGAACATAACTTTTATGTAAGGCAACCACATTGTAGGAGAATAGAATATGTACGAAAAACGCTAAGCAGAAGACATTTCAACAAATTGGAAGCAATGCAAGCTACAAACCATATGAAAGATCCAACCAAAATCACTCTACCAAGTTAAAAGTGTCTCATCATAAGTGTCATTTCAACAAATTGGAGGCAGTACATGCTTGAAATGATATGCAAGATGCAACAAATATCACACTGTCAATTTAAAGGTGTCTCGTCAGAAGTGATTGATGAGGGATACACAACAATAGTAGTTTAATGTAAGAACATGGTTAATAGAAAGACATAGTATGTACCAAAAATAGGAAGGCATGTCATATTCACAGGTATAATGTGTTAACTAAGCAGATGCAATTTACCCTAATTAGAAGCAATACAAGGTAGACACCATATGCAACATGCAACCACATATCACATTGCCAAGTAAGAGCAAGCACCTGTTATGGAGGTGTAGGGGAATTGCGGTTATCAACTACAGAGCTACTTAACTATCTTCATTTAGCCTTGCTGTTTCTTGAGAATCATGTGGGGAGGATGACACTGCACTCTTTAAAAGAGTAGCGCGTCTCACAGTAACCCACTGGCGTGACTATCTCATCATAAGTGATTGATGAGGGATACACAAGAGCATTAGTTTGATGTAAGAACATGGTTAATAGATAGATGTAGTATGTATCAAAATAGGAAGGCATGTCATTATCAAAGGTATAATACGTAAAGTAAGCAGGTGCAATTTAACCAAATTGGAAGCAATACAAGCTAGACACCATATGCAACATGCAACCACATTTGACAGCATGAAGTTAAAGCAAGCACCTGGGATGGTTGTGTGTGGCAATTGAGATCATGAAATGCAAAGCTACATTTACTGTATCCATCTGCTGACGCTGCACCCTTTAGAGCGCTGAAACACTTGGTGCTTATCTTTTCTTTTCTTTTGTGTATTTATCAACAGTGCATCAGAGTGCATCAGAGTCTTCTGTCTTTTCTTTTGTGTATTTATCAACAGTGCATCAGAGTCTGAAATATGCATGCATAGAAAACAATAGTGTGAGTATGGGTGAAGTGTGTGCACAAGTAGTACACTGTAAAAGTAGCAGATAGCAGGTGGGTGAGAAATAAATGATGGGAGACATATGATAGCTCTACAACATGCATGGCACACGAAATTAGATTCTAGGATTATGAAATATGAGCACAGGGATGGCTGGGAAATGTAGATACTCCTCCAGCACACCACAAGGTGTGGTCCTATGAAATAACAGTTGACTGAAAACAAATAGGTCAGTCCATTTTTTCTGCACCGTCCCGATGAACAAATAACGGGCAGATCGCCTTCATCTACCTCCAACCAGTCAGTGTTAACGATCTTCCTCGAAATGCCAACGACCATCGGCCCACTCCCCTGCCTCCGCCCTCCCCTCGACCTCACCGCACCGCCGTGCTTGGCACCGCCCCCGGCCATCTCTTCAAGCCCCACCGACCTCCAGATCGGGCGCAAGCAGCTTGTCCACCCCACATCCCTATGATAGACACCGATGTGCCGCTTCCCCGGCAAACAGGCGAACTAGGTGCTCTGCGCGCCTAAGCGGGTGCTGCTTCTTTTAATTGCGAATCAACTGACCCTGAATTCAAATCCAGGCGGTCGACTGACCTCTAGCTATGGTGAAATAGTAAATGGGGGGAAACCTTGTGCATTTAGTATCACCAAGAAGGTGCAGTAAGAAGCATTCAACTAGTTTCTTTCGTGGGATGAATACGGTGTGAGCAGATACGTAAGATCTGATCTTCTTGTGGTTCACTAGAAACAAGATGTTATGGAGGACGGTGGAGCCTTGGATGAACCCATGGCCAAGTTGTTGAGTGTGGTGTGGTGGCCGTCTGTCGGCGGCGGGGTAGCAGATCTGAGGCAGCGAACGATGGCGTACCGGGAACACCTCCGGTGCGGTGGACGGTTGAGAGAGTGGAGCGGCAACAGTGAGGCACGGGATGGCATAGTCGAAGTGGTTCATGTACGGCGCACGTCGACGTCGGCGTCGTGGAGGCAGCTCTGCCTCGGCTTCAGCTACTAAGTCCTCGAGGGCGTTCTGGTTGCGTTTGTGTTAGACGATGACGTCAGGGTACCGGCTCCGGCGTGATGGAGGAGGGCGGCGGTGGATTGGGCTTGAAGGGGTGGAGGACGGAGGAGGCTGGGGTTTCACGGCTGGTGGATAGGGTGTTTTGGCGCTCACGTCGTATGAATGGGGAAACGGTGGGAGGGGAGCTAAGGGGGAACAATGTTTCGGTTTGGGATGCGATTGTTTGAAATTTGGGGAAAGTTACAAATTTTGCCCCATAAAAAATTTCGGACATATTGCGGGTTGGGGGTAGGACGGTAATCTCAGGTGTCCCAAATAGTTGGCGGGATAGATTTCGGCCGAGCGCATGGGTGTTTAGGCGCCCACAGTGTATAAATGCTTTTCGGAGGCGGTTGACTGGCGTCTTGGTGAAGTTACAAACCTACCATGGTTTAGACCTTTGGACATCGGGTTGATAAGCTACACGGGTCAGAGTCAGGACAGTAATTTCCCACCACCAAATATTGGTCTCGCACAGTTTCGGACGACCAGAGGCTTATTTGGCGCTTCGTTCAATATTTGGGCGAAGAAGCATTAACGTTTACAGTTCTCTTGAATTGAACTGTCATGGTTTGTCAAACATAAAAAATCTTGACTCTTGAAAATCCTAAAACTATGATTATATATTAAAAATATGCAGCTTAGCTCAATTCATGCATGGTTCCAGATATAACTCCTTGGTTGCAAAAAATAGTTAGACATGCATATGAATATATCGAATGTTCAAACACACAACAAAGATTGATGCCCCCTTTTAGATCCGATTTACAAATGACATTATCTCGAATTCAAAGAGTTGAATGCACTTCCTATGAATTCGAATCTTTGAAACCACTTTTATGTTGAATTCAACATGTATTCTATTTCGTAGCTAGCAATTTGGAATGTATCCATGTATGTGACAAATGTATAAAGTGCTGGGCACTAACAACACGGAGTGCACTCATGTTTATATATGAATTGCAAAAGCCATGCATTGTCTAGATTTCAAACCACTCTCATTGTATGGATCAATAATGTGAAATAAACCCATACACATGCTCGAATTCAATAGACTATGGGTGTCTAATAGACCAATGTATGTTCATACGTAAATTGCAAATTTCATGATCCCATCCAAATTCTTTAATGCAATTTATATTTTAATTTAATGTGTAGAACCACCTTTTACGAGTGGATGCACTATGCCTCGGCCCCTCCTCACACAGGTGCTATATATCTCTCTATCTGACGCATAAGTGCACACACTTTATATACATCGGCATTTCTCTCTCACACATGCTCACACTCTCTCACGGGGTGTCTCACACACACACTCTCTATATATCTCCCTCGCTCTCTTACTACTATCTGCGACTCTTTTCACTAATCTCGGTTAGAAACACTATTTCTCTCACATGCATATATACACATGCACGGTCTCTGTTAGCCCTCTATATGCACATATATCTGCCTACATGTCTCCTACACGCACACTATCTTTAGGCCTCTCTCGCACATATTGCCCCCCCCCACCTCTCTCTTACTAGTTGGCGGATATGATTCCATCAGATCATTCGGTAGGATATCCCTGACGGTTAGGTTGCATGGTAATAAGAAGCAAAGTTTTACCCAAGTCCGGGCCCTTGCAGTCGAGGAAAAAGCCTACTCCTGGTACTGTATATTTGTGATTGGGGTGTGTACAAAGTACACGTGAATACCAGCCATTGTGTGTGTGTATATACTATCGATGAACTAGCCCCGGGTTTATATAACATACTCTGGGCCTAGGGTTACAAATCATGGTCGGCTTATCATCAGTGGGGATAGAGTCCTCCATGACTCTGGTAGCTTCGTCTTGTACGCCGAGTCCTCCATGGGTCTTCGTATAATGCGTCTCGGTCCGACCTATGTGGCGCAGGACGAAACTGACCTATGAGTCCTCACGTCGACCCACCACAACTAGAAATTATGTGCCCACCACGCCCCACACACAATCGGCCACTAAGAAAATAAGCATATACAATAGTACAAAGTTATACCTGAAAGTTAATTGCATGGTGCATCCAATGATATTTGTTCCGTATTGTGAATGTTTATATTTTCTCCTAAAAAATTAGTCACGGTAAAGAGAAACGAAGGGCATATCTCTCTTTGTCTCCACCGCACACCCCCTCTCTCTACACCACTTTCACGTATGCACACAAACTATCTCTTGGCCCTCTAAAAGTATGCCCCTGACACATTCACGCGTGACGGTCACTGTATTTCAAGCGAAAGCACTATACGGTCACTGGACATCACAATATGCTCATTATGGTCACCGTATACATTCTTGTGGTGATCATATGGTCTCTAGCTCACCATATGTCTCCGTATTTTGTTGATGATAGTGATGGTCATTGTATTTGAAGCATGCTCTATATTTTGTTGATGACACTTACGGTCATTGTATTTGAAATGAAAGCACGATATGGTAACCCTATTTGAAACGAAAGCACGATGACACTTCAAAATAAGCTCATTACGGTCACCATATACATTTTGTGGTGCTAACCTACCTGTGGTTGGATGGTTAGGAGGACAGTGGTATCCCTAGCCCACTAGGGTTAAAGTCCTGGTGCTCGCATTTATCCTAGATTAATTTTAGTAGTTCCGGCGATGTGCGTTTAGTGGGAGGAGACGTTCCCCTTGATTGCTTGTATCTGCGTTGGTAATTCTCCGAAGAGGAGAGGATGATGCAGCACAGTAATGGTAAGTATTTCCCTCAATTATGAAACCAAGGTTATCAATCTAGTAGGAGAACCAAGCAACACTATGTAAACAGCACCTGCACACAAACCACAAAAACTTGCAACCCAACGCGTAAGAGGGGTTGTCAATCCCTCCTCGGTATTGAGATAGAATAAATTGTATGAGATTGGATAATTAGATCTAGCAAAAACACAAAATAAAATAAATAAAGAAAAAGTTCAACAAGCTATTTTTGGATTTTTGGATTAATAGATCTGAAAATAATATGATAGGAAATAGACCCCGGGGCCGTAGATTTCACTAGAGGCTTCTCTCAAGCAAATATCATAGGTGGGTAAACAAATTAGTGTTGGTCAATTGATAGAAAAGCGACTAATCATGAAGATATCCAAGGCAATGATCATGTATATAGGCATCATGTCCAAGATTAGTAGACCGAAACAATTCTGCATCTACTACTATTGCTCCACACATCGACCGCTATCCAGCATGCATCTAGTGTATTAAGTTCATGGAAAAACGGAGTAATGCAATAAGAACGATGACATGATGTAGACAAGATCTATTCATGTAGGAATAGACCCCCATCTTTTTATCCTTAATAGAAATGATACATGCGTGTCAAGATCGAACCCATCACAAAGCACCTCTTCCCATGGCAAGAAAAATCAATCTAGTTGGCCAAACCAAACCAAAGTTTTGGAGAAGAAATACGAGGCTATAAAGATCATCCATAAAAGAGTTCAGAGAAGACTCAAATAATATTCATGGATAGAACTGATCGTAAACTCACAATTCATCGGATCCCAACAAACACACCGCAAAAAGTAATTACATCAAATAGATCTCCAACAATGTCGAGGAGAACATTGTACTGAAGATCAAAAAGAGAGAAGAAGCCATCTAGCTACTACCTACGGACCCGTAGGTCTATGGTAAACTAGTCACGCATGATCAGAGGGGCAAGGGTGTTGATGAAGAACCTATCCATGATCGTTGACCCCTCCGGCAAAGTGCTGGAGAAGGCCTCTAGATTGGATCTCGTGGTTCTGGAACTTGCGGCGGCGAAAACTATTTTCTCTTGACTCCCCTAGGGTTTTTGGGATTTTAGAGTATTTATAGAGCTGATAGGCGGTGGAGAAGCCTCCCGTGGGCTCCACTACCCACCAGGGCACGCTAGGGGCCTCTCGCGCGCCTGGGTGCCTAGTGGGCCCCATGGGCCTCCTCTGGTTCACTTCTTGGACTCCCCCGGTGTCTTCTGGGCAGAAAAAATTTTCAAAAAAGTTTCGGGGCATTTGGACTCCGTTTGGTATTGATTTTCTGTGAAGTAAAAAACAAGCAAAAAACAGCAACTGGCACTGGGCACTATGTCAATAGGTTGGTCCCAAAAATGATATAAAGTTGCTAGTAAATGAGTATAAAACATTCAAGAATGATACTTTAATAGCACGGAACAATCAAAAATTATAGATATGTTGGATACGTATAAGCATCCTCAAGCTTAATTGCTACTCGTCCTCGAGTAGGTAAATGATAAAAATAGAATTTTTGTTGTGAAATGCTACCCATCATATTTATCAGATATTCTTTTCTTTTGTAGCATGGACATTTGGACTTTAGATGATTCAAAGCAATAGTCTATAATTTGACATGAAGACCTCAATACTCAAGCATATCAACAAGCAACCATGTCTTTCAAAATATCAATACTAAAGAAAGCTATCCCTAGCCCATTATGCTCAATCATTGATCCATTCATGAAACACACTCAAATATTAGCTATATCCAATGATCAAGCATAATAATAGTACTCCCTAGTTGGTGCTTTATAAGAGAAGATGGAGACTCAATCAAAATAAAAATTGCATAAAAGTAAATAGATAGGCCCTTCACAGAGGGAAGCATAGATTTGTAGAGGTGCCAGAGCTCAAAGCTTAAATTGAGAGATAAAATTGTTTTGAGAGGCATGCTTTTCCCATCAACGAAAACGATCGAGATTTCCCAATACTTTCCATGCTAGATACATCATAGGCAGTTCCCAAACATAAAATAAAGTGTATTCCTTTTTCCACCATTCTTTCACAATCCATGGCTAGCCGTATCCACGGGTGCCTTCCATACCAACACTTTCCAAGGAATTTATTATTGACAACATAAAGTAAAAAAAATCAATTCGGGATTGGGCATCCCTATTACCGGCCACACTCTCGTACAATGACAAGTGATCAAACACTCATCTTGACAATAACACATCTAGCATGGAAAAATATTGGGCACCCCCTGCCGCTTCATGAGCGGTACGGGCACACAAAAAGGAAATTCATTTTGAAAATTAGAGTTGGCACATACAAATTTACTTGGAACGGCACGGAAATACCGCATATAGGTAGGTATGGTGGACTCATATGGCACAACTTGGTTTAAGGAGTTTGGATGCACACGTAGTATTCCCACTTAGTACAAGGGAAGGCTAGCAAATAGATTGAGAAGCAACAAACCAAGAAACGAAAACGATCATAAACAAGCATTAAACATAACTAACCCGGAATAATGCACCATAAGTAGGATATAATTTCATTGCATAACTATTGAATGTTGTGCTTACATAGGGAATCACAAACCTTAACACCAATATTCATACTAAAGCATAGTTACTCACCAACATGACTCACATATTACTATCTCCATATCGCACAACTATTGCAAGGAATCAAGTTTATATTGTCCAATGATCGTCATGATAGTTTTTATTATCCCAGTTCAATATCTATCACTTTGGGACTAGTTTCATATATTACCATTGCTTATAACAAGCTCTCAAACAAATTTAAGTGAAGAACAAGAGCATAAATATTGCTTCAAAAAATTTATCTCTCAAAATAATATAAGTGAAGCATGAGAGGATTTCTTAAAAATTACTAACTCTCAAAATAATCTAAGTGAAGCATGAGAGCATATTTCTTCAAAATTAAAGCACCACCGTGCTCAAAAAGATATAAGTGAAGAACTAGAGCAATTCCATAGCTCAAAAAATTTAAGTGAAGCACATAGAGCAATTCTAATAAATCATAGCATAATTATGACTCTCTCAAATAGGTGTGTCCAGCAAAGACGATTGTGGAAAACTAAAAAGCAAAACAATCAAAGACTCATATAATACAAGACGCTCCAAGCAAAACTCATGATATGTGACGAATAAAAATATAGCTCCAAGTAAAATTACCGATGGTCGTTGGAAGAAAGAGGGGATGCCTTCCGGGGCATCCCCAAGCTTAGTTGCTTGGTTCTCCTTGAATATTACCTTGGGGTGCCATGGGCTCTCCCAACCTTAGGCTTTTTTCACTCCTAATTCCTTCATCCATCGTGACCTCACCCAAAACTTGAAAACTTCAATCACACAAAACTTAACAAAAACCTTCATGAGATCCGTTAGTATAAGAAAACCAATCTTTGCTTTAAGTACTATCGCAAACCCGTTCATAATTTGTTATTGCATTATACCTACTATCTTTGCTTTAAGCTTATTTCTATAAGTTTGGTCAAAGTAGAGGTACTTTGACTTCGGACAAAACTTATATGCACTATGCAGACTAGTTCCTCCGTCCATGTCCGTTATGATGCTGCCATGCAAATGTGTTGTCCATACCTTGTTCACGGTGCACAATGTAATAAGATGACTTATGCACCGTTCACCATACCAGGAAGCCCGTTTGCCTCCAAATCTTTTCTTCTCCATGTGTGAAAACAATCTGCTTGCTTGACTCTCCTTCTCCCTCCGGCAGTCCCACCACTCCTCCCGTGTGAAAACAATCTGCATGCATGACTCTCCTCCTCCGCGCTCGACCAATCCATTCTGACCAGCCATATTTACACCCCACCCCTCCACCGTAATTTACTCCAACAAAAATATGCCCACCTAGTTGTTATGTTAATCACGCAACATATCTTACATATGTGTGGCATTGCTCACTATAAATAATGCGCTTCCCACGGCATTCGGAAGAACGCTCACATTCATCGCCTTTATCTCCTCCCCCTCCCTCTCAATTAAGGACCCGTCGACCACCATGGCATCGCCCCTGCCTTGCCCTAGGCACCCCTCGCTGCCCCGTGCGGAGGGTCACGCGTCGTCGTTCCGTTCCTCGCTGCCATAGTCGAGGAGGACACGTTGGTGTTCCGTTCCTCGCTGCCACCAGGGGAGGATGACGCGTCGGTGTTCTGCTCCTCACCATGACGCATCGAGGTGGACGCGTTGGCGTTCCCAGTTTCGCCATCACGCGCATCGGAGGATGCATCGGCTCCCCGCTACGACGAGAATGTCATGCCGCCCATCGAGCCTCCCAACTTGGAGGAGCTTTGGAGAGAAATGGAGGTCGCTGAGGGAGTCCTGGACTAGGGGGTCCTCGGGATGCCAGCTCATCTCACGTGGGCGGACTGTAGGGCCGCACCGTATCCAGACCGAAGACCTTTTGTGCCTTGGTGTGTACCCCAAGTCAAGATGGAAGATCCGGTGTTTCCTTGATGTAACCGACTATCTGTAAACCGTAATACCCCTGGTATCTATATAAACCAGGGGGCCTTAGTCCGCAGAGGCTAGAAGAACAATCGCCATCCTACTAGTTAGGGTTTAGTTCATCTGATCTCCTAGCAGATCTACTCTGTAACCCCCTTATACACAAGCAATATAATCAAGCAGGGGTTTTACCTCTTATAGAGGGCCCGAACCTGGGTAAATATCGTGTCCCGCGTCTACTGTTCCCCATCGATCCAAGATCCACAGTTCAGGACCCCCTACCCGAGATCCGCCGGTTTTGACACCGACATTGGTGTTTTCATTGAGAGTTCCGCTGTGGGGTCGACGGAAGGATCGATGGCCACCTACTCCAGAGGCATCTCATCTCCTGGCCGGGCTCTTATGCCCGGCAGTATCACGCCGCATACTGATCCATCCGACCCCCTGGGCCGGGATGGAGGCTTCACCCCCGGTCAGAAAATCAGGTTCGGGAGCCTGGAGTTCACTGCTGATTCCCGGGGAGATCTTACTCTCGCCAAGCTGCCGTGTTTTCCCCTTGGGGAACCCGCCAACCCCGACACTTTGACCTTAGGGATGGAAACCAACGATGTGCGGAGCCTAGCCTTAGACCCGGATTCCATCAATACGTCGGCCGTGCACCGCCCGAACACAGTCTCGAACAAACCCGGAGTAGCCATACTTCGAGTCATACCCGAGCGCTCGGGCAGCATGGACCCGGCAGACCTCTCGTCTGTCAATAACCTGCTAGATCGAATTCGAGCCATGGGGGTCTCCGATGGCCAATCCTCGGTCTATGACCGGATTGGGCTCAAACCCGATAACAGGGAAATTCACACCCCGTCCATTACACACCTCGTCGCCACCATTGAGTTGGCCGAGGGTTCACTATCACCAAAGCTTAAAACAAGTTGCGTCCGGATTGACAATCGGGCTTCAAGCTCAGAATCCGATGATGGCCCCTGAGAAGGCCCGAACCTAAAACACGGCTTCAAGTCTTCGTCACTGTCCGCTGACAATGCGGATGCCGGATCCAACACGCCAATTGCTTCGGGGGTCGCGTATGTCGCTGCTGGAGTTCCGGATACACAATCTAGGGTGATGCAAAATCTTCTCCCACCCACCCCCCATGTCGCGTACTCCCCAGACAATTCGGGCCCTCCGGACATCTGGGGTTTGACGTACGTGAAACAGCAGCCTGGAGAGACAGTACACCATTACTAGGCTAGATTCCTCTTGGTAAAAGAAAAAATCACAAGCTACCGTGATCAAGACATAATTACGACCTTTTGGTCTAACTACCAAGACGAAGGGCTTCTGAACGCCCATGTCCGCCACCATGTGCAAAGCCTCGCCGAGTTATCAGACCTGGTATGCAAATACTGCGTCATGGAGAGCACCTGGAAAGAACAACAAATGCGCGTGGAGTCAAACCACACTAAACAACCAAGTACAATCCGGGAAAAGCGTGCATGCGCACAACGGTCGCCCGAACACGAGCCCGCTGAAAAAAGAAACAGACCCCTCACCGGACCCAAATTGGTACTGGACGAGCTACTGGATAAGCCATTCCCCATACACTCGGCCCTACTAAACACAAATCCAACTCACAGGCTTCGAGTCTGCTGGGTTGTTAGACAGGTCACCAAGAGTGGCGAAGCCATACTCCGCCTTCAAACTCCCAGTAGAGGATCAGAGATGCCCTCACCCAAGGACAATAATGTACTAACCATCTATGAAACCTTCTCCTCGAACAATCAGAGGAAAAGAGCCCTTCGAGAGCTAAGTCAAGTCCATCAGGTCACAGTAGCAAGCTCCTGGACGGACACACCCATCACCTTTGATGCGGAGGACAAACCAAGCGCGCGACCCATCCGAGCACTCGCCGCATTAGTCCTCGACCCCATTGTGGATGGCTTCAGATTAACTAAGGTGCTTATGGATGGAGGCAGCGGCTTAAATATCATTTATGAGGATACCCTTGACAAGAAGCAGTTCGACAGATCTCGAATCAAACAAAGCTACACTATGTTTTGGGGAATCATCCCCGGCAAGGAGGCGCGCTGCTCCGGACGAGTCACTCTGGATGTAGTGTTTGGCACTCCAATGAACTATAGGACTCAAGAACTACTCTTCCACATTGTGCCCTTCCATAGCGGATACCATGCCTTATTGGGGCGTGACACATTTTCGAAGTTCCAGACCATACCCCATTACGGGTACATGAAACTCAAAATGCTAGGCCCAATGGTGTAACACAATAGCCAGTGACCCGGACAAGGCCCTCCGAGTCAAAAACAAAACAGCATCCCTGGCCCTCGAGGCACTATCCGAGGCTCTAGCAGCTGAAGAATTGACCACACTACGTATAGTAGTCGATAGAGATGATGTCACTCTCAGCAAAAGACCCAAGTCTACATCCTTCAAACCAGCTGACGAAACCGTCAAGTTCCAAGTACATCCGACGGGTCCCAATAAAATAGCAACCATCGGAGCACAGCTAGACCCGGAGGTCGACGAGGCGCTGCGTGCATTCCTGCGTGAAAATTGGGACATATTCTCCTGGCACCCTTCGGACATGCTAGGTATCCCAAGGAGGCTGGCAGAACACAGCTTGAACATACTTAAGGGCTTCAAGCCGATTAAACAGACGCTCCACCAATTTTCCAAACCCAAGCGTCAAGCCATGGGGGAAGAATTAGCTAAACTAATTGAAGCCGGGTTCATCAGAGAAATCGAACACCACGACTGGCTGGCAAATCTGGTCATGGTACCTAAAAAAGACAAATCCTGGCGGCTGTGCATCAACTTCAAAGACCTCAACAAGGCTTGCCCCAAGGATCCCTTCCCTTTGCCCCGAATAGACCAGATCATCGACGCCACCGCCGGACATGATTCGCTATGTTTCCTCGATGCCTACTTGGGATATCACCAAATCAAGATGAAGGAATCCGACCAACCAGCAACCATGTTTATTACACCCTACGGACCATTCTGCTTTAACACAATACCCTTCGGGTTAAAAAACGCAGGTGCGACATATCAGTGCATGATTCAAACATGCATGGAAACTCAAATCGGTAAAATAGTCGAAGCCTATGTGGATGATGTGGTCATTAAGACCAAACATGTTGGCCAGTTGGTCGATGACCTCCGTCTCACCTTCGAAAACTTGAGAACATATGATATACGGCTTAACCCATATAAGTGTGTTTTCGGAGTTCCCGTCGGAAAAATGCTCGGATTCATTGTCTCCCATAGAGGGATAGAAGCCAATCTGGCTAAAATATGAGCTTTGTCCCAACTGGCAATATCCACATAGCTCAAACACATCCAGAAGGTGGCCGGTTGCGTTGCAGCCTTGAGTCATTTCATCTCCCGCCTCAGCGAAAGGCTCTGCCGCTTTACAAATTACTCAAAAGACCAAAAATTTCAAAAGGACTGATGAGGCCACTGCCGCTCTAGAGGAGATAAAGACTCTACTCGCAGGAAACCCCATTTTGACAGCACCAGGCATAGGCGAACCCATGTTACTAAACATTTCAGCCACGAACCAGGACGTGAGCGCCGTACTCGTGGTAGAACGAGAGGTAGAAGGACACAAGTTCCGAATACAAAAGGCTGTCTATTGTGTATCAGAGGTGCTCACCCCGTGCAACTCTCGATATCTTCACTACCAGAAGATCGCCTACACAGTATTTATGGCATCCTGTAAACTCTGACACTACTTTCAAGAGTGTTCGGTCACCATGGCATCTGAAGTACCCTTGAATGGCATCATCAACAACAGGGATGCCACAGGTCGCATCGCCAAATGGGCCATAGAGCACCTACCTTTTAAAATTGTGTACAAGCCATGCCGAGCTATTAAGTCTCAGGTACTAGCCGATTTTCTGGAAGAATGGACAGAAGCCGAGCTTCCCCGGGCATACATCATGTACTCACACTAGACAATGTATTTCGACGGCTCCAAGATGCTGGCCGGGCTGGGGGCTGGCGTAATCCATACGTCCCCCACCGACGACACTATTTGGTACATACTGTAGATCATGTACACGGACTCCAACAACGTATCCGGATATGAGGCCATGTTGCACGGTCTTCGGAGGGCAACGTCAATGGGTGTTTGGCGGCTCGAGGTATGAGAAGATTCCAACCTCGCCATCTCTCAAGTCAACGGCGAATTAGATGCCAAAGACCCAAAAATGCTGGCTTAGCGAAACACCGTCTTAAGAATATCAGCCCGTTCAAAGGGTTAGAATTCCACCACGTCTCTATAGACAGTAATCAAGCCGCAGATATCCTCGCCCGCATGGGCGCCAAGTGCGACCCTGTCCCTACAAACACCTTTCTGGAGCGACTTTTTAAGCCATTCGTCGTGTGGCAGGACGGGGATCAGGATACAGCAACCAATGGGCCCAAACAAATTGTCCCTCCGATGTCGGAATAAGGGCTTCGCGGACCCAAACTAGGTTCGAACTCTGGGGCGTGTACGAAGGATCTCGCTTCACGTTGACACACTACTCGCCGCCCTCACGGCCTAATCTCGCCGAGTACGTGCGAGCGGGAAGAAGAAGTGGACATGATGGTTTACCCAGGGTCGGGCCACCTTGCGGTGTAAAACCTTACTCCTGCTTTGTGGTGGATTGGCCTCATGAGGAGGTTGAGGATGAACTAGTACAGTGGATGAGCTACCTCGCGAGGGCTCAGAGGATGAGAATGAATCGATCCCTCTCTATGGTGGAGGCTAGCCTATATTTATACTAGGCCCGGTTCTCTTCCCTCATAAATTAGGCGGGAAGGAATACCACAATGGCCAATTTTGAAGGGGGACAAGAGTACATCTTATCCTGACAAGAGGTGGTCTTCGCGTGCAAAGCTTCTGGTCATGACGCAGATGTGGGCTCAGTGATGACCTCCGTCCTGCCGAGCCAGTGGTCTTGGTGTTGTTGCACTGGAATGGAAACCTTTGCGGGATTCCTCGGGAACTCGCGCCTGTCCTTGCCTCCTTAGCACCGAAGAGAAAACTGTCCTGGTCTGCGCCCGCTGGCGCCCGCCTGGCCTTGGTTGTCATGGCTCACGTCACCACGAGCCTCGTGAGGTAGGGTACCTGCATAGAGATCTCCGCTCCTCGGGAGGCAGGCTCGTGGAGCTGCTCCTCGGGAGGTCTTGACGTTGTTCGCCTCACGAGGCCGGGGGCCCTCGCGAGGGTCTTGCTCATGGAGTCTTGTAGCTGGGCCACGCCGGGCCATCGACGGAGCCACGCGCTGGGGTGCAGGCAGGCAGGTCTGGGTACCCCCATTCCTAGAATGCCGACAGTAGCCCCCGGGCCCAAGGCGCGCTCGGCCTGGCTTCGAAGCGAAGGCAAGGAGTGAAGGGAGAAGCGACGCGGGCCCCAATCACCTGCGGCCTAGGCTTGACGTGTGGCGCATGACGGGATGCAGACGCCTCCACTCCCCCACGCCACCTCGGCAACCACCCAGGCTGACAAAAAGCCTGGCGCACGCAGCATGGCCATTATTGCTCTTCTTCCTTATGCCTTTCTCCTCCTGCTGATATACCCTTTCCCTCACAAGAGGTTCCTCCAGATCCAAATGAGGCGCCTTTCTTTCTTCTATTCACCCATCACCAAGGATTTCTCAAATGGCGCCCGCCGGGAAATCGAAACCTGCGGCCCAGGTCGTGGCCTCATCATCTCTTCCACTGGCGCTCGTGGCCTCCACCATTGCCGAGGAGGAGGATCTCAGTCCAGAGCATCCACTGACGGAGAGAGCACGAAGGAGTGGGGCGAGACTCTGATTTGGGCCGGCTCCGCGGAACGGAGCACCTTGGCGAACACGGCCTACCCCTTCTTCTTCCATAGTGTCTTCGCCGGGCTCGTCCCGCCCTTCTCGTGGTTCTTCTACGCAATCCTCAGGCATTACAAGATCCACGCCCTCCATCTCCAGCCTAACTCCATTCTCCTCATATCCATCTTTACCATTTATTGCAAGGCCTTCGCGGGCGTAAGGCCCTCGGTGGCTCTCTTCCGCCACTACTTCAGCTTGCGATTCCATTTCAGAACCAGCGATCCCCGTGCGTCTCCTTTGTCGCAGTTCGGAGCGGAAACTTGCTCCTGAAAGCCGGGAAGAAGGTGGAAGCCTTTCGGCACCGCTGGGTCTTCCTGGACGCCCAGGGTTCTGATCCGCTCTTGGTGCCTCCAATGGCGCTGCCGACACGCGCCCCCGAGTGGGGCTCCGCCAAGCTCACCGACCCTCGGGCAAGGCCTGTGCTGGAGAAGATAGACTCACACATGAAGGCGGAGGAGGTAACGGGGGCAATGACTGTGAAGGAGTTCCTGACGCAGCGCTTGGCGCCGCTTCGGTCGCACTCGAAGCCCCTGTGGGAGTACCAGGGCTCGGAGGATGACGTGAGGCTGCGTCCTGCTGAACTAACATGCGAGGAGCTGGAAGCGGCCTTGTTTGCCCTGCTCAGCTGCATCCCAGGGAAAATCCCCGAGGCCTACGCCCCATTGTACCGTCACGGCGACAGGGAGGCTCTGGTCGCCTCCATGCCCGCCTTCAATGATTTGGGGCTTGAGCCTTCCGACCACCCCAATTCTCCCGTGATGGTGTCCTCCGAAAACAGTGGCGGCGAGGAGGACTCGGAGGAGACTGAGGATGACGACCTGGAGGAGGCATCCCCTCTGTCGCAGCGCGAGCTCCTCCGCAATCTTGAGGACGACGACGATGCCGATGAGCTCCCGGCCGTGGACTCCCCACGCTTTCTCAGGGCCCCCAGGCGGTTGGATCCCACTCCCCAGACCACGCGAGCATCCGACCGGGCGGCCACGGGCGAGGGCGCGGCAGTGCCCCCTCTGGAGGGCTCCCCACGCACTAGCGTGGTGGTCAAGGGGTCGGGTCCGTCTCTGCCAGGCACGCAGTCGAAGGACGAGGCGGCCCCCGCCAGGGTGGACATGGTTTCACCGGCCATGACTCCTCAGGGCGACCTCCTCACCCCTCCAGGCGGTAGCACCGCGGAGGGGCTCGTTGAGGGACACTCCGCCAGCCCCCGGGATGTGACCAAGGCCACATCGAAGAAGAGCGGGGGCGCACCGGCCTCCGCCGAGGAGGAGAAGAAGAGGAAGTGGACCGCGCCAGACGAGTAAGTGACCTTTCTTGCTTCTTGACCGAGTGTTGATTGCGAGCGTTCTCATATCATCTCCCCCATTGATGGCCAGAAGTGGTGGCGCGGCAAAGAAGAAGAAGGTGGGTGTCGTGTCGAAGGAGCCCCTTGTCCTGAGGGCGCCATCAACTCTTGGCCGCAGCATGGGCGGGCGAGGGGATGCCCTGCCCAGCACCTCGGCAGACCACTCGAGGGGACCGATCAGGGAGGCCACAGTGACTCAGCCCGCTGTGCCTCTTGTCACGGCCGCGGCACCTTCTGCTTCGGGGGAGGGGGCGGCGACCTCGACTCCTCTTGCCGCTCCAGCCCCCGCCTCTGGACGCAACGACGTGCAGCCCATGATGCAGCCTCAAGCCACCCCAACACCCACGACCATGGTGGTTAACTCGACAACCCCCAGTGGCGTGGTGCAAGAGCTAGCCATGAAGAGCGGCCAGGAGCCCCCTACGCTTCCAGCGGAGGGCATCGTGCATCCTCCAACCATGGTGATGCCAGCTCAGGATGTCGCGGCAATTCCTCCACGGCTAACTCTCGAGCTCATGAACTACGACCTCCTGATCAGGTGCGGGGCCCTGACTGATGCGTGCACCGCGCTTGACCAGCTCAGGGCGGATCTCCAGTATGCCGACAAGCACCTCAAGCAGGAGCGCCTGAAGCTCGCCGCGGGATGGCGCGAGCTGTCTACAACCAGCAAGGCTACCCAAGATCGGGCCGAGGCCCTCGCCACCGAGGGCGGGAGGGATGCCAATGAGGCGAAGACTGCTCACGACGCGGTGCGTGCCGAGGCCAAAGCAGCTTCCAAGCATTGCGCCGAAGCGGAGGCCAGCCTGAAGGCGCTCCAGGAGGAATAGGCCGCATGCGTGGTGCAACTTCAACAGCAGGAGAACGACCTCAAGGCTCGCGAGGCGCAACTTGTTGATCGCGACTCCGTGCTGTCAAAGGTAGTCGTTGACCAGGCTGCGGAGCGTGAGCGCCTGATCAAGCTGAAGGAGGAGGTGGCTAAAGCCAGAGTGTCCCACACCTAGCACGTTTCTGAGGCCACGGCCCGGCTGGATGTCAGCGAGAAGATCCTTGCCGACACCGAAGGAAAAGCAGCCGCGGAGTGTGACGCCTTCCCTTCCCTCGAGCTAAGGGGCTCGCCAGGCGCTGCAGTCCATCTGCAGAGGAGGATTTAAGGAGCCGCTCGCAACCCCTGAGGTCAGCTACGCGGGTCATCCAAGCTTGCCGAGGAGCTCGAAGGTGCCGCCGCCAAGGTGGAATCCATCCTGGAGGAGGAGTGCCGCGACCTCTTCTCCGTGGCAGCAATGCGCGTCTTCAGCCACCTTTACCTCCGCGATCCCAGCTTCAACTTCGACGCGGTGACCAGCCCGGTCCCTCTCGAGTCCCACGCCACTACGGCGGGCGCCGTGAAAGGCCATGTGGATGCCCTACTAGGGAAGTTCACCTGCAATCTTGATACCAGCCCTGCGGCAGCCGAGGCGGGCGGCAGCGAACACGGTAATGACGGTGACAGCGACGTTGAAGACGAGCCTATCCTGGCCGAAGCAGGTGGTGGCGACGGTCATGGCGATGATGGCCCTTTCTCCTAGAGTTTATCCTGCGACACTGATCATGCCTCGTGGAGCCGTAAGACTTTGTTTGAATTTGTGATACATTTTATGCCTGTAATAACTATTTGAACCCCTTACTTTCCTTTTCGTGCTTCGTTTCCTTCTTGCTTGCCTTCGTGCTCTGCGTCGGCAGGGCCCAGCCCCGCGCATACCTCGGCCACCATTGGAATGTCCGGTTGTGATGCCAGGATGAAACCAAGGGGCGAGGGGCTACGTGACTAGTGACGCCCCTGAGTCGTGGTGCTCAGGGATCCCCCTTGACGTGTGAGCGGCTCGTATGGAGGAAACATGGCAACGATGAGGCTAATATAGGGCCCTACATACCTTTCTTTGCCATCTTGTGCCTGAGGGGCGCGTGAGGACACAGACATCAACGACCCTAGGGATCTTGGTGGGGGTAACGTGCGCCAGGGCAGTGCTGCTAGGACGGGCCCAACCACAGGCGCCCTGTCCAGCCCCCGCTCGTGCGCGCCCTAGCGGCAGGCCGCAAGAAGCATTGCCGAAGAGCCGAGAGGCCATCTTGAGGTTGATGCAACCCATAGGGCGCCCCCAGTTGTTTATCCACCAGCGCTGAGGTTGGGGCTTCCACTAGGCGTGGGCATGGTTGTATTGCAACCGAATCTGCCAGCGCTGGGCATGGGGCTTCCACTGGGCGTGGGTATGGTTGTACTGCAACCGAATCCGCCAGCGCTGAGCATGGGGCTTCCACTGGGCATGGGTAGGGAGCTCTGTGTTAGAGTCTCCGGGCTTGTACAGCGCTATTTCGTTCGTACGCGTGACTGGCATGGCAGAACATTGAGGAGGTGTATCTGGACACTCTTGAGCCAGCACGGGACTCAGGAGGCCCTACCTCAAGGCGGGTTGCACCTGGTTTTTGGCGCGGGGCGCGTTTGTGAATACTGAGTTAGTTGGGCGACCTGCGGTGAATGGGCGTCCGGAGGCCATCGCATGAGAAGGCCAGACACCAAGGACCCATAGGAGGTGACGTGGACGAGGCCAACCCGCAAGGCAGAGCTCGGTCTCTTGGATTCATCAACGCTGCAGGGACGGACCAGAGCACAGACGGCATGTCGAGTCTTCTCATGCAACAGTCTAGGGAAGAACATTCGGTGCACGACTCCCGCGATGGCGAGGCACCAAGGCCGCGGTTGCACAAGCCGAACCACGCGCCCTTACTCACCTACTCGCGATTACCTCATGTGAGGACAAGGCACCAAGGACCTCGGGAGGTGACGTGCATGGGAGCTGGCCCGCGAGACAGAGCTCGGTCGCTTGGATTTAACAACATTGCAGGGACAGACCCGAGCACAGATGTCGTGCCCGCCCTTAATCATGAGGCGGTCATGGGTGGGCTTGCGAGGGCGCGGCAGCATTCATGGTGGCAAAGCACCGGACACGCAAGGTAAAATATCAAGATAAATTCACCGAGACAAGGCCAGTTCTGATACATGAGCAAAACAGTGCGGCTGGGGGATGGGCCCATGCAGCTTGAGGATGATGCAGCCCAAGGGGTTCCCTCAATTGAACAAATCAAAAAGTCACCTGGCAATGATGCTGCTGGAGCGTCGAGGTAGTCGATGAAGCATGTCGGGGAGACTTGCTCCTCACGGGCCTGATGGCTCCGGAGGCTTGAGAGGCTCGTGGGGCCCGAGGAGCTCGTGAGGGTCTGGGCTTCCTAAGACGCGACCGCCAGGCGTCGGGCCTCATGACACGCATGCACGGCTCGCGCGAGGCGCTGATACGTAGCGCCCACATTCACCAGGCCAAAAGGCATGCAAACTTAGTTGCAGGGGTAGCCCTCGCTCCGGCCGATTCGAGATGGCCAGAAGAGGTCCTGCGAAGCGGCCCTGTTGAGGCCCGGGATGTTGACGCAGACGCGCAGCCCGTCGGCCATGTTGGGGCGGTGGCTGCACCAGTGGGGGTGCGGGGCAGCGCTCGCCGCGCATGGCTTGCGCCTCCTGAAGCTCCTCGATCGCCTTGGTGATGAACTCTCTTGCCCCTGGCGCCTCACGCTTTGCTCCTTGCTTGTGGGGGCGCGCATCAAGGCACGCCTCCAAGTGGCGCCCGAACACCTCCCTCGTTGCACTGGTCAGGTCAAAGGCTCTCCAGACGGAAGCCCCCAAACCCATCCTAAGGAAGGCGCCGGGCGCGCCTTCCTATGCGGGAGGAAGGGGCGCCCGACCAGCAAACGTGAAGCTTGAGGCATCACCGGTGGGTTTCTTGGCCTCCGGACGACTCTTGGGGAGGAGCTGCTTCTTCTGGGCGGGGGTGGCTTCGGGAGGCAGGATGCCACCTTCGTCACCAGGGTTCTCTGCCGCCGCGGCATGGTAGGCATGCTCAAGGGAGCAGACCGCATCCTTCTCATCGCAGGCAACCGTGATGACGCCGCTGCACCCTGGCATCTTGAGGATGGTGTAACCATGGTGGATTGCCACCATGAACTTGGCGAGGTCAGGGTACCCAAGGATGGCATTGTACAGGAGGCCGATGTGGGCGACGTCGAAGTCAATGAGCTCGGTGTGGTAGTTGTCGCGCTTGCCGAAGGTGACAGGGAGGCACACCTGCCCCAGGGGAATGGTGGAAGCGTCGGCCACCCTAGAGAATGGCCTGGTGGGCATGAGCTGGTCATAGGGCACCTAAAGCATCTCGAAGGTCTCGACGGAGAGCACATTGAGACCAGCGCCACCATTGATGAGAGTCTTGGTGACGGAAACGTTGCCGATAGTGGGCGTGCAGAGCATGGGGAGCGCTCCAGCAGTGGCCGTGCACCTGAGGTGATCCTTCGAGTCGAAGATGATGGCGTACTGTGACCACCTGAGGGGGCGCACGACCTCACGCTTCGGGAGGGACGCATTCACCTCACGAGAGAATTGCTTGAAGATGCGGTTCGAGGCTGGTGCCTGGGCGCCGCCGAGGATGCAGGCTATCGCGCATGGTTCCTGGAAGCCGCCAGCCCCACCGTCTTGATGGTTGTCGTCGTTCCTCCTTGGCGATGCCGGCAGCGGAGGGAGGCCAGGGTTACCCTAAGGACGGGACTCACGAGGCTAATCATGCCAGGGGCCATCGCGAGGCTGATCTCGCTAGCGATCCTCGTGAGGCTGGTCGCACCAGTCCTGACGAGGGTTGCGGTTGTCCCAGCGGCCTCCGCCGAGGCCTCCTCCATTACCGAAGCCACAATTGCCGCGCTAGGGCGGCGACCCAGGCGCTCGTCCCGGAGCGCCCTGTGCCTGTGGCAATTGTTGGTGTTGTGGGTGTGAACGTTGTGGAAGATGCAGAATGGGCGGTTATCCTTGGCTGGTTCATCGTGGTCGCGGCTGCGCTTCAACTTAGGCTCTGCTGCCAGCACGGTGGGGCCCTTGTGCTTCACCTCCTTGGCCTTGGCCTTCTTGTCTTCAGGATCAACATCAGGGTGCTTGAGTAGAGAGAGGCGGTCTTCTTCCGCCCTGGTGCATCTGTCCACCAGGTTGAACATCTCCAACATCATGCACAGGTCATCGTGGATGGCGAGCTCCTCGCTCATCTTGACGTCTGTCATGCCCTCGGTGAATGCCGAGATGATGGCCTCGTCTGAGGCTTTCGGGATCTTGAGGCGAACGTTGGTGTAGCGCTGAATGTACTTGCGGAGGGTCTCACCTGGCTACTGCTTCACGTGCCGTAGGTTGTTGACGGTGAGGGCGTGGTCATGAGTGCCTTGGAAGTTGGCGATGAAACGCTCGCGAAGCTCATCCCAAGACGAGATTGACCCCTCTGGGAGGTGCAAGAGCCAAGAGCGTGCGCTGTCCTTGAGAGGCATGGGGAACCAGTTCGCCATGACCTTGTCGTCGCCGTTTGCCACCTCAATGCTCAGCGAGTAGAGCTAGAGGAACTCCGCAGGGTCGGGGGTGCCGTCGTAGCACGGGGGCAGGTCCGGCTTGAACTTGGCGGGCCAAATGACGCGACACGGCTCATGGGTGAAGGCGCGGCAACCCGCCATGCTCACGGGTGCGGCCCACGCGAGGGGAGCATGGTCCTGATGCCCCTGCACTGTAGCCCCCAGAGCTACCCGGTCTTAGTGCTGGCACGGCAGTGCAGGGAGCACACACGCGTCGTACTGCGGCTCCTGCACCACCTGGCAGCTGGCCTCATCCCGCGCCGGCGCAGGCGCCCCACGCGGCGGGTCACGCGGATGCACATCGCGCCTAGGCTCGGCGTCGACACTGCGTAGAGGATGATGTGGAGGCGCGCCGTGAGCCACGTTGCCCACACGAGACGGTAGGGGATGGAGCGAGTGGGAGGATGATGGGGCCTCGCCGGCGGCGTTGACGAGCTCGGTGATGCGACCAAGCCAGGCATCATAGCCTTCATTGGCAGGGCAGTAGCGCAGCAACTCACGCGCCATGAGGAGCGTGGCTTGCGCGTTCGCCAGCCCATGACGAGCGTGGGAGGACGATGCCATGGCGGGAGTGAGGGAAGGCGTGGTGGTGCGGCCATCACATGGCACAGAGGGTGTCAGCGACAAGTCCTGCTGCTCATGAGCAGCAGGGTTGGTGGCGGCGTGTGCCGCGGGAGATGCGGAGCGGCGAGGAACACCGCGGCCCACGGGCGCCATCTGGGCGACGCGAGCAGCCCGGCGCTCGGCGCAAACTTGGCGGGCGTCAGCCATTGATGCGGCGGAGCAAGGACAGAGAGTGGTCGATGAAGAATCATAGGCTTCAACATGCCCCTACCTGGTGTGCCAAATGTCGGAATCGGGGCTCTGCGGACCCAAACTAGGTTCGAACTCTGGGGCATGTACGAAGGATCTCGCTTCACGTTGACACAATGCTCGCCGCCCTCATGGCCTGATCTCGCCGAGTACGCGCGAGCGGGAAGAAGAAGTGGACACGGTGGTTTACCCAGGTTCGGGCCACCTTGCGGTGTAAAACCCTACTCCTGCTTTGTGGTGGATTGGCCTCACGAGGAGGTTGAGGATGAACTACTACAGCGGATGAGCTGCCTCGCGAGGGCTCAGAGGATGAGAACGAATCGATCCCTATCTACAGTGGAGGCTAGCCTATATTTATACTAGGCCCGGTTCTCTTCCCTCATAACTTAGTCGGGAAGGAATACCACAGTGGCCAATTTTGAAGGGGGACAAGAGTACATCTTATCCTGACGAAAGGTGGTCTTCACGTGCAAAGCTTCTGGTCATGACGCAGCTGTGGGCTACGGTGATGAGCTCCATCTTGCCGAGCCCGTGGTTTTGGTCTTCTTGCACCGGAATGGAAACCTTTGGGGGATTCCCTGGGAACCTGCGCTTGTCCTTGCCTCCTTAGCACCGATGTCAGGACCTCGATCCTAAGTCATACCGATCTAGCATGTAACACATCATATCACTTTGCGGCCTCACGCATGGTATTCCCACGGCTGCAGCCTTACCTAGGTCGGGACCGTTTGCGCCTTTTGGCTCACGTATATGATTGTGTCACTAGCATCCATATGACAGAGAACCCGGGCCGACATAACTAGTGGTAACCCCAAGGTGGCACAAACTTACAGGGACAGGCATACATAACCCAGCAATGAACGTTGAGGGAGTCCTGGATTAGGGGGTCCTCGGGTGTCCGTTCTATTCGATATGGGCCGGCCTGATGGGCCATGAAGATAAAGCAGAAGACCATCACCCGTGTCCGGGTAGGACTCCTATATGCATGGACGGCAAGTTTGGTGTCCGGATATATTATTTCCTTCTTCTGTAAACCGACTCTATACAACACTAGGCCCCTCCGGTGTGTATATAAACCGGAGGGTTTAGTCCGTAGAGGCAATCAGAATAATCATAGGCTAGGCAGCTAGGGTTTAGCCATTACGATCTCGAGGTAGATCAACTCTTGTAACCCCTATACTCATCGAATACAATCAAGCAAGACGTAGGGTTTTAGCTCCATTAAGAGGGCCCGAACCTGGGTAAACATCGTGTCCCCATTGTCCATTGTTACCATCGATCCTTAGACACATAGCTTGGGACCCCCTACCCGAGATCTGCCAGTTTTGACACCAACATTGGTGCTTTCATTGAGAGTTTCGTTGTGTTGTCGACAGAAGAATCGATGGCATGCCTCATTATCGATAACGATGCTGTTTCTCGGGAGACTTTTCTCCCTGGTCAACTCTTTGTGTTTGGCGGCTTCACGCTATGTGCCAACTCGACCGGCCACCTTGAGCAGGTCGACAGCTACGCCCTTGGTCACCAGATCATGTTTGGAAGCTTGAATTACATCGCGGATATCCGTGGAGACTTGGTCTTCGAAGGGTTCTCGGCCTCGGCCACCACTCTTCACCCACATGAAGGAAGCCCGTCGGATCCGTCGTTAGATTCCGCTCAAGGATCGACTCTCGTGCCTGCCCTGGCCTTAGATCCAGGGCGGATCACTCTGTCCGAAGACAGGAGGCTAAACCCCGCCGGACTCTCTCCCATTATGGAGCTTCTTGCCGAAGACCCAGAGGCGACTATACTGTCAGCAGACCCGTAGTCAAACGTGACTCTTCCTGACATCGAGGAGCCGGACTCGCCTCTGGATGTCAACTTTGAACTCTCGAGGTCTGCGTCCATTGAGCTCGGTCAAGTGGTTATTACCGAACCTAGATCCACAGATCATCATACACCCGTCCGGCTTTCGCTCTTAAACGAGACACTGGACCTAATGCGATCTCTCGCCATCACAGAAGTATCATCTCCGAACTACGACCAGCCTAAACTGGGGGATGACAGCAGGGAATTTTACGTCCCACCCACCACCCACTTAATAGCCACTATCGAGGATCTAACTGACATGCTAGACTACGCCTCCAAAGACATCGACGGTATGGACGACGATGCCGGAGCCGAACCAGGTCAAAACCCTCCTTTCACTCGGCGTTGGACAAGCACTTCTACCTATGATGTATACATGGTGGACACATCTGAGAAGCAGGACGACGATGGCACTCAAGATCCAGATCAGGACAAGCCCGTCGAGGATCCACCAAAGCATCGGCGTCAGTGGCGCCGCTCACGATCACGTCAGACGAAGGACAACAACACCGGCACTGGAGATAATGACACTCCGGACAATGCCGAAGACCCCGTCGACCCTGCGTTCGAGCAGGATGATAGGGAAGAGGGACAAGTCAATTCCGACGAACTTGTCGATCATGAGGATTCGGAAGATAGTAACTATCTACCGGCCTCCGAGGAGGACATTAGCCTCGGTAACGAAGATTTCATCGTGCCAGAGGAACCCCTCGAACAAGAACGCTTCAAGCGATAGCTCATCGCCACTGCGAGGAGCCTGAAAAAGAAACAGCAATAGCTTCAAGACGAACAGGATACGCTCAACAACAGATGGACCAAGGTCCTGGCTGCCAAAGAATACGGCCTCGAGCGCCCGACAAAGAGCTACCCAAAACACAGGCTACTACCACAATTCGACGACGAAGCCCTTGAGCCAATACCATCAAGATACAATCATGCTGATCAACCGGACCGACCACCACGTGGATGTGACAAAGCGGCTAATTATGCCGAACACCAGCCCCCGCCACCTCGCCGTAGAGGCAAAGAGGCAGCGGCCCCGGGCTACACGTATGACTTACGTCAGGACCTGGACAATAGAGCCGGCCGGACCAGATCAATCTACGGATCAAGGGGACGTGCTCCAACACAAGACGACGGCCATCAAGCCTGGCACGACAAGCATAACCAAGTTCGAGCCGAGAACCGAACACGGATGTCATCCGAACTCTGTTGTGATGTTGCCCAATATAGAGGCGCCGCACACCCCATGTGCTTTACCGACGAAGTAA
Organism: Thinopyrum elongatum; assembly: GCA_011799875.1. Taxonomy (NCBI): domain Eukaryota; kingdom Viridiplantae; phylum Streptophyta; class Magnoliopsida; order Poales; family Poaceae; genus Thinopyrum; species Thinopyrum elongatum. Next base: position 311,388,016 of record CM022298.1, on the reverse strand, counting down.
TGCAGCACCAGTTTCCGGAAGGGTTTAAACCCGTAAACATCGAGTCATACGATGGAACGATAGATCCCACTATGTGGATTGAAGATTTTCTTCTCCACATTCACATGGCTCGCAGTGATGATCTCCACGCCATTAAATACCTTCCTCTAAAGCTAAAAGGGCCAGCACGGCACTGGTTGAATAGCCTCCTTGAGAACTCCATTGGCAGTTGGGAGGATTTAGAGGATGCTTTTCGGGACAAGTTTCAAGGCACTTATGTCCGGCCACCGGACGCTGATGACCTGAGTCACATAGTCCAGCAACCCGGAGAGTCAGCCCGCAAACTCTGGACTCGGTTCTTAATTAAAAAGAACCAAATTGTCGAATGTCCGGACGCCGAAGCCTTAGCGGCATTTAAACACAGCGTCCGTGACAAATGGCTCGCCCGACACCTCGGTCAGGAAAAGTCGAAGACTATGGCAGCTCTCACTGCACTCATGACCCGCTTCTGTACGGGCGAAGATAGCTGGTTGGCTCGTAGAAGCAACAGCACCAGCGACCCTGGCACCTCCGAGGTTAGGGACGGCAATGGAAGGCCACGACGCAACAAAAATAAGCGTCAGAACAACAATGAAGAAACCGAGAATACGGCGGTCAACGCCGGATTCAGCGGCTCTAAACCCGGTCAGCGGAAGAAGCTGTTCAAAGGAAATAGAGACGGCTCGTCCAACTTGGATTAGGCCTTGTCAAATCCATGGCACCCCTGACAAACCTGCCAACCACACCAACAGAAATTGCTGAGTTTTTAAACAGGCCGGTAAATTAAATACCGAACATAAGGGGAAAGGACCTCAAAGCGAGGACGACGATGAACCCCGCCCTTCGAACACTGGGGGACAAAAGAAGTTCCCCCCGAGGTGAAAACAGTGAACATGATATATGTCACGCATATCCCCAAGAGGGAGCGCAAGCGCGCATTGAGGGATGTCTACGCCATAGAGCCTGTCGCCCCGAAATTCAACCCTTGGTCGGCTTGTCCGATCACCTTCGATCGCAGGGACCACCCAACCAGTATCCGTCATGGAGGTTCGGCGGCCCTGGTACTTGATCCCATCATCGATGGATACCATCTCACTAGAGTCCTTATGGACGGTGGCAGCAGTCTCAACTTCATTTACCAAGATACTGTCCGTAAGATGGGTATTGACCCATCAAGAATCAAGCCCAGCAACACTACCTTTAAAGGAGTGATACCTGGCGTAGAGGCCCGCTGCACGGGTTCCTTAACACTGGAAGTGGTATTCGGCTCTCCAGATAACTTTCGAAGTGAAGAATTGATCTTCGATATCGTCCCTTTCCGCAGTGGTTATCATGCATTGCTTGGACGAACTGCTTTCGCCCGCTTTAATGCAGTCCCGCACTATGCTTATTTGAAGCTCAAAATGCCCGAACCGCGCGGCGTCATCACAATCAATGGAAATATGGAGCGCTCCCTCCATACTGAGGAGCACACCGTGGCCCTAGCAGCCGAGGTACAAAACAGCTTCAACAGCTTATCGGTCATCAAGACTGTCGGTGTACTAGAATAGGGGTACCCTAGTACCCCGTACTTGTGCACGGGCAGTAGCAGCATCCCGCGGCCAGGCTTACGGGAGGACAGCCAGAGAGAAGCTGAAGGTTATTAAGCCATTCAAGAACAAAGTATACAAAGCAAGAGTCAAGGCCCCAACAAGAGGAGCTTGCCGGGAGGGACAGTTGAGGCCCAGCCTGAGGTTTGCTGTAGCAGAGTACTTGCCCCGGCAAGTCATTGGCTACGGCAAGATAGCAGCTGCGGCAAGGTACTTGCCCCGGCAAGTTACCTTGCGCGGCAAGCTATTGGTTGCGGCAAGCTGTCAGGTGCGGCAAGGTCTTGCCGCGGCAAGCGTTACTGTACCACTGTGCTACTGTGCTGCTCCGGTGCCTCTGCCAGCGTGGCGCTCTGGGTCCTTCCAAGCGTGTGTGGCAGGGCACTGCGTAGACGGCGGTACTCTGTAGCTAGCGGTGCAGGAGCAGGTGGGATAGGCTTTTCCCACGTCCAAGACGTCCGGGTACATGTATCTGGACAGCTAAGGCATGGGCATTTAATGCCCTTGTCCCCTGCCATCAGTGGTAGGTAGGACATGTCATCCTAGTAATAATGGCCTTACTGTAGCAACTTTCCACCTCTACCTTTACTGTTTGCCACCTGTTGGTGACCCCTTTGTGCGTATAAAAGGAGGCCCATAGGCAACGTGGAGGAGGTTAGGAACTGGGAGATGGAGAACTCCAGTATTGTACGCAGCTACTCTGTACTGTAGCGTTCCTGGAGCTAGAACAATCATCGAGATAATACACCAAAAAGCAGGAGTAGGGTTTTACGCATCCGTGCGGCCCGAACCTGGGTAAAATCTCTCTCGTGTGCTGTCGTGTTCTTCGCTAGATTTGCTCTTCGTGCGACCGTCTCTCCCTGCCGAACGTAAAGGGGTCCTTCCCTGGGTCCCATAGGTGATCGCGGATTCGTCCCCAACATCTTTGGCGCGCCAGGTAGGGGATGGGAGATTGTGTGAACCTAATCTAGCGATTTGCGCGTTAGTTTTTGGGCCATCCTCCGCCTTACGGCTCCAAAAAAGAAGACTTCGGCCATCGGTGCGTCTACGTCCAACCCGCCTGCTCCCATGCAGGAGGGTGCCGACGTGATTGCGGCTGCTGGGGGGACTGGAGATCGAGAGCTCCTATTACCTCCACCTGTCCAAAACCGGGCCAGCAACGCCAATCTTGGCGCTGCTGGGTCTGGGAACGCAGCGCTGCTCGCTGCTAATGGCCCTGCAAGCTCCAGAAACGGTGCTGCGCGTTCTGGAATGCCTGCGCCGGTTCAGACGCCGCGGCCTTCGCAAGAAGCCCGTGACAGGCAGCGTCCTGACGCCACAGGTGCCAGGCGCTCCCTGGATAATGAACTTGCGCATCGATCTCGAGATGCGCGGGGTCACCATACGCAACAACACGTTTGCGGGGTCGAGGTATGGTCGCCTGGGCGTGGAGATGCTCCTTCTAACACTGTTAGGAGTAAGAGCATCCCACAGTCCTCACGCCACTCGATACCTCCCTCACCAGCAGAAGCGTTGGCGCGTGCGCAGCTGCTCCAGAACTTCCCTCCACCAGCAGATAAGCTTGACGAGTGGAGGGCAACCATTCAGAGCCTTCTCAGCTTCGCTGATGCCGACCCGGTGCGCGCGGCCGACAAGAGAACTGGTGACAATGCTATCACCAACAAGAACGGCGAGGGGGCAACAACCGTACACTCCCCGCCCAGACGGCCTCGGTCGCCGGCACGTCGAAATGACGCCCGTGGCGATGATTCCACGGCGTCGTCTGACCCGCGAGCTCATCGTGACCAGCACCTCGTTCTTCAGGAACGCAGAGGAGAAGACGCTCGTACCACTATCGAGCGAAGGAGAGAAGCGCATCGTCAGTCCGACAGACGCGCAGGGCCCGCTGTTGACATGCATGCGCCAGGGGATCCTGGCGACTTGCCGTACGCGGTAAGTTGTCCAGCGTTCACCCGTGAGCTGCGGCAGGTCCAGTGGCCCAACCGCAAGGCTTTCAAGCCTGACGTGCCGGAGAAGTATGATGGCAAGACACACCCGTCAGAGTTCCTCAGCATTTACACCATTGCGGTGCAAGCTGCCGGGGGACGAGACGACAAGATTCTTGCTAACTACTTCCCGCTCGTGTTAAAGCGCAACGTCGTCTCATGGCTCATGCACTTGCCGGAGAACTCCATTTCTTCATGGGCGGACCTGTGCCATCAGTTTCTTGGTGCCTTTACTGGCGGTCATCAACCTCATGGCCAGGAGAGTGATCTTCATCTCATCCCCCAGAAGGAAGGAGAGCCCCTGCGCAAATACATTCAAAGGTTCAGCCGCGTACAGTACAACATCCCAGATGTTCACCCCGCTGCGGTTATTAGCGCGTTCCATCAGAACGTGCGTAACCGCAAGATGCGGGAGGAAATGGCGATGACCAAGGTCAGAGACATTGGCCAGCTATATGCTCTCGCCGACAAGTGTGCGCGTGCTGAAGAGGGAAGGAAACTTCCCGGTGAAGGTGTTGGCGCAGGGGGGAGCTCTGACAGCAAAGGTACCGCCCCGGCAAAGAAGGGCCGGCGGCGGAACAACAGGAAGAAAAAGGGCAAAGCTGTGCTTGCCGTCGAACAGTCCAGCGGCAACGGCAGCGCCGACAAGGCCAAAGTCGAGGGCTCCGGCAAGGAGATTGCCGCGTGCGCCAACTGTCAGGCCTTGGCGGCTGCCGACAAGCAGGACGGCTCCGACAAGCAATATTGCAAGATCCACCGCACCAAGGGACACGATCTCCCGAACTGCCGACGAGTCGAGCAGCTTGTCGAACAGCAGAAAGCTGAGTATGAGAGGCGCGACAAGGAGAAGGCCCCAGAAGGTGCTGGCGGGTCCGGCAAGAAGCGCACTGCCCGAGGAGGGCGTCGCGGCAAGGCCAAGCAGCAGCAGAGAGACAGGCCTCCTCGTGGCCGCGACAAAGATGATGATGATGATGATCTAGATGATGAAGAATCCAGTGAGCACGAATTTCAGAAAGCCGCAGAAGTCTTGTGTGTTGACGGTGGTGCTTCGTTGCATTCTTCTCACCGCCAACTTAAACAGTGGGCGCGAGAGATCAATGCGGCGGAACCATCTGTTGACGCCAGAAAGCTTCTGAAGTGGTCCGACACGCCTATCGTCTTTGACATTGTGGACCACCCTGACCGCACAACGGCGGTCGGGTGCTTGCCGATGTTGGTTTCACCAACGATCCGCAACCTCAAGGTCATGAAGATGTTAGTTGACGGTGGGGCCGGCTTGAATCTGATTTCGCCCACTGTGCTCCGGAAACTTCAAATCCCTGACGGCGAGCTTGAGGAAACTGGTACTTTCCAAGGAGTCAATCCAGGAAGGAGCAAGCCGATAGGGAAGATCACGCTGCCAGTGACATTTGGCGGCGAGCTGAACTACCGGACCGAGAAGGTCACCTTTGACGTTGCCGATATTCCATTGCCTTATAATGGGATACTTGGCCGTCCAGTGCTCGCCAAGTTCATGGCAGCCTCTCATTATGCCTACAATGTGTTGAAGATGCCAGGCCCAGTAAGTGTTATCACAGTTCCCTGCGATAAGAAGGATGCACTTATTTGCGCCGACAAGATCTACCGGGAAGCAGCTGCCGCAACTGCTGCCAAGGCACTTGCCGCTGAAGCTCCCGGGGGGGAGAACAAGAGGAAGTCCGGCAAGAGCTCCTGTGCCCACTCCGGCAAGCGCACCTCTTCGGAGTGCTGCGCTGCCGTCGAGGACGCACCAGAGAGCTCCACCGGCAAGTGCAAGAAGAACAAAGCCGCTCCGCCGGCGACAAAGAAGGTGCCCGCCAAGGAGGACGGCACTGGTGGTTCCTTCACCATCAGTGCCACACTTGACAACAAATAGGAAAGCGCGCTCGTTGTTTTCCTGCGGGCGAATGTCGACGTGTTTGCATGGCAGCCGTCCGACATCCCCGGTGTTCCCAGGAAAGTAATTGAGCACCACCTTGCCGTTTGTCCCCACGCGAGGCCCGTCAAGCAGAAAGCCAGAAAGCAAGCTGTGGAGCGGCAAGAGTTTATTGCGGAAGAAATCAAGAAGTTGGAAGCAGCAGGCCTCGTCAGAGGAGTGCTCCATCCTACGTGGTTGGCCAATCCTGTTGTCGTGCGCAAAGCGAATGGAAAATGGAGGCTTTGTATTGATTTCACTGATGTCAATAAAGCTTGTCCCAAAGACCCATTTCCTTTGCCCCGCATAGACCAGATTGTTGACTCCACGGCAGGATGTGATTTGCTTTCATTTCTTGACGCATATTCAGGGTATCATCAAATCTTCATGGCTGAGGAAGATGAGGAAAAGACCGCATTTATCACACCCTGTGGCACATACTATTTCGTACGTATGCCATTTGGTTTGAAAAATGCTGGTTCAACATTTGCAAGAGCCGTCCAGATAGCTTTTGAGCCTCAGCTGCACAGAAATGTGGAAGCCTATATGGATGATATAGTGGTCAAAAGCAAGGACAGGGCTACTTTGGTTCAAGATCTAGAAGAAACTTTTGTAAATCTGCGCAGGATCAACCTGAGGCTCAACCCCGAGAAGTGCGTGTTTGGAGTTCCCTCCGGCAAGCTTCTCAGGTTCTTTGTGTCTCAACGTGGAATTGAAGCCAATCCTGACAAGATCAAAGCCATTGAGCAAATTGAAGCACCGAAGCGCGTCAAGGATGTACGACGACTTGCCGGCTGTGTTGCTGCTCTTAGTAGGTTTATCTCCAAGTCAGCTGAGCGCACCCTGCCATTTTTCAAAATCTTAAAAAAGGCAGGTCCATTGAAATGGACTCCGGAGGTGGAGGCAGCGCTGCAAGACTTGAAGAGATACCTCTCCTCTCCTCCAATACTTGTCGCACCTAAACCACAAGAGAAGTTGTTGCTGTATCTAGCGGCAACCAATCAAGTGGTTAGTGCTGCGCTAGTAGTGGAGAGAGAGGTGGATGAGGAGGCAGTAACTGCGGCAAGCACGTCCAGCGACAAGCTGGGGGCTCCCCCGACAAGTTTTCCTGCCGACAAGGATTCGTCTGCGCAGTCAGGCGAAGTGATACAAAAGAAGAAAATGGTGCAGCGCCCGGTCTACTTTGTGAGCTCTCTTCTGCAGGGAGCTAGGTCAAGGTATTCTGGTGTGCAGAAGCTGCTTTTCTGCCTTCTCATGGCCTCGAGAAAGCTGCGCCATTACTTTCAAGCACATGAAGTTACCGTCGTCACTCGCTTCCCGCTGAAAAGGATTTTGCAAAATCCAGAAGCGACAGGCAGGATTGTCGAGTGGGCGTTGGAGTTGTCGAGCTTTGGTCTCAAGTTTGAGAGTACATCAACCATACAGAGCCGAGTTTTGGCAGAGTTTGTCGCAGAATGGACACCAACGCCAGACGAAGAAATCCCAGAGACGACTCTCCCCGGCAAGGAGACAAGCAAAGAGTGGCTTATGTACTTTGATGGTGCCTTTTCGCTGCAAGGCGCCGGTGCTGGCGTACTGCTTGCCGCACCCACCGGAGAGCACCTCAAGTACGTGGTCCAAATGCACTTTCCCAAGGAACAGGCGACGAACAATACTACAGAATATGAGGGGTTGCTTGCCGGTCTCAGGATCGCGGCAGACCTTGGGATCAAGAAGCTTATTGTCAGGGGAGATTCGCAGCTTGTCGTCAGGCAAGTGAACAAGAACTACCAATGCCCATTGATGGAAGCTTATGTAGATGAGGTGAGGAAGTTGGAGGAACGCTTTGACGGCCTACAAATGGAGCACGTCCCACGTGCTGAGAATGACATTGCCGATGGTTTGTCAAAGCGCGCCGCACTCAAATTGCCTGTGGAACCAGGCACTTTTGTGCTCCAACTAACTCAGCCATCTGTGACGCCATCAGTAGGGCAAGGCAGGAAGAGGAAGTTGGCTTCTGGCGACTACTTCCCGGCAGAGCTCCCCGAAGCCGCCGGCAAGAAGGCTGCCAAAGCCAGCGCCAAAGATGCAGAGGGGCAACTTGCTCCGACAAGGCCTCACGCTCTTGTCGTTGAAGCGGGTGCTCCTAGGCAAGAGGCAAAGGGGCAACTTGCTACGACAAGACTTCGGGTCCTTGTCGTTGAAGCAAGCGCTCCTGATCGAAGCGCTGAGGAGCAAGATGCTCCGACGAGGCCTTGGGCTTCCGTCGTTGAAGCAACTGCTCCCGACGAGCTTGTTGAAGGACAGCACGCTCCAGCAGGGCCCCAGGCTCTCGTCGTTGAAGCGGCTGTTCCCGCCAAGCTCGTCGGGGAACGGCCGGCATCTGGTAGAGCGACAAGCTCTTGCCGTAGGGCCTAATGTTCCCGCGGCAGAAGAAATGCCTTTAGTCCTCGTTGTCGAGCCACAGGCTCCAGCGTGGGCGCAGCAGATCATCCGTTTCCTTCAGACAGGAGAACTTCCCGAAGAGTAGGAAGAAGCGGAGAAAGTAGCCCGACGGTCCAATATGTATCAATTTGTCGATGACATGCTGTGCAGAAAAAGACCAAACGGTGTGAAATTGAAGTGTATTCCCCGGGAAGAAGGACAGGAGCTGTTGGCGGAGATTCATGGAGGCATATGTGGTCACCACATAGGGTCAAGAGCCCTTGCTGGAAAGGCTTTCCGGCAAGGTTTCTTTTGGCCCACCGCCCTCCAGGATGCAACTGCACTAGTAGCCAAGTGTGAAGCGTGCCAGTTTCATTCCAAGCAGATTCATCAGCCAGCTCAAGCTCTCCAGACAATCCCTCTCTCCTGGCCATTTTCGGTCTGGGGGCTCGACATCCTCGGCCCCTTTCCCCGTGCCACCGGGGGCTTCGAGTACTTGTATGTGGCCATCGACAAGTTTACGAAGTGGCCAGAAGTGGAAGCAGTGAGGAAGGTGACAGCACAATCAGCCATCAAGTTCTTCAAGGGAATTGTTTGTCGCTTTGGTGTTCCTAACAGGATCATCATCGACAACGGTACCCAGTTCACGAGCCACGCCTTCATGCAGTCTGTCGAAGACCTTGGCGCCAAGGTCTGTTTCGCTTCTGTTGCTCACCCGCGAAGCAACGGTCAAGCTGAAAGGGCAAATGCTGAAGTGCGGCGTGGGCTCAAGACGAGAACTTTCGACAGGCTGCGCAAGTGCGGCAAGAACTGGATCGAGGAGCTGCCAGTGGTTCTTTGGTCGATCAGGACGACGCCAAATCGAGCTACTGGCCAGACGCCTTTTGCTCTAGTTTATGGAGCAGAGGCAGTTCTCCCCACGGAACTCGTATACGGGTCACCTCGAGTGCTCGCTTACGATGAGCTTGAGCAAGAGCAACTGCGGCAAGATGATGCTGTGCTCCTCGAGGAGGATCGTCTTCAGGCTGCTGTGAGAGCTGCTCGCTACCAGCAAGCTTTGCGTCGCTACCATAGCCGCAAAGTTAATGCCAGAAGTCTCGAGGAAGGCGACCTTGTTCTTCGGCGCGTTCAGTCGGCCAAGAATTCAAACAAGTTGACGCCGAAGTGGGAAGGCCCTTATCGGGTGAAACGAGTCACCAGGCCCGGCGCTGTCCGCCTGGAGACCGAGGATGGCATTCCAGTGATCAATTCCTGGAACATTGAGCATCTTCATAAGTTTTTTCCATAAGGCGCGTTTGCCGGGCCCTTCCCCGGCAACCACCTTTTGTACAAGTCTTGCCGCTGTTGCATGTAATCCTTTGTACAAAGCCAGGCGCAGACCCTGTGCATAAATAAAGCTTTTGTATTTCGCATTTTTTGACGATTTCATGTTTACTTTTATTTTGCATGATTATCTGACATACTGTGCACTACAGCCTCCCCGGTAAGCATTAACGAGCCGCCAAGCTCCTATATCTTTATTTTCTCTTCTTTCTTTTTCTCAAAGAGACAGAAGCTTCCCTCGCGCACAAGTTTGCCGGGGGGGATGGGATAATGATATGGACCAGGCGTCATTCAAAGAAACTTTGCCTTGCCGGGAAGAAGGCAGCGGCAAGCAATGACAAGACCTTGCCGCGGAGAGATCAGCGACAAAGCTAAGTGCCAAACGGCGGCAAGGAGCGAGGAGAATGGGCTCTCTAATTGCGGTGCTCGCCTTCGACTCTCTGGATATGGTCCACCCTCTCCACGATGGGCGCGACAAGGGCCTCTAGTGGCGCGGGGTCGTATCCCTTCGGCAAGCTTTTGAAGATGTTGCTGAAGTCGACGCCCGGGTTTCTGTATGCTATCTTCACCAACAACCTCCGGAGAACTCCCCGGCAAAGCCTGCGTGACTCGTCGGCCAGTTGAGCCTTGTGATTGACTTGGAGCTGTTGGAGTGCTTCTACTACTCCGTCGAAGAACTCGGCTAGCTTGACGCTAGTTTGCGTGTTCTTGTCGGTGGAGTACCCGAAGTCCGGCACCTTCAGGGCAGTCAGCTCCTTGTCGATGTCCTCGGCGGCGCTGGCAAGCCTGTCTATGAAGATCCCCACGTTATCCCTGAACTTCTTGTGGGTCGCAATAGCGTCTTGAAGCAGACCCTTTTCCTTTTGGAGCTCTGTCATTAGAAGCCCTTCGTGCTTTCTGGTGGTGTCGAGCATCTCCTTCAGCGTGGTCAGCTTCAGCTTCAGGTCTGCTCTGGAGTCGTTGGCGGTGGCAAGCAGATTGTTCTTCTTGGCTATGGTAACTTGCATCTCCGCCAAGGTGTGGGTCACCTTTGCCCTCTCACTTTCAAGCGTTGAGAGCTTGTCACCGTTTGCCTTGAGGGCGGCCTCTAGTCTTGCCACTTTCTCCTCCGTTTCCTTCCTGTTTACTTCTGCAGCAGCGACAGCGTTGGTGGCCTCCACCAACTTGCTGGCGTACTCTTGGGCCAAGGCTTCGATTTCCTTCTGGTGTTTTTGTGCCTGCCCCTGGGTCCGCTCTGCGACAAGTCTTGCCACCTCCTCGTCTTTCTGCTCGAGGGTTTCGGCAAGTTTCTTCTTGCGCTCGGCAAGTTCCTCTTCGTGGGCATCAAGGTCCACTTTCCGCTGGTTCAGATCACCGGCCTGAGCAGACAACTCCTTGGCGGTCTCCTCCTGTTTTTGTTCAATGTCTTGCTTCATCAGGAGGAGGGCCTGCCGTTCTTCGGCCAGCTGTGCCCGCTTGACCTCTAACGCATTAAGAGATCACGCGCGGACGTTCGCCAAGATCTCCGCGCGCCTCAACATGTCAGCTTCGGCCTTCTCGATGAGCGCCTCCCTGGAAGCTAGCTTCTTCCGTCGGGCGCGATGAAGATTCAGCAGCTTTTGGAGCAGTTGCTCCTCTTCACACGTGCTGCTGCTGCTGGCGCCTGGCGCATCCACAAGCTGGAGCCCGGCAGCGGCAAGGATCTCCTCGTCCACAACATCCTCCTCGGTTGGCGCTCTGGAGCCCACCGTCCAGGGGAGGCTGACGTAGACGTTCTCGCCGACCCGGATGTATTTGCTTGGTGGAGGCGAGTTGGGCGCTGCCGCCTCGTCGGTGGTTGAGGGACCCGTGGTCGGAGTAGCGCCTGGCGCTCCTGTGGCCTCAGGGCCGTCAGTACGACCACCGGCTCCCTCGCCGGCCTCCTCAGCAGCCTTCTGGGCGGCCTCAGCTTCAGCAGCCTTGGCGGCTTCATCGGTGGGCGCCTTGGCGGTATTATCCTCGACAGCCTTGCCGGCCTCTTCGGCAGCCCTGGCAGCTTCTTCGTCGGCAAGCTTGTCGGCTGCCAGCTTGTCGGCCTTGGCAGCGGCGGCCTTGGTGGCCTCGTCGTCGACGGCCCTTGCGGTGTTCTCCTCGGCAGAAGAGTCAATGTTCATTGGCTCCACCAAGGAGGGCTCTGCCAACCCGAGAAGTAAAGCAAAAAGAGCTTCAGGAAGAAATTCAAGAAGACAAAAGAAAGAAAGCAGAAAGAGTTTTGCGGCAAGTGGGTTTACCCGTGTTGAGCTCAGGAGCGGTGGGCTCCCCTCCCCCGTCAACGTTTGTCATTGGGGTGGGGTCGCCAGCGCTAGTGCTTGGCGCTTCGGCGCTTGCCAGCTCCTCTTCGTGGCTCGGCTCGCTAGTGGGAGCCCTTACCGGAGATCTTCTCCTTGGCGGTGTGGTCGAGGGGGGTGGTACTTCTGGAGCACCTTCAGATGGCTCCACTTGCTGCTCCTCTCCTACACGCCCAATGATGTCAGTGACAAATGCTTGTTCCTCAGCGACCGCCAGCGAAAGGTAGTTGAAATACTTACGCTGGGGGCTGCGCTAGGGGCTGCGACGAGGGCTGGGCTCCGAGCTGGTCGGGATGGTCTCAGACGCTCCCCCAGTGGTTACCGTGGGCTCATCTTCGACGACCACCACGGTCTTGCTCGTCGAGACCTTAGCTCTCTTCCTTATCCTCTCCGCCAAGGTTTCCTCCCTGCGGAAGCAAGGTCGGAGCGCGACAAGTGAGGACAGAAACAAAATCTTACAAAGATTGAGGGTCGCGGCAAGGGAACTTACTCTTCCTCGTCGTCCTCTTCGCTGAGAGCGGAAAAATCAAAGTCCGCCTCCGTGTGAGGAGGGGGAGGAGGGGGAGCTGGGCTCCTTGGCCGCTTGGCGGGGGTAGTAGCAGCGGTCTTTGCTGACCCTGCTCCAGTTGCCGGGGCCGCGTGAGACGCTCCCGCGGCACGAGCCCTTGCCGCGGTCGAGCGCGTCGAACGGCGCTCCGGCGGTTGTTGAACTTCTTGCCGCTCAGCCACTTTGCCAAGCCTGCAAAGGCGTTTCCTCCTCAGAGGGGCTGGGGACTCTGACTGCGGTGGGCTTTCGATGCCCTCCTCGGAAGAGGAGCCCTCATCCTCCGAGCTGCCTGACTCGTCGGCAGGCTGGCTTGGCCCGACATCCTTGCCGGGTGCGGCGAGCTCGCCCTTCCCGGCAAGCATCCCCTGCTCGGCAAGGCTCTCCTTTTGTGCCTCGTCGAGCTCCGCTAAAGTATAACCAAAATCGCCAGCTTCCCTGGCGAGCCTGTCCTCCTCCACTCTTCAAGCAATGAATTTTATTTCTTGCTCAGTGGTGTTGCGGACGAGCCACTCCTCCACCTGGACCTGCTTTTCGACCGTGGAGTCAAAGAATCGCCGCACGTCTTCTTCGAGCGGCACGTCCCAAGTTGCTTCAACACTGTGCGCATTGCAGAGCGGCATCATAGCGATGATTGCACTCAATGCGGAGTTGTTGCAAAGAGGCACGATGTGCTTCGGCAGCGTGAACGCCTTGTCGCGCTTCTCTGGATCTGTCTCTTGCTTGAACAGTTCTCGCATGAAGAAGTCGTGCTGCAGAACTGTGAAGTTGTTGATCAGTCCAGGGCGCAGCCGCATGATATCGGCTGGGTTCTTCCAATCAGAGGCCGGCCTTCCTCTCTGCTGTAGAGGAGCAATGCGGCGGCGGAGGAAGTCTGCGCCAACCATCCCTATGGTGAGCCTGGCCTCCCTGAGCCGTATGATCCTGGTAGCGGCAATCTCCAGCTTCTTGTCCTGGGGATCCAGATCGCTCCAGTCTGTGCCACGCGCTGCTGGGGTCTTGCGAAGCTCACAGTATGGTGGCGGCTCATCGTCAATGATCCAACACCATTCAGATCGGATTTCTCCCCCTTCAGATAATGCTCCTTGGCGCCCAATCTTGAAACAAACGAGACACCAACAGTGAGAGGCTCCCCCTTTTCAGCACGGGGAGTGAAGTAATGCCTGAACAGCGCGGTGTTGGGTACGACACCGATGAAGTTCTCGCACAGATGCGCGAATATTGCCATGGTGGATACGGCATTCGGTGTGAGATCCAGCAGACGGAGATTGAAGGTGTACATGACGTCGCTGAAGAAATCCGAGTACGGTGGGCAGAGCCCGCACCAAAAGTAGCAAGCGAAGAAGGGGTACTTGCTCACTTCGCTCTCGTCGGTGGCTGGGCGAACGCGGGTGGCCGGATACGCCTTGGTCCTCACGGCCCACATGCCTTGGAACTTGGCCTTCAGATCCGCCCCCGTGAGCGTCGGAGCGAAGAGCGCGTACTTCTGCCTCTTCAACTGCGCCTGGGTCTCCGTCCTTGAGGACTTCCCCGTCTTCCCCTTTTCTCCTTTGGGAGGCATGGCGAAGGCGGAGCTGAGGTCCGAGGGAGATGCAGACGCGCGCGGTGGCGGAGGATTGGGAAACCGCTTTGTTTTGGAGCGGAGGAAGAAGAAGGTGGAGATTTGGAGATCGAGAATGGTGAGAGGGGTGTGTGAGTGCTTCTGCAGGTCCCTCCTTTTATGGGGAAAGATGCGGAACCATCTGCCCCTTCGTCATTCGAGATAACTGCGCACGCTTCCCACGCTCCGCATTCAACGCACGACGCGTGGGAGAGCGTGCAATTAAACAGCGTAGAGACGTTTCGGCTTATCCCAGCCACGCGTGCCCGTGCACTGTTTGGGCCTGGCCCAACAACGCCCGGCACCGTGTGTGGCCCAGGCCCGGGGGCTCCTGTCGGTGTACTAGAATAGGGGTACCCTAGTACCCCGTACTTGTGCACGGGCAGTAGCAGCATCCCGCGGCCAGGCTTACGGGAGGACAGCCAGAGAGAAGCTCAAGGTTATTAAGCCATTCAAGAACAAAGTATACAAAGCAAGAGTCAAGGCCCCGGCAAGAGGAGCTTGCCGGGAGGGACAGTTGAGGCCCAGCCTGAGGTTTGTTGTAGCAGAGTACTTGCCCCGGCAAGTCATTGGCTGCGGCAAGGTATTGGCTGCGGCAAGATAGCAGCTGCGGCAAGGTACTTGCCCCGGCAAGTTACCTTGCGCGGCAAGCTATTGGTTGCGGCAAGCTGTCAGGTGCGGCAAGGTCTTGCCGCGGCAAGCGTTACTGTACCACTGTGCTACTGTGCTGCTCTGGTGCCTCTGCCAGCGTGGTGCTCTCGGTCCTTCCAAGCGTGTGTGGCAGGGCACTGTGTAAACGGCGGTACTCTGTAGCTAGCGGTGTAGGAGCAGGTGGGATAGGCTTTTCCCACGTCCAAGACGTCCGGGTACATGTATCTGGACAGCTAAGGCATGGGCATTTAATGCCCTTGTCCCCTGCCGTCAGTGGTAGGTAGGACATGTCATCCTAGTAATAATGGCCTTACTGTAGCAACTTTCCACCTCTACCTTTACTGTTTGCCACCTGTTGGTGACCCCTTTGTGCGTATAAAAGGAGGCCCATAGGCAACGTGGAGGAGGTTAGGAACTGGGAGATGGAGAACTCCAGTATTGTACGCAGCTACTCTGTACTGTAGCGCTCCTGGAGCTAGAACAATCATCCAGATAATACACCAAAAAGCAGGAGTAGGGTTTTACGCATCCGTGCGGCCCGAACCTGGGTAAAATCTCTCTCGTGTGTTGTCGTGTTCTTCGCTAGATTTGCTCTTCTTGCGACCGTCTCTCCCTGCCGAACGTAAAGGGGTCCTTCCCTGGGTCCCATAGGTGATCGTGGATTCGTCCCCCACAAAGACCTATGACACCGCCAAGCGAGTCCGGTCAACATTACAGCATGACAGCTCAGCAAATCTGGATCTTGAATAGTAGTTCGGCCTCCGCCGATCGCCCCATAAGGTTGCGGCATACGTACCGCGCATGCATAATTACGCACTTAAAATACCTTGGGCAGCGTCGGAGGCATACTACGGAACATGTCTATAGTACGGCTTGACCCTATTCGGACCTTAACTTTCTTTTTTCTTTTCTTTCTCTTTTACCACAGGTTCATTAAAAACCTACCTACTCTACGGTTGTATAGGGACTCCTTTCTAGGTTCCCCTTTCTTATAGACGACCATCGACTCCTCCTCTCAAAGGATTTCCAACCAAGGAGAAACAACGTAGACGTGCAGCAGGGTATCATTAGGACCTTCAAGCCACTATTTTCTCAGAAAAGCCCTGTATAAACCTTTGCCTTGTGTAAACTTTCGGCATGTAAAATGGCCTTGGCCTTCGGGCATTATCTGTAATGACACGTCTCGACGTATTAATCAGGGCATAAAGGAAGCAGTTGATCACCACTTTCATTTGGTACTCATCTATTTTATATTATCATCTGTCTTCCCTCCCTACGCCCGACTGCCACACGTGCCTAATCCGGTCTTAAACACCGGGGGTTGTATCCGGCCCGACACATTTTAAAGTCCGAACTACTATGGGGTACTCTTCGGTGTCCCGAATATTGCATTATATGCATCGGCTCCGAATCATGTCTTTGGTCTATAGTTGGGTTACCCGGCTCCTGTGCTTACCACCTTATGTTCCGCTCGTTCGGCTAAGGTAGTAAAGGGAGAACTACTGCGATTGTATTTCTGGTTCGTCCGGTCAAATACCTCAGTAGAGAAAGCCGAAAACTGACTGTCATGATAAAGCGAGAGTTGGTCGGCGATTCGGTGACTTAGTCTTATACTACAATCGTTAGCGATTTACTCCGTGTTATACGAGGGGCTGGTCTTCGTCCAGCCGCGTGGAAAAGGCACCGTAGTCCGGATAGCCACACATGCACCAGGGGCTAGTACTTAGCCCCACAGTCAAACTCCTATGGCTAAGTGAAAGTAATAAAGCCGCATAGTCTGATTGCCTGGCTCACCACGCTGACACCTCCTTTACGGACCAAGACATTGGATAAAGTGTGTTCACGTGTTACGCCGAACACCCCTGTAGCATCTACATGGGGGCTGAAGCCGACGACTGGCAACTTTCAGAAATAAAACAATAAACGGTCACACAGGAGGAAAAATCACTTGAAAGAAATGGCGCAAACATAGCTATGTAAATAGCATGGGTTCATCGCATTGTTTGTACAACCCGAACACACTCAATCAAATATTACATCCTTCGAGCATTGGCCCTCGATCACTCGGGCTCCTTCTAGAATGTCATCGAAGTACCTCTCCGGCTTCCGGTGATCCTTGCCTTCGGGCGGCCCTGTAGTTACCACTTCGGTGGCCTTCATCTTTGCCCATTGCATCTTGATGCGGACGAAGGCCATCCGGGCACCCTCTATGCAGGCCGAGCGCTTCAATGCATCAATCCGAGGCCGCGCATCGATAAGCCGCTTCACCAAACCGAAGTAGCTACTAGGGATTGGCTCGGCCGGACAGAGCTGGACTGTCAAGTCCTTCATGGCCAAACCTGCCACCCTATGCAGCTCAGACTGTTGCTTCAGTTGGTCACCCAAGAGAAGCGTCGAGTGTTCCGGTGCAACAAATTGCGACCAGAACAGTTTCTCGGTCGAGTTCCCCTCCTGGGCTCGGAAGTACTATGCGGCATCAGCGGCACTCTTCGGAAGATCCGCAAACGCGCCTGGAGAACTCCACACTCGGGTCAGCAAAGCATACCTCTGACCTCCAAAGAAACTCTGCAAAAGAAAGGCCTTACCAGCCGCTATCTGCCTCGCCTGATGGATCTCTTCACGAGCACTCCAAGACTTGATCCGCGCCTCTTTGGCATCATCGAGAGCCTTGGCGAGCTCAGTCGACTGGTCCGAAGTCTTCTGCTCTAAAGCTTCGCATTTGCTGATGGCATCCTTCAGCTCCTGCTCTACTTCGGCCACCCGAGCTTCGTGTTGGCGGCGGGCATCTTGCTCGGTCTTTAGTACGGTAGCCGCCTTGTCAACGGCTGCCTTATTCGCCTCCGCCTCCTTTTTGGCCTGGGCAAGGGCGCTATTGAGGGTCTCGACCTCGACTGTGCCAGCTGTGATTATAATCAAAGCATTCCATAAGTTAATCTCCAAATATACATATCACTTCTGATATCGAAATAAACTTTTAACATTATACACATACCTTGCGTCTCATCGAACCGCTTATTAATGTGGTCGATTTCCTCATTGGCAACCTGAAGCTTCCGATTGAGTTCGAAAACTTCTGCGGCCTGGGCGGTCGCCGCCAACAGGGAAGCCTGTTACAATAACAACACATCAGGTTAACTCTCCCGAATACTATATGGATTCTCTGTCCAGTTTCTTTTAACCGAACAGAGCCTCAGGGGCTACTGTCTGTACACAGGTATATTCCTCTATATGAAAAAAAAATTAGAACATTACGTCGCATACCTCAAAGCCTGTCAGTAGGCTGGTGAAGGCTTCATTCAGTCCGCTCTTAGCAGACTGAACCTTCTCCACCACCACACCCATCAGGGTGCGGTGCTCTGCCACGATGGAAGCACGCTGCAGTGCTTCCTCCAGAGCATTGGGCGTCTCTGGATTAGTGGAGGTCGCCGATGGAGCTGATGCTCCTCCCCCCTCTTTCAAAGAGGGATGCTTATACAATCCAGGAGTCGTGTTGGTCTCCGGAATGGTGTCCGGTTGGGGCCCGGATGGTTGTGGGTCCCCACCGTCGGTTGTCATAGGGGTCGCCTCCCCTAGGTTTTCGGCGACCGAGGTATTAACCTCGGGCGCTTTCTCGGCGGCTTCGTTCGCCCCCCCCCCCCCTCTGCCAAGAGAGGTCCTTTGGGACGACACCGCGGTGTCCTCCATGATGATAGGCGAGGTGGCGCGCGTCGGCGTGTCACTCTCTGCCATTTTGGGTGGCAGAGAGTTCCCCTCTGATGATGGGGTTTGCGGGAGCTCGCAGGGACGGCTGAAAGGCAAATAACAAAATAACTTATATAATGGAAGCAGGTTGACCGAAGATAAACAGTAACTTTCTGGATACTTATGATTCGGCCAGGGGCTTCACCTTGGATGGCTTCTTAGGGACTAGTTCGGTCTCTGAGTCCGAACTGTCTGGAAGGGCCAGCTTCCCTCTCTTGGGCGCCTCCACCTCCGGGTCTTTAGAGGCCGCCCTCTTCTTCTTCCTCCCCTTACGGGGGGAGTCGCTCTCCACCTCCTCCTCCTCTTCTTCCTCATCTCCTTCATGGGAAGAGAGGGCTTCAGTCTCTCTGGACACTGTTTCCGAAGGACCTTTATGGCGGGGGCCGCCCTTGGCCTCCTTGCCTTTCTTCTTCTTGGTCTTCCTCTCCGGCCCTTGATAGGTCGCCGGGACCAGCATCTCCGTTAGCTGGGGTATGCCCGGATCCTCAGGCAGCGGTGCCGGACAATTGATCCACTCCGCCTTTGCCACCCAGACCTATAAAGAAAGCAGGTGATATAATTTCTATCATATCTGAAATATTGATCGGATAGGCTATGCTTATCGCCGTGGCTGGGTTCTCGATGTCGAGCCCGATGTCTTCATTCTTCTTCAGCCACTTTTTCTGAGCCTTGAAGAGCTGCTTCCACATATCTTCGTGCGTGGTGCTGAAGAAGCGCTTCAGGGTCCGTGGCTTCTCCGGATCGAACTCCCACATGGGGGAGGCCCGGAGCTGGCAAGGAAGGATGCGGCGGAAAAGCATCACTTGAATCACGTTTGTGAGACCAGTGTCCTCACCCAACATGTCGGAGATGCATTTTTGGAGCACCTTCACCTCCGGTTTGGACCCCCAATCAAGACCCTTGGCGATCCATGAGGTGAGTCTCGTGGGGGGTCCGGATCTGAAGTCTGGTGTGGCCGCCCAGTTGGCGTCGCAGGGTTCGGTGAGGTAGAACCACTCCTGCTGCCACACCTTGACCGCCTCCACAAATGCCCCTTTGGGCTAAACGGCGTTGGGGAGCTTGCTCACCATAGCCCCGCCGTAGTCTGCATGCTGTCCGTCGACCACCTTCGGCTTCAGATTGAAGACCTGGAGCCATAGGCCGAAGTGTGCGGGGATGCGGAGAAGAGCCTCACACACGACGATAAACACCGATATGTGAAGGAAGGAATTTGGGGCTAGAACATGGAAATCTAGCCCGTAGTAGAACATAAGACCCCGGACGAAGGGGTGGAGGGGAAACCCTAGCCCCCGGAGGAAATGGGGGATGAAGACGACCCTCTCACCGGGCTCCGGAGTAGGAATGACCTGATCTTTGTCAGGGATCCTATGCGCGATATCCGTGGACAAATAGCCCGCGCTCCGGAGCTCCTTGACGTCCTTTTCAGTGATGGTGGAGGCCTCCCACTTGCCCTTGGAGCCGGACCCGGCCACTGCTGGGGTGGGTGGCAGCGGTGGAGGAGATTGGAGCTATGGGCGCTGGAGCTTGGAGATTGGGAGACAGAAGCTCGAGGAAGGCGTGGGGAAAAAGGAGGGATCTTTATCCTCTTATAGACGGTAAAAATACAAAACGTCCCCTTCTCAAGCCATAAACCTCGCCTGTTCCCAATGAAATCATGCGTAAGGTGCGGTTGGATTACCCAAGCCATATTGATGAGAATCTCGTGATGGGCGGGCATGATCTCTGTTTTGACAAGACGTGCCAATGAAGGCTAGACCTCGAAACGCGAAACGGGAGGCGTGAAAACGGTTCGAAATGTTAAAGAGTCAAGTGTGATGCTTCGCTGAAAAAGTTGTTAGTAAAAGACACTGTTCCTATTTTGACATCTTGCCTTCGTGGCTAAGGGTTGTATTGATTATGCAGAGCCGGATACAGTTTCTTTATGCATGGAGCTAACTTAAAATTTTCGGGGGAAGGAACCCGCCTTGCAATGCCGAAGATAATCCGCGTGCCGAACTCATCGTCATCGAAGACTGGTTCAGGGGCTACTGAGGGAGTCCTAGATTAGGGGGTCCTCGGGTGTCCGGTCTATTCGATATGGGCCGGACTGATGGGCCGTGAAGATAAAGCAGAAGACCATCCCCCGTGTCCGGGTAGGACTCCTATATGCGTGGACGGCAAGTTTGGAGTCCGGATATATTATTTCCTTCTTCTGTAAACCGACTCTGTACAACCCTAGGCCCCTCCGGTGTGTATATAAACCGAAGGGTTTAGTCCATAGAGGCAATCAGAATAATCATAGGCTAGCAAGCTAGGGTTTAGCCATTACGATCTCGAGGTAGATAAACTCTTGTAACCCCTATACTCATCGAATACAATCAAGCAGGACGTAGGGTTTTAGCTCCATTAAGAGGGCCCGAACCTGGGTAAACATCGTGTCCCCATTGTCCATTGTTACCATCGATATTCAGACACACAGCTTGGGACCCCATACCCGAGATCTGCCGGTTTTGACACCAACAAACGTGTCAGTCATCAACGTATGAACCCAAGTCATAGCAAGCTACAAGGACTTAAAGGAACAACACGTGACATTTCCCTGAAGGGACAGACACAGGAACAAAGAAGGATACATGCCGGCCGACCTTAGTGTTTCGGAGCAGTAGCGAACTACCATGGCTCAGTGGAAGCACTAGGAGACATTTCCCCATAAGGAAGGCTACCAAGAATAAACAACTAGGTGTCGGATCCCACACATACCAAGCATTTCAATAGCATACACACAATATGCTCGATATGTGTAAATACAACATGGCATCACAACAAAACTCTACGACTCAAAGTATTTATTCAATAGGCTCCGAGGAGCCAGATATTACAGACATGGGTCTGGTGACCCAGCATTCAAGTCATACAAGCAACAAGCATAGGCGGAAGCATAATCATGTCTGAGTATAGACATCTGAAAAGGAAGAAGACTAGGAAGCCTGTCTATCTATAAGACCCTCCAAAGGAGCCAGACCTCTGTCCGAGATTCCCAAGCTAATTGTCGACGCCCACGTGGAACTACTACTAAGACTGAAGTCTCTCTGCAAAAACATAAATTAAGCAAACATGAGTACAAATGTACTCAGCAAGACTTACATCAGAACTAGCTACATATGCATCGGTATCAACAAAGGGGGTGGTGGAGTTTAACTGCAGCAAGCCAGCTTTGACTCAGTGGCTATCATGTACTACGACTACCAGCATTTTCTTTGAGGTTAGAAATCGCACACGAGTCCACATAATCACCATATCAATACACCACTACGGATCCGCTCCTATCTCCCTATGAGAAGGCTATCCATAGCACACATGCTTATCTTGCGCATTTTAGAGTATCCACTTCAAGTTATCTATGAACAACGTAAGCATTCCAAGTAGTCCATATCCACGAACGCGGCTATTCGAATAGATCATTAATAACCCTGCAGGGGTGTGCTTCTTCACACACGCTCTCACCACTTACCGCTGTTTACACAACATGTACTCTGCAATCTTCAAGTGGAAGCCCAACGAGGGTGTCGACCATGACCTAACTAACCACACAAGTCTCTAGTCCAGGTTTATCGCCTATTTGAGTTCCATCCGCAAGGAAGTCCGGCCGAGGTTTCCACTACGGCCCCAAACGATGTGTGCAGGGTTCCCGAGCCCACCAAACGGGTGCCCCGGTACACCGTGCCACTTGCCTACCGCATCATAGCCCACCCCTAGGGTCAGCGCTACGCACGGCCTCCAGCATACTACAAACACCAGAAACTACTTGCAACTCATGGACAGAGATCAAGGCGATTAATAAGTCAAGAAAGTCAATGAAGGATCCCAATGTGTAGTAGTAACTGTCTTGGATCACAAACACGGAAGTTAGTTCCTGAGGACGGTTTCAACGAGACAACCCACCATGTACTCCTACATGGCCTCTCATCGCTACCTTTACCAAATCGTGTTCACACACTTAGCTCTCAACAGTAGGACATGTTCACACCATTCCAATCCATCCCAGATGAATCAGACCTGACTCAACTCTAAGCATAGCAGGCATAAATGAGTAGGCACATCATGGCTCAAACAAATCCTACTCATGCTAGTGGGTTTCAACTAGTTACTATGGCAATGACAGGTCATGCAGAGGAATGGGTTCAGCTACCGCAACATGTAACAATTTGAAACATTGTTGTCCTAATGCAGTAAAAGAGAGCAAGAGCGAGAGAGTTGGTTTGTATCGGAGTGATCAAGTGGGGGGTTGCTTGCCTGGCACTTCTAAAGATAGTATAACTCTTCATCGGTGTCATCGAACTCATCATCGGAACTACGTCCACTAAGAGGGAACAACACCGGCAACAAGAGGGAACACAATCAATGCAATGCAACAATATGATGCATGATCATGACATGGCAACATGCTGGTGTTTTGAGCTAATGCAACTAGCAACATTGTTAAATGAAGTTGGTTTGAACCCAAGGTTCAAATTCAAACTCCATGTAAGGCATTTCAAATGCCATTAATCAAATTGTCATATACAGCAACCTTAGGTTGTTCAAACATGCATGAAAAATGCCATAAACAGATTCTTCATATTTTTTCTGATCGTTTTTCATATATAAATTATTTCATTCTGAGCAACGGTTGATTTACTATGATTTTTAGAAGTTTAGGGCATTTTATAAAATTTTCCTGGCTATTCCAAATTAAACTAAATCCAGAAAATGATTTACTGCATCAGCATTGCGTCACCATGATGTCAGCAGGTCAACAGCGCCAGCCCGTGTCAAACCTGATGGCTGGGCCCTACATGTCAGCGGGTTAGTGGTCAATTAAGTTAAAAGCAAACTTAACTAAAATTATTAGGGGTCCGGGGCCCACTTGTCAGCGACCTAGAGGGGTGGTTAGGTTTGTGTTAACCGGCGATTAGCCGGAGTTAAGGCCGCCGGCGAGGCCAATCGCGTCGGAGGTCATCAGAAAACCTCCTCCGGCGACCAAACAACGCGCGGGAGGTCGCATTCGGAAGCTGGAGGTGCGACGCGTCTAACAGCACTGTTAGTTTTGCCGGAGATGACCCAAGTCGATGGCGGCAACATTATGTGTGGTGGCCGGAGCTACAGCATCGAGCTGAATGGGGCTACGGAGCACGACAGGAGGAGTTGGAGCATGCGTTCGGCTCCTGGGAGCACAGTGAGCACGACGACACGCTCGAAAGTGGTCGGAGGCAGCTGTGGCCACGGCAGCGACATGGCACGGCAGCGACGAGCTCGGCCGCAGCTGGGGAACGGAGCTAGAGTATGCGCGCGAGTGAGAGGACAGGGGCAGGAGCAAGAGGGGCTCACTGCGGTTGCAGCAGGCATCAAAGCAAGCTCAGGGAAGGCCGGAGCTAAGTGGGGAGGATCTCCGGCGGCCGAGGTGGGAGAAGGCATCGGGGGCGGTGCTTCAGGGCCCTTCCAGTCGCGTGGCTTGGTGAGGAGGTCGGAGACGAGGTGGCGGAGCTCGAGTATACTTCAGTGAGGCGAGGGGGAGGTGGTGGCTACGCGAACGGCGATGGCGAGCTTGCGGTGGCTTCGGCCATGGCGATGGGTGAGCGATGGAGAGGGAAGGGGGAGAAAGGGAGAGGTCCTCCCGATCCAAACGGCAACGGGGAGGTCGTCCATGTTGTCGACGTGGCCTGGGGGAGGCAGACAGGCGAGCAGGTGGCATGGCGCCCTCGGGCGCCCGTGTGCTATCCTGCCTCTGCCTACTGGCAGAGGAGGAAGATGACTGGCAGCGGCCAATTGGGCTGGGCCGGCCAGTGAGCTGCCAGGTGGGCTGCAGGTAACACCTCTCTCTCTGTTTTATCTATTTGTTTCTGTTTTTCTATTTATGTTGTAGTTTTAGATTTAGTAAAAATACTAAACCACTTCTAAAAATCCTGAAATAAATTATGGGCACTTTTGAAATATTTCCCAACAGCCCTCAATGGTTTTCAGGAATTGTTTGAGCATTTAAAATATTTATAGGAATTAAATGCCCAAATTCAAATACAATATGAGTTAATTCAAAATTCCAGAATGGCCTAGAAATATGTGCATCATTTTTGGCAGAGGTTTTCACCTTTATCAAAAATCATGAACTTTTCTAAAGGACATTTTGGGTTCATTGAAAATATTTTTAGGTTGAAGCTATTTGAATTATTTTGGTGCTAGGGTTTGATCACCCCCAATTCAAATTCATCTAGAATAAAACATGATGACATGATGCTTACTAATGCAATTAGTTACAAACAATTCTAGGGTTGTGACAACTCACCCCCACTAAACAAGAATCTCGTCCCGAGATTCAAGACGTGAGGTAAGAAGACATAGGGGACACAAAGCCATCACAATATTCTCGTTCCAACTGCCCTTCTCAAAGATGTTGATTCATTGCATCATATTGATTTTGACATCTTTGCTTTTGAGGTGTTTGTCCAACACGATGACGATAGGATGAGCTCTATAGGAATCGATCTTCTCAAAGATCGAGCAGCTCACGATCAACTCACTGAATGAGACATTGAAACATCTCTTGAGCTGAGACACAAAACATACATCGAGAAGGATGGAAGAAACAGATGACGAAAGTTCAATTTGGTAGGCCACAATTCCACGCTTAAGAAGATGGTGCATGCGGTTTCAAGATAGCGAGGAAATAATTGCCATAATTCCATAATGGGGCACCCTAGGGAAGGTGACTCGTAGAATTATTCCCTTAAGTGGCAAAAAGAATTACTTTTGATACAGAGATCATTGAAACTCTTCATACCAGCGCAAGGCAATCCACAATTGATCGTTTGAAGCGGTTTGAAGAAATGGCATACCCAGATCGGAAAGCAAACTATGGATATAGAACAACTCAGCAAACGGAAGGCACATTCCAATTGATACCGAGGATATAACCTAGCGTCTGAGCGTGCTCTCAAGAACTTGAGCATTTCAATATTCATCAAGGTCTTACCAACATCCGTGCCGAGGATCCTCGCAACACATCATACTACCATGATGAATAGTGATGGACGATGCAGATGCAAAGGAATACAACACTTTCTCATATTTCACCTTAGCGATGCCAAGGAAACAAAATCTGGATTATCGACCGAGAGACATTTAGCACTCCGCTTCTAAAGTTCTTCTTGATGTTCTAGCTACCACTGTCATGCTTAATAGCATCAACATGGCCATCAAGTGAAGGTCGGACTGTGGGAGCACAAAGAACCCATGAGGAACAACTTGTAGACTAAGCCATACCAACTCCTCATGGAAGAATGGCCAAATTGCTGATTCAGGATACTACAATAGTAGATCTCCCGGATAAGTGTGTTAGCCATGACACCCACTTATCGGTTCAAAAGACCAATATTATAATTCTTGGGAACATCCCAACCATCATATCTGCCTGAGATTCAGATCTGGTTGGTGTCAGGATATTCCAGACCCAGCATGTCTGGAAGGAAAGTTTGCAACACAAATCGACGAGATAACCTTGCGAGATTCTCGGAAAATGAACTACGATAGCAAGCTCCAAAACATGAGTTGGTTCTGCTATTCACATGTAAACACGCTGTCCTAGACAAGCCTGACCACATAGTAGTCTTACAACAAAATGCTACCGGTTTCTTGTTGGGAACCATCATTGCGGATAACGAAGTCTTGTGCATGACCTAGGATTAGCACAACAACTCCTTTTCCATGAACAAATCAATCAGTGGCTTGGGGTGCTAGGGAATACATATGGAATGAAGGTTGCAAGTCTCCAAACCATAGAATACTTCACACATATGCATGACTGACTTGGGATGATTTCGGAGGAAGCAAAAACAAAGTTTCTTGAGTTCACGGTGGCAACTTGCATCAAATGCACGTGACCTTAGAGGAAGTCACTACTTACATCAAACATATCCTTTATGAGCAAGACACAAAGAAAATGCTTACACAAGTTTCCAACACTAGCTTATATGTTCATCATGAATCGTGGAGGAGGTAAAAATGTTGCCGATGGGCTCAACAACAATTCATCCAGGCTTCCATATAGATGGAATCCCACAATTAAATGAACATAGTGATAGCATTGGTCAGACCAAATATGTAATGGTGTATGCTCGAGGGATCAACCACGAGTAAGACAACATTACGAACATCGTTGTTTCTGATTTGACTTGATGATAGCCCACACTCAAATCAAAGTTTTGACAAGACGATAGGTCCAACAACTGATCACGAGGACCAAACAATGAAGATATCATCTGTCTTCAACACACACACACAAACGCAAACATATCCCTTCAAAGCAAACTAAGTTAGGCAAAGCTTTTATCTTCCAACTCTCCAAGTTGTTGTTTAGCTTAACCAACTAGCTCAGGGGTATCCAACACAGATTCTTGGAGAAAGGGTGGTTTATAAGAAACCAACTTTATCACGAGCTCAACATAATAGTCAGGGAACAACCTAGTGATACTTCCGAGAAGATTATCGGCGTTCTGGGAACCAGGGTACCCATGCCTGCCTGCGGCCCACGGCGTGGCACCATCGATGGCCTGGTATGGCCCACCTACGAAGATTATCAAGACAATACCCTCGCAAGGGGCCAAGCCTCGCTAAGGAGACAGCGCCAAGACCTCCTGAGGGAGCGGCCTCCCCAGGCTGCCTCCTGAGGAGCGAAGATTTCTATGCAGATATCCAATCTCACGAGGTTGCGGTGATGAAAGCCATGACGACCAAGGCCAGGCGGGCGCCATCAGCGCAGAGGAGTAGGTTTCCTCTTTGGTGTTAAGAAGGCAAGCGCAGGCATGGGTTCCCGAGGAATCAGGCAAAGGTTTAAATTCCAGTGCAACAAGACCAAGACCGCCAGGACAGCAGGATGGATGTCATCGCCGAGCCCACCGCAGCGTCACGACCAAAAGCTTTGCAGGCGAAGACCACCTTTCATCGGGATAAGATGTACTACTTGTCCCCTTTCAAATTGGCCATTGTGGGATCCCTTCCCGCCTTCGTTTTGGAGGAAGAGGACCGAGGTCGCCATAAGTATAGGCTAGCCACCACCATAGAGAGGGATCGATTCGACCCTCACGAGAGCAGACCTCGCGAGCTTGTTCACCCCTTGTACTAGTTCAACCACAGCCCCTCATGAGGCAAATCCACCACAAAGCAAGAGTAGGGTCTTACACCGCAAGGTGGCCCGAACCTAGGTAAACCGTCGTGTCCGTCTCCTTCCTTGATCCATCGAGCTAGGTTGTAGGGCGACGGGTTGGTTGGTTGGATAGGTTGAGTTCTTCATAGATGCCCCAGAGTTCGAACCTTCTTTGGGTCTGTGGAGCCCTGAATTCGACATTTGGCACGCCAGGTAGGGGTGTGTCGAGACTCGGCCTCTTCGTCAATCACGTCCCATCCTCGCCTCGTCGCGCCCATGGCAGAGGCTCCCCGAGCTTGCGTTGAGCATTCGGCCACCCGCGCCCCCCGGGCGGCGCCCCCTGGCCGCGGAGCTCATCATCACCCTATGCTTCTTGCGGCTAATGATGCCGCCGGTGTCGCCGGCCATCGGCGGTGGGGCCTTGCACGGTCCTCCGACTATGCCGCGTCGTCGTCCTTGCATGCTCGCCACGGGTTGATGAACACGCGGGCAGCGCTCCTCATAGCGCGGGAGTTGCTAAGGTACCGGCTAGCGGAAGGCAGCGATGACGCCTTGCTCGGCCGGGTCGCTGAGCTACTCAATGCTGCCTGCGAGGGCGCAGAGCTTTTTCGCGCCACGCCTGTGTCACGGACTCCACCGGGGATCTGCGCTTGCCCCTGCTGCGTGTGCTCGTCCTTCCAGAAGGAACCCGGAGGGTCTCGAGGCAGTAATCTCGCACATGCCATCGCCCGCCCGGCTCAAGGCACGTCCCCCCAGAATATGATTGGGATCAGCGGCCCCTTGAGGAGCCGCAACGAAGGACCACCCCCTGGTCACCGCGACCAAGCGCCGGAGATGGTAGGCGGCGGACTAGAGGGACTAGGGGCTGGCCTCGGGATGATGGCCCCTGGTGCCTCCGTGCCGCCATCGGTGGGCTCGCTGTATGAGCAAAGGAGAGGCCCGCGCATTTTCTCATCATCGGCCCGGACGTCGGGATCGCCGAGACAACACGCAACCAGGGCCTCTTACGAGCCGATCCAATGCCTCACCAGTGCCTTCGACAGCAACGGTCGCCATCTACAACCAATATCTTTGGAACATGTCGCGCTAACCTTGGATCGCAGGTAGACCGCGCCACGACGATGCACCTTCAGACGTTGGCCCCGCCCCAGGCAGGCAGGGCACACCGGGAGGTCGCGCGGGGGAAGCCCGGCGCCAGAGCTCCCCCCGCGTCACAAGGCGCAGGGCGCCACCACTACGGTGGCGCGTGCCATCCAGAAGTGGGTCCTCCGCCGAGGAAGGCGCGAGCGAGCTCTTCCCCGGTCGAGGGCCTGCGGCCACCTGACCACCGCCCGCGTAGCCTCTTACCCCTTGGTCCTGTCCTGGTTTTCGAACGCCCCAATGGTGGTCGGGGTATGCGCAGGGCGGGGTCCCCTCCTAGGGGATAAGAAGCACCCCTCAAGTCTCTGCTCGTGACACTCTCACGTAATAATGAGTGGGGTTGTACACGCCCCGGAGTCTCCTGAGCGCTGCCCCTGAGCCTCACGGGGGCTCCCACCCACGTCCCAGTGGAAGCCCCATGCTCCGCGCTGGCGGACGACACTGCCCCCCCAATGGCTATGCCCATGCCTAGTGGAAGCCCCATGTTCCGCGCTGGGGGAAGACTAGAAGATTAGTGTAGGCGCCAGACGCGGCCGTTTTCCTTGCCTTCTCTTGTAGCCGAATCTGCTTTTTTTTGGAATAAACTTGCAGCTTTTGCGTGTTATTGGAAAAAGGGAGGTGTGTGTTCCTGGTTCTTCATTCTCCTAGCTGTGTTTCCTTCATTTGGTCTCCATCTTTGCGGAAGATGGCGGACGCCCGTGGTTCGCTCCACGCGAGTGGGGGCTGGGCAGGGTGCGCAGCCGGGGCCAATGCCCTGAGGGCCCAGGCCACAGCAGCCATGGCCTTGCTCACACGCGCACCTCTCTAAATCCTCGCGAGGCGCTCTTAAGCAAACTAGCGGGCGCGCATTCCCTGACCCCTCCTGGGCCTTGAACCAGGCATCCCGACCAAGCACGACAATGACGTTCGCCCCAACTCTGGGGTTGGGAGTGCGTGACAAATAAAAGAAGGACGACCACAGGGAAGTGCATATACCACTTAATACATCGCAGGAAAAATTCTTCCAAAAAATGCTTTCGCATCCCCGCGGGGTCACGTTCAAAGTCTTGACAGGAAATACAGGCCTAGAGAGACGCACCACCATCAGCATCGCTGTCGTCTTCATCACCATCAGCTCCACCTTCTTTCAACTACGAGCGCAGCCACATCATCGGCAAGGGCGAATTCCGCGATCAGGTCATCCACATGATCGTCCACCCAACTCACCAGGTCACCTTGGGTTACTCTGGGCACGGGGGCTATTGCGGCGCTGAAGTCAAAGTCGGGATCGAGGCTGAGAAGGTGGCTGAAGACACACAAGAACACGCGTCCAAGAAGGTTGCGGCTCTTCTCTTCGACGAGCTGGCGCGCTCTCGCGGCCCTGCCTTCGAGGCAGGTCATGACTTGGGTGAAGAAGTGGAGGTAGCCAGCATCGTCAGCTTCGTACGGGAGGGAGATGCTCTCATCGCAGATGATGCTTAGGGCCCGGTTGGCCATGACCCTGAGGTCCGCGAACATCAAGGAGCGCTCGCGCTGCAGCATTCGGCGGCGGCCCACCTCGTCCGAGGCTCTCTCCATGAGGGACATAACGCCTTCAACCTGCTGATGAAGGGATGACAGCTCGGCCTCAGCGGTGGCCCGGGCTGCCTCGGCGGCCTTCTCGCGCCGCTCCGCCACAGCCAGCTTCGCCTTGAGGGCATCAGCCTTGCCCTGCAGTTCGGTGCACCGCTGCTTGAAGCGAGCCTCCTAGAGCCCTAGCTTCTTGCGGTATTCCACGACGAGGGCTTCACGAATCCCTGCCACCTTCTGGTCGACCTCTCGCTGGATTCTTGCCTCCCGAGAAGCAAGGGCATCCTCAGCAGAGGCCACTTGGCGCTCCATCACCTCCAGCAGCTCGCGCTCCAGGCTTAGCTCCACTGCTTCCAGCGCCAGTGTGTCGTCGGGTGTGCGAGGCTTCGCCTCGCTTGTGGGCGGCCCGTTCGTCGAAGCGGCGAGTGCGGCCACGCGCACCCGGACTTGCTGCTACAGGATGGAGTTGGAAGCTTGGAGCTCCTTCTCGCGCGCCTCCGCCACGTCGCACCGTGGTCCGCAGCTCAGGTTTCTTCCAGGGCGCGATCGCAGGCCTCCTGCGACGCCGCAAGAGACTCCTCTGCCTCCGCACGGGTGTGCTCGTGCTGCAAGCGACCAAGGTTAATGGCGACTTGTAGCTAGT
Source organism: Thinopyrum elongatum (assembly GCA_011799875.1). Taxonomy (NCBI): domain Eukaryota; kingdom Viridiplantae; phylum Streptophyta; class Magnoliopsida; order Poales; family Poaceae; genus Thinopyrum; species Thinopyrum elongatum. The sequence goes on along the minus strand of CM022298.1, from coordinate 311,357,441 downwards.
GCCATTTGCGTGCCAGGCAAAGGCCCTCTGCCTCGAGGCGCGCGTCAACATCGGCAAGCTCTGTCCCGAGGTGGCCCAGCGCGCTTGTCACCTGCCGGAGAAGATTGTGACTGACGGCACTGTGCCCGCGCGCGAGCTCCAGTGCCCGGTCGATCCCTTCCTCCGCGCCCCGGTCGGACTGAGAAGCGCGTGATGATTCACCCGTCTCCGGCGGGGGGCTGGAGCCCCTTCGACCTCCCCCCGGGCCGGGGACGGGGCACGATGCGGGCTGGCCCCATAGCCTGAAGATGGAGCCATCGTATGGGTCACCCAGCCGCCAGCAAGAACCAACGAAGGAGCCTTCGGCACGGCCTCCGTGCCTCGAAGGCCGCTCCGGAAGAAGGACGCCGGGAGTGAAGGCCTGCGGTCCCCCAGGGGCGGCCTCGGCTCGTGTGCAGACACCACTTCGCGCGCCGCCGCCCGTCTCGAGAGGCCTAGGATCACAACCGGGCCGGAGGCCTCCGGAGGTCGCGCTCCACGCAGGCTCGCCCCCGCGACGGAAGGGATCCTGAGGGGAAAATGTCAGAAGAAGACGCGATATGCGAAGGTCAAGGAGGACAAGGTACTTACTCATCCACCGCTACCCACTTCCTCTTTTTCAAGGTCCATGGTACGAGGTCGCAGCGGCTCCCGAGCCCCTTTCGCTTGCGGGATACCCCAAGATCTGGAAGGGACGCGCTGCAGGCGGCGTGTAGCCCCCCGCGATAGGGGCGGCAGCGGCGTTCGTAGGCGGGGCCCCTTCCCTGCCGCCTGTGGAGCTAGAAGCAGTCACCTCAGGAGCATATGATTGCTGCCCCCCAGCGATCACCTCAGGAGCACATGGTGGCGCCTGATCTCCAGCGGCCACCTCGGGAGCGCTCGGTGGTGCCTGCTCCCCTGCGGCCACTTCTGGAGCGCGCACCACCGGACCCCTGAGCATGGGAATCACCAAGAGGGGGTTGTCGCGAGGCCCCACATGACCCTCGGGTAGCAGCCCCCACTCGTCGAAGCACGACATCTTCTCGGCGAAGGCCTTCCCGTTCTGGGAGTTGTACAAAGGGCGCCCTTCAAGGGGAAGTGCAGCAGGCTCCCAACCAGTCAGGAGCTGCAGCACCCTGTGCAACGTCTTGAGAGGGAGCGAAGGCACCTGGAGCCTCATGGGGTCGTCGGGGCCGGTGAAGGCCCACATCGGGCGAGCATGGTGCTGAAGCGGAGCAATGCGCCGTCGACCGAATTCCTTCACCACCATCGCCATCATCACCCCCGCTTGCCTCAGCTTGGCCAGCCTGGACAAGATGTGCGCCACCCATGGGTCGGCAAGCTCTGCGTGCCCCCGGCCATAGCTCAGCTCTGCCGGCGCCGATGGAAGTAGGAGCACGGGGCTGAGCACAGAGGCGTCAACATACACCCACTGCTTCCAGAACCCCCTCGTCTCCAGGCGGAGCATCAAGTCAATGCCAGAGCCAACAGTCACCGCCACCGCTTGGAACAACACGCACCCTGAGCGTTGCCCGCCATCGACCAAGTGGAGCACAAAGAAATGGCGGAGCAAGGCCACGGACGGGGCGATGCCCACGAAGGCCTCGCACAAGAAGGCAAAAGCGGAGAGGAGGATGATGGACCCAGGATCCAGATGCAGCACGTGGATCTGGTAATGCGAAAGCACAGCGTTGAAGAAATCAGAGAACGGAGGTAGCAGGCCAGCGAAAAGAGCGTGGGGATTAAGGGGGATTTCGGTGGCCTCCATGTCAACTAAGGCCCGGGATGCAGGCTAGACCGTCGTCGCCTTCCACTCATTGGAATCGGTGGCGAGGGCTTGCTGGACCTTGTCCAACCCCTCCTGGTTGATCACCATGGACTGGCCCAGCGCCGGTTCCAGCCCCGGCGAGGGCTCCGCGGCCTCTCGGGCCTTCCCCTTCTTCGTCCTGGGAGCCATGGCGGCGGAGTAGATTGGAGCTGGCGTGGAATCTGGTAAGGAAGACGCAAGTTCGCAGGGAGGAAGGGGAGCAGAAGGCAAGTACGGCGGGCAATGATGGCTGGGCCGCGTGCGTTAGGCAGTTGTCAAGTCATGCGGTTACCGAGGCGGCATGGGGAAGTGGAGACGCCCACGTCCCATCAAGCACCACGCATCGGCTCGGTCTGCAGGCAATTGGGGCCCGCGGCGCTTCGCCCTTGCCCTTTGGCTTCGCCTCGAAGCCAAGTCCGAGCGCGCCTTGGGCCCGGGGGCTACTGTCCATGTTCTGGGAACCAGGGTACCCAGACTTGCCTGCCTGCGGCCCACAGCATGGCACAATCGATGTCCTGGTACAGCCCACCTATGAAGATTATCAAGACAAGACCCTCACGAGTGGCCAAGCCTCGTGAGGGAGACAACGCCAAGGCCTCCTGAGGGAGCGGCCTGCCTAGGCTACCTCCTGAGGAGCGGAGATTTCTATGCAGGTATCCAACCTCATGAGGTTGCGGTGACGCAAGCCATGACGACCAAGGCCAGGCGGGCGCCAGTAGGCGCAGAGGAGCAAGTTTCCTCTTTGGTGTTAAGGAGGCAAGCGCAGGCATGGGTTCTCGAGGAATCAGGTAAAGGTTTCCATTCCAGTGCAACAAGACCAAGACCGCTAGGACGGGAGGACGGATGTCATCGCCGAGCCCACTGCGGCGTCACGACCAGAAGCTTTGCAGGCGAAGACCACCTTTCATCAGGATAAGATGTACTACTTGTCCCCTTTCAAATTGGCCACTGTGGGATCCCTTCCCGCCTTCATTTTGGAGGAAGAAGACCGAGGCCGCTATAAGTATAGGCTAGCTACCACCATAGAGAGGGATCGATTCGACCCTCACGAGAGCATACCTCACGAGCTTGTTCATCCCTTGTATTAGTTCATCCATAGCCCCTCATGAGGCAAATCCACCACAAAGCAGGAGTAGGGTCTTACACCGCAAGGTGGCCCAAACCTGGGTAAACCGCTGTGTCCGTCTCCTTCCTTGATCCATCGAGCTAGGCTGTAGGGCGACGGGTTGGTTGGTTGGACCGGTTGAGTTCTTCGCACACGCCCCAGAGTTCGAACATTCTTTGGGTCTGCGGAGCCCTAAATCCGACAAAGATATTCGAAGAATCACGAACCACTGATATGGTACTAAGCTCGAGAATAATCATGTTGTTCGGGGCAAGACGATATGATCATATATGCAAGGGATTTGCACAATCCTAACTCATTGATCTAAGTGTGCACCAGGCACATGGACTAGGTAGCATGATCAGTCTTAGAATGGTGATTCAACAATCAGCATGCTAAGAATGCGATTGTCGTCCTTTAACTACGAGGCAACAGGGTTGCTAGGGGTATTGATTTCACACATCTCAGTTTACTTTGCCAGCATTCTAGTTTCAACAACACGGAACGAGGGAAGAACAATGATGGCGAGGAGTATTACTGCATCAAGGATTTATAAGAGATGGTGCAATTCTCATGACAATCTTGACATAAAGGGGGTAATACCCCAGGGTAGAATAGAACAAAAGCTGGATTGGCATTTTGATCTGCGGAGTACAACTTCTTTGACCCAATCTTAGAAATGGATAAGGTATTGGAGTTTGTTTCTCCTAGTCATTCCAAAATAGAATGGCCTGACAGACCACAAGAATATTAGGCTTCGATGAAGGAATGCAATGATATACCCTTGACTATCAATTGATAGATGAGGGTCGGAATACAGCGGAAGAGGGACAACTCAAAGGAACATCTCACTTTCTGAGTTGTGGATGCATGGATTAGCATGTCGAACAAGTTCAACATATTTCTTCCGAATAACCCATGCAGAAGAGGAAGGACTGGCAGAGTCACAAACATAATGGAGAACTCATCAAGAGCACTCTGGTTGCGATCTTTTGGTTCAAAAGAACTTCTGCCATATTGGTTCGTGGTATTGGAAGAACGATATACCACAGACCTCGAGGACTATCACACGGTTACTAATATCCTAAAGGAACGAGCAACACTATCAACAGGAAGTAAGTAGAGTGAATCTTGGGTTCAAAACCCAGAAATAGAATGCCTACTAACTAAATGGCATCACGAGATGCTTTTGAGAATGATGGCCAGAATCATCACACTGGGAATATAAATCATTGCTAGATTACTGGGTGGTTCTCTAGGATACCCTAGTGTCATAATAATAGCTTCAACATATATGTCGAGGCAATGGAGTACCTCAACTCAGCAATTAGTGTGGTTAATCTGGCCTAAAAGGACATCGGGACAGGGATGAAAGATTTGCAAATGCATCAGATTGTTTAGAAACCTGTGATGACTCGGAGAGCATAACGGCTGTAAACGCTCAAAAAAGATTTGAGACATCCTGCAAAATGGTGGCATAACCACTCAACAACATCATACCAAGGTTCTGAGTCCAATTAACAACACACTGGAGTAGTAGAAACAGAACTGAGGCTTGAGACCAACAATCTTAAGAGTCTACGGATTAGTAACACGTGATCCTGATAGAAAGAAGAGAAGCCTAGTTCTTAATCCCCGTAGAAGAGAATAGGATGACTCAGATTAGAAGGACATAAGGTAACCGAGTAAAAAGAGCCTTACGTTCCCTTCCACAATCAACTCCCTTATATAACTAAAGCATTGCTAGACTCGACTTCGACCAGTTTGGCTTGGTAATCCTACAGCCAGTCAGGCTCTGATACCAAAGCTGTCAGGACCCCGATCCTAAGTCACACCGATCTAGCATATAACACATCATATCACTTTGCGGCCTCACACACGGTATTCCCATGGCTGCAGCCTTACCTAGGCCGGGACCGTTTGCACCTTTTGGCTCATGTATATGATTGTGTCGCTAGCATCCATATGATAGAGAACCTAGGCCGACATAACTAGTGGTAAACCCAAGGTGGCACAAACTTACAAGGACAGGCATACGTAACCCAGCAATGAACGTGTCGGTCATCAACGTATGAACCCAAGTCGTAGCAAGCTACAAGGACTTAAAGGAACAACGCGTGACATTTCCCCGAAGGGACAGACACAGGAACAAAGAAGGATACATGCCGGCCAACCTAAGTGTTCCGGAGCAGTAGCGAACTACCATGGCTCAGTGGAAGCACTAGGAGACATTTCCCCATAAGGAAGGCTACCAAGAATAAACAACTAGGTGTCGGATCCCACACATACCAAGCATTTCAATAACATACACACAATATGCTCAATATGTGTAAATACAACATGGCATCACAACAAAACTCTACGACCCAAAGTATTTATTCAATAGGCTCCGAGGAGCCAGATATTATAGACATGGGTCTGATGATCCAGCATTTAAGTCATACAAGCAACAAGCGCAGGCAGAAGCATAAACATGTCTGAGTACAGACATCTGAAAAGGAAGAAGACTAGGAAGCCTTTCTATCTATAAGACCCTCCAAAGGAGCCAGACGTCTGTCTGGGATTCCCAAGCTAATTGTCGAAGCCCACATGGAACTACTAGTGAGACTGAAGTCTCTCTGCAAAAACATAAATTAAGCAAACGTGAGTACAAATGTACTCAGCAAGACTTACATCAGAACTAGCTACATATGCATCGGTATCAACAAAGGGGGTGGTGGAGTTTAACTGCAACAAGCCAGCTTTGACTCAGTGGCTATCCTGTACTACGACTACCAGCGTTTTCTTTGAGGTGTGAAAGCGCACACGTGTCCACATAATCACCATATCAATACACCACTATGGATCCGCTCCCGTCTCCCTACGAGAAGGCCATCCATAGCACTCACGCTTATCGCGCGCATTTTAGAGTATCCACTTCAAGTTATCTATGAACAACGTAAGCGTTCCAAGTAGTCCATATCCGCGGACGTGACTATTCAAATAGATCATTAATAACCCTGCAAGGGTGTACTTCTTCACACACGCTCTCACCACTTACCGCCATTTACACGACATGTACTCAGCAACCTTCAAGCGGAAGCCCAGCGAGGGTGTCGGCCACAACCTAACCAACCACACAAGTCTCTAGTCCAGGTTTATCGCCTATTTGAGTTCCATCCGCAAGGAAGTCCGCCCGAGGTTTCCACTACGGCCCCAAACAATGTGTGCAGGGTTCCCGAGCCCACCAAACGGGTGCCCCGGTACATCGTGCCACTTGCCTACCGCATCATAGCCCACCCCTAGGGTCAGCGCTACGCACGGCCTCCAGCATACTACAAACACCAGAAACTACTTGCAACTCCTGGACAGCGATCAAGGCGATTAATAAGTCGAAAAAGTCAATTAAGGATCCCAATGTGTGGTAGTAACTGTCTTGGATCACAAACACAGAACTCAGTTCCTGAGGACGGTTTCAATAAGACAACCCACCATGTACTCCTACATGGCCTCTCATCGCTACCTTTACCAAATCGTGTTCACACACTTAGCTCTCAACAGTAGGACATGTTCACACCATTCCAATCCATCCCAGATGAATCAGACCTAACACAACTCTAAGCATAGCAGGCATAACAAGCGGGCATAAATGAGTAGGAACATGATGAGGACATCAATACCATTGTTACACCCACAACCCCTGCTTCTATACATACTGGACCAATTACTAGAGCTCGCGCACGCCAATTAAAATATCAGGTACTTTCGTTTCTTGGTAATGATTCTAAAGTTCATGAGAATATGATGCTGCCTAAATTGGATACATTTGTTTTGCTTACAAATGAAGGGCCTAGCTTGGACAAGAAAGAGGAACCTTGGAGCAAGTTCAAGCATGGAGATGATGGCATGCACAAGGGGAACAAGAACGGAGTTACAAGTGATGATTTCAGGACTTTGAAGCCACCATAATGAGTGCAGGAAGCCTTGGACGAAATATACAAGATGTCACTTCATAAATTTCGTCCAGAGGCTATTATAGGTGCTGCGTCACCTTATTATTGGGCCAGGCCCATGTAATTTCGAAATACTTGAGTATAGGATGTTTTTAGAGTCCGTATGTGTGGGGAAACAAGAGATAGGGTTGGTTTCGGACCCCTCCTTCAAGGGCCACGAAATCCCCTCCTCTTCCTCCATATATACAGCCCTTAGGGCACCGTTTAGACTTTGGGTTTTGTTTAGATTAAAAGTTCGCCATAGCTGCAACTTCGCGTACTTTGTTTGTGTTCAACGACCAGACCAAGACGTCACAGAACCCCACCTTGATCAATAAAGCTTTCATCTTATATTCGCAATATCCAGATTGCAAATCTTAGTTTCTTGCTTGTTCTTCGTTTGCTTGCAGGAGATAGACCCTCGTGGTCAGGTTGATTGTGCTCCGGCGTAGTCAATAACCTCTCAGAGTTGGTTTAGCGATTGCTAAGGCTGGACGTCCTCGCACGTTCGTAGTCGGATCGTCAAAGTCTACTCCACCAAAAACGATAGCTATCATCTCATCGAAAGATCGGGACACCCTCGCCTCTATCAAGTGGTATCAGATTCCCAGGTTGCTCGGTGAGATTTACAGTTTTTCGTAGTTTAGATCGAGTCTGTTCTTCATACCTACAGTCCAGGAAAAAGCCAAAAAAAAAATTTAGGGTTAGTTCATCATATCCGAACCAATCTGAGCCTTTGCATAATCTTTTTAGGGTTTTTGCTTTGTTGAATTTGCGGTTGCATCGTCGTGTCAAGTTGCTGGTCTTAGCGTCTAGTTCTTTAGAGTTTCGAGTTCTGTTCACAAGTTGTCACGCCGCCGCCGCACCATCATCATCGCCCCTACCATATACCACCACCGATCCGAGTCCAGATACCACCACCGATCCGAGTCCATATACCACCACCAATCCGAGCCCACATATACTACCGTCATATACCATCACCAGTCTGAGTTCCACCATATTCATCTCTGCCACCAGTCCTAGTCTGAGTCCAGTATTTATTCCTTTATTTTAGAGTTCCAGATCACGCGATACTACGAGTCGTGAACAAGTCGGATTCCCCAATTTTCGTGCTACCCGCAGAAGAAAAATAGTTCCAGTTTTTTTTAAAAAAAAAAAACTAAGTCTGGAAAATTCTGGCTAGGCAGTTTTTAGACCATTTGTAGACTTTTTCGAAAAAAAATTGTTGCGGAGCAAAAAAAAAAAGAGGAAAAAAGAGGAAAAAAAAGTGCAAAAAAATAATAAAAAAAATCAGAGTGTGCTCCTCCCTTGTTTACGTGCAGCGCCGTGATTTTTGTTAGTGTTCTAGGCTCGCGTCTCTAGCAAGGTCTAGCCTAGGACCAGCACAGTACCGTCGTTGAGAGTTTATTCAACATTGCATCTCTGAATTGATTATTGCTGACCCTTTTTGCTACCATATCATAAGCCTTCCCAGCTCCACATACATCTACATCGTGCGTTTGACACCACCTGGCAATCGCTCTGTCCAAGCTCTGAGAGTTTTGACTACAAAGGTTGCCGATCACCACCTGCTGCTGGGTAAGAACTGGTAAGAATTTGAGATTTGCTTGACGGATTTGTGACACCACATCACACCACCACCACTTTCTAGTAGTCTGTAGGATCATATTCTTGTGTGTTTCTATTGCTGCTAACCATGGCAGGATCACAAGCCGACGAGATTGACTGGGAGAACATGACGAACAAGGAGTTGCATGATAAATTTCAGCAAATGATGAGTGGCCAGGTGGGAGATGTGCTAAACAGATTTGAAGAGGCCATGGAGAAGATAGATGGCATGGAGAAGTCGTTCGAGACAAAGCTGGATAACAAGTTTAATGAATTGCTCACGCGTCTTCCCCAACCACCACCGGCTGCACCTGTCGCACCTCTGCAACGACAACAACAACGCCCCCTTCCAAATCAGTTCGGACGAGCGAAGCGTGTTCCTCTTGAGGATGGCCAAACTTCTGGTGCTGCTGTACCTACTGTTGATGCTTCTTTGGCTCCTGCTCCTGCTGCTGATGGTGCCGAGGAGGAGGATGATTACGCGGGCGATTATGAGGATGAGGTTGATCAAAATCATAACTATATCCTATTCCAGCTACGTGGGCTGCTTTGAAAACTGCTATGCGTACTCGTTGGGTTCCACCATATTATCAACGTGAATTACTTCAAAAATTGCAGCGCTTAAGACAAGGAAAAAATTCTGTAGAAGAATATTATCAGGAATTACAAACTGGCATGATTAGATGTGGTATTGTTGAGGAGAATGAAGCTATGCTTGCACGTTTCATGGGTGGATTAAATAGAGAGATTCAGACCATTCTAGAGTATAAGGAGTATAATAATATCACTCGTTTATTCCATCTTGCTTGTAAAGCTGAACGTGAAGTGCAGGATCGACAGGCATTGGCGCGAACTAATTTTTCTGCAGGTCGATCTTCATCATGGACACCGCGTGCCTCCTCTACTCCCACACGTCCTACTGCGGCACCACTGACTTCAGCTGCCAATTCCAATCGAGATACAAGAAAACAGGCACCACCACCACCATCTGCCAAGAGTACACCTTCTGGGCCTGCCCAGAGCTCTTCTTCATCTATGGCATCAACAGGGCACACACATGATATTATTTGTCGTCGTTGTAAGGGAAGAGGTCATTATGCGAGCGAATGCCAATCTCCGCGTGTTATGATTGCTACTGAGGATGGTGGGTATGAGTCCGCTAGTGACTATGATGAGGAGACTTTGGCTCTTATTACAAGTGAAGAACACGGTGGAGATGATTCTGATCATGAGACGCAATACATGGCTCCTGAAGATGCTGACAGGTATGAATGTTTAGTTGCTCAACGTGTTTTGAGTGTGCAGGTCACACAAGCTGAGCAAAATCAGAGGCATAATTTGTTCCATACAAAGGGAGTTGTGAAGGAACGTTCTGTTCGCGTCATCATAGATGGAGGGAGCTGCAACAACTTGGCTAGCATGGAGATGGTGGAGAAGCTATCTCTCACCACAAGACCACATCCACATCCTTACTATATCCAATGGTTCAACAACAGCGGCAAGGTTAAGGTAACACGTACTGTTCGTGTGCATTTTAGTATCTCTACATATGCTGATTATGTTGATTGTGATGTGGTACCCATGCAAGCATGTTCATTATTACTTGGTAGACCATGGCAATTTGATAAAAATTCTGTACACCATGGTAGAAACAATCAGTATACTCTTGTTCATAAGGATAAACATATTACTTTGCTTCCTATGCCTCCTGATTCTATTTTGAAAGATGATATTAATAGAGCTAGTAAAGCAAAACAGGAGAAAAATAAGAGTGAAAATCAGATTGTGGCAAAAGAATTTGAGCAACAAATGAAGCCTAATAATAAACCATCTAGTGTTGCTTCTGAAATTAAATTGAAAAGTGCATGCTTACTTGCCACCAAATCTGATATTGATGATCTAGATTTCAGCAATTCTGTTTGCTATGCTTTTGTGTGCAAAGAGGCGTTATTTTCATCCGAGGACGTGCCTTCCTCTTTGCCTCCTGCGGTCACTAACATTTTGCAGGAGTTCGCTGACGTCTTTCCACAAGACGTGCCACCGGGATTACCACCTATTCGCGGGATTGAGCATCAGATTGACTTAATTCCCGGTGCTTCGTTGCCAAACCGTGCGCCATACCGTACCAATCCAGAGGAGACGAAGGAGATTATGCGTCAAGTACAGGAGTTGCTCGACAAAGGTTATATACGCGAATCCCTTAGTCCTTGTGCTGTTCCTATTATTCTAGTGCCAAAAAAGGATGGTACATCGCGTATGTCTGTTGATTGTAGAGGCATTAATAATATTACTATTCGTTATCGTCATCCTATTCCTAGACTAGATGATATGCTTGATGAATTGAGTGGCTCTACAATATTCTCCAAAGTTGATTTGCGTAGTGGATACCATCAAATTCGTATGAAATTGGGGGATGAATGGAAAACAGCATTTAAAACAAAGTTTGGATTATATGAGTGGTTAGTCATGCCTTTTGGGTTAACTAATGCACCTAGTACTTTCATGAGATTAATGAACGAAGTTTTACGTGCTTTCATTGGACGATTTGTGGTAGTCTATTTTGATGATATACTGATTTATAGCAGATCTTTGGAGGAACATTTGGAACATTTACGTGCTGTTTTTATTGCTTTACGTGATGCACGTTTGTTTGGTAACCTTGGGAAGTGCACCTTTTGCACCGACCGAGTATCTTTTCTTGGCAATGTTGTTACTCCACAGGGAATTGAAGTTGATAAAGCCAAGATTGAAGCTATTGAGAGTTGGCCACAGCCCAAAACGGTCACTCAAGTGAGGAGTTTTCTTGGACTCGCTGGTTTCTATAGGCGTTTTGTGAGAGATTTCAGCACCATTGCTGCACCTCTCAATGAGCTTACAAAGAAGGATGTGCCTTTTGTTTGGGGTACCTCACAGGAAGAAGCCTTCACGGTATTGAAAGATAAGTTGACACATGCTCCTTTACTCCAACTTCCTGATTTTAATAAGAGTTTTGAGCTTGAATGTGATGCTAGTGGAATTGGATTAGGAGGTGTTTTATTACAAGATGGCAAACCTGTTGCATACTTTTCTGAAAAATTGAGTGGGCCTAGTCTGAACTATTCTACTTATGATAAAGAATTATATGCTCTTGTTCGGACCTTAGAAACATGGCAACATTATTTATGGCCCAAAGAATTTGTTATACATTCTGATCATGAATCTTTGAAACACATTAAAAGTCAAGCAAAACTGAACCGTAGACATGCTAAATGGGTTGAATTTATTTAGACTTTCCCTTATGTCATTAAACACAAGAAGGGTAAAGAAAATGTTATTGCTGATGCATTGTCTCGTCGTTATACTATGCTTTCACAACTTGACTTTAAAATATTTGGTTTGGAGACCATCAAAGATCAATATGTGCATGATGCTGAATTTAAAGATGTATTGCAGAATTGTAAGGAAGGGAGAACATGGAACAAGTTCGTCGTTAACGATGGATTTGTGTTTCGTGCTAACAAGCTATGCATTCCAGCTAGCTCCGTTCGTCTTTTGTTGTTGCAGGAGGCGCATGGAGGAGGATTAATGGGACACTTTGGCGTGAAGAAGACGGAGGATATACTTGCTACACATTTCTTTTGGCCAAAGATGAGACGGGATGTTGAGCGTTTTGTTGCTCGCTGCACTACATGTCAAAAAGCTAAGTCACGACTCAATCCTCATGGTTTATATATGCCTTTGCCTGTACCTAGTGTTCCTTGGGAGGATATATCTATGGACTTTGTTTTAGGTTTAACTCGAACAAAGAAGGGGAGGGATAGCATATTTGTTGTCGTGGATAGGTTCTCGAAAATGGCACACTTTATACCATGTCATAAAAGCGATGATGCTGTTAATGTTGCTGATTTGTTCTTTCGTGAAATTATACGCTTGCATGGTGTGCCAAATACTATTGTTTCAGATCGTGATACTAAATTTCTTAGCCACTTTTGGAGATGTTTATGGGCTAAGTTGGGGACTAAACTGCTTTTTAGTACTACATGTCACCCCCAAACTGATGGACAAACTGAAGTAGTCAATAGAACATTGTCTACTATGCTTAGGGCTGTTTTGAAGAATAACAAGAAAATGTGGGAAGAATGCTTGCCTCATATTGAATTTGCTTATAATCGTTCATTGCATTCTACTACTAAGATGTGTCCTTTTGAAATTGTGTATGCTTTCCTGCCTCGTGCACCAATTGATTTGTTGCCTCTTCCATCTTCGGAGAAGGTTAATTTTGATGCTAAACAACGTGCTGAATTGATCTTAAAAATGCATGAGTTAACTAAGGAGAACATTGAGCGTATGAATGCTAAATATAAACTTGCTGGAGATAAGGGTAGAAAACATGTTGTGTTTGCACCTGGAGATCTTGTTTGGTTACATTTGCGTAAGGATAGATTTCCTGATTTGCGCAAATCAAAGCTAATGCCACGTGCTGATGGTCCTTTTAAGGTGTTAGAGAAAATAAATGATAATGCATATAAACTTGAGCTGCCTGCAGATTTTGGGGTTAGTCCCACTTTTAACATTGCAGATCTGAAGCCTTATTTGGGTGAGGAAGATGAGCTTCCGTCGAGGACGACTTCATTTCAAGAAGGGGAGGATGATGAGGACATCAATACCATTGTTACACCCATAGCCCCTGCTTCTATACATACTGGACCAATTACTAGAGCTCGCGCACGTCAATTAAAATATCAGGTACTTTCGTTTCTTGGTAATGATTCTAAAGTTCATGAGAATATGATGCTGCCTAAATTGGATACATTTGTTTTGCTTACAAATGAAGGGCCTAGCTTGGACAAGAAAGAGGAACCTTGGAGCAAGTTCAAGCATGGAGATGATGGCATGCACAAGGGGAACAAGAACCGAGTTACAAGTGATGATTTCAGGACTTTGAAGCCACCATAATGAGTGCAGGAAGCCTTGGACGAAATATACAAGATGTCACTTCATAAATTTCGTCCAGAGGCTATTATAGGTGCTGCGTCACCTTATTATTGGGCCAGGCCCATGTAATTTCGAAATACTTGAGTATAGGCTGTTTTTAGAGTCCGTATGTGTGGGGAAACAAGAGATAGGGTTGGTTTCGGACCCCTCCTCCTTCAAGGGCCACGAAATCCCCTCCTCTTCCTCCATATATACAGCCCTTAGGGCACCGTTTAGACTTTGGGTTTTGTTTAGATTAAAAGTTCGCCATAGCTGCAACTTCGCGTACTTCGTTTGTGTTCAACGACCAGACCAAGACGTCACAGAACCCCACCTTGATCAATAAAGCTTTCATCTTATATTCCCAATATCCAGATTGCAAATCTTAGTTTCTTGCTTGTTCTTCGTTTGCTTGCAGGAGATAGACCCTCGTGGTCAGGTTGATTGTGCTCCGGCGTGGTCAATAACCTCTCGGAGTTGGTTTAGCGATTGCTAAGGCGCGACGTCCTCGCACGTTCGTAGTCGGATCGTCAAAGTCTACTCCACCAAAAACGATAGCTATCATCTCATCGAAAGATCGGGACACCCTCGCCTCTATCACAAGACCACATCCACATCCTTACTATATCCAATGGTTCAACAACAGCGGCAAGGTTAAGGTAACACGTACTGTTCGTGTGCATTTTAGTATCTCTACATATGCTGATTATGTTGATTGTGATGTGGTACCCATGCAAGCATGTTCATTATTACTTGGTAGACCATGGCAATTTGATAAAAATTCTGTACACCATGGTAGAAACAATCAGTATACTCTTGTTCATAAGGATAAACATATTACTTTGCTTCCTATGACTCCTGATTCTATTTTGAAAGATGACATTAATAGAGCTAGTAAAGCAAAACAGGAGAAAAATAAGAGTGAAAATCAGATTGTGGCAAAAGAATTTGAGCAACAAATGAAGCCTAATAATAAACCATCTAGTGTTGCTTCTGAAATTAAATTGAAAAGTGCATGCTTACTTGCCACCAAATCTGATATTGATGATCTAGATTTCAGCAATTCTGTTTGCTATGCTTTTGTGTGCAAAGAGGCGTTATTTTCATTCGAGGACGTGCCTTCCTCTTTGCCTCCTGCGGTCACTAACATTTTCAGGAGTTCGCTGACGTCTTTCCACAAGACGTGCCACCGGGATTACCACCTATTCGCGGGATTGAGCATCAGATTGACTTAATTCCCGGTGCTTCGTTGCCAAACCGTGCGCCATACCGTACCAATCCAGAGGAGACGAAGGAGATTATGCGTCAAGTACAGGAGTTGCTCGACAAAGGTTATATACGCGAATCCCTTAGTCCTTGTGCTGTTCCTATTATTCTAGTGCCGAAAAAGGATGGTACATCGCGTATGTGTGTTGGTTGTAGAGGCATTAATAATATTACTATTCGTTATCGTCATCCTATTCCTAGACTAGATGATATGCTTGATGAATTGAGTGGCTCTACAATATTCTCCAAAGTTGATTTGCGTAGTGGATACCATCAAATTCGTATGAAATTGGGGGATGAATGGAAAACAGCATTTAAAACAAAGTTTGGATTATATGAGTGGTTAGTCATGCCTTTTGGGTTAACTAATGCACCTAGTACTTTCATGAGATTAATGAACGAAGTTTTACGTGCTTTCATTGGACGATTTGTGGTAGTCTATTTTGATGATATACTGATTTATAGCAGATCTTTGGAGGAACATTTGGAACATTTACGTGCTGTTTTTACTGCTTTACGTGATGCACGTTTGTTTGGTAACCTTGGGAAGTGCACCTTTTGCACCGACCGAGTATCTTTTCTTGGCTATGTTGTTACTCCACAGGGAATTGAAGTTGATAAAGCCAAGATTGAAGCTATTGAGAGTTGGCCACAGCCCAAAACGGTCACTCAAGTGAGGAGTTTTCTTGGACTCGCTGGTTTCTATAGGCGTTTTGTGAGAGATTTCAGCACCATTGCTGCACCTCTCAATGAGCTTACAAAGAAGGATGTGCCTTTTGTTTGGGGTACCTCACAGGAAGAAGCCTTCATGGTATTGAAAGATAAGTTGACACATGCTCCTTTACTCCAACTTCCTGATTTTAATAAGACTTTTGAGCTTGAATGTGATGCTAGTGGAATTGGATTAGGAGGTGTTTTATTACAAGATGGCAAACCTGTTACATACTTTTCTGAAAAATTGAGTGGGCCTAGTCTGAACTATTCTACTTATGATAAAGAATTATATGCTCTTGTTCGGACCTTAGAAACATGGCAACATTATTTATGGCCCAAAGAATTTGTTATACATTCTGATCATGAATCTTTGAAACACATTAAAAGTCAAGCAAAACTGAACCGTAGACATGCTAAATGGGTTGAATTTATTGAGACTTTCCCTTATGTCATTAAACACAAGAAGGGTAAAGAAAATGTTATTGCTGATGCATTGTCTCGTCGTTATACTATGCTTTCACAACTTGACTTCAAAATATTTGGTTTGGAGACCATCAAAGATCAATATGTGCATGATGCTGAATTTAAAGATGTATTGCAGAATTGTAAGGAAGGGAGAACATGGAATAAGTTCGTCGTTAACGATGGATTTGTGTTTCGTGCTAACAAGCTATGCATTCCAGCTAGCTCCGTTCGTCTTTTGTTGTTGCAGGAGGCGCATGGAGGAGGATTAATGGGACACTTTGGCGTGAAGAAGACGGAGGATATACTTGCTACACATTTATTTTGGCCAAAGATGAGACGGGATGTTGAGCGTTTTGTTGCTCGCTGCACTACATGTCAAAAAGCTAAGTCACGACTCAATCCTCATGGTTTATATATGCCTTTGCCTGTACCTAGTGTTCCTTGGGAGGATATATCTATGGACTTTGTTTTAGGTTTACCTCGAAAAAGAAGGGGAGGGATAGCATATTTGTTGTCGTGGATAGGTTCTCGAAAATGGCACACTTTATACCATGTCATAAAAGCGATGATGCTGTTAATGTTGCTGATTTGTTCTTTCGTGAAATTATACGCTTGCATGGTGTGCCAAATACTATTGTTTCAGATCGTGATACTAAATTTCTTAGCCACTTTTGGAGATGTTTATGGGCTAAGTTGGGGACTAAACTGCTTTTTAGTACTACATGTCACCCCCAAACTGATGGACAAACTGAAGTAGTCAATAGAACATTGTCTACTATGCTTAGGGCTGTTTTGAAGAATAACAAGAAAATGTGGGAAGAATGCTTGCCTCATATTGAATTTGCTTATAATCGTTCATTGCATTCTACTACTAAGATGTGTCCTTTTGAAATTGTGTATGGTTTCCTGCCTCGTGCACCAATTGATTTGTTGCCTCTTCCATCTTCGGAGAAGGTTAATTTTGATGCTAAACAACGTGCTGAATTGATCTTAAAAATGCATGAGTTAACTAAGGAGAACATTGAGCGTATGAATGCTAAATATAAACTTGCTGGAGATAAGGGTAGAAAACATGTTGTGTTTGCACCTGCAGATCTTGTATGGTTACATTTGCGTAAGGATAGATTTCCTGATTTGCGCAAATCAAAGCTAATGCCACGTGCTGATGGTCCTTTTAAGGTGTTAGAGAAAATAAATGATAATGCATATAAACTTGAGCTGCCTGCAGATTTTGGGGTTAGTCCCACTTTTAACATTGCAGATCTGAAGCCTTATTTGGGTGAGGAAGATGAGCTTCCGTCGAGGACGACTTCATTTCAAGAAGGGGAGGATGATGAGGACATCAATACCATTGTTACACCCACAACCCCTGCTTCTATACATACTGGACCAATTACTAGAGCTCGCGCACGCCAATTAAAATGTCAGGTACTTTCATTTCTTGGTAATGATTCTAAAGTTCATGAGAATATGATGCTGCCTAAATTGGATACATTTGTTTTGCTTACAAATGAAGGGCCTAGCTTGGACAAGAAAGAGGAACCTTGGAGCAAGTTCAAGCATGGAGATGATGGCATGCACAAGGGGAACAAGAACGGAGTTACAAGTGATGATTTCAGGACTTTGAAGCCACCATAATGAGTGCAGGAAGCCTTGGACGAAATATACAAGATGTCACTTCATAAATTTCGTCCAGAGGCTATTATAGGTGCTGCGTCACCTTATTATTGGGCCAGGCCCATGTAATTTCGAAATACTTGAGTATAGGCTGTTTTTAGAGTCCGTATGTGTGGGGAAACAAGAGATAGGGTTGGTTTCGGACCCCTCCTTCAAGGGCCACGAAATCCCCTCCTCTTCCTCCATATATACAGCCCTTAGGGCACCGTTTAGACTTTGGGATTTGTTTAGTTAAAAGTTAGCCATTGCAACTTCGTGTACTTCGTTTGTGTCCAACGACCAGACCAAGACCGCTTTCGGATCCCCACCTCTATCAATACTTCATCTATATTCGCAATATTCAGATTGCATTATCATATTCTTGCTTGTTCTTCGATTGCGTGCAGGAATAGACCTTAGTGGTCAGGCTGATCGTGCTTTCAGTATCGTCAGTAACCTCGGGAGATTGGTTTAGCGATTGCTAAGGCGCAACGTCGTGCACGTTTGTAGTCGGATCGTCAAAGTCGACTCCACCAAATCGATAGCTATCATCTCATCGAAAGATCGGGACACCCCCGCCTCTATCAATAGTAGACAATGTTCTATTGACTACTTCAGTTTGTCCGTCAGTTTGGGGGTGACATGTAGTACTAAAAAGCAGTTTAGTCCCCAACTTAGCCCATAAACATCTCCAAAAGTGGCTAAGAAATTTAGTATCACGATCTGAAACAATAGTATTTGGCACACCATGCAAGCGTATAATTTCACGAGAGAACAAATCAGCAACATTAACAGCATCATCGCTTTTAAGACATGGTATAAAGTGTGCCATTTACGAGAACCTATCCACGACAACAAATATGCTATCCCTCCCCTTCTTTGTTCGAGGTAAACCTAAAACAAAGTCCATAGATATATCCTCCCAAGGAACACTAGGTACAGGCAAAGGCATATATAAACCATGAGGATTGAGTCGTGACTTAGCTTTTTGACATGTAGTGCAGCGAGCAACAAAACGCTCAACATCCCGTCTCATCTTTGGCCAAAAGAAATGTGTAGCAAGTATATCCTCCGTCTTCTTCACGCCAAAGTGTCCCATTAATCCTCCTCCATGCGCCTCCTGCAACAACAAAAGACGAACGGAGCTAGCTGGAATGCATAGCTTGTTAGCACGAAACACAAATCCATCGTTAACGACGAACTTGTTCCATGTTCTCCCTTCCTTACAATTCTGCAATACATCTTTAAATTCAGCATCATGCACATATTGATCTTTGATGGTCTCCAAACCAAATATTTTAAAGTCAAGTTGTGAAAGCATAGTATAACGACGAGACAAAGCATCAGCAATAACATTTTCTTTACCCTTCTTGATAGAGGCGAGGGTGTCCCGATCTTTCGATGAGATGATATCTATCGTTTTTGGTGGAGTAGACTTTGACGATCCGACTACGAACGTGCGAGGACGTCGCGCCTTAGCAATCGCTAAACCAACTCCGAGAGGTTATTGACCACGCCGGAGCACAATCAACCTGACCCCGAGGGTCTATCTCCTGCAAGCAAACGAAGAACAAGCAAGAAACTAAGATTTGCAATCTGGATATTCCGAATATAAGATGAAAGCTTTATTGATCGAGGTGGGGTTCTGTGACGTCTTGGTCTGGTCGTTGAACACAAACGAAGTACGCGAAGTTGCAGCTATGGCGAACTTTTAATCTAAACAAAACCCAAAGTCTAAACGGTGCCCTAAGGGCTGTATATATGGAGGAAGAGGAGGGGATTTCGTGGCCCTTGAAGGAGGGGTCCGAAACCAACCCTATCTCTTGTTTCCCCACACATACGGACTCTAAAAGCAGCCTATACTCAAGTATTTCGAAATTACATGGGCCTGGCCCAATAATAAGGTGACGCAGCACCTATAATAGCCTCTGGACGAAATTTATGAAGTGACATCTTGTATATTTCGTCCAAGGCTTCCTGCACTCATTATGGTGGCTTCAAAGTCCTGAAATCATCACTTGTAACTCCGTTCTTGTTCCCCTTGTGCATGCCATCATCTCCATGCTTGAACTTGCTCCAAGGTTCCTCTTTCTTGTCCAAGCTAGGCCCTTCATTTGTAAGCAAAACAAATGTATCCAATTTAGGCAGCATCATATTCTCATGAACTTTAGAATCATTACCAAGAAACGAAAGTACCTGATATTTTAATTGACATGCGCGAGCTCTAGTAATTGGTCCAGTATGTATAGAAGCAGGGGCTGTGGGTGTAACAATGGTATTGATGTCCTCATCAGTTTATATGCATTATCATTTATTTTCTCTAACACCTTAAAAGGACCATCAGCACGTGGCATTAGCTTTGATTTGCGCAAATCAGGAAATCTATCCTTACGCAAATGTAACCAAACAAGATCTCCAGGTGCAAACACAACATGTTTTCTACCCTTATCTCCAGCAAGTTTATATTTAACATTCATACGCTCAATGTTCTCCTTAGTTAACTCATGCATTTTTAAGATCAATTCAGCACGTTGTTTAGCATCAAAATTAACCTTCTCCGAAGATGGAAGAGGCAACAAATCAATTGGTGCACGAGGAAGGAAACCATACACAATTTCAAAAGGACACATCTTAGTAGTAGAATGCAATGAACGATTATAAGCAAATTCAATATGAGGCAAGCATTCTTCCCACATTTTCTTGTTATTCTTCAAAACAGCCCTAAGCATAGTAGACAATGTTCTATTGACTACTTCAGTTTGTCCATCAGTTTGGGGGTGACATGTAGTACTAAAAAGCAGTTTAGTCCCCAACTTAGCCCATAAACATCTCCAAAAGTGGCTAAGAAATTTAGTATCACGATCTGAAACAATAGTATTTGGCACACCATGCAAGCGTATAATTTCACGAAAGAACAAATCAGCAACATTAACAGCATCATCGCTTTTATGACATGGTATAAAGTGTGCCATTTTCGAGAACCTATCCACGACAAAAAGTATGCTATCCCTCCCCTTCTTTGTTCGAGGTAAACCTAAAACAAAGTCCATAGATATATCCTCCCAAGGAACACTAGGTACAGGCAAAGGCATATATAAACCATGAGGATTGAGTCGTGACTTAGCTTTTTGACATGTAGTGCAGCGAGCAACAAAACGCTCAACATCCCGTCTCATCTTTGGCCAAAAGAAATGTGTAGCAAGTATATCCTCCGTCTTCTTCACGCCAAAGTGTCCCATTAATCCTCCTCCATGCGCCTCCTGCAACAACAAAGTAGAACGGAGCTAGCTGGAATGCATAGCTTGTTAGCACGAAACACAAATCCATCGTTAACGACGAACTTGTTCCATGTTCTCCCTTCCTTACAATTCTGCAATACATCTTTAAATTCAGCATCATGCACATATTGATCTTTGATGGTCTCCAAACCAAATATTTTAAAGTCAAGTTGTGAAAGCATAGTATAACGACGAGACAATGCATCAGCAATAACATTTTCTTTACCCTTCTTGTGTTTAATGACATAAGGGAAAGTCTCAATAAATTCAACCCATTTAGCATGTCTACGGTTCAGTTTTGCTTGACTTTTAATGTGTTTCAAAGATTCATGATCAGAATGTACAACAAATTCTTTGGGCCATAAATAATGTTGCCATGTTTCTAAGGTCCGAACAAGAGCATATAATTCTTTATCATAAGTAGAATAGTTCAGACTAGGCCCACTCAATTTTTCAGAAAAGTATGCAACAGGTTTGCCATCTTGTAATAAAACACCTCCTAATCCAATTCCACTAGCATCACATTCAAGCTCAAAAGTCTTATTAAAATCAGGAAGTTGGAGTAAAGGAGCATGTGTCAACTTATCTTTCAATACCGTGAAGGCTTCTTCCTGTGAGGTACCCCAAACAAAAGGCACATCCTTCTTTGTAAGCTCATTGAGAGGTGCAGCAATGGTGCTGAAATCTCTCACAAAACGCCTATAGAAACCAGCGAGTCCAAGAAAACTCCTCACTTGAGTGACCGTTTTGGGCTGTGGCCAACTCTCAATAGCTTCAATCTTGGCTTTATCAACTTCAATTCCCTGTGGAGTAACAACATAGCCAAGAAAAGATACTCGGTCGGTGCAACAGGTGCACTTCCCAAGGTTACCAAACAAACGTGCATCACGTAAAGCAATAAAAACAGCACGTAAATGTTCCAAATGTTCCTCCAAAGATCTGCTATAAATCAGTATATCATCAAAATAGACTACCACAAATCGTCCAATGAAAGCACGTAAAACTTCGTCCATTAATCTCATGAAAGTACTAGGTGCATTAGTTAACCCAAAAGGCATGACTAACCACTCATATAATCCAAACTTTGTTTTAAATGCTGTTTTCCATTCATCCCCCAATTTCATACGAATTTGATGGTATCCACTACGCAAATCAACTTTGGAGAATATTGTAGAGCCACTCAATTCATCAAGCATATCATCTAGTCTAGGAATAGGATGACGATAACGAATAGTAATATTATTAATGCCTCTACAATCAACACACATACGCGATGTACCATCCTTTTTCGGCACTAGAATAATAGGAACAGCACAAGGACTAAGGGATTCGCGTATATAACGTTTGTCGAGCAACTCCTGTACTTGACGCATAATCTCCTTCGTCTCCTCTGGATTGGTACGGTATGGCGCACGGTTTGGCAACGAAGCACCGGGAATTAAGTCAATCTGATGCTCAATCCCGCGAATAGGTGGTAATCCCGGTGGCACGTCTTGTGGAAAGACGTCAGCGAACTCCTGCAAAATGTTAGTGACCGCAGGAGGCAAAGAGGAAGGCACGTCCTCGAATGAAAATAACGCCTCTTTGCACACAAAAGCATAGCAAACAGAATTGCTGAAATCTAGATCATCAATATCAGATTTGGTGGCAAGTAAGCATGCACTTTTCAATTTAATTTCAGAAGCAACACTAGATGGTTTATTATTAGGCTTCATTTGTTGCTCAAATTCTTTTGCCACAATCTGATTTTCACTCTTATTTTTCTTCTGTTTTCCTTTACTAGCTCTATTAATATCATCTTTCAAAATAGAATCAGGAGTCATAGGAAGCAAAGTAATATGTTTATCCTTATGAACAAGAGTATATTGTTTGTTTCTACCATGGTGTACAGAATTTTTATCAAATTGCCATGGTCAAGTAATAATGAACATGCTTGCATGGGTACCACATCACAATCAACATAATCAGCATATGTAGAGATACTAAAATGCACACGAACAGTACGTGTTACCTTAACCTTGCCGCTGTTGTTGAACCATTGGATATAGTAAGGATGTGGATGTGGTCTTGTGGTGAGAGATAGCTTCTCCACCATCTCCATGCTAGCCAAGTTGTTGCAGCTCCCTCCATCTATGATGACGCGAACAGAACGTTCCTTCACAACTCCCTTTGTATGGAACAAATTATGCCTCTGATTTTGCTCAGCTTGTGTGACCTGCACACTCAAAACACGTTGAGCAACTAAACATTCATACCTGTCAGCGTCTTCAGGAGCCATGTATTGCGTCTCATGATCAGAATCATCTCCACCGTGTTCTTCACTTGTAATAAGAGCCAAAGTCTCCTCATCATAATCACTAGCGGACTCATACCCACCATCCTCAGTAGCAATCATAACACGCGGAGATTGGCATTCTCTCGCATAATGACCTCTTCCTGATGAGGACATCAATACCATTGTTACACCCACAGCCCCTGCTTCTATACATACTGGACCAATTACTAGAGCTCGCGCACGTCAATTAAAATATCAGGTACTTTCGTTTCTTGGTAATGATTCTAAAGTTCATGAGAATATGATGCTGCCTAAATTGGATACATTTGTTTTGCTTACAAATGAAGGGCCTAGCTTGGACAAGAAAGAGGAACCTTGGAGCAAGTTCAAGCATGGAGATGATGGCATGCACAAGGGGAACAAGAACGGAGTTACAAGTGATGATTTCAGGACTTTGAAGCCACCATAATGAGTGCAGGAAGCCTTGGACGAAATATACAAGATGTCACTTCATAAATTTCGTCCAGAGGCTATTATAGGTGCTGCGTCACCTTATTATTGGGCCAGCCCCATGTAATTTCGAAATACTTGAGTATAGGCTGTTTTTAGAGTCCGTATGTGTGGGGAAACAAGAGATAGGGTTGGTTTCGGACCCCTCCTTCAAGGGCCACGAAATCCCCTCCTCTTCCTCCATATATACAGCCCTTAGGGCACCGTTTAGACTTTGGGTTTTGTTTAGATTAAAAGTTCGCCATAGCTGCAACTTCGCGTACTTCGTTTGTGTTCAATGACCAGACCAAGACGTCACAGAACCCCACCTTGATCAATAAAGCTTTCATCTTATATTCGCAATATCCAGATTGCAAATCTTAGTTTCTTGCTTGTTCTTCGTTTGCTTGCAGGAGATAGACCCTCGTGGTCAGGTTGATTGTGCTCCGGCGTGGTCAATAACCTCTCAGAGTTGGTTTAGCGATTGCTAAGGCGCGACGTCCTCGCACGTTCGTAGTCGGATCGTCAAAGTCTACTCCACCAAAAACGATAGCTATCATCTCATCGAAAGATCGGGACACCCTCGCCTCTATCAGAACATCATGGCTCAAACAACTCCTACTCATGCTAGTGGGTTTCAACTATTTACTGTGGCAATGACATTTCATGCAGAGGTATGGGTTCAGCTACCGCAACATGTAACAGTTTGAAACATTGTTGTCCTAATGCAGTAAACTAGAGCAAGAGCGAGAGTGGGTTTGTATCGGAGTGATCAGGGGGGGTTGCTTGCCTGGCACTTCTGAAGATAGTATAACTCTTCATCGGTGTCATCGAACTCATCGTCGGAACTACGTCCACTGAGAGGGAACAACACTGGCAACAAGAGGGAACACAATCAATGCAATGCAAAAATATGATGCATGATCATGACATGGAAACATGCTGGTGTTTTGAGCTAATGCAACTAGCAACAAAGTTAAATGAAGTTGGTTTGAACCCAAGGTTCAAATTCAAACTCCATGTAATGCATTTCAAATGCCATTTATTCAAATTGTCATATACAGCAACCTTAGGTTGTTCAAACATGCATGAAAATGCCATAAACAGATTCTTCATATTTTCTGATCATTTTTCATATATAAATTATTTCATTCTGAGCAACGGTTGATTTACTATGATTTTTAGAAGTTTAGGACATTTTGTGAAATTTTCCTGGCTATTCTAAATTAAACTAAATCCAAAAAATGATTTCCTGCGTCAGCATTGTGTCACCGTGATGTCAGCAGGTCAACAGCGCCAGCCCAGGTCAAACCTGACAGCTGGGCCCTACATGTCAGCGGGTCAGTGGTCAGCTAAGTTAAAAGCTAACTTAACTAAAATTATTAGGGGTCCGGGGCCCACTTGTCATCGACCTAGAGGGGTGGTTAGGTTAGTGTTAACCAGCGATTAGCTAGAGTTAAGGCTGCCGGTGAGGCCAGTTGCGGCGGAGGTCATCGAAAAACCTCCTCCGGCGACCAAACAACGCGCGGGAGGTCGCGTTCGGAAGCTGGAGGTGCGGCGCGTCTAACAGCGTTGTTAGTTTCGCCGAAGACGACCCAAGTCGACGGCGGCGACATCAAGTGCGGTAGCCAGAGCTATGGCACCGAGCGGAACGGGGCTACGGAGCACGACAGGAGGAGTTGGCGCATGTGTTCGGCTCCTGGGAGCATGGCGACACGCTCGAATGCGGGCGGAGGCAGCTGTGGCCACGGCAGCGACATGGCACGGCGGCAGCGAGCTCGGCTGCTGCTGGGGAACGGAGCTAGAGCACGTGCACGAGTGAGAGGATAGGGGCAGGAGCAAGAGGGGCTCATGGCGGTTGTAGGAGGCGTCAAAGCGAGCTTGGGGAAGGCCGGAGCTAAGCGGGGCGGCGAGGCAGATCTCCGGCGGCCGAGGAGGGAGAAGGCGTCGGGGGTGGCGCTTCGGGTCCCTTTTGGTCGCGTGGCTTGGTGAGGAGGACGGGGACGAGGTGGCGGAGCTTTGGTACACTTCGGTGAGGCGAGGGGGAGGCGGTGGCTATGCGAACGGCGACGGCGAGCTTGCGGTGGCTTCAGCCATGGCGACGGGTGAGGGATGGAGAGGGAAGGGGAGAAAGAGAGAGGTCCTCCCAATCCAGACGGCAACGGGGAGGTCATCCACGTCATCGACGTGACTTGGGGGAGGCAGATAGGCGAGCAGGTGGCGTGGCGCCCTCGGGCGCCCGTGTGCTGTCCTGCCTCTGCCTGCTGGCAGAGGAGGAGGATGACTTGCAGCGGCTAGTTGGGCTGGGTCGGCCAGTGGGCTGCTAGGTGGGTTGCAGGTAACACCTCTCTCTCTCTCTCTCTGTTTTATCTATTTGTTTTTGTTTTTCTATTTATGTTGTAGTTTTAGATTTAGTAAAAATACTAAACCACTTCTGAAAATCCTGAAATAAATTATGGGCACTTTTGAAATATTTCCCAACAGCCCTCAATGGTTTTCAAGAATTTTTTGAGTATTTAAAATATTTATAGGAATTAAATGCCCAAATTCAAATACAATATGAGTTAATTCAAAAATCTAGAATGGCTTAGAAATATGTGCATCATTTTTGGCAGAGGTTTTCACCTTTATCAAAAATCATGAACTTTTCTACAGGGCATTTCGGGTTCTTTAAAAATATTTTTAGGTTTAACCTATTTGAATTATTTTGGTGCTAGGGTTTGATCACCACCAATTCAAATTCATCTGGAATAAAACATGATGACATGATGCTTACTCATGCAATTAGTTACAAGCAATTCTAGGGATGTGACAACAGAAGAGGAAACTGTCCTGGTTTGCGCCCGCTAGCGCCTGCCTGGCCTTGGTCGTCATGGCTCACGTCACCGCGAGCTTCGTGAGGTGGGGTACCTGCATAGAGATCTCCGCTCCTCGGGAGGCAGGCTCGGGGAGCTGCTCCTTGGGAGGTCTTGACGTTGTTCACCTCGCGAGGCCGGGGGCCCTCGCGAGGGTCTTGCTCGTGGTGTCTTGTAGCTGGGCCGTCGATGGAGCCACGTGCTGGGCCCAGGCAGGCAGGTCTGGGTACCCCCGTTCCCAGAACGCCGACATCCGGCCATTGAGCCAGACGACGACATCATCGGTGGCTCGACAGTTGAAGAAACCACTTCGGCTCATGAGGTCATGGCCGTAATCGCACCATGTACGGAGCCCTTCCTTGCCTACCTGATATGGTAGGAGCTCCCCAACGATTAGACCAAGGCACGGTGCATAATCCTGCTCTCTAAAGCCTACAAGGTCCACGAAGGCGAGTTATATCAGAAAAGTGCTACTGGAGTCCTACAGCGGTGCATACCGAAAACAGAGGGGCAGCAACTTTTGGCCGAGGTACATGCTGGCTTGGGCGGCCACCATGCGGCAGCTCGGGCCCTGGTAAGCAAGGCCTTCTAAGCAGGGTTTTTCTGGCCTACCGCCCACGAAGAAGCCTGCACTCTAGTCCAACATTGTGTGGGATGCTAGTTATTCTCCAGACTATACCAATCACCTGGCCTTCCACAGTCTGGGGCTTGGATATAGTTGGACCACTTAAAGGGGGAACCAAGAAAAATAAATACCTACTGGTTATGGTCGAAAAATTCACTAAATGGATTGAAGCAAAACCAGTAACCTCAGCAAAGTCCGGACAAGTTATCGACTTTATATCCGGCGTGGTACACCGTTACGGTGTCCCTCACAGTATCATCACGGATAATGGATCCAATTTCACGGCCCAGGAAGTCAAGGACTGGTGCGCTACTATGGGCATCAAGCTCGATTACTCTTTGGTGTACCACCTGCAAACCAACGGATAGGTTGAGAAGGCCAACGGACTAATCATGAGCGGCCTTAAGCCTCGCGTAGTCTATTAACAATATGATTGTCACTAGGTGGAGGAACTCGACTCCGTGCTTTGAGGACTACGCACTACCCCCAACCGATCAACGGGATACACACCTTTCTTTATGGTGTATGGCACAGAAGCAGTCCTACCTTGTGATAGTATTGACGACGCACCTCGAGAACGCATGTATGAGGAAAAGGAAGCCGAGTTGGATCGGTAGGATGACCTAGACGCTTTGGAAGAGGAGCGGGACGTTGCTCGGGCTCATTCTACTTTTTATCAGTAGTAGGCTCGATGCTACAAGAGTAGGGAAGTTCAGGCGAAGGAATACAACGTTGGATAACTCGTCCTCTGCCTCCCAGAGAAGCAAAAGAATAAGGTCTCGCCCAAATAGGAGGGCCCTTTCATAATTGATGAACTGTTAGCAGGAGGAGTGTATCGTATTCGCAACCCGGCCGATAACTACCTCGAACCAAACCCCTAGAACGCAGCCCGGCTCCGGCGCTTCTACGGCTAAAGATGCCCATGTCAGTCCACTACCCATTTCCTAATTGTAATTTTCTTGTTTTTTTCTGGAGAATTAGCATCTCCCGGGCCCTGTTCGGATAAACGGAATTCTGTTTAGGCTCTCTTCATCGCACATTTTCAAATGTAACACCCATATTTCACCTGGGGGCTCCTTTAAAGCAGGCAATCAATATATTCCGATGCAGGTAATCGTCTCTGTCATGTTTGCACTCTCCCAAATACCTCTTCCGCCATTATATGCACCAATTTGACTTAAGTATTTGCCAAGCTTTGTTGCCTGGCTCCTGTAATTACCCCCTACGTTCCCGATCGTTTGGCTAGGGGGTAAAGGGAGCACCTCTGCGATTGTTAAGACCGAGTCAGCCGTGTACGTACCTCAGATGGGTGATGCCAAAAGCTAGCGTTATTAAGAACACAATGGGTCGGCAAAGAGGAAAACTATAGTACTCTTGGTGTTCGTCACCAATGCTCAGGGATTCGGCCCCTGCACCAATTATTCGCATACTTTGGGGATCCAAATACAAACGTCTGCACTTGGCATGACGAACCTGAAGAAAGGAACCCATAGAGATACTATTTTCTTTAGAAGATGTTTCTTACGTTAAACAGTAATATAACATAACTCTCTGCACGCATTTTTGTCTGTTCGCACCCAAAGGCCGGATTGCCTGGTTACCGGAAGTGACTTTCCTGCTTACCTCAGGTCACATAATACGAAACACTCCCCGATCACTGGTCGGGGAGGCAGAAGCCGATGGCTGGTTAAGATAATGTTTTATAGTTCGGATCGAGACTGTTCGATGTAAAGTACATAGTTACATAGAATCAAACACATCACTTTTTGTCTACATTGTCTATTATGCTCTATAAAGCACAATCCCGTTGGGACAATCGAGCTGCAAGCATCACTTGGCCATAAACCAAATGAAGGGGTATTTCCTGCCCATCCGGCCCTACTGGTCCAACACAAGCCATATGCTCTGGCTCGAGTTTCCTGAACCGGGTTTTCACCATGGCCCATGCTTCTCGCGCTCCCTCCCGACAGGATGATATTTTCCATAATTCAAAGCGCCGATGAGCTCCCTTAAAGCGATTCACCAGTTCGGCCATATCGTCCGGCGCCACTTCAGTCGGCCATAATGCCTTCACCATGTTCTTCATAGCCTTTCGAGCTTTCTCATGAACCACAGACAGTTCCTTCAGCACATTCCTGCCAAAGGACTGGACTTCCTCTCCAGGTTGGCCAGTCAGGAGACCTAGCATCAAAGCATGGCATATCTTTTACATTCAAGCATGGTACAAGTCTATACTTATCCAATGCTCACAGACAAACTTACTGAACATGCCGCTTCTCAAGCTCTGGTTTTCTCCGCAAACTTGTGCCAATTGAGTTTTTAGACTCATGTTGTTGGTTCTCCGTCTTCAGTTTGTTGGTCTCCTCCTTGCTATGTTTCAAAACCCAAAGACCGGCTTCATGCTGTGATTCCACATACCGTTGAGTTTCTTTGGCGGTGTCCAGGTCCTTTTGTAGTTGACCTACGAATTCAGCTGCTATAAAGATAGCCGGTGTTAAACAAAGCGCGATGGCATAATCCATGCAAGTTTAGAGCTTTCCCTCACCATGGGCCTCGCTGGTCAACTTCTTCACAGCTTCCAATTCAGCTTCCGCATCAGCCAACCGTGTTCGGCTTAGCTGTAGGTCCTCGGACAATTTTTTTTTCTGGCCCTTTAAGGCCTGCAGCAAACGATAAACATTTCTCAGACCCTTAACTCGGCCATCCCACCTGATTCAATTCTCGGGAGCTACTGGGTTAGTATTTATGTTTGGCTGTTGGAACTCATTCCTTACATGCATATCGGCTAACAAAAGATTGGCAATTCCCTCGAGACCTGTTCAGGCCGCTCCGAGTATTCATCGACTGAATTGAACGCATTAAATTCTTGGTCGGTAAAGGTGGCCTGGCGCAGGGATTCCTTCTATCGCCGGTGATTTATCACACTTTCAACTTCTGAATTGGTAACCAAAACATCCTCAGGATCTTCCACAGGCTGATGTATTGTGGGATCCCCCGCATTAACCTTCGCCCGCGCTGAGGGTCTTCGGCCACTCCCTGACACTCCCTTGATGTCTTCGGACAGTTGGGGTGGTACCTTCTTCCTGTTGACCAGGATTGAATTTTAGTGGAGCCCCTCATAGATGAGGCCAGTGATGAACGGATGGTAATCTTAGAGCATATTACCTTTTTTCTGAAGATGCAATTGGCATGGCCGCTTTCCGTTTGGAGGCTCCTTTGTTGGGCGGAACTGGCGCCGCCTCCGTTGGTGTTTGGCGTGTGGTACGGCGGCCCTTGGGAGTAGAAGTTAGCGTAGCGGGAGTAGCGCAAGGCGACCGCTTTGCTGGAAAGGAGGCCTTCTTGCTACTTAAGGCATAGGAGGGGAGGAGCCCAGGATGATCGGCTGTGATGGCCACCTTAGAACCATCGAGGCTTTCCTGAAAGAAAACCCCGTCCTCAAAGTCAATCGATATCTCTGGGTCCTCGTGAAAGCCTGGGTCATCATCACGAGAATGATCCTCCGGTTGAGGATCAGGGCAGTTGATGCCCTCAACTTGGCGTCTCCAGCTCTGTTCAGAAAAATGGTTGAACCAATTAGTATTCGGGTGTGATATCCGAGCTCTGTACACAAGTTTAAACTTACACATTCAATGGGGTTATAGCCCGAGTAGCCTTTCCAGTTTCTCGGGTGGACTGTCGGAATCAGGCCTCCGCAGACCCAAGAAGGTTCGAACTCTGGGGCGTGAACAAAGGATCTTGCTTCACAACGATGCTCAGCTCGCCATACCCAGGGCTCGATCTCACCGAGTGCACGGGATCTTAAGGAAGGGATGAACACAAAGATTTACCCAGGTTCGGGCCACCTTACGGTGTAAGACCCTGCTCTTGCTTTTGGTGGATTGGCCTCTTAAGGAGGTAGAGGATGAACTAGTACAGTGGATGAGCAACCTCGCGAGGGCTCGGGTGGTGAGGATGGATCGGATCCCTTCTACTGTGGTGGCTAGCCCATATTTATAGTGGCCTTGGTCCTCTTCCCTCATAGCTTAGGTGGGAAGGGATCCCATAGTGGCCAATTTCGAAAGGGGACAGGGAGTACATCTTATCCCGACAAAAGGTGGTCTTCGCCTACAAAGCTTCTGGCCATGACGTAGTGGTGGGCTCGACAATGACATCCGTCCTGCCGAGCTTGTGGTCTTGGTCCCGTTGCACCGGAATGGAAAGCTTTGGGGCCTTCCTCGGCAACATGCGCCTGTCCTTGCTCCCCTAGCATTGAAGAGGAAATTGTCTCCTCTACGCCCGCTGGTGCCCGCCTGCCTTGGTCATCATGGCTCACGTCATCGCGTTCCTCGCGAGGTGGGAGGCCTGCATTGAAATCTCCGCTCCTCAGGAGGCAGCCTAGGGAGGCTGCTCCTCACGAGGTCTTGGTGTCGTTCTCCTCGCAAGGTCGGGGGCTTTCGCGAGGGTCTTGTTCTTGGGGTCTTCCAGCTGGGCCGTACCAGGCCGTCGATGAGTCCGTGTCCTGGGCTGCAGGCAGCCAAGTCTGGGTACCCCCGATCCCAGAACACCGACAATAGCACCCGGGCCCAAGGAGCGCTTGGGTTGGCTTCGAGGCGAAGACAAGGAGCGAAGGGTGAAGCGCCATGGGCCCCAACCGCCTGTGGGCTAAGCTCGACGCGTGGCGCATGACGGGGCGCGGACGCCTCCACTTCCCCATGTCACCTCGTCAACCACCCAGGCTGACAGATGACTGGCCCGCCGCAGGGCCATCATTGCCCCGAATGCAAGGGGATGCCGGTCGGCATCCTCCGGTCATCTATATAAGGGCGAGGGGAGCGGAGCCCCCAGACCATCTTGGCCTTCTCGTTCCTTCATCCCAAACCGCTGTTCCACAACCATGGCGCCAGTGAGGAGGTTCTCCGCCGCCAAAAAATGGAAAGCCCCCCAGGAGGGACCGGGGTCGCCGCCGCCCAAGAGGGGGCGCGGCCGCCCACGCAAGTCCATCATGACGCCGGCGGCGGATCCCCAGGGGCATGAACACGCTCCCCTGGGGGTCCGCATTGGCTCTAGCAGCCGTGGGAAGGGTTCTTCCCGTGGAAGCAGCCATGGAGGCCGGGGCGGCCGAGGTCGAGGGGGAAAGCACGCGGTGGCATCTCGGCCGCCTCGCCCGCTATCTCACTCGACCGACATGGCCCGAGAGTTCGTTGTGTGGGTGGAGAGGCCGGTGGGCACCTGGATCCAGCTCCCGCACTTCTTCACGGAGGAGCTGCCAGCCGAAGGACCCGCTGGCCTATGGCTGCAGCCCGACGGCTGCTGCAACAAGGCCTCGTGGGTGGAGGTCGAGGTTACCCCCGCGGGCTATGTGTTCCTGAACCGCGGGTGGCAGACGTTCGCCCGCGCCCGTGGCTTGCAGGGGAGGCGTGCCCTCCACGTCAAGTACGTCGGGGCAGCGACGCTCTTCGTCAGGGTCTTCGGGGAAGATGGAAGGCGCTTGGGGTGCTGCCCAGAGGGCGACGGCAGTGACAGCGACCACCTCTCCGACGACGACGGCCATCGCGGCGGCGGCGTCCTCGGTGGTGAACTTGCCCTTGGCGACGGTCGCGACCCCTCCGGCAGCAGCGGCGCCTCCCCCGGGGGAAGCTCAAGCGACGACGACTATAACGAGCCGCCACGTCGCCGCGCCTGGACCATGGAGGACGGTGAGCCGCCACATCGTCGTGGCCCCGTCAAGGAGGAGGAGGACTCCGACTAAGCGCGGGCGACGCCGGAGCCGGGCTTTAGGAACAGTGGCCCTCGAGAGGCCGCTCCTTTTGTTTGTTTGTTTTTTGCTTCCTACATCAAGAGTCATGAAGAGCCCCACGGGGGCGTGTAATGAAGTACGGCGCTTGCGCCTTTATGTCAGTGTTTCTCGCTTATACTCTAGCATTTATATTGTGACTAATTGAAAGGTTCCTACCTGGCGCGATTAGGATAACTTAGCTTAGTGAGCTCGTGGCCCTTGGCGGGTTCCTGCGTCGCGGGGGCGCACTCCTCTGGAGCCTTGGTTCTAAGTGCACCCCTCGTCCCAGCGATGATGCTGGAGCGCCGAGGCAGCCGAGAGAGTTTTGTCGGGGAGCCTCCCTCCTTACGGACCAGATCGCTCCGGGGTCTCGAGGGGCTCGTGGCTCGCCAGGCCCTTGGGGGACTCCCGAGGTTTCAGGGTCTCCGGAGACGCCTCCACAAGGCATCAGGCCTCGCGGAGATGTAAAAAGCACTTGACGTAGGATTCCTCAATAATTAGCTGGACCGTGGCTGCTTTTTCATCAGCCATCCTTCCTTGGCGCCCATCTTGCGCCCAGAGCCCCCGAGCAAGGGTCGATCGTCGTTGGCATGCCGGGTCACGATGCCCGGCAAGGCCAGGAGATGAGCGCTCCTGAGGCCAGGGGCCGAAGGCAATACGTGTCTGCTGGCTCACTCGAGAGCGTTGCGCGAGGATTCGGACGCCAAGGCCTTGGCGAGGTGTGCATGCGGGCGGACCCACGGCCGTTGTGGCCTCAGCCTTCAATGCTACCGGGGTTGGCCCACACGTAGACACCGTGTCCAGCCCCCGCTCGCGGGATACGTGAAAGGGAGTAACGGGCAAGGGCCACTTCCTTTGAAAACGGGGTTCAAGAAAGAAAACACTGCAAGGAGAAAAATCCCCACCCCTCTTGAAATAAAGATGTGAGAACTCCAAACTTCATTCCAAGAAGTGGCAAATTGGTTACAAGAGCAAGCGAAAGAAAAGGCCACGTCCAGCACCTATACTAGTCTTCCCACCAGCGCGGAGCATGGGCCTCCACTTGGCATGGGCATAGTCGTTGTTCGACCGTGTCGTCCGCCAGCGCGGAGCATGGGGCTTCCACTTGGGCATGGGTGGGAGCTCCCATGAGGCCGTGGGGCGGCACACCGGGAGACTCCGAGGTTGTACAGCCCCACTCATTATTATATGAGAGTGTCATGGGTAGAACTTGCGGAGATGCTAGATGTTCCAAGCATTCTGGATGGGGACCCCGTCCTTCGTCTCCAGGCGTGCGGCGCCGGGCCTGGAGACACGGGCGACCCTGAACGGGCCCTCCCACATGGGCGACAGCTTGTGGAGGCCCTCCCTGGAGAGGACCCGCCTCAGGACGAGGTCTCTGACTTCGAGAGTCCGGGGGCGGATGTTGAGGCAATGGTAGCGCCGCAGCGCGTGCTGGTACCTCGCGGAGCGAGACTTGGCGACGGGCCTCCTCCCCAAGCACGAGATATGTTCCCCGCGAGGCATCCTGACACGCCTCATCGAATGCCAAGACCCGCGGGGAGCGATGCTTGACCTTGTGCGGGAGGACCGCCTCAGTCCCGTAGATGAGGAAGAACGGGATCTCGCCGATGGGCTTAGTCGCAGTGGTGCTGATAGACCACAACACGGACTGAAGCTCACCAAGCCAACTCCTGCCATAGGCCTCAAGCTTCTTCTTGAAGCTCCTTGTCTTGAGGCCCCTCAGGACCTCCGTGTTGGCGCGCTCAGCCTGGCCATTGCTCCGCGGGTGCGCTACCGAAGCATAGCATATCTGCGTTCCAAGGTTAGCACAATATGTCCTGAAAAGGTTGCTTGTGAATTGGGGGCCATTGTCGGAATGATACGGTTGGGGACACCGAACTGGCTCACGAGGCCCTTGATGAACTTGACGGCTGAGCCGACAGGGATGGTGCACACGGGCTCCACCTCCGTCCACTTGTTGAACTTGTCGATGGCGACGTAGAGGTAGTGGTAGTCGCCGGCCGGCCGAGCAAACGGGCACAGGATATCCAACCCCCAGACCTCGAAGGGCCACGAGAGCAGGATGGTCTGGAGACCTTGCGTGGGCTGATGAATCTGCTTGGTGTGGAACTGGTAGGCCTCGCAGGATCATACCAGGTCGGTGGCATCGTGGAGCGTCATAGGCCAGTAGAGCCTACTGCGGAACACCTTTCCCACGAGGGTGCATGAAGAGGAGTGGTGTCCGCAATCTCCACCGTGGATGTCAGCCAACAGCTTGCACCCCTACTCCTCGGATATGCACCGCAGTGAGACATCGTTGGGGCGTCTGCGGTACAGCTCGCCGTCCTGTAAGCAATAAGCAGTGGCCTGGGGAGCCACGCATTCTGCGTCCACCTTCTCTGGTAAGGCGCCGCGGAGTAAGTATGTCTTGAACTCCTCGGTCCAGAAGCCCGCCTGAGGTTCCAACGCTAGGAGCAGGCGGGCTCCCGAGGTCGGATAGCAGGCTGGGGCGCCCGAGGATTGGGCCGGTGGCGGCTCTTCCTGGAGCAGCGTCGGGCCTGTGGCCGGGGGCGCCGTCGACGGCTTGAATAGCCTCTCCTTGAAGACACCAGGCTTCTGAGCCTCGCGGCGAGATGCCCTCTTGGTGATCTTGTCTACTTCCTTGTTCGCCCCATGTGGGACATGCTGCAATTCCAAGCCCAGGAAGCGCTTTTCAATTTTACGTACCTCTTCCAGGTATGCCTCCATGTACTCGTCCTTCGGTTTGTACTCCTTGTTGGAAAAGTTGACAAGGAGCTCGGAGTCACCCTTGATTGGTGAGGCGCTTGACCCCCAGAGCGGCCACGGCCCTGAGGCTGGTGATCAAGCCCTCGTATTCCGCGATGTTGTTGGAGACCTTCTCGCCAAGCTGGAATCAAAGCTGTAAGGCATAGTAGAGCTTGTCCTTGGTCGGTGAGATGAGTACGACTCCAGCCCCCGCGCCCCACCGCGCAAAGGCACCGTCGAAGTGCATGACCCAGCCATCGGGTGCCTCGTCACCAGGCGCGAGGGACTGGCCCTCGCCTGGCCCCAGGTCGGGAACGTTCGTCCAATCCGCCATGAAATCGGCGAGGGCCTCATCCTTGATGACCCTGGTCGTGCTGAACTCCAGCTGGAAGGCTTGCAGCTCGATGTTCCACTCTGCAACCCTCCCAGCAGTGTTGGGTCTACACAGCACCTTCTCCAGGGGGTATGCAGAGACGACCTTGATGGGGTGGCCCTGGAAATAATGGCACAGCTTCCTTGAGCCGGCGAGGATTGCGAGCAGGAGCTTCTGTTGCATAGGGTAGCGTGCGCACATCCCACGGCACGGTGCTGACGAAGTACAACAGGTGCTCGATGAGGGGCGAGGTGTCGACCGCGCCCTTCTTTGCGTGGGGCACAAGGGACTCAGGATTCCCGTTGGCTGGTGAAGTGACGAGGGCCTCAGGTGCGCCGTCCTAAGGTGGCGAACATTGCGCGACCCCTCGCCGGTCGCCTTGCCACACGCCCGCGCTGGCGCGCTCCTCCCGGACCGCCACGAGCGCTGCGCTGGCCGAGTGGGGGGTGGCCGCCAAGTAGAGCACCAGGGGCTTGCGAGAACGAGGTGCCACCATAAAAGGTGGGCTTTTGAGGTATCTCTTGAGGTCCTCGAAGGCCGCCTCTGCCTCCAGAGTCCACTTGAAAGGGCCCTTCCTCTTCATCAGCTTGAAGAAAGGGAGGGCGCGCTCGCTGTGCTTGGAGATGAAGCACCCTAGGGAGGTCACACAGCCCGCGAGCTTTTGCATCTCTTTGAGAGTGTGAGTCGGGCGCGCGGGCGCATATTTTCAATTGCCTTGATCTTTTCGGGGTTAGCCTCATTCCCTCGATGCGACACAAGGAAGCCCAGCAGCTTGCCGAACGGGACACCAAACACGCACTTTTCCGTGTTGAGCCTCAGGTTCACTTGGCGCAGGTTGGCGAACGTCTCCTCCAGGTCCTTGATTAGGGTCCTTGCCTCCCGTGACTTGACCACGATGTTGTCGACATACCCCTCTGCATTTCTCCCCAGCTGCGGCCCTAGCACGATGTGCATCAGCCGCTGGAAGGTTGCTCCGGTGTTCCACAACCCAAAAGGCAAGCAGGTGTAGCTGTACACGCCGCATGGGGAAATGAAGGTCGTCTTCTCGATGTCCTTTATCGCCATCTTAATTTGATGATACCCTGAGAAAGCATCCAAAAAGCACAATAGATCACACTCGACAGTGGAGTCCACGATCTGGTCAATGCGCGAGAGCGGGAAGGGGCCCTGAGGGCAAGCCTTGTTGAGGCTCGTGAAGTTGACGCACATGCGCTCCTTCCCCCCCCCCTTTTTTTTGGGGACAACCACAGGGTTGGCTAGCCAATCCGGGTGCCGTACCTCTCGAATAACACCGGCTTCTTGCAACTTGCGGACTTATTGACGATGAATGCTTGCTTCTCTTGTGCTTGACGCCGTGCCTTTTGCTTCATCGGACGCGCACTGGGGCATACCACCAGGTGGTGCTCGATCACCTCCCTCGGGACACCTACCAAGTCGGACGCTTCCCATGCAAATACACCCTTGTTTGCCCGGAGGAAGCCAACCAGCGCCTCCTCCTGTTCTGGGGGAAGGCCGGCACCGATGGTGAAGGTGGGGCCCGAACCCCCGCTGTCGATAGGCACTTGCTTCGTCTTGGCCTGGTCCTAAGAGAACAACTACTTTTTCTTTGCGGTCGCGGCCCCCCGAGCCTCCGAGGTGCCCCCAACTTTGGGGCGGGAGGCCGCTGCGGCCTTGTAGATGAGCTTGAGGGCCCAGACCGTGTCCTTTGTGTCTCCGGCCACCGTGATAACGCCGTTGCTGCCCGGCATCTTGATGATGTTGTAGCCCGGATGGGTCACCGCCATGAATTTGGCAAGGGTCGGGTACCCCAGGATGGCGTTGTATGGGAGGCTGATGTGGGCCACATCGAAGTCGATCAGCTCAGTGATGTAGTTGTCGCGCTTGCTGAAGGTGACGGGAAGGCGCACCTACCCCAAGGGGGTGGCAGAGAATTTGGTCACCCCCAAGAAGGGCCTGGTGGGCGCGAGCTAGCCGTAAGGCACTTGGAGCATGTCGAAGGCTTCCACGGAGAGGACGTTGAGTCCGGCGCCGCCGTCGATGAGGGTCTTGGTGACCGCAACATTGCTGATGGTGGGTGTGCACAGCATGGGGAGTGCACCGCAGCAACCGCAGTCTTGGGATGATCCCTGAAGTCGAAGGTGATGTCGGCCTTAGGCCTTGAGTGGCCCCGCGAGGCCTCAGGCTGCGGCCGAGTAGTGCTTGCCTGACGGAAAAACCGCTTGACATGGCGGCTAGAGGCGGGCGCCTGCGACCCGCCGATGATGCAAGCGACCGCGTGGGGCGCGGGTGCTGCGAAGCAAGCGACGAACTGACCGCAAAGCTCTTCCCAAGAGGAGATCGAGGTGTCCGGGAGGCCATGGAGCCAAGATCGAGGGGCCTCTGTGAGGGCCAGGGGAGCCAGTTCGCCATGGCCTTGTCGTCGCCACCCGCCGCTTGGATGGCCTACGCATACAGCTGGAGGAACTCCTTGGGGTCCGCAGCATCGTCGTACCGCGGGGGCAGCACTGGCCTGAACGTCACCAGCCACCGCACCCAGCGTAGGCTGGGGGTGAAGGCGGGGCAGCCCGCGGCGCTCCCTTAGGCTTTGGGCGGCCAAGCCTGTAGGGCGGCGGCCGCCATGGGGACGACGAAGCATGGGCGGAGCATGGTCGGTGAAGAGGTGAAGCATCGACACGCCCCTACCTGGCTCCGCAGACCCAAGAAGGCTCGACTCTGGGGCATGAATGAAGGATCTTGCTTCCCAATGAACCTCAGCTCGCCATACCCAGGGCTCGATCTCACCGAGTGCACGGGATCGTAAGGAAGGGAGGAAAACAGAGATTTACCCAGGTTCGGGCCACCTTGCGGTGTAAGACCCTACTCCTGCTTTTGGTGGATTGGCCTCACGAGGAGGTAGAGGATGAACTAGTACAGTGGATGAGTAACCTCGCGAGGGCTCGGGTGGTGAGGATGGATCGGCCCGGGGATCGGATCCCTTCTACTGTGGTGGCTAGCCCATATTTATAGTGGCCTTGGTCCTCTTCCCTCATAGCTTAGGCGGGAAGGGATCCCACAGTGGACAATTTCGAAAGGGGACAGAGAGTACATCTTATCCTAACGAAAGGTGGTCTTCGCCTGCAAAGCTTCTGGCCATGGCGTAGCGGTGGGCTCGACGATGACATCCATCCTGCCGAGCTTGTGGTCTTGGTCCCGTTGCACCGGAATGGAAAGCTGTGGGGCCTTCCTCGAGAACCTGCGCCTCTCCTTGCTCCCCTAGCACCGAAGAGGAAACTGTCTCCTCTACGCCCGCTGGTGCCCGCCTGGCCTTGGTCAACATGGCTCACGTCATCGCGTGCCTCGCGAGGTGGGAGGCCTGCATAGAAATCTCCGCTCCTCGGGAGGAAGCCTGGGAGGCCACTCCTCTGCAGGTCTTGGTGTCGTTCTCCTCACAAGGTCGGGGGCCTTCACGAGGGTCTTGTTCTTGGGGTCTTCCAGCTGGGCCATACGGGCCGTCGATGAGTCCATGTCCTGGGCCGCAGGCAGGCAAGTCTAGGTACCCCCGATCCCAGAACGCCGACACAGGCAAACTCTTCATCCTCGCCTTTGAATAGATCCACTAATATGGCGGCCATTACTGCTTGATTGTTCGGCCCCTGTCGCTTGTAGCGGGACGCGTCACTTGTCCCGTTATAGCTCCACAGGGGGTGCATCCTTTGTTGGAGGGGTTGCACGCATCGTTCGATCGCCGCGGCCATTACGTCAACAATGGCCAATCCACCATGGGCCAACACCCTTACCTTTGCGGCTAGGCACTGCACCTCGGGAGACTCTTCCTGGGAAGAACCCTTGGGCCGCCTATTAAGTCATTTCTTAAGTGGGGCATCCGAATACACGAGCAGACCCCTCCGAACCGGTTCGAAAAGGGGGACATCTTCAATAAAAAAAACCACTCCCAAGACCACACTTCGGAATCTTTCTTTGGGGTCCCAATGGGATATCCAATGCCAGCTATACGACACACCTCGGCTCCGCCTACTTCAAGAATTGACCCCTCATGGGTGTGAGGGACGAGGTAGAAAAACTTCCTCCATAGTTCGAAATGGGCCTCGCAGCCCAGGAACATCTCGCAGAGAGCAACAATGCCAGAAATATGCAGAATTGGTCCCGGGGTGAGGTGGTGGAGTTGGATCCCATAAGACTCTAGCAGGCCCCTTAAGAACGGATGAATGGGGAATCCTAGATCTCTTAGAAGGAAGGATATAAAACATAGCTTCTCATCCTTATTTGGATTGGGAAAGTTCTCTGTGAAGGCTTCGTCGTTGTCTGAAGTCAGCCCGGCGCGAACGGGCACGAGACCTGCGGCCGGAAGATACCCTTGCCGTTGGAGGTTGCATAGCTGGAGCCGTGACATGGAGCAGCTGGGCCAGTTGCCTGGGAGATGGCCATGAGGGCGTGAGGATGAGCCAGGGATGCCGGCCATGAAGATTTTCTCTAGGCAGGGTGGAGTTCCTTTCTTGGGTATGGATGGACCACTTGGTGCGCCCTTGGCCTATTTATTAGATATGTTCCTGGTCCCGGTTGGTGTTTTTGTAAAAGACACAAGACTGCTCGCCTTCTGGCGGCTGCACAAAAATCGAGGTTGCCCTTGACAAAGTTAATGGTAAGAGGCCCGCCATGATTTGATGGATCAAGAAGTCATCGAAAACCGAATTGTTGAAGTCAGCCGAACAGGATGAAGATGAGGAACTCGCCTCGCAAGCCGAAGATTTTGGGAATCACGGGACGACCAACAGTTGTGGGCTCCGGCGTTGAAGGCTAGTTCAGGGGCTACTAATGGAGTCCTGGACTAGGGGGTCCTCGGGGTGTCGGCTCATCTCACGTGGGCCGGACTATTGGGCCGCACCGTATACGGACCAAAGACCTTTTGTGCCTTGATGTGTACCCCAAGTCAAGATGGAAGATCCGGTGTTTCCTTGATGTAACCGACTATCTGTAAACCCTAATACCCCTGGTGTCTATTCAAACCAGGGGGCCTTAGTCCGCAGAGGCTAGAAGAACAATCGCCATCCTATGAGTTAGGGTTTAGTTCATCTGATCTCGTGGTAGATCTACTCTGTAACCCCCTTATACACAAGCAATATAATCAAGCAGGACGTAGGGTTTTACATCTTAGAGAGGGCCCGATCCTGGGTAAATATCGTGTCCCGCGTCTACTGTTCCCTATCCATCCAAGATCCATAGTTCGGGACCCCCTACCCGAGATCCGCCAGTTTTGACACCGACAGTCGTCTTGTGGGAGGCTTTGCCTCCAGCAGAGCACGCCAAAAGAGAGGTGGAGAAGAAGGCCGAGGAAGAGAAGCACGCCGCAAGGGATGCTGCCTGGCAGGCCTATGTCACGTCCGAGAGAGTCAGGCAATTGGCTCTTTGGCAGAAGGCTCATGCGAGGGCCATGTGGGTAACGGAGGACGCCCGTGCCAAAGCCCTGAGTGCAGTCGGGTCCAAGTGCCTCATCTACGCTTGGCGATACGTGGACCAAGTGCATGCTTCCAGCGAGGAGGAGTACCTGTTGGCGCCGGATCACCAGACCAGTGAGATCGCGCTCGCCCGATGGGAAGCTGCCAATCAGCACCTTGTGAGTTGCGAGGCCGAGGAAGAGGCATTGTATCGCTCTGCTGGGAAATGGCCATGCACCAGGGCACTCGTAGCGTGCCGCAAGCGATCCTGGGAGCATCGTGGCTTTTATTAGAAATAATTTAGTGTCGTAAGGCGATCCCATTAGTTTTGGGATAGAAATGATAAATCCCGAACGTTCAGGAATTATTAGCGTCCTTAATTATGTATGTAAAAGGACAAGTCTGGAAACCTTTTGTATCCGTACGCATTTTTAAGTACGTGCATATAGCACAAACTTAACTATATATGGTAGTACATGCCTCTCTCTATATATGCTTGTAGAGTACTACTACTAGTATGTATACACACGTGCAAATGCACGTTTTAACATTACGATGCGGTTTTGGTAAAAGTAGAAAAACAACACTAGTCAACCTTGTGAAACGATTCAATGCAAAAGAAATGCAAAAATGCTTGTTTGATTGTTTACTTTAGCTTCCTTCTCTCTGTGGTTTTTTCTCTATTGTACTTTGTACGGAGTATCTCACTGGTCAGGAAGGCATGCAAATTCCCAAACTACTTCGTACACCCAGTGTCAAATTTTTTGCCTACGAAGTTGTGCCGTGCAATTGGAATTCCAACTTGAGTACTACTACTACTAGTAGGAATAGTAGCTAGGGATCGAGTGTGCAAGATGAACCGGACAAAATAAATGCAGAGAGATGAAATGCAAAAAAGACAGAGGGATGTGATGGTTGCTTGTCCGTTCATTTTACCAGGCCACTTATTACTGGGAGTGGTGGGGTTTTGTGATATGGCGGCTTTACTGTCGCGCCACGAGCGGGCTGAGACTCCCGTGCAGTGCTGCCCTCTACACTAGCTAGTACTACCTCTGTCCTGTCTTATTAGTCCCCCATGTAATTTGACCGAAGATTTAACTAACAAAATGTTAGTGCATGTCAACAAAAATCATATCGTTGGATTCGTATTTGAACATAGTTTTCAATTATATAATCTTTGGTGACATGCATGAGTGTTTTATTAGTTAAATTTTTGGTCAAGATTTGGCACAGATTACAATGGGGATCAATAAACCAGGATGGAGGTAGTACGTTGGCCCTGAAACTATGTTCTGAAAAGTTTACATATATATAGTTTTTGTTGGTCCTGAAAAGATGCTCGTGCATTTCACGGAACACTGAAATGCATTGATTTGGGAGTTGTTTATTTGACAAAGTATGTGGTGGTCATCTCATGTGTAACAAATATCGATAGGATTCTTCGAATATTATTTTTTCTCTAGAGCTCACAAGCATCTGGGTGAATAGTAAATGTAGGCTAAATAGATAAAAATATCTTTTGCAAACATAAGCGTTCAATAGTTCAATGTGCATCCAAAACTATTGAAGAAATAACACTTATTGTGCTTTGCAAAAAATGGTCTTTAAGAATTACTTTTTGAGTATCGATTTTGTTTATTTTTTCTAGACCCCCATGAATGTAAATCAGGATGACATGCAAGGGGGCAGAGGAGATGGTGAGTTGGAGGGGGTCGTGGTCGTGGTCAGCAATGCAGCCTGATAGAAGGCATGAGAGGAGTTGGGGGCAGACGGGCGCCGAAAGCAGCGACCTCTCCAGATCGTTCTTATTTTTTCCTTAGATGGCTAGATGAGGTGAGAGGGAGAGATGGATGAACTTGAGAGGCAGGGGGTTATCTACTAATGAGGAGTGGACTACATGGATCTTCTTGCAAAACTGACATAGTTTGTCTCAGATGCGTTGGATGTAAATCTAACGGTTGTAAATGAAGCATGGCAGGCACACCATCATCACCAACTCAGGTTTTTATAGGAGTATATATATATGTAAGTGTCAGTTGTTTGTTACTAACATTGTGTTGTAACGATATCTCAAAACAAACATGGAAAGAACATGCAACTCACTAGTAGGAGTATATATATATTGTGTTGTAACGATATCTCAAAACTCACGTGGAAACAACGTGCAACTCACTAGTAGGAGTATATATATATATATATATATATATATATATATATATATATATATATATATATATAATATATGTATATCGTTACAACACAATGTTAGTAACAAACAACTGACACTTACATATTACGTCTTTGCAAAAGGAAATCCTTAGCTGCATAGTGTTCCAATACATGTATATGACACATTATATGTATGACCTCAAGGCTAAATTCATGAATATGCAAAGATAGTGTTGCGACATTTGGTTGAAATTCTCTTAAAAAGATATATGCGCTGTAAGAAATGGTTCATCATAAGTCTTCCACCATTAGTAAAAATACACAATTAATCTCATAAATGGCAAGCGAGAACTCTAATGGAGCAAGATCATACATGGGAGATTCTAGACTAAACCATAAATGGATACACTTTTATTCAAGCGCGATACTCTAATAGAGCAAGATCATGCATGGAAGGTTCTATACTAAATAAGAAGTGTCCACATGCTTAGACAGTGGCTTACATTGAGCGAAGACTAATGATGAAGAGTTAACTTGGTAATGCAAATGCCCAGGTGAACCTCCTT
The DNA here is from genome assembly GCA_011799875.1 of Thinopyrum elongatum. Taxonomy (NCBI): domain Eukaryota; kingdom Viridiplantae; phylum Streptophyta; class Magnoliopsida; order Poales; family Poaceae; genus Thinopyrum; species Thinopyrum elongatum. The sequence goes on along the minus strand of CM022298.1, from coordinate 311,313,331 downwards.
GGTGTCCCCATGCATCATCTTGGGGTGTGCATGAAGCCAGCCTTGTTCCATGTCCACCTTGCCGAGAACGGAGCAGCTCGCCACAGTCTCATTCAGCGTGAGGGAGGTGCCAAGGTCGCCCTCGTACACCGAAGGGGCATCAACAGTGAGCGTGCACTTGTACAGCAGCCTCGTGTTGGTGTTGCCCCTGACGCACATGACAGAGATGGGGCAGCAGCCTTCGCGGGCCTTGCCGGTGCCCACGGCCAAAAGGAAGACGTTGTCATCCTCCTCCGCGACTAGCAGGCAGCGGTGATCCTTCAGCGACTCCGGCATGGCGAACGGGTAGCACATCTCATACTTGATGTTTGCCGTGGGCTAGGAGTGATTGTCGGACGATGCCCTAAGGTGATGCACGAGGCTCGCCGGCGAGCCCTCAAATGGCGGCGTGCACTCATAGCAGTAGCAGGGCGCGGGCACGCATCTGGACCTATGCTCCGCCACCGAGTGGTAGTCGACGTACGTCTCGCACCTGAAACACTTGTAAACGCAGGGCACCTTGCAGGCATCGACCAAGCCATCCATGAAACGGGAGTGGCTATAGGGGACGTTGTGCCCGCCGCATGGAGCGTAGGAGTAGCACATGAAGCGGTAGATCGTGTACTTACTAGTACTCCCTCCGTTTCTTTTTACTAGTTTGCATATAATTCCAAACACCACGTAGACACGTTCGCTGACCAGAAACATGGACTACGTAGTACAATAGTACCATTTTACAGCTATATTAGTATCATTGTTAGTGGTCAGCCGGTGCAAGTTCTAGCCCCTAGTGTTTTAACCTTTTTTTAGAAATAATATCTGGCGATTGGTTTGCCACGAGCCCAATCCTGGCGAATGCCCACATAACCGTCAGATTTCCATCCGACGGTGGCCTTTTTTTAAGCCATGGTATTTGAAAAAACTCCCACCCTTACACATGTACTCTAACTGCGACATGGGGGTTTGCAACTGCCATGTCTCCCAGCGAACGTTTGCTGGGGATTGGCGTTAGCACCAATGGAGGTTCGTAGTTGTTCCACGCTCGGGCATTGAAGTTTGTAACTATTTACAATATACTACTCCTCCGGTGCTAGTAGAGCAGAGTCCTACTCCACTGTACTACTTGGGCATAGTAGTAGGTACTGTAGTTTATTGTACTAGTACTATTATCACAAAAGTTGTCTGGCATCGATATGACCCCACGCTGCATGGATGTGTCTCGAAAGTCAAGCGGCGTGCTGCTGCTACATTGTCATCATCACCTGTCCAGTTCCCACAGCACATATTCGCTTCTCCATCCTCGTCCGGACATAATCGTCCAATCTTCCATTCCCACTAGGCACCTCCCCCCTCTTCCAAAACCCAAGCACTAACAATGGCAGAACCGACCAGCATCCGCCGAAAGAGTGGCTGGAATTCGCTCCCCACACAGGTAATCAAACTCATTATTTCGCGTGTGGACAATCTCAGTACCATGCCGCGTGCTCGTCGGGGCTGTACCATTTACTCAAAGCCCTCAGGCTAGAGCTTTTTAAGCCAGCTCCCTACTTGCCGACGCCGCCTAATCTTCAGAAATGGCATGTCACGCAGCATAACAATCATAGGGTGGCGAGCATCAACCCCCTCGACTGTGATCCGATCCCCGTCACCCTCAACTACATTAACGGTATGTACTGGGTCGGCATGAACACGTCTTGGCTGGTGCTCATCGACGGTCATGACAGCTGGATGCTCGTGGAGGTCTACACCCGGTGATTGATCCCCCTTCCTTCGATTAACACTGCACTGCTTTGGCACCGCGGCCCAGAATACTCGGAATCTTACAGTAGCCAACATGATACCAAGTTTGATTTGCTCAAGGTTGTAATCTACCAAGTGCCCACAAGATCTGCGAAATATAAAGACTTCATGCTAATTGCGTTCTTCAACTGCGGTCTCGCCTATCAGACACATCACTGCGGTAAGTGGATAAATCTGCACGTCCATCGCAGGATCATACATCCTCCATGGCTCTCTGATGTCATTGAACACATGGGCTTCATTCATGCTGCGGACTCCTTCTATGGCTGGACGTATTGCTGGCCTACTCCAATCATCGCTACAAAGGGTTGTTACAGCAGTATGTTACTTTCCTATACTATCATGATGGCTTGCTTATATTACTGTCAACATTTGCTGAAAAATATTCATGCTCATAACATGCTCTTCTTAAGATTGACTACAGTATGAGCCCTTTTTTATTTGACTCCAACTTGATATGATGTTGTAGGATGCCTGGTGTCCCTACTCTTCCTAATCTAAGAACCTTTCAAAGAAAAGCGGCATGGCAGTTGCAAGTGGTTCCTAGCTCGATCAGACAATGTCGGTGCAACAAACATTTGTGTTTGTTTGCCAAGACTTATACACAGGCGTGCTGGCATTGCATTTCCTATGCCAAGTTACAGAAACAAGACCAAGCCAGAAGTACCGCTCTTCATGAGATCAAAGAGTGGACCAAGAAGGCCAAGACAAGCAAGACAGCAAGGCATCACCTTGGGAAGGGCTCCCTTGCCACGCAAGAGGGCCTGGCGGGATCGAGGCTGCCCCAAGGACAAGTCCAAGATTTCCCCGGCAGGCTTGCCGTGTCTGCCAAGGGCAAAACTCCCCGGCAAGGTGCCACTGCTCCACCGCACCGCAACGCAAATCACCTATCAATGCGGTGTCGAGCCTCCAAGTGATTAAGTGGCTTCTACTAAGCACGTGGCAGCCCATGGAAGACAGATTACCCTCGTATGACACTCGTCCAGAGATGTGTCAAGCAGATAAGCAGAAGAGGGTTAAGCGGCACGGCAGGCTTGCCGGGTTTCGCCCTCAGCATGACACCTAGCAGTGCATTTAATGCACTTTGTCCTAACTACCAGAGTTAGGTATGGTAGCACTGTTACCTATCTAATCACCAGATAATGACTACTTTGCCACTGTGGTCACCCCTTAAGCTATAAAAGGAGGTCCAAGGCTAACTAGCAAAGGATTGGGACCCTTGCACACTTGTACGCGCGTAGCTGCTCTCCCCGAGGCCACCTTGCCAGGCTTGAGCACTACGTGTTCATCATGTTCCTCCATCCAATCCACCAAAGCAGGAGTAGGGTTTTACGCTTCCCAGAGGCCCGAACTTGGGTAAAAACCACCAGCGTCACCACCGTCGTGTTGTTTCATGGCCTCTGCTCTTTGTGCAACGTGATCTTCCCCCTTGCCGAACCACAAGGGGCCGACGGCCCCATAGGTGATCGTGTTCCACCACGACATCTTTGGCGCACCAGGTAGGGGGAAGCATTCGCGCAAACCTGAGGTTGCGAATAGCGCGTCCATTGTCATCATCATCGTCTTCATCTATGGCGCCCAAGAAGAAACCCGGTGCTACCGTGCATGCTTCCACTTCTAAGGACCCCTCACGCGCGGCTGCGGACTTTATAGGCGCCACGGCGGTGTTGGGCGAGGTGGGTACCGTGGGAGACACGACCGGCGCAGGCGGCGCCATCATTGTGTCCCCCGTGGACAAAGCAGGAGCGGGAGGCACCGGGGGAGGGCGGCATGAACAACACCCCGACGGGCATAACCCTCAAGCTGTGGATGGGGGGACGTTCAGCCTCCCCCACCCCGTTGAACCAGCGGGCGCAGCCGCAGCAACGATGCCCGCTCTGGTGCGAGTCGTGACCCTCTAGCCGTGCCTACCACCGGCGCGGCCACTGGGCGCGCACCTGGCCCGAAGCAGAGCGGACAAGGTGGAGCGCCAAACGGGGGTGTCGACCCCCGAGCGTGGCCCACTCAACACTAGACTGCCATGGTGACCAGTTCGCGATGGCATGAACGCGGTGACGCTCCTACTGGTACCACCAGGAGTCGAGCGACATCGCGGTCGGCCTCATCAGCTGCGCCGAGCACAGCTACAAAGGCCATGGCACGAGCCCAACTCTTACTAAGATTCCCATCTACGGCTGATCAAATGGATGAATGGAGGGCCACCATCCAGAGTTTGATCGGTTTCACTAAGGCTATAAAGTCATAGCAGCCAGAGCCATCACGGCACCCGCGAACAGCAGCAGCGGCTGGGGGTGATGGCCGCGTAGAGGAGGCCAGGCCAACGGTGCAGTCTCCTCCACGACAGCAGACCCAGAGGTGGCAGTAGCAAGAATAGCATGTCCATGAGCCTGATGAAGCATCGATGGCCTCTTCTGATCTGCAAGCCCATCGAGACCAGCGGCAGGTCCTGGAGGATCGGCGGAGGGAAGACGTGCGCGTCACCATAGAGCGACGCCGGGAGACTCACTGCCAATCTGACAGGTGGAATGATCCAGAAGTTGAGGAACCCACGCCCAGTGATGGCGGGTACTTGCCTTACGAGGTTGGTTGCCCCGCCTTCACTCATGAGCTGCCGCAAGTCCGCTGGCCGTCTGCCCGCGTCTTCAAGCCTGAATTACCAAAAAAGTATGATAGAAAGCTGAACCCAGCAGAGTTCTTGAGCATTTTATACTATCGCCGTTCAGGCCACCGGGGGCAGGGATGAGAAGGTGTTCGCCAACGCCAAACGTAAGGTCATGGCTGATGCACCTGCCAGAGAATTCCATATCATCATGGGCTGACCTGTGCAACGAATTTGTTGGCGCCTTCACGGGTGGCCACCAAGAGCCAGGACGGCCCAATGATTTGCAAGTCCTTCCGCATAAGGAAGGGGAAAGTCTGCAGAAGTACATTCAAAGGTTCAATCGAGTGCACCGCAACATTCCAGAGATAGATCCGGCAGCTATGATTGACGTGTTCCATTCGAACATGCGCAACGGAAGGATACGGTCCAAGATGAACGTCCGGCTGCCCAAGACTATCAATTAGTTGTACACGTCGGCGAACAAATGTGCTCAAGCTGAAGAGGGAAGGCGACTCCCCGGAGAAGAGGATGGCATCGAGGTCGATTCGGAGGAAGATGATGAGGCCGCCAACCTGAAGAGGAGGAGCCGGAAGCGCAGTAAGAAGCACAAGGACAAATCAGTATTGGCCGCCGAGAGCCCTGGCAACCTCAGCACTGGCAAGAAGGCCAAAACTGAGGGCCCCGGCATGGAAGCTGCCACGTGCGCTGATTGTCGGGAGGCTGCGGTGGCAGAGAATGCTGGGAAGTCCGATGGGCCATACTGCAAGATCCACCGCACCAAGGGTCACGATCTCCAGGAGTGCCACCAAGTCGAGTAACTTGTCAAGAAGCAGAAGGCAGAATATGAGAAAAGGGATAGGGAGAAGGACCAAGAGGGTGCTGGAGGAAAAGGCCGTGGCAGTAAAGGGGGCCGTCGCGGCAAGGCCCTGCAACAAAAAGAGAAACCTGCTAGAGGCCGTGATAAGAAAGAAGAAGATGGTGAAAGTGATGAAGGGGATGAGGAAGAAAACAGCGAGCAAGAATTCCAGAAAGCAACTGAAGCCATGTGTATTGGCGGAGGAGCATCTTTGCACTCCTCTCACTGCCAGATCAAGCAGTGGGCGCGAGAGGTCAATGTCATGGAGCTAGCTGCAGATTCCCGGAAACCGCTCAAGTGGTCCCTCACGCCTATCATCTTTGATGAAGAGGATCACCCCACCGCACTACCACGGTAGGGTGTTTGCCGTTGTTGGACTCCCCAACAATCCGCAATCTCAAAGTCACAAAGATGCTAGTTGACGGCGGGGCTGGGTTGAATTTGATCTCCCCCAAAGTGGTTAGCAAGCTACAGATTCCTGATGAAGAGCTCAAGGTTACTGGTACGTTCCATGGAATCAACCCCGGCAGGAGCCGTCCTAAGGGAAAGATTACGCTGCCGGTGACGTTTGGCAGGGAGCTGAACTACCGGACCGAGGGAGTTGTGTTTGATGTTGTGGAGCTTCCCTTGCCATACAACAGGATCCTTGGTCGTCCAGCTCTGGCAAAATTCATGGCAGCATCCCACTATGCTTACGACACCTTGAAGATGCCAAGGCCGTTGGGCGTCATTTCCATTCCATCAGATAAGAAAGATGCAATTATATGCGTGGATCAGATGTATTGAGACGCGGTAGCAGCTGAGGCCGCTGAAGCCGCCAAGGAGGCAAAGAAGGGAAAGAAAGCTAGCAGTGACGGCGGGAAAGACTCCAGGAAGCGCACCTCTTTGGAGTGCGCTGCACCTGTTGAGGACCTTCCGGAGAGTTCCACTTGCAAAAGGCCTAAGGCTACTCCACATGCTGTGAAAAGGGTCCCGGCAAATCAGGATGGCACTGACAGTACATTCCCATCAGCGCCACCCTTGATGACAAATAGGAAAGCGCGCTCATTGCCTTCCTGCGGGCGAATGTTGATGTGTTTGCTTGGCAACCATCTGACATCCCCGGTGTTCCCAGGGAGGTAATCGAGCACCACCTTGCTGTCTGCCCTCACATTCGGCCCGTCAAGCAAAAGGTTAGGAAGCAGGCTTTAGAGTGGCAGCAGTTCATTGCCAAGGAAATCAAGAAACTTGAAGCAGCTGGTTTGGTCAGAGGAGTGCTGCATGCAACATGGTTAGCAAACCCAGTGGTAGTGCGCAAGGCAAACGGGAAATGGAGGCTCTGCATTGACTTCACAGACTTGAACAAGGCATGCCTGAAGGACCCTTTCCCCCTGCCGCGCATTGATCAGATTGTAGACTCCACTTCCGAGTGTGATCTGCTTTCCTTTTTGGATGCATACTCCGGATACCATCAGATATTCATGTCCAAGGAAGATGAAGAGAAGACCGCATTCATAACTCCATGTGGCACGTACTTCTTTGTAGGCATGCCTTTTGGGTTAAAGAGCATCGAATCCACTTTTACAAGAGCAGTGCAGATTGGTTTCGAACCACAGTTGCATAGAAACGTGGAAGCCTATATGGATGATATAGTTGTCAAGACCAAGGACAAATCAACACTCATTCAAGATTTGGAAGAGGATGTGAGGCGTTTAACTGGATGCGCTAAGCAAGTTCATTTCCAAGTCTGCCAAACATGCCTTGCCTTTCTTCAAAATCCTGAAGAAGGCAGGACCAATGAAGTGGACTCCGGAGGCAGAAGCAGCGTTGCAGGACCTAAAGGCCTACCTTTCCTCTGCTCCCACCTTAGTCGCTCCTAAACCACAAGAGCCATTGCTGCTGTACTTAGCGGCAACAAACCAAGTGGTTAGTGCAGCGCTGGTGGCGCAGCGGGAGGTGGATGAGGAAGCAGCTGCTGCAACTACCGCATCCAGAGACAAAACTGAATCAGCCACAGCCGGATTGGACACGAATCAAAAGGAAGCAGAGCAAGTTAGCGAAGGCGATCCCAAGACCGCAGCAAAGAAGAAAGTGGTGCAACGCCCAGTGTACTTTGTCAGCTCCCTGTTACAGGGGGCTAGGTTAAGGTACTCTAGGGTGCAAAAGCTAATCTTCGGCCTCATCATGGCCTCGAGGAAACTGCGCCACTACTTCCAAGCCCATGAGATCACAGTTGCCACCCGTTTCCCACTACAACGTATACTGAGGAACCCTGAAGCTACCGGCAGGATAGTTGAATGGGCACTAGAGTTGTCAAGCTTTGGCTTGAAGCACGAAAGTACTTCAACCATTCAGAGCAGAGCGCTGGCAGAGTTCATTGTGGAATGGACACCCACTCTAGATGAAGAATTACCGGAGACAATTATCCCCGGCAGGGAAGCACCTCATGAGTGGATCATGTATTTTGATGGTGCTTTCTCATTACAGGGTGCCGGAGCTAGTGTGCTTCTTGTTGCACCCACCGGAGAGCACCTCAAATATGTGGTTCAAATGCACTTGCCCCGGGAGAAGGCCACCAACAACACTGCTAAGTATGAGGGGCTCCATGCCGGGCTCAGAATCGTGGTAGAGTTGGGAATCAAGAAGTTGATCATCCGTGGAGACTCGCAACTTGTGGTGAGACAAGTTAACAAGGATTACTAGAACCCGTTGATGGAGGCATATGTAGAAGAAGTGAGAAAGTTGGAGGAGCACTTTGATGGATTACAAACAGAGCACGTGCCACGTGCGGAAAACAGCATTGCTGGTCATTTATCAAAATGCGCGGCCCAAAAGCTCCCTGTGGAACTAGGAACTTTTGTCCTCCACCTAACTCAACCATCAGTGTCCCCTTCAACGATGGCCAGAAAAAGGAGGAAGTTGGACTCCGGCAAGTATCTCCCGGCAGGGTTTCCTGAAGCCTCTGGTAGAGAGGCTGTCGGGAACAACTCCACTTTGGTTGGTGAGTTGCACCCTCCCACGGAACCACAGGTCCTTGCGGTCGAGGTGAGCGCTCCCACGGACGAGGAGGTACCTCTGGTCCTTGTAGTTGAGCCTCAGGCTCCAACTTGGGCGCGACACATCGTCCACTTTCTCCAAACAAGAGAACTTCCCGAAGAGCAAGAAGAAGCCGAAAGAGTGGCCCGAAGGTCTAATATGTACCAGTTTAACAATGATACACTATACAGAAAAAGGCCGAATGGGGTGAAATTGAAGTGCATTTGCCGAGAAGAGGGGCAGGAACTGCTGGCAGAGATACACAAGGGCATGTGTGGCTCCCATATTGGATCAAGGGCCTTGTTTGGAAAAGCTTTTCGACAAGGTTTCTACTGGCCCACGGCCCTCCAATATGCGACTGAGCTAGTCACCAGATGTGAAGCCTGCCAATTCCACTCCAAGAACATTCATCAACCAACTCAAGCTCTCCAGACGATCCCTTTATCCTAGCCATTTTCGGTCTGGGGGCTCGACATCTTGGGACCCTTCCCTCCCACTACCGGGGCCTTTAAATTCTTGTATGTTGCAATCGACAAGTTTAAAAAGTAGCCGGAAGTGGAGCCAGTGAGGAAGGTAACCGCACAATCAGCTATCAAGTTCTTGAAGGGATTGGTGTGCCGTTTTGGAGTACCCGCCAGAGTGATCACTGATAACGGCACCCAATTCCCAAGTCATTCCTTCATGCAATACATCCAAAACCTTGGGAGCAAGTTCTCTTTTGCTTCTGTTGCTCATCCCCAGAGCAACGAACAAGCCGAGAGGATGAATGCTGAAGTGCTTCGCAGGCTCAAGATGAGAACTTTTGATAAGTTGCAGAAGTGCGGCAGACACTAGATCGACGAGCTGCCGGTGGTTCTTTGGTCCCTCCATACGACACCGAATCGAGCCACCAGCCAGACTCCCTTCTCCCTAGTCTATGGGGTGGAAGTAGTGCTCCCCACAGAACTCATATACGGGTCACCTTGAGTACTTGCCTATGATGAAGTAGCGAAAGAGCAGCACCAGCATGACGATGCCGTGCCCCTCGAGGAAGATCATCTCCGGGCCGTTGTGCGTGCTGCACGCTACCAGCAAGCCTTGCGCCGCAATCATAGCAGCAGGATTCATGCCCAGAGCTTTGAGGAAGGCGACCTTGTCCTTAGGCATGTTCAATCCGCCAAGGGTTCCAACAAGTTGACGCCAAAGTGGGAAGGCCCTTACCGGGTAGTACGAGTGACCAGACCTGTTGTCGTCCGTCTGGAGACCGAAGATGTCATTAAGGTGCAAAATTCATGGAATATTGAGCATCTTCGCAAGTTCTACCCGTAAGGCGCGGCTGCCGGGCTCAGCCCCGGCAGCCACCTTTTGTACAAGCCTTGCCAATGCGCATGTAACCCTTTGTACAAAGCCAGGCGTAGACCCTGTGCAAAGGTAATAAAATGAAGCGCCGGCGCCTAAAACTTGCATGCATGTTTATTTTAGCATGATCTTGCCATGGTCATTTAGAGAGGGTCATATGCTGCTATTTTTCTTTCCCTGTGCTAACCACAGCGCCCCTGCCATGGATAAAATCCTAGGGAATAGAAGAAAGAACAAGTTTGCATATCGGCCACCAACAACCCAAAGTAGATAAGTTTACTTTAAGAGATCCATATTATACATCTATGCAGAAAACTTGTGCGTAGAAAAACCTTGTCACCCTCAAACATTTGTGCTCCCATCTTTTGATTTGAGGATTACTTATGTCAAATTGGTTGCAGTGGCAATTGTGAAAAGGGTTGGCAAGGGGCCGGATCTCTTCTGCATTCCCATGCTCGCCGAGCTGAGCCTCGCAGCAACAAGGAGAGGGACCGGCAAGATACCTTGCCAAAAACTTTGTTTAGTCAAAGGTATGGAGGAGCCACTCCTCTGCATGAGTATGATACATGCACAAGCGCCCGCAAGCATGTCTTTTTTCATTAATGCGCGGATAGACAGGTACAGGCCTTACAGAGTACAAATATAGTTGAAAAGATTACATTTCTTAAGATAACGTTTGGCAAGTGCCTACATATTTTAGACTGAAAAAAGATAAGTGCCCCGTAATGCCATTCTTGTCCCCCTCCTCCTAGGGGCTACAGTGGGAGGCGAAGAGGGCAAAAGGAGTGCCTGGGAAGAAGCCCAGCCTGACCCCGTCAGGGCCCGCGGGACGCAGTCTGACAAGATTGAGAGGGGCGGGGACGAAGACGACGGACGGAGAGAGCGGCTAGGCGATACCCTAGTCACCACCGCTAGGACCAATGAAACGTGGCAGGAAGGCCCCCGGCAGGGAAGATGAAGCCGCAGTCCACGGAGAACCCTGTCGGGGTCCAGCTGGGGAAGGCGGATACGTCCACACCCAACACCCCGGCAAATCACTCTGCCAGGGGAAGAAGACCCAGGTGCAGATGATGGTGCCGCCGGCGCCTTGCTGACGGTGATGGTGCATCCGGCGTTCAGCTGGAGTCCAAGCCATCATCCTCCCAATCGCAGTCGTCGTCATCGCCGTCACTGTCCTCTTCATCATTGTCTCTCGAGGAGGAGCTTTCGTCGTCGGTCGGGCTCTCAGCGCAGCACCCTAAGCGAGCACCCAAACGCCCGAAGACTTTGATGGAGAGCAGATTGGCCTCCATTAGCTTGAAATGGAGAACGTGCCCCGCCGCCAAGCTATGGGCACGAGCGAAGGTTTTCAAGCCACACCGAAGAAGCGTGACATGAGGTGCAGGGAACTCTACGTTCGCCCGCATGCTGCCGTTACAGCAGCCCCTCATGTGTAGCCTCAATCCAGGCAGCTGTTCTTCCTCCATCACCCTTGCAAACGGGGTGGGAAGTCGAAGACGGCTGTACAGTGGCCCGCGTAGCTTGACAATGAAATCCAATGGCTGGTCCCTGGTATGGCCTTCCATTGGAGCCACGGTGACCGGGGGAGGGGCGACCAGGGCACCCCCACGCCCTCCTCGGCCCCAAGTTCCACGACGACCACACCCACGTCCAACGGCACCACCTTGTGCGCTGGACTCTGCCCCTGCATCCCCAGCAGGGGGAGGGAGGCGCTATCGAGAAGAGACCCTCGTCGCCACCGCTGGAGGTCAACCACGTCCTCTTCCCCTCACCATAGTGTAAGAAAGATATCAGGGAGGGAGGAGGAGATGTGTGTGGGTGAGCTCCTCGCCCACGTCCCCTTTTATAGGGGAACTTGGCGGGGGGCTGGCTCCTCACCACCTGGGAGGGAACCGCCCTGCTCCACCAATCCTGCCTCCCTGCGTCGCTGACGGCGTCCAGAATCAACGACCACCCACCTACGCCGATCCACGGCGCCTAGCTTTCTGCCATGGCACTCGTTCCCGCACACTATGCGTCCACCACCAACCCTACGCAATGCAGGCAGCGTATGTGGCAGAAACGGTAGGCGTAGTGGGTGAGTAAAATGGCAGTTACCTCCCCGTGAATGTGGGCAACCCGTGAGCCATTACGTGGGTAACCCCATGTCGTTCCACACGACTCGCAGGAAAACGGAAATGGGTTCAATCATAGGTTAATGAAGAAGCAAGGGAGATATCAAGGACATAAGTCCCATTGCGGTTCGGCCAAAGTGTACGCCTGTGTATTTGTTGGGGCCTACCCCAACGATGCCAAGCGACACGTATGGGCCAGGCCCGGGGGCTCCTATCGGTGCAACAAACATTTGTGTATGTTTGCCCAGACTTATACACAGGCGTGCTAGCATTGCATGTCCTACGCCAAGTTACAGAAACAAGACCAGGCCAGAAGTACCGCTCTTCATGAGAACAAAGAGCAGATCAAGAAGACCAAGACAAGCAAGACAGCAAGGCATCACATTGGGAAGGGCTCCCTTGCCGGGCAGGAGGGCCTGGCGGGGTCGAGGCCGCCCCAAGGACAAGTCCAAGATTTCCCCAGCAGGCTTGCTGGGTCTGCCAAGGGCAAATCTCCCCGCCAAGGTGCCACCGCTCCACCGCACAGCAACGCAAATCACCTATCAATGCGGTGTTGAGCCTCCAAGTGATTAAGTGGCTTCTACTAAGCACGTGGCAGCCCATGGAAGACAGATTATCCTCATATGACACCCGTCCAGAGGCGTGTCAAGCAGATAAGCAGAAGAGGGTTAAGCGGCACGGCAGGCTTGCCGGGTTTCGCGCTCAGCATGACACTTAGCAGTGCATTTAATGCACTTTGTCCTAACTGCCAGAGTTAGGTATGATAGCACTGTTAGCTATCTAATCACCAGATAATGACTACTTTGCCATTGTGGTCACCCCTTAAGCTATAAAAGGAGGTCCAAGGCTAACTAGCAAAGGATTGGGACCCTTGCACACTTTCACGCGCGTAGCTGCTCTCCCCGAGGCCACCTTGCCGAGCTTGAGCGCTGCGTGTTCATCGTGTTCCTCCATCCAATCCACCAAAGTAGGAGTAGGGTTTTACGCTTCCCAGCGACCCAAACCAGGGTAAAAACCACCAGCGTCACCACCGTCGTGTTGTTTCATGGCCTCTGCTCTTTGTGCAACCTGATCTCCCCCCTTACCGAACCACAAGGGGCCGACGGCCCATAGGTGATCATGTTCCACTACGACAGATGACGGCAACGAATGATGATCATTCGCATGTACCGGACGTGTTGTTTCACGAAATACAATCACAGTAACTGCATGGTCTTTGAGTAGGATCCCAGCTTCTCTGGGCCTTCAAGAATTTTTGACTGGAGGCCGGTAAGTAGCCTCGGTACACACTCTTTGTTTCTCGAAGTGAATTATCCAATTAACCAGGAGATAACTAATGGCAAGGATCATGATGGCAGTGTGGTTTTGTTCATCAGGCAAAACTGTGTGTACACAGTGTACCAAGCGTCTCTCCATGCACCATACCCTGATATGTGCTGCCACGCTCTGCAGCCCAAAGTAGGAGAGAGGGTCGCAAGTATTAGACTTCGACCTGCTGGCTGGAGTTTCCCCCGTCAGGCACCTAGCTAGTTCAAGCCGCCAGCCAATCTCCATAGCTTAATAAATAGTAACATCTAACTGAGCCAGTTAGTTAGATGCGTACACTTGGTGTAGTAGGATCTTTATTTAGTTTGATGTATACAATTGTTCTTCTTTGTTCGCCCTTTTGTAATGTTGGCTGATGTTTGGTTTGGAAGAGAGAGTTGCGTCTTTACTCTTTTGGCTTGCATACTGCTTCTGTTGCACCCCCAGCCCTCGTTGTTGCTGCTGCTATTTTCAATGTACAATCAGTAATATATTTCGTCTGTTGGTTGAATAAATGTGTTGTTGGAACGATAAACATAATGTTTTGGAAGTCATTGCACGGTCCGATCCTTTAGTGCGCCGTACGTAGCACATACTATTTTTGGTACGGAACACATTTTCCACTTGTTGATCACATGCAGCCCAGTGATGGAGGCCCAATAGAGGAGCCCATAATTAACTGGAAGGGAGGCTCTCACATGAATCCGGCCCAAGTACATGCTCACACTACTACAGGATGTTGCTAACGCGACACTACAATCAGAGACCCCTCGACGAAACTATGTGCGATGCATTAATCGCAAACGGTGATGTAAAAAAACCGTCAAAAATGATACGAAGCATTTGCGATGGCGGAGACATCAAACATGATTCACATTATAGTTACGTATGCGATTCGTGGCATACGGTTCACTCCAATGAACTGGTTGTGATGATGCAGAACAGCAGAAATAGGAAGCCAGATGAAGGTGTGTGCGATATACAGCATACAGTTCACTCAGATGAACTGTTTGTGCTTAGGCAACTCAACAAAAACGGTCAACCAGATCAAGGTGTGTGCGATATACGGCATATCGTTCACTCGGATGAACTGTTTGCGTTGAGCCAAGACAACAGAAATAGTTTCCCTAGTATGTTTCGTGTGTGATGTGATTGCATACAGAACAACAACATATATACTAATAAGGACATGATTGCACAACCAAATTAAACATCCAATTACATAGGTGACTAGTACACACATGAAATTTCCACACACCAAAGTAAACTATTACATGCATAATTAACTAGGATAAATGATCATCTGACCATCGTCTACTTCTTCTTGTGATGCTTGCCGCCACTGCTCTACTAGGATAAATGGAACAATATTCTTTGCTATGAATAGTGTGCTCTGTTGGGCACACAAGTATATGGATCACAGCCTTGGGCGAGCAATGTGCCCGCATGCATAGTGCTAGCTCTATGTTCCTTCTATGCTAAGTTTCCATTAATTGATGGTGTTTTATGAACACGCCACCATTTCCTCACTGGTTTCCCGCCGCCACCCTACGATATTGCGCATAAAACATAGGCGGCGCATGATGCACCGAGGCAACAAGCGCAGCCTGTAGCACATCCACCTTTTCCAAGCATGCCAACCCACCGAAGCACTGCCTCTGCCATGAACCTCCTTGACGAGGAAAACAAGAAGGCGCCACGCCCCGTCGAGGCCAAGCCGCTCCCCGGCAACGTGATGGACGACGTCATGCTGCGCGTCATCGCCAGGGTTGAGCAGACCCTTGGCGCATGGCGCTTCAGCGCCACGGATCAAGATAGGCTTGTCAGCACCGAGAGGCTGCACCTCGCCGCATAACATGATCGACGGTGCGCCGCAAAGCAAGCTAGGCGCGTCCGCACCAATAGGCTACGGCTCGCCGCACAGCAAGACGTTGGAGCGCTGTAGAGTGAAAGGCGGGGCACGCCGCACAGCAAGAGCGGATCCATCGGCGCTTGCTTGCTGTCGACAGGGCATCGCAGCTGGGTACACGTCCTGTCAGTACCCCCATTGCTCGCCAGGAGTGGGCAGAGGCCGTCTGCGCCGTACTTGCACCAGAGGCTGGCCGCATCGTACTTGCACCGGACACCCACCGCGCCATTCGCATGAGTCGCGCCGTTCGCCTTGTCTGTGGTCCGCTCGATGCCAACATGCTGGTCGCTAGGCTCGACCGACACCTTGGCCCAGGTGTCCACCTAGGCGCAGTAGAGGAACATGATTGTCGCATCCTCGAGCTAGTGATCTCCGATGAAATAGCCAACTTGGAGCTCGAGATAGCACTCCAGATGTACCACGACCGTGTCGACCGCTTGGACGAACGCTTGCACGAGTTCAGGTAGAGCCAAGAGCTACCATAGGCAAGGGCTGCTGGTCATGGACGCATTTTATTTTGTTGAGTCATTTCGACATGGATCGCTATGTATTCACAACAATCATAATATTGCTCTGTTAATTGCTCTGTTTCAATGTGTGTACTCTGATTTCCGTTCTTATATGTTCTGTTTCAATGTGTGTTTATATGCTTTCCATTCTGTATATGTGGAGGATAACAGCTAGATACAAATTAGTATACGAAAACAGATAGAAAAATGGAATTCATAATATATATTAATTGTTCATTAGTTGATCACAGAATATATATAATATCATCACTTATACGTGATGATACTTAACTACTATGTACAATGCATAAAATTGAAAACGAACAATACTAAAACTAATAACCCCTCCTAGGGGCAGTATTCTGGCAGCCCCTCGCTAGCAGCTCCCTCGTGCTTGGCGTCTTCCTAGCACGAAGGCAGTACTCCACCTCCTCAGCCTCGCAGCGCTTGACGTACCGATCTGCCTCTTGCTGGCGGACAAGCGCGAACGATCTTGCCATTTCGTTGGGTGCCCATTGGAGCTCCTCGTTGGTGGCACGCTGGAGATTATCGGCCCACCTCCACACAGCGATGAGGCGGCTAGCGCCTTTGACCTTCCTCGGGAAGTACCCTTCTTCATACACCTCCTCCACACGACGACGTGCCCGCCCCCAAAGCTCCACCACCTCCCTTTTCCATGCGGCCTCACGGGCTTCACAGGATGCCAGCTACCTGGCTTCCTCCTCCGTCATATCCTTCTTGAACGCCACTTGCCTGGCTTTCTCAGCCGGCGGCAGCGACTTCCACAGACAAAGATTGTACTGGCCCCAAAACCACTCCAAAGTTGGGGGGTCTAGTGCAACCTCGTCTGACGGCCCGTGGGGGTCCTCCTCATCGTTGCTCTTTGACTGAACGTCCTTGGGGGGCAGCGCCTCCTTATCGGCGCGTGGGCAAATCGGCGGTGCCATGGCAGAGATTTGAGAGAGAGAGAGAGAGAGAGAGAAAGAGAGAGAAAAAGAGAGAGAGGGCGAGCGAGGGGAGGATGTAGATGAGAAAGCAGGCGGGACAACATGAGCAAGGTAGTATTTATTGGCGGCTGGAATCTAGATTGACGGGAACAGTACACACGCCGGTCGCCGGAATTTATGAGTACTCTAATTTGAATTGCACATGATTCCCGCAACAAAAGTCGTGTGTGAACTTAATAGCTGACGGTTTCCAATACAGAACTGCGTCCGATTAATAACCCGCGCCACTCACCTTCCAAACCTCGAGGCACGAAATAGAGTGCCAATCGTGTGGGGCCTGGTTATCTTGCCAGATATTTACATTTTCTTTCCTCATATAATGCACGAATACTTATTTTGTGTTACCACGGCACTCCATGCATGTGTTCAAGCCGTGACACAAATATGTTTGAAAATACCTTCCAATTTACTACACAAGGAATTAACTCGCACACAACGAGTACACATATACAATTTTTTAAACCATTATGGTTAGCTATTGCATGTACATGTATTTCAAATTTGAATTACGGTCATTAAATGGCTATAAAATCACTTAAATGACTTAAAAAGGTCAAATGACCCCTGAAATTTTCCAAATTTTGACATGACAGTTGTATTAGTGCACGTTAACTGTAGAAAAATTTTGAAGGCCATAAGAGGAAGCTATCGTTGGTTCGTCATCAAACATGCATTGTTCCCTCTTGGAACCACGAGCCTTCTAGTGAGTTGCTCCGGTTTGTGAGGGGTGTGTGTCCAAACTTTTGTCAATCAGGCCATTTTTTTACCACACCATCTTGGTGCCATGCCATTACGTCAAGCAAGGTTTCATGTATTTATGATCATTTTTAAATTTTTTGGAATTTAAATGCCACGGCACTCCATGCTTCGTGTCCAAGCCCTGACACCAATATGTTTGAAAATTCCTTCCAATTTACTGCACATGGAATTAACTCGCACACAAGTACACAAATATGATTTTTCAAACCATTATGGTTAGCTGTTGCATGTACTTGTAGTTCAAATTTGAATTACGGTCACTAAATGGCTAGAAAATCACTTAAATGTCTTTAAAAGGTCAAAAGGCCCCAGGAATTTTCCAAATTTTGACATGACAGTTGTATTAGTGCATGTTAACTTTAGAAAAAAATTGAAGGCCATAAGAGGAAGCTATCGTCGGTTCGTCATCAAACATGCATTGTGCCCTCTCGGAACCACGAGCCTTCTGGTGAGTTGCTCTGGTTTGTGAGGGGTGTGTGTCCAAACTTTCATTAAACAGGCCAATTTTTTTACCACACCATCTTGGTGGCATGCCATTATGTCAAGCAAGGTTTCATGTGTTTCTGATCATTTTTTAATTTTTTGGAATTTAAATGTCATGGCACTCGATGCTTAATTTGTGTCGAAGTCGTGACACCAATATGTTTGAAAATCCTTCCAATTTACTGCACATGGAATTAACTCGCACACAAGTACACAAATATGATTTTTCAAACCATTATGGTTAGCTGTTTCATGTACATGTAGTTCAAATTTGAATAACGGTCATTAAATGGCTATAAAATCACTTAAATGTCTTAAAAAGGTCAAATGACCCCTGGAATTTTCCAAATTTTGACATGACAGTTCTATTAGTGCACGTTAACTGTAGAAACTTTTTGAAGGCCATAAGAAGAAGCTATCGCCAGTTCGTCATCAAACATGCATTGTGCCCTCTCGGAACCACGAGCCTTCTAGTGAGTTGCTCCGGTTTGTGAGGGGTGTGTGTCTAACTTTCGTCAAACATGCCAATTTTTTACCACGCCATCTTGGTGCCATGTCATTACGTCAAGCAAGGTTTCATGTATTTTTGATCATTTTTTTTTGGAATTTAAATGCCATGGCACTCGATGCTTTCTGTCCAAGCCATGACACCAATATGTTTGAAAATTCTGTCCAATTTACTGCACATGGAATTAACTCGCACACAAGTACACAAATATGATTTTTCAACCCGTTATGGTTAGCTACTACATGTACATGTAGTTTAAATTTGAATTACGATCATTAAATGGCTAGAAAATTACTTAAATGTCTTAAAAAGGTCAAATGACCCATGAAATTTTCCAAATTTTGACATGACAGTTGTATTAGTGCATGTTAACTATAGAAAAAATTTGAAGGCCATAAGAGGAAGCTAACATCGGTTCATCATCAAACATGCATTGTGCCCTCTCGGAACCTCGAGCCTTTTAGTGAGTTGGTCCGGTTTGTGAGGGGTGTGTGTCCAAACTTTCGTCAAACATGTCAATTTTTTTACCACACCATCTTGGTGCCATGCCATTACGTCAAGCAAGGTTTCACGTATTTCTGATCAATTTTGAATTTTTTGGATTTTAAATGCCATGGCACTCCATGCTTTTGTGTCCAAGCCGTGACACCAATATGTTTGAAAATTCCGTCCAATTTACTGCACATGGAAGTAACCCGCACACAAGTATACAAATATGACTTTTCAAACCGTTATGGTTAGCTGTTGCATGTACATGTAGTTCAAATTTGAATTACGATAATTAAATGGCTAGAAAATCACTTAAATGTCTATAAAAGGTCAAATGACCCTTAAAATTTTCCAAATTTTGACATGATAGTTGTATTAGTACTCCAAATTTTCTCGTACATTTAAAACACCATCCATTGCCACTGTACTACAAATTTGTCTTTCTCAGCTAATACAAAATATCAACAACATCACACATAGTTTGTTGTAGGAACCGTTTGTGATGAAAATTCATGGGTCTACTTAAGTCTTCCTCCTTAAGCTTCGCTGGCTTCGTATGCTCTAGTGCCGGTCACCCACGAAACCCCGAGCCCCGCCGTGGAAACGCTTAGTGAGGGCCCGTACGGTGGTCGTGTCCTCCCCGAGCCCCGCCGCCTGCGCCGAGAGCGCCACCGCATCCGCGGAGAGGGCATCTGCGGCAGCCGATAAGGCAGCTACAGCAGCTGAGAGGGCTGTAGCAGCTGCTGCGATGGCGGCTGCAAATGCCTAGAGTGCTCGAGCTGCCGTCTGTGCCGCTGATGTCGCCCTGGCCCCAGTCGAGGCCATCCACGCCAAGATCGAGGACGCACAAGCCAAGATATTTCAGGCCACCTCGGAATCCAGCATGAAACCCACATCCGAAAAGGCGGCGGAGGCCATGGAGCACCTGCTTCCTCATGAGATCGCCGAGCGGGAGCTGGAGATGCAGGAGGCGACGGAGATCGAGGAACGCCGGGAGGAGGAGTTGCGCATGGCTGAGGATGAGGTAGAGAAGAGCATGTCCGTTGAGGAATCGGCGATGGAGTACCAACGCGAGATCTAGCGCAGCAACTACTACAAGTACTACAACCTTGAGGGTGGCGCCGACGATGAGGACGAGGACGACGACGCGGTCAACTTCAGCCGGGGGGACGCGGAGTTCACCAACGACGGCATGTTGCTAGGATAAGTCATCGACATCTCATCTTACACCGGCGAGGCATAGTGCGGCGCGGCAGCGACTTTGTTAAAATTATGCGTACTTAGCCTTTTGTTTATAATGCTGATCTTTTGTTAGAGCAATGTTTAGGTCAACTGGCTCTGTTTAATTACTAAAATTGCTCGATTCAGTAAGTGTGGTATGTGTGTTGTAGGCTCTTTTGTGTGCCCAAATTAGCAAGCGATGTTAAATTATGCAATGACGTGGATAAGGACAGTACCCAGGGAAATTTTCACCAAAATTTGAATGATCAAACTCATTGCACGTAAAGCAGAAGAATCATTTGTTATGCACACATTTGTTCAAAGTGAATGGTGTCCGGCGGCACCGCGCGCAAAGTTTCCCTCCACCTTTCGAAAATTTTGGCCTACCGCCGAAATATCTAACTCCCCCCCACCCCCTTTTCTCCCCGACCATAAGTCACATTTCCCCTATTTCCTCCTTCCTTCCTTCCTTACTTCCTTCCTAAGCTATAGCCACTTCCTCGCTTGCTTTCTCGCTCTCGCCGTCTCGCATTCGACCGCCGCAGTCGCCATGGTCTTCTTCAATGACCTCTCCAGTGGTTCCTCCTCCGACAATGACTCTTTCACCACCCGGGTATGCCTTTCTTCTCTCTCTCAGGTTATGATTTGGAATGAAGGATTTTAACCCAGCGGTCGATTTGAGTCATTTCTTCCTCTTGTAGCTCCCTAGGACCATCAGTTGCAACGAATGGAGCGGGGTGGCTGAAGATCTTCCTGCTCATTGTCACCATCAATCTCCATGCGTGAAGTTAGTTGCGTTTGAATCTGTGGACAGTGGGAGGAAGTTTCTGGCATGTGCAGAGAAGGTTAGCCCCACTTTTGTTGTTACAAATCATTTGTTAGATGTGATTCAGACATTGTCACTGTGCTATGTTATTTTGGATGTGATTAAGACAGTGTCACCATTTCTACCTAGTATCTATGCCATCTCATCAGCGGTGCCATTAGAAAATTATTTGGAACCGCTTCAGCAGTTTGTGCAGCCAACTTTGGTCCACACATCCGAGCAGCCAAGCAGTAAAATACTAAAACTTTATGGCACGAAGGAACTGGGCGTCGGAGCAACTAGGTGCTCCAGAGTCCGGTTCCCTGATTTTTTTGCTCTGCATCAGCTCGCAAGTGCAAGGCACCGGTGCCAAATGTAGCAACAGTTGTCTTAACACCGGTTTTGGCATACATAGTGGACGGCCTTAGTGCTATTAGTTCTATGTTACTAAATTTGTGCATGTCAACTCCTGTTAGTATCAATTCGATGTCATCCAAACACTATCGCTATGCTGTTGCAGTTATATTTAGCTTCCTCATAAAATATTCAATTTGTTATTTAAAGTACATAACTAAGAACTTATAGCATTGTTGCAGTTAATTATAGCTTCTGATGTTTCTGAATTTGGTTGTTGTCTCAGTAGCAATTAATTCATTTGCACATTGGTCTTTTTTAGAAGATATGACATCATTAACATGTTTCTTCAGTTGTTCAAAATATGTATTTGGTGATTTTCTATGTTGCTAGAAACACATTTTCCCTACAATTGTTACTGATTTAGTTTTAAATATTATAGGATGAATGGAAGTGTTCTTACCTGGAGTGGGTTGATCAAGAGTGGACACAGTCTTTGAAGATGTGCCTCGCAAATCTCCGGAGCATGTATGAGGAAGAGAACAGAGATAGGCTTAGAGAAAGTGTTGTCAACGCTGAAGAATATTTCAAGATGCGGGAAAAAAGAGGAAGATGGAGAATAAGCTCAGATTTTTTTAAATTAGACTTTGCTAAGATGGTGTTGGCGAAGGAGGAGGCACTTTCCCAGTTGGTCAGTGCAAAACAGGTTCTTACTGAACTGAAAGCAGAGGTGGAGAAGACGAACCTGGCTGATCATGCATCAGTCGATTAGGGAAATGAATATATTCTTCTAATATTGTTCTTGTGAAGGTGAACTAGCTATATGTTGTACTGTGTTGTTTTCAGGTAGCTATCGTACCATTATGTTAAAATATATTTATGTTCCTGATATGAAATTGGAAAACTGTTGTTCGATATGAAATGTGAATTTGCGTAATATTGGAATCATTAATTGTAAACTAATAAACCTGCTAAATGGGTCAAGGAACTTTGCAAACGGTTCTAGCAGTAAAAGCGGTTGTGATGGATAGCCCAATAGCATACAGTTTTCTTCATCAAATCGTGTGTGGTATAGTTGAATAAAGTGAACGATTAACGGAAGCAGATCATGTGTGATCATTACACCTATCACACATGAGGCTATACATAAAACTGTGTGGGATGTACAGACGAACGGAAATGTTTCTCTAGGATTCACTGTGTGGGATATGCAGACGAACGGAAATGTTTCTCGTGGATTGACTGTGTGGGTTGTGCAGACGAAGGGAAACGTTTCTCTGGGAATCACTGTGTGGGATGTACCTATGAACGGAAACGATTGGGCCTGTATAATTGTATGCGATGGCTAGCACGATCGCACACGAGCTCATTTTGCGCAGTGTGTGTGACCGGAGGGCCTATCCCCAATGGTTTCTGGGTCATGTGGGAAGGACCCCCCCCCCCCCTATCGACCACACTCACTAGGCGACGGTTCAAAATGTCATTGCGGAAAGGAGTTAAAAACCGTTTGAATAGCAGCTCGCTGTACTAGTGTCATGGTCCCCTAAACATAAATAAATAAATAAAGGTAAATGCTCATGCACAGGTTCTTTAAATTTATGATTTGAAAATTCAAATTTTAATAGGAGGATATTATTTCCTATGAGTGTCGTTACATTCAGTCAATATTATTCTTAGGCAAAGATAGCAACCAGTCTTTTTTCTCCCACCATTTTCTTCCTGCAACCAGTGGACTGTTATCGTGTCCCCACCAGGTTGAAGCCCATGGAAATCGTAGTCAACGTGGTAAATAGTTCCGGCCCATTATTATTTTTTGATAAGAATTCCCAACCCAGCCCAACACAATGGCGACACCACTTTATCCCAGGGCTTCTGAATATGCTCGGCTTCACACCTCAAGAAGAAAATTGTCTCAAAAAAATCTCAAGAATAAAAAGGTGCTCCGCAACATTTTATAATAAGTTGTAGCCATATAAAATTAATTCTTATAATCCAGCATAATGAGTTTTTGGGTCTGACCGGTCCAGCCGCCAAAACCAAACCTGCGCTAGTGGGAGCGCCTGTTCCCGCCTTCTACGGCTGGTTGCGCTGTCGTGCACGCATCACCACCCTATCATACCCTGAAATGCTGGCTAGGCCATCCCTCTACTTCCCCCCACATCCTATTCTTCTCTAGCGACGGCAACCCACCCCGCACCAGAACCAGTGAACCCTCATACTCCCCTCCGCCTACGGCCACACTACCGCATCTTCCCCAGCTCTTGTTCATTCCTGTCCGAGGCCTCGCCGTCGTCCTCCGCCTTGGTGCGCTCGCAGCGGCGCCGCCATCCGACCTTGTCAACATAGTGAATCGGGAGAGGACTGTAGTTGTGAGTATGATACTACGGACCCACCAGGTCCACTCCTGAATGCAAGCAAGTGCCTCTTTACTACTCAGATGTATCCCCTCAGTTTTCTTTTACTCTAATCCACCCTGCTGATATCTGGGACCCACATCATTGTCAATGTATAGTCAATTAATGACAGAATTACACAACGAGCGGCTGACACCTGCGATCCAGTACCTCCAGTAGTTTTTTTTCGTTGTTCAGACGGAGCATTTTCTTTTCAGGATTTGTTCAGACAGAGCAGGGTATAAACTAGGTTGTGCAATCTTTGTGGCCCATCTAACTAAATGACCAGCCTAGCAATTTTCTCTTTGGGAAAATAGGTATCCCACCATTTCTTTTTGAAGAATACCCAACCTAGACCAATTTGTTTTCTCTAACTTACTAGGCTACAAATCTTTCAAGACAAGGAGGAATGCATTCTGGCCTCGCCAGAATATGGGCAGTAAATCTTAAAGGTAATATGAATTGGGCTGCAAATTCCAAAAAAAATATAGCAAATGGGCAATTAGTTTCATTTTTTGTTTTTGGTCTTCGTTGATATTTTATATTTCATTGGATTTTAACATAACATAGTATTAATTTATTTTAAATTATTTTTAGTATGGCTCCTAATTTTGGGATTAAAAATATTTCATACCACAGCAAAAATATGCGAATTTTTTAAATTTCGCATATTTTTTAGTTCAAATTTTTAAACCTGGTACTGACCAGAAAATGGGCAGCAATTCTAAAAATGGAAAATGGGGTGCAATAAATTCCATATGAATTAGCAAATGGGTTGTAAATAATAAAAATAATAGCAAATGGGTAGTACAAGCCATAGATTTCGAGGCTGACTTGTTTACCCAAGGCTTTGTCAAGTTATAGTCAACACACAATTCTAGCAGTAGTGACTGTTGGATGTCCATCCAACGGCCGAAGTGCTTCTTCAATCTTTGATCTTCCTGCTCCATCCGCCTAAACCAGCGCCGGCGGGACTGCCTGCTCCCTCCTCTTGTGGCCAGCTGTGATGTCGTGCAAGCTTCACAGGCCCACCCTACTCCCTTCGCTGGCCTGGCCATCCCAATACCCACCCGCACCTCCTGTTATTCTCTGACGACGGCAGCCTCACGCTGCAGCTGAATCAGTCAACAATCATACTCCCCTCAGCGTGGGCATCCACAGCTATGTCTTCGCCAGCTCCGGGTCGTTCCATTCCTAGGCCTCACCGTCGTCCACCGCGTTGGTGCTCTAGGCGCGGTGTGCTCAACATGGTCAACATTCAACAAATGACAGCCATCGGAATAGGGATGTACGTGGAGAGGCTGACAGTAGGGACCCCCATGGTCCATGGCCGCAGGCAAGCAACTGCCTCCTTATTACACGAAAAGAATGGTTCCTCCCCTTGACATCTGGGGTCCACCGGCTATATCTTCGCACGGAAGGAATTGCCTTCTTATTACACGAAAAAAAGATTCCTCCCCATGACAACTAGGACTCACTGGATTCGGAGGCTGACCTATGGACCTACTAAGTTGACGCGTATGCAGGGCTGTGTCAACTTAGTCAACAAATGATTCTAGCAGCAGTGACCATTGGATGTTAATCGAATGTCCCTGCTGCTTCTTCAGTCTCTGATCTTCTTGCACCAGCCGCACAAACCAGCGCCGACGGGACCGCCTGCTCCTGCCACCAGTGGCCGGCTATGCTGCCACGCAGGCCTCACCACCCCACCCTACTCCCACCGCTGGCCAGGCCTTCCCTCTACTCACCCACACCCCCCTGTTATTCTCCGGCGATGGCAGCCTCAAACCACAACCGAACCAGTCAACCCTCGTACTCCCCTCCGCGTGGGCCTCCACTGCCGCGTATTCCCTGGCTCCGGGTCATTCCCTTCCTAGGTCGCGCCGTTATCCACTACCTTGGTGCTCTCACACGGTACGGCATCATCAACGCGGTCAACAAATGATAGCCAGCAGAAGAGGATTGTACATAGAGAGGCTGACAGCTGGGTCCATGGCCGCACGCAAGGAAGTGCCTCCTTATTACATGCAAAATAATGATTCCTCCACCTAACAGCTTGGACCCACCGGAAGGGCCTCTGTATTTCATGAAAAAAAGTTCCTCCCAGATAGCTGGGACCCACCGGCTTTATGTTCTCACGCAAGGAAGTGCCTCCTTATTACGTGCAAAAAAACTTGATGACCCCTAATAGCTAGGACGCATCAGGTCGAAGCATACATAGCGTTATCAGTTTGGTCATGAACATGTACGTACATAGCGGTTGATCGGTCTCTCTGCAGCGATGAATCGTGGCAGAGTAAGGAGCGGCACGTCTCCTAGTAGAGCCACCGATGTAGCATGTCATGCAGTCCCTCAGCAGCCAACCAGTTGGGTTGGAACAGAGGAAACAGCATTGTGTTCATCAGGAGGCAACCGACTGGGTCGGAATGCGTCCTGTTCAATGGGAGCCAACCAGCTTGGACGGAACAGCCGAAACGGGGTCTGGCATACCACAGAACGGAGTAAATGGCCTTCTGTTCGACCGCCTACGGTCGAAACGGGATCCTGTTCATTGGGAGGGGTGTGGCGTACCGCAAAACAGAGGAAAGGGACTTCTCTCCAACTGCCTACGGTCGAAACATGGTCATGTTGATTGGGAGGGGTGTGGCGTACCGCAAAACAGAGGAAACGAACTTCTCTTCGAGCGTCTATGGTCGAAACAGGGTCCTGTTCATCGGGAGGGGTGTGGCGTACCACAAAACGGGACTCCACGGGCTACTTTTCATCCACCGTCTAGTGCCTCGCTCCAGCCTCCATGTGCTACTGTTCATCCACCGTCAACTTCCTCCAGCCTCCACCGGCTACTGTTCATCAGCCTCCACGGGGTCCTGTTCATCCACCCCCAACCGACTGGGGGTGCGGCGGCCTCCTCGAGGTCCTATTCATCCAACGGCAACCGCCTACTACAACGGGGTCCTGTTCATCCAACCCCCACTGGGACTGTTCATCCACAGCCAACCAACCGGCTCGACTCACCACGTCTCGACTTGTTCTACATATCACGCGCGCGGTAGAAACGGTCACTGTTCATCGAGAGGCAACCCAACACACCGGCTGGTTGCGTCTCACATGGGGGCTCGATCGGCTTCGGTAAGCAGCAGCAGCGATCGATTGCTTGGGTTCAGTTAGCAGTAGCAGTGAAGGAATCGCTCGGGTTCAGTCAGAAGTGAAGGAATTGCTTGGGTTCGATTAATAGCCAAGGGATCAATTGCCATGGTTCAATAATATAGCTAGTGCAATCGCTCGGGTTCAGCAAGAGAACGCCTCTCCCTCGGGTTCACTTAGAGCCAACACCTCGCACACACATGCACCTACGTACGATAGAAACGCGCAAACCACAGTGCATCGCTCGGCCACGACCACCCACCGTAACCGGGAACTCCGCGAAAATTTCCTCGCCCTCACTTCTACCATGATTTTTTATGTCATGGATGGCCCAAAGAATGTCATGCAGGTGCATCCCCGGCCTTCCCAAGACAAAAAGCCCATTTTCTGTCATGATTTTTTGTCATATAAGTAGGAGCCCACCACATCTATGATAATACATGTTTTTGTCACAATTATCGTCATAGAAGTGTCATAACCATGACAGGATTTTTTTCATTTGGGCCATAATGTCACGGATGTGTCTTTTTTTGTAGTGAAGTGACACTTCTCCCAATTAGAGAGAAGATTAGTTTCTTTGCATCTCTGCAAAACTCGATCAAGGTTTCTTAAGCAATCATCAAATGAAGTCCAATAAATGGAAAAATCATCCATGAATACCTCAACAATCTTTTCACAAAAATCAGAGAATATAGCAATCATACATCTTTGAAAGGTAGCATGTGCATTGCATAAACTGAAAGGCATACGTCTATAAGCATAAGTTCCAAAAGGACAAGTAAAAGTGGTTTTCTCTTTATCTTCTTGTGATACAGGTATTTGAGAAAAATCAGAATAACCATCTAGAAAGCAGAAGTGTGTATGCTTAGACAATGTTTCTAACATTTGATCAATAAAAGGCCAGGGGTAATGATCTTTTCTAGTAGCTTGATTCAATTTTCTAAAATCAATTACCATCCTATACCCAGTTACAATTCTTTGTGGGATAAGCTCATTTTTTATCATTAGGAACAATGGGGATGCCTCCTTTCTTAGGGACACAACGAACATGACTTACCCATCTACTATCTACTATGGGATAAATTATACTTGCTTCCAGAAGCTTTAATATTTCAGTTCTTACCACATCCTTCATCTTAGGATTCAATCGTCGTTGATGATCAATAACTGGCTTAGCATCGGGCTCCATATTAATCTTGTGCTGACATAGAGTGGGACTAATGCCCTTAAGATCATCAAGAGTATATCCAATAGTAGCATGGTGCTTCTTCAGAATTTTTAATAATCTCTTTCCTTCATGCTCTGAAAGGTTAGCACTAATAATAACAGGATATATCTTCTTTTCATCATGATAAGCATATTTCAATGTGTATGGTAGTTGCTTCAATTCAAACACGGGATCACTCTTAGGTGGAAGAGGATCCCCAAGAGTTTCAACAGGCAAGTTATGCTTAAGGATAGGTACTTGTTTGGAGAATATATCATCTATTTCATTCCTTTTATTCATATGCTTATCATTTTCATGGTCTAGCAAATATTGTTCTTAAGGATCGGTAGGAGGAACAACAATAGAAGCAAGATAAATAATTTCATCCTTACTTGACAATTATTTTTCATGAGGTTGACTATTAAACTTAGAGAAATTGAACTCATGAGATACATCACCAAATTTAACTCTAACCTTCTCTTTAACCCAATCAATTTCAGCATTAACAGTATTCAAGAAAGGTCTACCAAATATAATAGGACAAAAATTATCTTGTTGTGGACCAAGTACTAGGAAATAAGTAGGGTATTTGATCTTTCCACACAAGACTTCAACATCTTGAACAATCCCAAGTGGTGTAATAGTATCTCTATTTGCTAGCTTAATAGTAACATCAATATCCTCAATCTCAGCAGGTGCAATATCATTCATAATTTCTTGATATAGAGTAAACGGAATAACACTAGCACTAGCACCCATGTCACATAAACCATGATAGCAATGATATCCAATTTTAATAGAAACAACAGGCATGCCCACTACAGGTTTATTCTTATCTAGCTTATCGCGTATGTTTCTAACGGATTTGGCAATTCTAGCAGCAGCATTGCAAAAGTAATTAGCATGCCCATCAATATTATCAACAAACAGATCCTTACATTGCAATATTGGGTTCGACCTTAATTTGTTTAGAGGGTCTAGGTGTTCTAATATTACTTTTATTAACCATAGTTGTAGCTTTAGCATGTTCCTTAATCCTAACGAGAAAAGGAGGTTTATCAATATAAGCAGTAGGCACAGCTGGATCAACATGGTAAACGATTATTTCATCTTTAACTATAACGGGTTCCTCTATCTTTTCTTTAATAGGGGGATGATATTTAAAACACTTCTCCTTAGGGACATCAACATGAGCAGCCAAAGATTCACAAAATGTAGCTACTATCTTAGAGTCAAGTCCATATTTATCACTAAACTTATGAAAAGCATCGGTTTCCATAAAAGATTTAACAAAATCAAACTCAAGATTTATACCTGACTCTTTACCTTTGTCGAATTCCAAATCTTCAGAGTTGCGTTTAATTATTTCCAAAAGATTCCACTTGAATTCAATAGTTTTCTTCATAAAAGAACCAGTAGAAGAAGAATGGAGCATGGATCCATCAGTATGAGAAAGTCGAGCATAAAAATTCTGAATGATAATTTCTCTTGAGAGCTCATGATTGGGCCATGTGTACATCATGTACTTAAGCATCCCCCAAGATTGAGCGATACTCTCTCTTTCACAAGGCCAAAAATTATATATATAATTTCGATCACGATGAACCAAACGCATAGGATAAAACTTCTGATGAAATTCCAATTCCAGCCGGTTCCAGTCCCATGTCCCAGTATCATCCAATAGCCTATACCATGTCGAGGCCTTCCCCTCTAGAGATAAAGGGAATACCTTCTTCTTAACTCCATCCTCGGATAAACCTGCTAGCTTAAACAATCCACAAAATTCATCTATATATATCAAGTGCATATCAAGATGTACTGTTCCATCTCCTCCATAAGGATTAGCTAGCAGTTTCTCTAACATACCTGAAGGAATCTCATAATAAATATTTTTAGTAGGTTCAGTAGGTTGAGGAGCAACTCTTATTGCTTCTGTTCGAGGTGAAGATACCCTGAACAAACCCCTCAAAGGATTGTTTTCTATAGTGACAGTAAATTTCAGCATGTAATATAAATGTTTCCTTACCAAATTCCACTTACCAAAGGTGCTTCACTCCCTGGCAATGGCACCAGAAAAGAGTCTTGATAACCCACAAGTATAGGGGAACAATCATAGTACTTTTGATAAGTAAGAGTGTCGAACCCAACGAGGAGCAGAAGGAAATGACAAGCGGTTTTCAGCAAGGTATTTTCTGCAAGCACTGAAATTATCGGTAACAGATAGTTTGATAGCAAGGAAATTTGTAACGAGCAACAAGTAGAAATAGTAACAAAGGTGCAGCAAGGTAGCCCAATGCCTTTTATAGCCAAGGATAGGCCGGAACTTTCTCTTATAGCAAGCAAAGCGTTCTTCAGGACACATGGGAATTTCATCTAATCGGTTTCATCATGTTTGTTTGATTCGCGTTCGTTACTTTGATAATTTGATATGTGGGTGTACCGGTGCTTGGGTGCTGTTCTTACTTGAACAAGACTCCCACTTATGTTTAACCCCTCTTTCAAGCATCCGCAAGTATGAAAGAAGAATTAAGATAAATCTAACCACAGCATGAAACATATGGATCCAAATCAACCCCTTACGGAATAGCGCATAAACTAGGGTTTAAGCTTCTGTTACTCTAGCAACCCATCATCTAACTACTACTCCACAATGCCTTCCCTTAGGCCCAAGTATGGTGGAGTGTCATGTAGTCCACATTCACATGGCACCACTAAGGGAATCACAACATACATATCATCAAAATATCTAACGTATATCAAATTCACATGATTACTAATAACCAGAGTTCTCCCATGTCCTCAAGAAGAAAACTAACTACTCACAAATCATATTCATGTTCAAGATCAGAGGGGTATTTAATATCATTAAGGATCTCAACATATAATCTTCCACCAAATAAACCAACTAGCATCAACTACAAAATGTAATCAACACTACTAGCAACCCACATGTACCAATCTGAGGTTTTGAGACAAAGATTGAATACAAGAGATGAACTAGGGCTTGAGATGAGATGGTGCTGGTGAAGATGTTGATGAAGATTGGTCCTCCCATGATGAGAGGATCGTTGGTGATGACGATGGCTTCGATTTCCCCCTTCCAGAGGGAAGTTTCCTCGGCGGAATTGCTCCGCCGAAGAGCAAAACTGCTCCTGCCCAGGTTCCGCCTCGAGACGGCGGCGCTTCATCCCGAAACCTTCCTTCTGATTTTTTTCTAGGTCAAATGGCATCATATAGTAAAAGTTGGGCTTCGCAGGCCTGCCAGGGGCCCCACAAGTCCAGGTGCGCGCCCTAGGCTCCTGTTGGGTCCCCTGATGGAGCCAAAGGTGTCCCATCTTTCGATGAGATGGTGGCTATCGTTTTTAGTGGAGTAGACTTTGACGATCTGACTACGAATGTGCGAGGACGTCGCGCCTTAGAAATCGCTAAACTAACTCCGAAAGGTTATTGACCACGCCGGAGCACGATCAACCTAACCACAAAGGTCTATTTCCTGCACGCAAATGAAGAACAAGCAAGAAATTGAAATTGCAACCTGAATATTGCGAATATAAGAGGAAATGTTTATTAATGAAGGGGGGGTTCCGTGACGTCTTTGTCTGGTCGTAGAACACAAACTAAGTACGCGAAGTTGCAGCTATGGCAAACTTTTAATCTAAACAAAACCCAAAGTACAAACGGTGCCTTAAGGGCTTTATTTGTAGGGGAAGAGAGGGGATTTCGTCCCCCTAGGCAAGGTGGGACTAAAACACCTCCTGAGTCGTTTCCTCTACAATACGGACTCTAAAAAATAGCCTATAAGTAATATTTCAAAATTACATGGGCCTAGCCCAAAAATAAGGCCGCGTAGCACCTATATTAAGTTATGGACGAAATTTATGAAAAGGCATCTTGCATATTTTGTCCATGCCCTTGTACGTCATCATGGTGGCTCAAAAGTGTTGAAAACTCCACCAGGAACTCCATTCTTGTTCCCCTTGCGCATGCCATCATCTCCATGCTTGATCATGCTCCAATGTTCATCCTTCTTGTCCAAGCTAGGCCCTTCATTTGTAAGAAAAACAAATGTATCCAATTTAGGCAGCATCATATTATCATGAACATTAGAATCGTTACCAAGAAACGAAGTACCTGGTAATTTAATTGGCATGCGCGAGCTCTAGTAATTTGTCCCATATATGTAACAACAGGCGTTGTGGGTGTAACTGTGGTAGTGATGTCCTCATCATCCTCCCCTTCTTGAACTAAAGTCATCCTCGACGGAAGCTCATATTCCTCACCCAAATAAGGCTTCAAATCTGCAATGTTAAAAGTGGGACTAACCCCAAAATCTGCAGGTAGCTCAAGCTTATATGCATTATCATTTATTTTCTCTAACACCTTAAAAGGACCATCAACACGTCGCATTAGCTTTGACTTGCGCAAATCAGGAAACCTATCCTTACGCAAATGTAACCAAACAAGATCTCCGGGTGCAAAGACAACACGTTTTCTACCCTTATCTCCAGCAAGTTTATATTTAGCATTCATTCGCTCAATATTTTCTATAGTTAACTCATGTGTTTTTAAGATCAATTCAGCATGTTCTTTAGCATCAAAATTAACCTTCTCCGAAGATCAAAGAGGCAACAAATCAATGGGTGCACGAGGTAGGAAACCATACACAATCTCAAAAGGGCACATCTTAGTAGTAGAATGCAACGAATGATTATAAGAAAATTCAATATGAGGGAAGCATTCTTCCCACATTTCAAGGTTATTCTTCAAAACAGCCCTAAGCATAGTAGACAATGTTCTATTGACTACTTCAGTTTGTCCATCAGTTTTGGGGTGACATGTAGTACTAAAAAGCAGTTTAGTCCCCAACTTAGCCCATAAACATCTCCAAAAGTGGCTAAGAAATTTAGAATCATGATCTGAAACAATTGTATTTGGCACACCATGCAAGCGAATAATTTCATGAAAGAACAAATCAGCAACATTAGGAGCATCATCACTTTTATGACATGGTGGAACCCAACGAGTACACATAGCATTTTTCAGAGCAGCCCAAGTAGTTGGGATATTATCATGATATAATGTACAATGTTTAGACCACCATACACAAGCAAAACTAGTGAAAGCACAAACATCAGCAGTAACACGTCTATCCTCGGGATATTATAAGCATGTAAAACGTTGTTCAGTTTCTAACTCCCAAGTAAGATATATATCAGGAACGTATCTACCCTCAAATGGCGAAATATTCAATTTTAGTTTAGGAACATTGTCATGATCTTGTACCTGAGGTGGTGGTGCAGCCCTACCGTTAGGATTATTTGCATGTGGATGACCTGGTGGTGGTGCTGGTGTTTGCACACAGTTCTGAATTTGATCAACCTCATCCTCATAATCGCCCTCGTAATCATCCTCCTCCTCAACAGCAGCAGGAGCAGGAGCCACAGAAGCATCAACAGTAGGTGCAGCGGCACCAGAAGTTTCATCGGGCTCAAGGGGAACGCGCCTCGCTCAATGGAGTACTGGATCGCGACATGGAGGTGGTTGTTGTTGTTGCAACGGTGCAGCAGAGGCAGCAACTGGAGGTAGACATGTGAGCACTTCAGCGAACTTGGCATCCAACTTGGTGTCAATTGTCTTCTCAATGTCATCTACCCTCTCTAGTGCCTTTCCAAAACTTCTCATCACGTCTTGCACCTGTTCACCCAACATTTGCTGGAATTTATCGTGTAATGCCTTGTTAGTCATGTTCTTCCAGTCACTCTCGTCGGCTTGTGATCCTGTCATGGTTAGCAACAATAGAAACACACAAGAATATGGTCCTACAGACTACTAGGAAGTGGTGGTGGTGGTGTTGTGGAGATTCACAAATCTGTCAAGCGAATCTCAAGTTCTTAACTGTTCTTACCAAGCAACAGGTTGTGATCGGCAACCGTTGTAGTCAAAACTCTCAAAGTTTGGATAGAGCGATTGCCAGGTGGTGTCAAATGCATGATGTAGATGTTTGTAGAGCTGGGAAGGCTTATGATATGGTAGCAAAAATGTCAGCAATAATCAATTCAGAGATGCAAAGTTGAATAAACGCTCAACGACGGTACTGTGATGGTCCTAGGCTAGTCCTGACTAGAGACGTGAGCCTAGAACACCAACAAAATCAAGGTGCGGCACGTAAACAAGGGAAAAGCACAATCCAAAAAAATCTTCCTTTTTTGGCGTTATTTTGCGCTCTTTTTTCAGAAAATCACTAGAATGGCGAGTGTCTCAAAATTCTTCCAAAGGTCTAAAAATAGATAGGCACGAAATTTTTTAACTAATTTTTTTTCGACTGTCCGGACCAAAAATTGCAAACTACTCAAAAAAACTTTCTATAATGGTGACTGTCTCAAAACGCTTGCGAACACCTAAAATAGGATAGCCAGAAAAAAAATTGAGAGGTGCATTTTTGGAAAATTTTGGGCCTAAAGGGAGGGTGGTTTGCAGACTCTTTTTTTTGGAAACCAGCCTCTTCTACGGACGGAGAAAGATTGATGGAATCCGAAACCTACTTAGATAAGGAAACACGAATATAACTACAGATGGATCTCGAAAGCCGAATATGGCAAGAACTCGGATGGGTGGCAGATAGGTGGTGGTATATGTGGACTCGGATTGGAGGTGGTATATGTGGACTCTGGCTGGTGGTGGTATATGGCAGTGGTATATGTGGACTCGAATTGGTGGTGGTATATGGCGGGGTCGTGGTATATGGCGGCGGTGATGTATATGCTAGGGTGGTGGTATATGGCAGCGATGAAGGTGGTGCGGTGCCGAGGTGACAACTTGTGAACAGAACTCATAACTCTAAAGGACTAGACGCTAAGACCATCAACCTGACATGACGATGCAACCGCAAATTCAACAAAGCAAAATGCTGAAAAGATTATGCAATGGCTCAGAATGGTTCGGATATGATGAACTAATCCTAAATTTTTTGGCTTTTCCGTGGACTCTAGGTATGAAGAAAAGATGCAATCTAAACTACAAAAAACTGTAAAATCTCACCGAGCAACCTGGAAATCTGATACCACTTGATAGAGGCAAAGGTGTCCCGTCTTTCGATGAGATGGTGGCTATCTTTTTCAGTGGAGTAGACTTTGACGATATGACTATGAACGTGCGAGGACGTCATGCCTTAGCAATCACTAAACCAACTCTGAGAGGTTAGTGACCATGCTGGAGCATGATCAACCTGACCACAAAGGTCTATTTCCTGCATGCAAACAAAGAACAAGCAAGAAACTGAAATTGCAATCTGAATATTGTGAATATAAGAGGAAAGCTTTATTAATGAATGTGGGGTTCTGTGACATCTTTATCTGGTCGTAGAACACAAACGAAGTAAGTGAAGTTGCAGCTATGGCGAACTTTTCATTTAAACAAAACACAAAGTCTAAACGGTGCCTTAAGGGTCGTATTTGTAGGGGGGGAAGAGATGGGATTTTATCCATTGGCAAGGTGGGACTAAAACACCTCCTGAGTTGTTTCCCCTACAATATGGACTCTAAAAAATAGCCTATAAGTAGTATTTCAAAATTACATGGGCCTGGTCCAAAAATCAAGTGGCGTAGCACCTATATAAAGCTACGGACAAAATTTATGAGAAGGCATCTTGTATATTTTGTCCATGCCTGTTGGGGATATAACCCCGCGGTATGACCCGCCCGTTCAGGGCCGGGTTATACGGTGGCGGCTTGAAGAGTAAGACTTGACATGGGCTAAGAAGATCAGGACCTCAAGGCCCATGGAGTGACTCATAGAGTGAGCCAGCTTATGGCCCGGCACTAGAGGTGGCGGCTCACCAAAGGATGCCGTGATTCCTTTACTTAGGAAGCAAGACAAGTAGGAAACAGATGAGGGCACGGGTTGTAATACGACCCAGACTCTGTTGTAAGCCTAGGGCCTCAACCTGTATATAAAGGGGAGCCCCTGGGGCAGAAATACTAAGTTACAATCTCTCGAGTACTAGGTTAGCCAATTCGCACCCTTGTAATCAAGATCATCATCATCAATATCAATCAAGCAGGAAGTAGGCTATTACCTCCATCGAGAGGGGACGAACCTGGGTAAACCCTTGTCTCTCCATTCCGATCAACCCCGTTCAAGCTACAACCTTACAGTGATGGCCTCACGACTAAGTCCTTTCACGAGGACATCTGCCGTGACAAAACCATGACAGTTGGCGCCCACCGTGGGGCTATCGCTCGGTGGTGTTGAGTTCTTGGAGGGAGCTATCCCAGGGATTGATACGTCCATTTTGCATCATGCTTTTATATTGATATTTATTGCATTATGGGATGTTATTACACATTATGGTACAATACTTATGGTTTTCCTCTGTTATTTTACAAGATTTATATGAAGAGGAGAATGCCAGCAGCTGGAATTTTGGACCGGAAAGGAGCAAATCTGAGAGACCTATTCTGCACAACTCCAAAAGTCTTGAAAATTTATGGAGAATTATTTTGGAATATATAAAAAATATTGGGCGAAGAAATACCAGAGGGGGACCCACCAGGTGACCACAAGCCTGGGGGCGCGCCCTACCCCTAGGTGCGCCCCTAGGGCTTGTGGGCCCCCTAGCAGGTCTCTGGTGCCATCTTCTGCTATATGGAGGATTTTGACCTGGAAAAAATCAGAAGGAAGCTTTCGGGATGAAGCGCCGCTGTCTCGAGGCGGAACCTGGGCAGAAGCAATCTAGGGCTCCGACGGAGCTGTTCTGCCGGGGAAACTTCCCTCCGGGAGGGGGAAATCGAAGCCATCGTCATCACCAACGATCCTCTCATCGAGAGGGGTCAATCTCCATCAACATATTCACCAGCACCATCTCCTCTCCAAACCCTAGTTCATCTCTGGTATCCGATCTTTGTCTCAAAACCTCATATTGGTACCTGTGGGTTGCTAGTAGTGTTGATTACTCCTTGTAGTTGTTGCTAGTTGGTTTATTCGGTGGAAGATCATATGTTCTGATCCTTAATGATATTTATTAACCCTCTGATTATGAACATGAATATGCTTTGTAAGTAGTTACGTTTGTTTCTGAGGACATGGGAGAAGTCTTGTAATAAGTAATCATGTGAATTTGGTATTCGTTCAATATTTAGATGAGATGTATGTTGTCTTTCCTCTAGTGGTGTTCTGTGAACGTCGACTACATGACACTTCACCATGATTTGGGCCTAGGAGAAGGCATTGGGAAGTAATAAGTAGATGATGGGTTGCTAGAGTGACAGAAGCTTAAACCCTAGTTTCTGCGTTGCTTCGTAAGGGGCTGATTTGGATCCACATGTTTCATGTTATGGTTACATTTATCTTAATTCTTCTTTCATAGTTGCGGATGCTTGCGAGAGGGGTTAATAATAAGTGGGAGGCTTGTCCAAGTAAGGACATCACCCAAGCACCGGTCCACCCACATATCAAATTATCAAAGTAACGAACGCGAATCATATGAGCATGATGAAAACTAACTTGACAACAATTCCCATGTGTCCTCAGGAGCGCTTTTCTTTATATAAGAGTTCGTCCAGGCTTGTCCTTTGCTACAAAAAGGATTGGGCCACCTTGCTGCACATTTGTTATACTTGTTACTTGTTACCCGTTAAGAATTATCTTATCACAAAACTATTTGTTACCGATAATTTCAGTGCTTGCAGAAAATACCTTGCCGAAAACCGCTTGTCATTTCCTTCTGCTCCTCGTTGGGTTCGACACTCTTACTTATCGAAAGGACTATAATAGGTCCCCTATACTTGTGGGTCATCAAGACACTTTTCTGGCGCCGTTGCCGGGGAGTGAAGTGCCTTTGGTAAGTGGAATTTGGTAAGGAAACATTTATATTACGTGCTGAAATTTACTGTCACTTGTTACTATGGAACATCATCCTTTGAGGGGTTTGTTCGGGTATCTTCACCCAGACCGGAAGAGCAAAGATTTGCCCCTCAACCTACTTAACCTACTGAAAATATTTATTATGAAATTCCTTCGGGTATGATAGAGAAACTGCTAGCTAATCCTTATGCAGGAGATGGAACATTACATCCTGATATGCATCTAATCTATGTGGATGAGGTTTGTGGATAATTTAAGCTTGCAGGTTTGCCCGAGGATGAAGTCAAGAAGAAGTTCTTCCCTTTATCTTTGAAGGAGAAGGCATTGACATGGTATAGGCTATGCGATGATATTGGGACTTGGAACTACAACCGATTGAAATTGGAATTTCATCAGAAGTTTTACCCTATGCATCGGGTTCATCGTGATCAGAATTATATATATAATTTTTGGCCTCGTGAAGGAGAAAGTATCGCTCAAGCTTGGGGGAGGCTTAATTCAATGTTATATTCATGCCCCAATCATGAGCTCTCAAGAGAAATTATTATTCAGAACTTTTATGCTCGGCTTTCTCGTAATGATCAATCCATGCTCGATACTTCTTGTACTTGTTCTTTTATGAAGAAGACTATTGAATTCAAATGGGATCTCTTGGAAAGAATTAAACGCAACTCTGAAGATTGGGAACTCGATGAAGGCAAGGAGTCAGGTATAAACCTTAAGTTTGACTGTGTTAAATCTTTTATGGATACCGATGCTTTTCATGAATTTAGCACTAAATATGGACTTGACTCTGAGATAGTAGCTTCTTTCTGTGAATCATTTGCTACTCATGTTGATCTCCCTAAGGAGAAGTGGTTTAAATATCATCCTCCCATTGAAGTAAAACTAGTAGAACCTATTAAAGCTGAAGAGGAAACTATTACTTATAATGTTGATCCTGTTATTCCTACTGCTTATATTGAGAAACCACCTTTCCCTGCTAGGATAAAGGAACATGCTAAAGCTTCAGTTGTGGTTCATAAGAGTTATACTAGAACGCCTACACCTGCTGAACAAATTAAAGTTAAACCTAGTATTGCTATGGTTAAAGATCTCTTGGTCGATAA
This sequence comes from Thinopyrum elongatum, assembly GCA_011799875.1. NCBI lineage: Eukaryota > Viridiplantae > Streptophyta > Magnoliopsida > Poales > Poaceae > Thinopyrum > Thinopyrum elongatum. Next base: position 311,274,525 of record CM022298.1, on the reverse strand, counting down.
TATTGATGGGCATGTTATTTACTTCTGTGATGACGCTGCTAGAATTGCTAGACCCGATAATAAAGATAAACATAGACCCATTGTTGGCATGCCTGTTGTTTCTGTTAAAATAGGAAATCATTGTTATAATGGCTTATGTGATTTGGGTGCTAGTGTGAGTGCAATTCCCTTTACTTTATATGAAAAAATTATGAATGATATTTCACCTGCTGAAATAGTATTGATGTCACTATTAAGCTTGCTAATAGAGATACTATTTCACCAATTGGGATTGTTAGAGATGTTGAAGTCTTGTGTGGGAAAATAAAATACCCTACTGATTTTCTAGTTCTTGGTTCCCCACAAGATGACTTTTGTCCCATTATATTTGGTAGACCTTTCTTGAACATTGTTCATGCTAAGATAGATTGTGAGAAAGAAACTCTTAGTGTGAGTTTTGGGGATGTGTCTCATGAGTTTAATTTCTCCAAGTTTCGTAGACAACCCCTTGATAAAGAATTGCATAGTAAAGATGAAATTATTGGTCTTGCTTCTATTGTCGTGCCTCCTACTGATCCTTTAGAACAATATTTGCTAGACCATGAAAATGATATGTTCATGAATGAAAGAAAGGAATTAGATGAGATTTTCTTTAAACAAATGCCTGTTTTGAAACACAATTTTCCTGTTGAGACTCTTGGAGATCCTTTACCACCCAAGAGTGATCCTGTATTTGATCTTAAACAATTACCTGATACTTTGAAGTATGCTTATCTCGATGAGAAAAAGATATATCCTGTTATTATTAGTGCTAACCTTTCAGAGCATGAAGAAAATAAATTATTGAAAACTCTGAAGAAGCACCGTGCAGCTATTGGATATACTCTGGATAATCTTAAGGGCATTAGTCCCACTCTATGTCAGCACAAAATTAATATGGAACCTGATGCTAGACCTGTTGTTGATCATCAGCGATGGTTGAATCCTAAGATGAAGGAAGTGGTAAGAAATGAAATACTAAAGCTTCTGGAAGTAGGTATAATTTATCCTATTGCTGATAGTAGATGGGGAAGTCTTGTTCATTGTGTCCCTAAGAAGGGAGGTATTACCGTTGTTCCTAATGATAAAAATGAATTGATTCCACAAAGGATTGCCACAGGTTATCGAATGGTTATTGATTTTAGAAAGTTCAACAAAGCTACTAGGAAAGATCATTATCCTATACCTTTTATTTATCAAATGCTAGAAAGACTATCAAAACATACACACTTCTGCTTTCTAGATGGTTATTCTGGTTTTTCCCAAATACCTGCGTCACAAGAGGATCAAGAAAAAACTACTTTTACTTGCCCTTTCGGTACCTTTGCTTATAGACGTATGCCTTTCGGTTTATGTAATGCACCTGCTACCTTTCAGGGATGTATGACTGCTATATTCTCTGACTTTTGTGAAAAGATTGTTGAGGTTTTCATGGATGATTTCTCCGCTTACGAAACTTCTTTTGATGATTGCTTAACCAACCTTGATCGAGTTTTGCAGAGATGCGAAGAAACTAATCTTGTCTTGAATTGGGAGAAGTGCCACTTTATGGTTAATGAAGGTATTGTCTTGGGGCATAAAATTTCTGAAAGAGGTATTGAAGTTGATAAAGCTAAAGTTGATGCTATTGAAAAAATGTCGTGTCCTAAAGATATCAAAGGTATAAGAAGTTTCCTTGGTCATGCTAGTTTCTATAGGAGGTTTATTAAGGACTTCTCTAAAATTTCTAGGCATCTCACTAATCTCTTGCAAAAGGAAGTTCCATTTGTTTTTGATGATGATTTTGTAGAAGCTTTTGAAATACTTAAGAAAGCCTTGATTTCTGCACCTATTGTTCAACCACCTGATTGGAACCTACCCTTTGAAATTATGTGTGATGCTAGTGATTATGTTGTTGGTGCTGTTCTAGGACAAAGAGTTGATAAGAAATTAAATGTTATCCATTATGCTAGTAAAACTCTAGACAGTGCTCAAACAAATTATGCTACTACTGAGAAAGAATTTTTAGCAGTTGTGATTGCTTGTGATAAGTTCAGATCTTATATTGTTGATTCCAAAGTAACTGTTCACACCGATCATGCTGCTATTAAATATCTTATGGAAAAGAAAGATGGTAAACCTAGACTTATTAGATGGGTTCTCTTATTGCAAGAATTTGATTTGCATATTATTGATAGAAAGGGAGTTGAGAACCCCGTAGCAGACAACTTGTCTAGGCTAGAAAATATTCTTGATAACCCACTACCTATTGATGATAGCTTCCCTGATGAACAATTAGCTGTCATAAATGCTTCTCGTAGTGCTCCTTGGTATGCTGATTATGCTAATTATATTGTTGCTAAATATATACCACCTAGTTTCACATACCAACAAAAGAAAAGGTTTTTCTATGATTTAAGACATTACTTCTAGGATGACCCACACCTTTATAAAGAAGGAGTAGATGGTGTTATTAGACGTTCTGTACTTGAGCATGAACAGGAACAGATTATACGCAAGTGTCACTCCGAGGCCTATGGAGGACACCATGCTGGTGATAGAACTGCACACAAGGTATTACAATCTGGTTTTTATTGGCCTGCTCTTTTTAAGGATGCTCGTAAGTTTGTCTTGTCTTGTGATGAATGTCAAAGAATTGGTAATATTAGTAGACGTCGGGAAATGCCTATGAATTATTCACTTGTTATTGAACCATTTGTTGTTTGGGGATTTGATTATATGGGACCTTTTCCTTCCTCTAATGGGTACACACATATTTTGGTTGCTGTTGATTATGTTACTAAGTGGGTAGAAGCTATTCCAACTAGTAGTGCTGATCATAACACCTCCATTAAAATGCTTAAAGAAGTTATTTTCCCGAGGTTTGGAGTCCCTAGATATTTAATGACTGATGGTGGTTCACACTTTATTCATGGTGCTTTCCGTAAATTGATTGCTAAATATAATGTTAACCATAGAATTGCATCTCCATATCACCCTCAGTCCAGTGGTCAAGTAGAATTAAGTAACCGAGAAATAAAGTTGATCTTACAAAAGTCTGTTAATAGATCCAGAAAGAATTGGTCTAAGAAACTTGATGATGCATTATGGGCTTATAGAACTGCTTATAAAAACCCTATGGGTATGTCTCCATATAAAATGGTTTATGGAAAAGCATGTCACTTACCTCTTGAACTGGATCATAAAGCTTATTGGGCAATTAAAGAGCTCAACTATGATTTCAAACTTGCCGGTGAAAAGAGGTTGTTTGACATTAGCTCACTCGATGAATGGAGAGCCCAAGCCTATGAAAATGCCAAATTGTTTAAAGAGCAAGTTAAAAGATGGCATGATAAAAGGATACAAAAGCGTGAATTCAATGTAGGTGACCATGTCTTGCTATACAATTCTCGTTTAAGATTTTCTGCAGGAAAGCTTCTCTCTAAATGGGGAGGGCCTTACATTATCCAGGAAGTTTATCATTCCGGTGCCATCAAAATCAACAACGCCGAAGGCAACAACCCAAAGGTGGTGAACGGGCAAAGAATCAAACATTATATCTCAGGTACTCCCATAAATGTTGAAACCAATATTATTAATATCATAACACCGGAGGAGTACATAAGGGATATCTACCAGAACATTTCAGACTCGAAAAAGGAATAGGTATGTGGTACGGTAAGTAAACCGACTCCAAAACTTTTCCAAAAGCAATTTTACTCCGTTTTGGAATATTTAAAATATTAGGAAAATAAAAAGTAGTCTGATAAGTGCACGAGGAGGCGACAAGCCCGGGGGGCGCACCCTACCCCCTGGGCGCGCCTTCCAGGCTTGTGGCCACCTCGTGTGCCCTTCGGACTCCGTTTTCCTGTAGTACACTCCTTTTGGTCGGTAAAAATTCATTATATAATCTCCCAAAGGTTTTGACCACCGTACCACGGCAATATCCTATGTTCTTGTTTTGAGTTGTTTTTCCTGATAGATTTAGATCGCCATGACGTCTCCAAGCGCCCCCAAGGACAAGTTTTTTGAGAAGGTCATAAACCCTTACCTTGTGGAGGTGCTGCAACACCCTCAAACCATCGAGATGCATGAAGGTGTGCTTCACATCTGTGATGTTCAAGGACCAAGGAGGACCAGAAGCATGGAGTCTAGGCTCGAAGCGGTGGAGCAAGAGGTGTTCAAGTGCAAAGGGATGGTGGAGCGCGGACTCAACGCCAATCACTCCATGATCATGGATTTTACCCGTGACCACAAGCTGGATGCTAGTGAGATTGGGAAGGCCATCTTCAAGCTTCATGAGAAAAACAAGCATCTCCAAACCCAGATCTATGACCTGCAGAACCAAAACTGTGAGTATGAATATAGATTTAAGAGGATGAGTTTGGCTGCAGATTTGAGCATCCCGGAGACTCGTTCATCTTTCTATGATGGTGAACCTATGCCTTGGAAGATGGAGGACAAGCCTACAACATCATCAACTCCATCATCACCACCTCCGAAGAAAGAGACCTAAGTACATGGGTATGGGCACTCCCCTTGGCAACAGCCAAGCTTGGGGGAGGTGCCCCGGTATCGTATCACCATCACACCTTTACCTTTATTGTTTTTCTTAGTTTGATCCTTTTGGTTATATCTCGGTTTAGTAGAATAAAGTTTTAGTATGATCTAGCTTTGAGTTTTGCTTTGTGTTCCCTCTATGTAATCGAGTCCGAGAGTTATATAATAAAGATTAGTTTTGAGTTGAGGGCTTTGCTTTCTGGCTATGATCCTGAGTAAAAGAAATAAAGAAGAAGAAATAAAAAGATTGTATAATGATCTTACAGGAAGTGATGACTTCACATATAAGGAGTATGTCGCATGAAATTTGTTGGGAGTTGACAAACATAGTTTTGGTCATTGTTGCAATTAATAGGAAGTAATAAAGAAAGAGAGGTCTCACATGTAAATACACTATCTTGGACATCTTTTGTGATTGTGAGCACTCATTAAAATATTATATGCTAAAAGGTTGATGTTGAACAAGGAAGACAACATAATGGGTTATGTTTATTTATATCCGAATAGAAGTTATATTGTCATGGATCCTCCAACATGTTGAGCTTGCTTCTCATCCTATGCTAGCCAAATCTTTTGCACCAAGTAGAGATACTACTTGTGCATCCAAAATCCCTAAACCCAGTTTTGCCATGAGAGTCCACTATACCTACCTATGGATTTAGTAGGATCCTTCAAGTAAGTTGTCATCGGTGCAAGCAATAAAAATTGCTCTCTAAATATGTATGATCTTTTAGTGTGAAGAAAATAAGCTTTATACGAACTTGTGATATGGAAGAAATAAAAGCAACGGACTGCATAATAAAGTTCTTTATCACAAGCGGCAATATAAAGTGACATTCTTTCGCATTAAGATTTTGTGCATCCAACCATAAAAGCGCATGACAACCTCTGCTTCCCTCTGCAAAGGGCCTATCTTTTATTTATCTCCTACCTTTATACAAGAGTCATGGTGATCATCACCTCTTCTTTTTATACTTTTTCTTTTTGGCAAGCACCATATGTTGGGGGGAGATCCAGATATATATATATCCACTCAGATTTAGGTATTCATAAACTATTATTGTTGACGTTGCCCTTGAGGTAAAAGGTTGGGAGGCGAAGGTATAAGCCCCTATCTTTCTCTATGTCCGATTGAAACTTTGATCTCATAAGTATCGCGTGAGTGTTAGCAATTATGAAAGACTAAATGATAGTTGAGTATGTGAAACTTGCTATATGAAAGTTCTTACATTGACTCTTTCTGACATTATGATAAATTGCAATTGTTTCAATGACCAAGATCATAGTTTGTTGGTTTTCAATAAAGTTCTTGTTTCATACTTTACCTTATGAATGAATTGTTACTTTAGCATAAGAAATTATATGACAATATATGTTGCTGTTCTAAAGATGATCATGATGCCTTCATGTCCATATTTTATTTTATCAACACCTCTATCTCTAAATATGTGGACATGATTATCGGTTTCGGTTTTCGCTTGAGGACAAGCGAGGTCTAAGCTTGGGGGAGTTGATACGTCCATTTTGCATCATGCTTTTATATTGATATTTATTGCATTATGGGTTGTTATTACACATTATGGTACAATACTTATGCCTTTCCTCTCTTATTTTACAAGATTTATATGAAGTGGGAGAATGCCAGAAACTGGAATTCTGGACCGGAAAGGAGAAAATCTGAGAGACCTATTCTGCACAACTCCAAAAGTCCTGAAAATTTACGAAGAATTATTTTGGAATATATAAAAAATATTGGGCGAAGAAATACCAGAGGGGGACCCACCAGGTGGCCACAAGCCTGGGGGCGCGCCCCTAGGGCTTGTGGGCCCCCTAGCAGGTCTCTGGTGCCCATCTTTTGCTATATGGAGGGTTTTGACCTGGAAAAAATCAGAAGGAAGCTTTCGGGACGAAGCACCGCCGTCTCGAGGCAGAACTTCGGTAGAAGCAATCTAGGGCTCCGGCGGAGCTGTTCTGCCGGGGAAACTTCCTTCCGGGAGGGGGAAATCGAAGCCATCATCATCACCAACGATCCTCTCATCAAGAGGGGGTTAATCTCCATCAACATCTTCACCAGCACCATCTCCTCTCCAAACTCTAGTTCATCTCTTGTATCCGATCTTTCTCTCAAAACCTCAGATTGGTACCTGTGGGTTGCTAGTAGTGTTGATTACTCCTTGTAGTCGATGCTAGTTGGTTTATTCGGTGGAAGATCATATGTTCAGATCCTTAATGATATGTATTACCCCTCTGATTATGAACATGAATATGCTTTGTGAGTAGTTACGTTTGTTCCTGAGGACATGGGAGAAGTCTTGTTATAAGTAATCATGTGAATTTGGTATTCGTTCGATATTTTGATGAGATGTATGTTGTCTTTCCTCTAGTGGTGTTATGTGAACGTCGACTACATGACACTTCACCATGATTTGGGCCTAGCGGAAGGCATTGGGAAGTAATAAGTAGATGATGGGTTGCTAGAGTGACAGAAGCTTCAACCCTAGTTTATGCGTTGCTTCGTAAGGGGCTGATTCGGATCCACATGTTTCATGATATGGTTAGATTTATCTTAATTCTTCTTTCGTAGTTGTGGATGCTTGTGAGAGGGGTTAATCATAAGTGGGAGGCTTGTCCAAGTAAGGACAGCACCCAAGCACCGGTCCACCCACATATCAAATTATCAAAGTAACGAACGTGAATCATATGAGCATGATGAAAACTAACTTGACAACAATTCCCATGTGTCCTCAGGAGCGCTTTGCTTTATATAAGTGTTCGTCCAGGCTTGTCCTTTGCTACAAAAAGGATTGGGCCACCTTGCTGCACCTTTTTTATACTTGTTACTTGTTACCCGTTATGAATTATCTTATCACAAAACTATCTGTTACCGATAATTTCAGTGCTTGCAGAAAATACCTTGCTGAAAACCGCTTGTCATTTCCTTCTGCTCCTCATTGGGTTCGACACTCTTACTTATCAAAAGGACTATGATAGATCCCCTATACTTGTGGGTCATCAGGGATCGAGGGATATGCGATTGGCCGCATGACCAAGAGTCATCGCGGCAAGCTCTACATCGATGATTCAGGCTAGGGCCCCGAGGCCGACTCAATCGAGTGCGGGTATCGGGTCCCCTTCGGCAAGATCCACGTCTTTATCGGAAAATTCGGCGAATCAGGACCCGGGCCGGATATTTGCACGGACATCATCGAGCTGGCTCGGCGCGCGCAACCCGTTCGAGCTCAAGCCAGCCGGAACCATGTTTTTCATTGGCTTCACCCAGGGGGTCGATCTCGCGGATAACTCTGCATCTAGTGGAGACACTCTTGTCTACTCCGACGGCGAGTCATCGGTCGGGGACACCGAGTTGATCCACCCACTGTACGACGGTAGACTTGGGGGCTGCTCTAATGATGAGTTGGCCCCGGTCGATCACGAGCCGCCCCGTTGGACCACCATCTACATGGTAGGCACTGCGCCGGCCCTTGACTCTACTGCAGCAGGCGCCATGGGAGGGACTGGCGCTTCAGCAACCGATCTGAGTGTGTCTGGCCCGGTCAAAATGCCGGCTAAAGTTCTCTCAGAGCTGGTCGCCTCACTGACGATGCTCCTCGAGTCGCCACTAACGGCGGAGAACCAGGAAGACCACAACACAGAGATAGCTAAAATTCGCGAGCAGATGGCTAAAACTGAGGAGGTATCAACGCCGAGAACGCTCGCCTGGTAGAGTTGCATGCCCAGATGCATAGAGAAGCAAAAGTCCTAAGGACAGAATCTTGGCGCATGGGTCTCTGACAGAACGCTTCAGATAAGGTTCACACGAGGAGGCACGAGAGCCGCTTGCACATTGATTACGAGCCTAGGCATCTGTTCAACACACCTACGCCGGGGGCTGGGACGAGTACCCCGGGAGCTCCAGTTATACCCCAATTTAACCGGGTCATGCCCCAAGATGGAGGTAGGCGACCACCTCCCGCTCAGCCTCATCAGCCGGCTCAACAGCATCAGCTCGAGCCGGCCCAACACCCGCCGCCTATTCGTACGACTCCGGGCCATTTTATAACACCAGCGGGTCACTTCTCCAATTCCGTTGATAACTTGTTGGCATCAGCTACCAACATCGCCGCACTTACGACCACAGGGAACACCCCAGTTGAGAGGGAAGCTTTACACGCCATTGAGATATTGAAGACTGTGGTTGCCCAGCAAGCAAACTATTCCTATAATCAGCAGCGACTCCACTCCACCCCGCATCCAGGCCACAGCAGGAGCCGCCACGCTGAGTCGCCAGCAGTCTCTACTAGTGCCCGATGGATACGTGAGCAGCCGCGTGACCCGCCTCGGCATGGAGCCCTAGATGCTCAGGAAATCGTTGACATGGCCCACGCGCAGCAAGAGGCAGAAGCAGCCAACACGGTGGCTCAACCATCGCCCACTTCAACTCCTTTGGCCTCACAAGGGGTAGGCTCGAGTAGCAGAACCATTGGGATTCTGTGCCTGCTGCCAGCTCTGCGCAATGATCGTATGCCAAAGGATTTCAAGGGCCCTCACAAGGTTTCTAACTACACGCCTGACCTCGAACCGGCAGCTTGGATTGAGAGTTACGAAATTGCCATGGACATGCTGGATGTTAGTGACGTTGTTTGCGCTAAGTATTTAACCATGATGCTGGAGGGACCGGCTCGTACTTGGTTGAAAAACTTGCCCCCTAATTCCATCAACACTTGGTCAGAGTTGAAGGAGACTTTCATCAAACACTTCCAAGGAACCTGCAAGCGCCCGATCACAATTGTCGATTTACAACATTGTGTTCGGCGTGAGGGCGAGTCAGCTCATCACTGGTCCCACCGGGTCACGGATATTATCCACTCCTCTGATGGTATATCAGCCGCTCAGGCCATCCTAATTTTGGAGAAAACTGCCATTTTGATCCTTTGGTTCAGAAGCTTGGGCGCCTCAAACGGACAGTTCAGGACATGGAGGGTCTCATGGATGTCCTTACCAGATACGCCGAGTCAGATACCACCAAGGATCCAACATCGTATGACGAAAAGGCTGGCAAAGGCGAGAAAAATGTTAGTGGCAAGGAACAGCAGCAGAACAACTCCGGGTACACCAACAACCATGGCAATCAGGGCAATGGTGGTAAGCGCAAGCACCCGGAGGGCGGCTCAGATTTTGATGCCAATACCGACACCAGTTTCAAGGGCCAGAGACGGAATAATTCTGGGAGGCCATTCAATGAAAATAAAGCCCGTAATTGCGAGGAAGCCCTCAAAGGTCCGCGTCCAAAACATAGTACTCAGGATAAGCCGGCAAATCACTCCAGGGAGAACTGCCATATCATGCAAGCTTACCGCAAGCAAGCCTACCAGAATCATCAAGGTGGCGGTGGTGGAAACCCTGGTCAACCAAGGGTGGGCGGCTCAGGTTTCCCAGGAGCCGGCTCATCTGGTAATTACCAAAACCCCAGTTTTCAGGGATAGGGCGGCTCAGGATCAGGGTATCAAGGGTCTACCAATCACGAAGGTGGAAATCACCATTCTAGCCAAGGTATTCAGTAGCAGGGTAACCAGACAGGTTTTCAGAACAATCCCAAGCAGTTAAATAGTGGGCAGTATCATGTCTTTACGACTGGGACCTACAAGTGGGATAGCAAACTCCAGAAGAGTGCTGTCAACCTGGTTGAGCCAGTCGTTCCTGAATATTTGAATTGCTCTGAACAACCAGTAATTTGGAGTAGGGCGGATCATCCCCCCCCCCCTGGGTTGAGAATCCGGGTTGTCTGGCCTTGGTGGTGCTGCCTCAGGTCGATGGCTATAAGCTCACAAAGGTACTGATGGACGGAGGATATTATGATACTTTCAGGCGCATGAATTTGTTAGAGAAACAACTCCTACCATCTTCGGCCATTTTTCACGGGATCGTTCCTGGAAAGTCCGCATATCCTATTGGGCAGACTAAGCTGGAAGTTGCATTTGGCAATGAGTATAATCACAGATCAGAGTTTTTGACGTTTGAGGTAGTCAAGATTAAGAGCCCATATCATGCCCTCTTCAGACCGCCCGGCTTATACTCGTTTCATGGCCCGACCCTGCTATGTATATCTCAAGCTCAAAATGCCTGGTCCGAAGGGCACTATCACAGTCGATGGCAACAGGAAAATTGCTCATGAGTGTGAAGAAGGGGATGCAGCTTATGCAAAGTCGGCCTGCGCAGCAGAGGAGTTGAAGTTTTACACATCCAATGTTAACCCGGCTGACATGACCCCCTGAAGAAACCCACCACAGAGTCTGACCCCCCGCTCAGGTTTAAGTCGTCGGTTGAGAACACAAAACAGGCTGATTTCACCCTTGGCGACTCATCCCAACAGTTCACTATTGGGACTGGCAAGGATCCTAAATACGAAAGCATGCTCATCGAGTTCATCCATGAGAATCGGGACATCTTCGCATGGAAACCTTCTGACATGCCTGGTTTCCCTATAGAATTCACTGAGCACCACCTCAATGTTGATCCTAAGATGAAACTAGTCCGACAGTACCTCCATCATTTTAACAAGGAGCAGCGCAAGGCTATCGGGGAAGAAGTGGCCCGGCTCCTAGTTGGTAGGTTCATCGTGGAAGTATTTCATCCTGAGTGGCTGGCCAATCCAGTGCTTGTTCTAAACAAAAACGGCACTTGACGCATATGTGTTGACTACACAGATCTTAACAAGGCTTGTCCCAAAGACCCGTTTGCCATCCCTCGCATTGATCAGATCATCGATTCCACTGCTGGGTGTGAGAGTTTATGTTTCCTGGATGCTTACTCCGGTTATCATCAGATAAAGATGGCTGTTGAGGACTAGGAGAAGACAACATTTATCACACCTTTTGGGCTTTCTGCTATGTCTCTATGCCTTTTGGGCTTAAGAGCGTAGGAGAAACTTATCAGCGCTGCATCCAGAATTGTTTTCACAATCAGATGGGGTTGATGATATTGTGGTCAAGTCCCAGAAGAAGGAAACACTACTGGATGACCTCAAGGAAACCTTTGCCAATCTTCGGGTTTATAATATGATGCTTAACCCAGCCAAGTATGTTTTTGGCATTCCTGCAGGCAAGTTACTAGGTTTCTGGTGTTTGAGCGAGGCATCGAAGCTAACCCGAAGAAAATCAAGGCGACGACCTCCCTTGCTAAGCCGTCCAACATCAATGACGTCCAGCGCATGGCAGGTCGCATTGCCGCTTTGAGCCGGTTCATAAGCCACCTAGGTGAGAAGGCGATTCATTTATATTAGATGCTGAAAAAGACTGGCCACTTTGTCTGGAGTGGCGCTGCAGATAAAGCTTTTGAAGCCCTCAAGAAATAGTTGGCTGAGCCGCCCATCCTGGCTGCTCCTATTGACAAAGAGCCTATGTTCCTGTACATAGCCGCTAATAATAAAGCGGTAAGTGTTACCGTTGTCGTGGAGCGCAAGGAGGCTGGGAAGGAATATCATGTCCAGAGGCCAGTCTACTATATCAGTGAGGTTTTGACAGAGTCCAAACAGAGGTATCCACATTGGCAGAAACTGGTATTCGGTGTCTTCATGGCTAGTTGCAACTTGAAGCATTATTTCCAGGAACACCCCATCACTGTGGTGAGCTCAGCCTGTCGGTGCGAACGACACCTATGGGATCGCATGGACCCCTTTACGGTTCGGTAGGGATGAGGAGTGCGCAAAGAGCAGATCTAACGATCAACACGATGGATTTTTTACCCATGTTCGGGCCGCTGAGAAGCGTAAAACCCTAGTCCTGCTTGGTTGTCTTTATCTTGTGTTCTTCTGCTCTTGGACTAGCTACTATGCGTGTCCAGTCCAAAAAGTCTGAATCCTTCCACAGTATGCCTCGGGCCTCCTTTTATATGTCAAAGGGGTCGCCACAGTGGCACACAGGAGGTGGAAAGTATCTACAGTGTACAAGTTTATCGCCTGACATCATAGGACAAACGCATTTAATGCGCTGCCTACGTGCCCTCTTGCTTTATCGGGGACGGCAACAGAGCCCGTCCCGTCCGTCGCCGCCTCGCCTTGCTTCAATGCGCGTCCAAGCTGGCTGCTGTGCTGGTGCGGTGACAGGGCATTCACGAAGATCTGCCTGCCACCACGCAGGTGCTTGGCTAGTTGGCTTAGAAGCCGCATGCTGCCATGCAGGTGCTCGCCTAGTTGGCGGGCTGGTCATCACATCGGAACGGCCGTGGGGCAGCGAAACGTTGGTAGGTGCGGGCCTGGCCGCGGCCCCACTGATGCTCTCGGCAATGGTCTTGCCGGGGTCTCGCCTCCGTCCCCGGCAAGGATCTTGCCGGGGGTCTTGCGGCCGTCCCCGGCAAGATCCTTGCCGGGGGTCTTGCAGCCGTCCCCGGCAAGGATCTTGCCGGGGGTCTCCTTCTTCTGGTCCTTATCTAGACTCATAGGCCTTTGGTCTTCACAAAGATCTGCATGCCACCACGCAGGTGCCCCTGAGTCTTTCCTTCCTCTGCCCCGCCGAGCATGGCCGCAGGTGTGGCTACGACTGCCCGTGCATAAGTAAAGGGGTACAAAAAGGCCCCTACTTTTGTACACCGACACAGCCCCCTTGGGAGATATCATCCAGAATGGTGTCGGTGTCAAAACCAGCGGATCTCGGTAGGGGGTCCCGAACTGTGCGTCTAAGGTCAATGGTAACAGGAGACAGGGGACATGATGTTTACCCAGGTTCGGGCCCTCTCTATGGAGGTAATACCGTACGTCTTGCTTGATTGATCTTGATGAATATGAGTATTACAAGAATTGATCTACCACGAGATCGTAATGGCTAAAACCCTAGAAGTCTAGCTTGTCTGATTATGATTGCCTCTATGGACTAAACCCTCCGGTTTATATAGACACCGGAGGGGGCTAGGGTTGTACAAAGTCGGTTACAGAGAAAGGAATCTTCATATCCGAACGCCAAGCTTGTCATCCACGCCAAGGAGAGTCCCATCCGGACACGGGAGAGAGTCCTCTGTCTTGTATCTTCATGGCCCATCAGTCCGGCCCACATTACGTAACCTGGACGCCCGAGGACCCATTAATCCAGGACTCCCTTAGTAGCCCCTGAACCAGGCTTCAATGACGATGTGTCCGGCGCGCAAATTGTCTTCGGCATTGCAAGGCGGGTTCCTCCTCCGAATACTACAAAACAGGCTTCGAGCACTGAAAACGTGTCCGGCTCTGCAAAACAAGTACCACACACAACCGCAGAGAGTATAATATTTCACGAGTCCAATCCGCTGACAACTTTTTGTAACGCGACACCACGTTCCTGCATGGTCATTATTTCGAACCGTTCTTTAGCCTCCCGCTCCATGCTTTAAGATGCGGTTTCCAGTGGCACGTCTTATCACAGCAGAGATCGTGTCCCTTCATTACGGGATTCTCATCAATACGGGCATGGGTAATCCAACCGTGCCGTTTGCACGGCCCTTGGGAATAGGCGAGTTTTAAGGCGAGTGGGGAGGTGCTTGATATTCACTGCCTTTATAAGGAGATAATGATTCCCCCTTTCACCCACGCCTTCTCTTTCTCTACCTCTCCATTCCTGAGCTCCAGCGCCCAAGTTCTCATATTTTTCGCCTCAAAGAAGCACTCCGACCATGTCCGGATCCGGAGCGCAAGGCAAGTGGATGGCCTCCTCCGTCAAGGAGAAGGACATCACGAAGCTCCGGGAGGCGGGGTATTTGGCCAAGGAAATCGCCCACTGGCTTCCGGCCAAAGGACAGATTATCCCCACCCCCAAGCCTCATGAGAGGGTGGTGTTCATCCCCCACTTCGTCCGCGGGTTAGGGTTTCCTCTCCACCCTTTTGTCCGCGGACTCATGTTCTACTACGGGCTAGATTTCCATGATCTAGCCCCAAATTCTTTCCTCAACATCTCAGCATTTATTGTCGTGTGCGAGGCCTTCCTCCGCATCCCACCCCCACTTCGGACTGTGGCTCAAGATTTCCAATGTGAAGCCGAAGGTGGTGGATGGCCAACACGCAGAGTGCGGAGGCGCCATGGTGAGCAAGATGCCCAACGTCACATGGCCCAAAGGTACCTTTGTGGAGACCGTCAAAGGGTGGCAGCAACTGTGGTTCTATATCACAGAGCCCCGCGACGCCACCTGGGCCGCGGCTCCCGAATTCAAGTCCGGAGCCCCAATGCGGCTCACCTCCTGGCTAGAGAAGGGCCTGAATTGGGCGTCGTCAGACGAGCTGACGGCGCTGCAGGTGCGTATCCAGAGCATGGTGGACAAGAACATCAAGCTTGTCAATGTGATCCAGGTGATGCTAGTTCGCCGGATCCTTCCATGCCAAAGCCGGACTTGCCATCTATGGGAGTTCGATCCGGCCGAGCACCAGACCTTGCAATAGTTCTTTGGAACTATGCACGAAGACATCTGGAAGGTGCTTTTTAAGGCCAACGAGAAATGGCCGGAGACGACCGAGGACCGTGGGCACGACCTGGCCCATCCCGCTAGTCCGGTAAGTCTTTCGCGCTTCAAGGTGTATCCTTTACTTGCTTACTCAGGGAAAATGCCTAAGCCTCCCTATTTATTTTTTCAGGGCTGGACGAAGAAGGCAGAGCGGATTAAGTGTTTGGCTCCGCTGCCCAAGGAACCAGCCATCCCGCTTCTGACGAAGATGCTGGTCCCGGCACCCTACCAGGCGCCGGAGAAGAAGGCCAAGGAGACCAGAAGTGGCCTCCGTCACAAGGGAACTTCGGACGCGATGTCCGAAGACATCGAGACTGACTCCACCGCTGCAGAGGACGACGAGGAGGAGGAGGAAAGCAACTCTCCCCCTGAGGGGGGAAGGAAGAAAAGGGCGGCCCCCAAAAATCTGGAGGCAGAGGCGTCCAAGAAGGGGAAGGTCTCCCTCGCGGATAACTCCGCGTGGGACGTCGACAGCAGCCCAGAGCGGCGCCCCCGAGATAAGCCCCTGGCCGAGTCGTGAGTACTCAAAGACCCTGACGCATTCATATATCCAGCCTCTTTTCTCGATAGTTTTAACATGTTGAATCATGTACTTGCAGTCTGGCTTGTTCCGACCTCGAGCGATCCTCATCTTCGGGGAATTCGCTGGACCCGAAGGTGATGGACAGCGGGTCCCTTCCGGCAGCCTCCTCTCCCAAGGCCATGGGTGACACCGAGGCGTTGTCCCAAAGGATCCCAGGCTAGGGAGAGATGCAGGAGGCTGTCAGCGCGGCGCCAGAGGGTGAAACCTCAGCCGCCGGACACATGGGGGAGCAAATCCCCACGGAGACTGGCAATGGGGGCCAGGTCCAATTCGGCCCCCAGCCGAATACGGTCCCGGAGACCTATACGGCTCCGGAATCCGGCAAGCAACCTCCTTCGAAAGAAGGGGGTGTGCCTATTTCGCCGGTGACCTCTGTCCAACCAGAGACACCGGACACCCTACTGGAAGCGCTGCGAAGTGCTTCCATTGTAGAGGAACACCGTGCCCTCATGGGTACGGTGACTGAGAAGATCCAGTCCGCGAAAAGCGGACTGACCGAAGCCTGCACAAGCCTTCTAACAGGTTTTGAGGTATGAAATGCAATTATGTAAAAAGAATGTCACAGTATAGACAGTAGCCCCTGAGACACTGTCCGGTGGTCGAAAAGAAAAGCCGGACAGAGGATCAAACAATTTTCGTAGGAGACTAACCATACATGTCTATGTGAAAAAGCAGGCGTCGATGCTGGCTGTGACCTCCCATGCTGCCGAAGTCTCCGGACTGAAGCAGAATCTGGAGCGGGCCGAGGAAGAACTCGGCCGTGTGAAAAAGCAGCTGGAGGACAAGCAAGGTATGCCATGACCTTCTGTATATCAGAACGGATAGATGATTTGTATTGACCATAGTGCCATGATATTTGTAGGAGCGGCAACCGAGGTGGAGGCCCTTAAAAAGGCGCTAGCTGAGGCCCAGAAGAGAGCGACGGAGGAACAATCCGTCTGCGAAAAGCACAAGGCCAGGGTCGGTGAGGTCCAACAAGAGCTCCAGGACGCTGTAAAGAAATGTGAGTTCTTGGAGCGCAAGATTACAGATCAAGAGTCCGAGCTTGCTAAGGCCCACCAAAGCACGCAAGAGGCCCGGGTTGAAGCCCAGGGCACCCTCCAGGAAATCTGAGAGGCCAGGAAAATCACGGCGGGTAAGGCCTTTATAATGCAAAGAAAATTTGTGAAGAAAAGGTACCTCTTACTGAACCGGATTTGGAGTTCTCCAGGAGCATTTGCGGATCTGCCGCACAGCATTGCTGATGCTACGGATTTCTTCCGAGCCGAAGAGGGGAGCTCAATGGAGAAGCTATTCTGGTCGCAATACCTTGCGCCAGAGCATCCGGTGCCCTTCAGCGATCAGCTGAAATAGCTGACCGAACTGCATAGGGCGGCCGAATTGGCCATGAAGGATTTGATAATCCGTCTATGGCCGGCCGAAGCCATACCCAACAGCTACTTCGGGCTCGTGAAGTGACTGGTTGCTGCCTGCCCTCGGCTTGATGCCATCAAGCGGTCGGTCTGCATTGAAGGTGCGCGGATGGCCTTCGCCCGTGTCAAGATATAGTGGGCGAAGATGAACACCGTCAAGCTCGCGACCGAGGGACCGCCCGCGGGCAAGGAGCACCGCACGCCCGAGCGATATTTTGACGATGTCCTGGAGGGATCCCGCATTGTAGCGGAGCAGTGTGCGAAAGACATTATCTTTGGATGAATATATTCATGTTATCCTGTCCTGTATAATGGAATAAAACTGATATGTAATATAATATTAGTTGTTTATATCAAGATTTTTCCTCCTGTGCGGCCGTTTTATTAAATCTGAGAGTTGGCCAGTCGTCGGCTTTAGCCCCCACGTAGGTAGTACGGGGGTGTTCGGGATAAAATCTAAACACTCTTGATCCAAAGTTTGGTCCTTGAAGGAGGTGTTTAGCGCAACGAACCAGGCAATCGGACTATGTGGCTTTATCACCCTCACTTAGCCATAGGAGTTTTATAATAGAAATTTCGGCGCAGCCCCTAGTATTCGTGAGTCCGAACTAGGGTGCTGTAAACACCTGATCGGGTAGAGACCGATTCGTCGCATAATGCGGAAAAAATCACAAAAGATTTGTAACCTCCGAAGAGCTGACCGGCTCACGCCGCATCATGACAGTTAGTTTTCGGCTTTCTCTACTGAGGTGCTCATCCGGATAAACCAGGGCACAATCGCAGTAGTTCTCCCTTTACTACCCTAGCCGATATAGTGGAACGTAAGGTAGTAAGCACAAGAGCCGGGCAACCCAACTATTGACCAAAGACATGATTCGGAGCCAATGCATATAATGTTAAATTCGGGGTGCCGAACTATACTGTAAAAAGTGTTCGGACTTTGTTGCCGTAATATGGGGCGCAATAAAGCCCCTGGCGAATTTAAGCCGTACCAAAGTGTACGGGTGCAATTGATAAAATTATCAAGAAAAAATGAAGTAGTAAGCTAGTGCCGCAGAAGTTGGGCCGCGAACTGTTTCCATTATAATTTTATTGATACGTCAAAGCGTATAAGTAGTGCGATAAGCAACAGGGCTATTTAACATGCCATGACCAAGGGAGAGCTGCATGCGGGTCCTGAGAACAGGTGGAGTGATAGTCAAAAAGACCTCCTAGCGATTCCCGTATACCTCAATGCTTCTTACTGTCTTGGTGTATCTATCCTTCGAAAGGACTGATGATCAGGCCGTCTTGAGGGGCCTGTGGAAAAGAAACCTGAAAAGGATGAAAAGGAAAAAGTGAAAGTATGTGTGTCCAGGGGAGGTCGAGCCATATTATGGACCACAATCTAGTTATGCCTCCGTCTATGCCCATGGTATTTTAAGTGCGTAGTTATGTACGCGTGGTACGTATGCCGCTATTAGGCCGGGACGGAGACGGAGGCCGCATTGCTAGTCTGAATCCTGACGAGCCGGACTGTTATGCTGCGGAGTAGTCTGGATCCGCTTGACAGTGTCCGGGAGCTTGGCCGCCGAATTAAGATTCTGCTTGGCAAGGCCGCTCTGTACTTCCGCTGCCAAGGCCGTGGTGTGCTCCTCGTACGGAGGGAGCGCTCCGTGTTTCCGTTAACTGTTATGATGCCGCGTGGTCCCGGCATCTTGAGCTTGAGATAAGCATAGTGTGGCACTGCATTGAGCAAATGCGGTTCGTCCGAGCAGCGCGTGATAGCCGCTGCGGAAGGGGACAATATCGAAGATCAATTCTTCGCTTCTGAAGTTGTCCGGGGATCCGAAGACAACCTCCAGTGTGATTGAGCTCGTACAGCGGGCCTCTACACCTGGTATGACTCCTTTAAAGGTAGTTTTTGTGGGTTTGATCCTTGAGGGATTGATGCCCATTTTGCGCACTGTATCCTGATAGAGCAGGTTCAGGCTGCTGCCGCCGTCCATGAGGACGCGTGTGAGATGGAATCCATCAACAATTGGATCGAGGACCAGTGCGGCTGAACCGCCATGATGGATACTGGCCGGATGGTCCCTGCGATCGAAGGTGATCGGGCAGGACGACCATGGGTTGAACTTTGGGGCGACTGGCTCTATCGCGTAGATGTCCCTGAGCGCTTGTTTGCGCTCCCTTTTGGGGATATGAGTGGCGTATATCATGTTCACCGTTTTAACCTGGGGAGGGAACTTCTTCTGTCCTCCCATGTTCGGCGGACGGGACTCCTCGTCGTCGTCCTCGCTTTGCAACCCCTTCTCCTTGTTTTCGGCATTTAACTTGCCGGCCTGTTTAAAGACCCAACAGTCTCTGTTGGTATGATTGGCTGGTTTATCAGGGGTGCCGTGGATCTGACATGGACGATCGAGTATGCAGTCCAAGCTGGATGAGCCCGGATTGTTTCTTTTGTATGGCTTCTTCCGCTGGCCGGACTTGGAGCCGCTGAAACCGGCGTTGACCGCCGTGTCATCGGCAGTGCCACCATTGCTTCGGCACTTGTGCCTGTTGCGTCGGGGCTTGTCATTTCTATTCTTGGCTTCAGAGGTGCCGGCATCGCTTGCAGTGTTATTGCTACGGGCTAGCCAACTATCCTCACCCACACAAAAGCGGGTCATGAGTGCCGTGAGGGATGCCATGGACTTCGGCTTTTCTTAGCCGAGGTGACGAGCGAGCCATTCGTCGCGAATGCTATGCTTAAAGGCCACTAGGGCTTCCGCATCCGGGCAGTCGACGATCTGGTTCTTTTTAGTTAGGAACCTAGTCCAAAATTTCCTGGCCGACTCTCCAGGCTGTTGAACTATGTGACTTAAGTCATCGGCATCCGGAGGTCGTACATATGTGCCTTGGAAGTTGTCGCGGAAGGCGTCTTCCAAGTCCTCCCAGCTGCCTATAGAGTTTTCAGGCAGACTGTTTAACCAGTGCCGAGCTGGCCCCTTGAGTTTTAGTGGGAGGTATTTGATGGCGTGAAGGTCATCGCCGCGGGCCATATGAATATGGAGAAGAAAATCCTCAATCCATACCGCGGGATCTGTTGTTCCATCATATGATTCGATATTTACGGGTTTAAACCCTTCTGGGAATTCGTGCTCCATTACTTCATCAGTGAAGCAGAGGGGATGTGCAGCGCCTCTATATCGGGCCAAGTCGCGACGTAGTGCGGATGTAGTCCGTCTGCAGTTTTCGGCCCGGTCGTGGTTATGCTCGTTACGTCTGGCTTGATAGCCGTCGTCGCGCGCCAGGTCATGCCCCCACGTTCCGTAGATCGATCTGGACTGGCCTACTTTGTTCTCCAGGTCTTGCCACAAGTCATATGTGTATCCCCGAGCTGTGGTATCTTTGCCTTTACGATGAGGTAGTATGGGCAGGTGTTTGGCTTGGGTTGCCGCTTTGTCCCGGCCACATGGTGGTCGGTCAGCCGCATTACGTGTTGATGGCATGGGCTCAAGTGCCTCGTCGTCGAATTGGGGTAGCAGTTTACGCTTTGAGTAACTTTTAATGGGGCGCTCGAGTCTGTATTCCTCGGCTGCCAGGACATCAGTCCATCTGTCGTTGAGTAGATCTTGATCAGCTTGAAGCTGCTGTTGTTTCTTTTTCAGGCTCCTCGCAGTGGCTATTAGCCGGCGCTTAAAGCGTTCCTGCTCGACGGGTTCCTCAGGCATGATAAAGTCTTCGTCGCTGAGGCTCACCTCATCCTCGGAGAGTGGAAGATAGTTGCTGTCCTCCGAGTCTTCGTTTATGGCCTATTTGTCAGGGCTGACTTGCCCATCTTCCCTATCGTCCTGTTCGGAAGTCGGCTCGACGGGATCTTCTTTGTCTTCGGCATCGTCCGGAGTATTGTTTTCTCTCGTGCCGGTATTGCTGTCTTTTCCACGGCGTGATTTAGAGCGGTGCCGCTGACGTCGGCGTTTTGGCTGTGTCTCAGGAGGTTTATCCTCGACTGGATCTTTCTCGTTATCGCCGTTATTCTCTTTGGGAGTATCCACCATGTACACGTCATACGAGGAGGTGGCTGTCCAGCGCCCAGTAAACGGCGGGTTTTGGGCCTGCTCCTCTCCGGCATTGTCGTCCATACCGTCGATGTCTTCGGAGTCGTAATCGAGCATGTCGGTTAAGTCTTCGACAGTGGCTATGAAGTGGGCGGTGGGTGGGAAGCGAAATTCTCCGTCATCGGCCTCCAGTTCAAACCGGATATAATTCGGCTGTGAGTCCCCCGCTAAGGAGAGGGTTTTTAATGAGTTTAGCACATCACCCAAAGGCGAGTGTCGGAAGATGTCCGTGGAGCTAAACTCGATGATCGGCACCCGATCGAGCTCGATGGGCGCAGATGCACGTGGTTCGGAACCTGTGGCCAGAGACGTATCTGAGGTTCCGGTGACACAGATCCCGTTCGAAGTTGGGTCTGTGTGCGGCTCCAACGCCGCTGAGTCTGCGGCTTCCGTGGCGGGGTTGAGCTTCTCGTCCTCGGATGGCGCAATCTGCTCCTGATCTAGGGCCAGAGCAGTTACAGGCGCTATCTCCCGGATATGGTCCGATGATAGATTTAGGTCATGTTCATCGCGGTGGCAGGGAGCGGCTGCCATGGGCTCGAATCCGTCGAAGATCAAGTCCCCGCGGATATCAGCAACGTAGTTCAAGCTTCCAAACCTGACCTGATGGCCAGGGGCGTAGCTGTCGATCTGCTCTAGATGGCCAAGCGAGTTGGCCCGCAGTATGAAGCCGCCGAATACGAAGATCTGGCCGGGGAGAAAGACCTCCCTCAAGGCAGCATTGTTGTGGATGATTGATGGAGCCATCGAGTCTTCTAGCGACGACACAGCGAAACTCTCAATGAAAAGCACCAATGTCAGTGTCAAAACCGGCGGATCTCGGGTAGGGGGTCCTGAACGGTGCGTCTAAGGTCGACGGTAACAGGAGACGGGGGACACGATGTTTACCCAGGTTCGGGCCCTCTCTATGGAGGTAATACCCTACGTCATGCTTGATTGATCTTGATGAATATGAGTATTACAAGAGTTGATCTACCACGAGATCGTAATGGCTAAAACCCTAGAAGTCTAGCTTGTCTGATTATGATTGCCTCTACGGACTAAACCCTCCAGTTTATATAGACACCAGAGGGGGCTAGGGTTGTACAAAGTCGGTTACAAAGAAAGGAATCTTCATATCCGAATGCCAAGCTTGTCGTCCACGCCAAGGAGAGTCCCATCCGGACACGGGAGAGAGTCCTCTGTCTTGTATCTTCATGGCCCATCAGTCCGGCCCACATTACGTAACCTAGACGCCCGAGGACCCCTTAATCTAGGACTCCCTCAAACGGGGAGGCCACAGGCCGGGTTGATAAGTGGTCAATTGAGCTCGGTCCTCATCATCTTAAGTATGTTCCTAGGACAGCTATCAAATATAAAGCATTAGTGGACTTCATCAACGATTGGACTGAACTTCAAATTCCTGAAGAGAAGCTAGATAACACATATTGGACAACACCCATTGATGGTTCAAGGCAATTGCAAGGCTCGGGGGATGGGGTCATCTTATCTTCTCCCCGAGATGATAAATTTTGCTATGTCCTCAAGATCATGTTTCCTTGTACTAACAACGCAGCTGAGTATGAAGCCCTCCTTCATGGTCTCCGTATGGCCAAGGAGATGAATCTCAGCCGGATTAGATGCCTAGGTGACTCTGATTTGGTCGCTCAACAAGTCTCTGGAACATTGGATTCAAAGGATCCTCTCATGGCGGCTTACAGACAAGCAGTGGCTAACATCATAGGGCACTTTAAGGGCTATCAGGTGGACCACATCGATCGGCAGCTCAATGAGGCGGCTGATGCTTTGTCACGACTCGGTTCATGGCATAAGCTGGTTCCTCCCAATGTGTTCCTCAATGTACTCCATAATCCTTCTATCAAATTGCCGACAGAGGAAGATCTGCCCATACCTGACCCAGAGGCGCAGTTGGTGGCAGCTCTTCGTGCTACCCCAGATTGGACGATTCCTAAGCTGGCATATCTAACTCGAGGTGAGATCCCCGAGGATGAACTTATTGCTCGTCAGATCGTCCGGCGTTCCAAGTCTATGACTATTGTCCATGGCGAGTTGCAAAGAAGAAGCATCACCGGTGTTTTTCAACGAGGTGTTCCCCTTATGAGGGAAGAGAAATCCTCAATGAGATTCACTCTGGTGACTGCGGTCATCATGCCGGCTCAAGATCCTTGGTCACGAAAGCTTTTTGACACAGTTTTTATTGGCTCACGGCTCATGCAGATGCTGAGGATATTGTACGCAAGTGTGATGGATGTCCAAAGTTTGCACGTCAGGCTCATGTGTCGGCTCAAGAACTTCGGATGATTCCAATCACCTGACCTTTTGCTGTCTAGGGGCTCAATATGGTTGGCTCATTCAAGTGATCCAAAGACAAGAAGACCCACCTTTTGGTTGTTGTTGATAAATTCAACAAGTGGGTTGAAGCAGAGCCAATCAGCAATTGTGATGTGGTAACAGCAGTCAAGTTTTTGAAGAAGTTGATCTTTCACTTTGGTTACCCGCACAGCACCATCACTGATAATGGAACTAACCTATCCAAAGGAGCTATGAAGAAATTCTGTGAACAAGAGCATATCCGGCTTGATGTGGCCTCAGTGGCGCACCCCCAGTCCAATGGTCAAGGAGAATGTGCTAACGAGGAAATATTATGAGGTATCAAGCCACGACTCATGGTTTCTCTTGAGCGCACTCCAGGTTGTTGGGTTGTGGAGCTACCCTCTATCCTTTGGAGCATACAGACTACTCCCAATAGATCAACTAGTTATACGCCTTTCTTCATGGTTTATGGTGCAGAGGCAGTGCTACCTAGCGATATTCGTCATGATTCCCCCAGAGTTGCAGCTTATGTTGAAGCCGATAATGAGCAAGCTCGACAAGACTCTCTAGATGCTTTGGAAGAGGAACATGACTTTGCAGCAGCTCAATCAGCAATATATCAGCAAGACCTACATCGCTATCATAGCCGTAGAGTTCGCAGTCGTACTTTCCAGGAGGGCGACTTAGTGCTTCGACTAATACAAGATCAAACCGGCATGCACAAGCTTTCACCTCCATGGGAAGGGCCTTTTGTCATCAGTAAGAATCTTAATGATGACCCACAAGTATAGGGGATCAATCATAGTCCTTTTGATAAGCAAGAGTGTCAAACCCAACAAGGAGCGGAAGGAAATGACAAGTGGTTTTCAGCAAGGTATTTTCTTCAAGCATTGAAATTATCGGTAACAGATAGTTTGGTGATAAGATAATTCATAACGGGTAACAAGTAAAAAGTGTAGCAAAAGTGCAGCAAGGTGTCCCAATCCTTTTTATAGCAAAGGATAAGCCTGGACAAACTCTTATATAAAGCAAAGAGCTCCCGAGGACACATGGGAATTATTGTCAAGCTAGTTTTCATCATGCTCATATGATTCGCTTTCATTACCTTGATAATTTGATATGTGTGTGGACCGGTGCTTGGGTGCTGTCCTTACTTGGACAAGCCTCCCACTTATGATTAACCCCTCTCGCAAGCATCCGCAACTATGAAAAAAGAAGTAAGATAAATCTAACCATAGCATGAAACATGTGGATCCAAATCAGCCCCTTACGGAGCAACTCATAAACTAGGGTTTAAGCTTCTGTCACTCTAGCAACCCATCATCTACTTATTACTTCCCAATGCCTTCCCCTAGGCCCAAATCATGGTGAAGTGTGATGTAGTCGACGTTCACATAACACCACTCGAGGAAACACAACATACATCTCATCAAAATATCGAACGAATACCAAATTCACATGATTACTTATAACAAGACTTCTCTCATGTCCTCAGGAACAAACGTAACTACTCATAGAGCATGCTCATGTTCAAGATCAGAGGGGTATTGAATATCATTAAGGATCTAAACATATGATCTTCCACCAAATAAACCAACTAGCATCAACTATGAAGAGTAATCAACACTACTAGCAACCCACAGGTACCAATTTGAGGTTTTGAGGCAAAGATTGAATACAAGAGATGAACTAGGGTTTGAGAGGAGTTGGTGCTGGTGCAGATGTTGATGAACATTAACCCTCACACGATGAGAGGATCGTTGGTGATGATGATGGCTTTGATTTCCCCCTCCCGGAGGGAAGTTTCCCCGGTAGAATCGCTCTGCCGGAGTCCTAGATTGCTTCTGCCCAGGTTCCGCCTCGAGACGGCGGTGCTTCATCCCGAAAGCTTCCTTCAAATTTTTTTTCTAGGTCAAAACCCTCCATATAGCAGAAGATGGACACCGGGGGCTGGCCAGGGGGCCCACAAGCTCGGGAGGCGCGCCCTGGGGGGTAGGGCGCACCCCCAGGCTTGTGGCCACCTGGTGGGTCCCCTTCTGTTGTTTCTTCGCCCAATATTTTATATATATTCCAAAACAATTCTCCGTAAAGTTTCAGGACATTTGGAGTTGTGTAGAATAGGTATCTTAGATTTGCTTCTTTCTGGTCCAAAATTCCACATGCCGGCATTCTCCCTCTTCATGTAAACCTTGTAAAATAAGAGAGAAAAGGCATAAGAATTGTATCATTGAAAGTGCAACTAATCCACGGGTGGTTTTGGTAATTTATAACAACATATAGCTCATTGAACTAATGATCAATCAAGTTTAATATTTCAGAAAGTTCAATGAATGGCATGGCATGGCATGGACTAGAGATGTGGACCCCTCAAAATGCTAAGGACACATATTGGCAAAAGCTCAAGACTCCTCATTTCTATTTTAGTGATCCAAGATCACATTGAGTCCATAGGAAAGCCAATACTATTAAAAGGGGATGAGGTGTTGCTTAATGGCTTGGTTGCTCAAATGCTTAGTGATATTGCTCCAAAACCCTCAACCACTTTCTCATTCCAAATATGTCAAAATCCCAAACTCCAACTCGGCCCCACCGATTGTTTCTATCCGGAGCCACCGAGTTCATATGACATAGCCAACGCCAGAAACCCTAATAGTTCAGTCACACCGATACCGATCTCGGTCTCACCGAGATGGCCTTGCCAACTCTCTGTTGCCTATTGCAATTATTTCGGTCTCACCGAAATTGCGATCGGTCACACCAAGATGGCTTGACCAACTCTCTGTTGCTCAATTGCTTCACTTTGGTCTCACCGAGTTGATGCAATCGGCACCACCAAGATGAGGTTTGCCCTAAGCCCTAGCACATCGGTCCCACCGAGTTGTTCCAGTCGGTCCCACCAAGATTCCTAACGTTCACATTTTGAGCTAAATCGGTCTCACCAAGTTCTTCTATTCGGTCTGACCGAGTTGGGTCAAATGTGTGTAATGGTTGGATTTTGTGTGGAGGCTATATATACCCCTCCACCCCCTTCTCCATTTGAGAGAGAGCCATCAGAACGTGCCTACACTTCCAGCATACATTTTTCGAGAGAGAACCACCTCCTCATGTGTTGATATCAAGATATACCAATCCTACCACAAGAATCTTGATTTCTAGCCTTCCCCAAGTTGCTTTCCACTCAAATCATCTTTCCACCATATCCAAATCTATGAGAGGGAGTTGAGTGTTGGGGAGACTATCATTTGAAGCACAAGAGCAAGGAGTTCATCATCAACGCACCATCTATTACCTTCTGGAGACTGGTGTCTCCTAGATTGGTTAGGTGTCGCTTGGGAGCCTCCGTCAAGATTGTGGAGTTGAACCAAGAAGTTTGTAAGGGCGAGGAGATCGCCTATTTCATTGAAGATCTACCCGAGAGAGGCAAGTCCTTCGTGGGCGATGGCCATGGTGGGATAGATAAGG
The DNA here is from genome assembly GCA_011799875.1 of Thinopyrum elongatum. NCBI lineage: Eukaryota > Viridiplantae > Streptophyta > Magnoliopsida > Poales > Poaceae > Thinopyrum > Thinopyrum elongatum. Next base: position 311,247,658 of record CM022298.1, on the reverse strand, counting down.
TTGCTTCTTCGTGGACCCTTCGTGGGTGGAGCCCTCCGTGGACTCGCGCAACCGATACCCTTCGTGGGTTGAAGTCTCCATCAACATGGACGTACGATAGCACCACCTATCGGAACCACGCCAAAAATCTCCTTGTCATCATTGCGTTTGCACTCTCCAAACCCTTCCCTTTACCTTCATATGCAATGTATTACTTTCCGCTGCTACACTCTTAGAATTGCATGTGTAGGTTGATTACTTGACTTGTGCTAATTGCTAAAATATGCCCACAACTAAAATTGGGAAAATGTTAGATTTTTATTTGGTCAAGTAGTCTAATCACCCCCCTCTAGACCTTCTTTCGATCCTACAATCATAATGTGAAATAACAGCCCATAATGCAATAAATATCATCATAAAAACATGATGCAAAACGGACGTATCAACTCTCCCAAGCTTAGACCTTGCTTGTCCTCAAGCGAAAGCCAAAATCGATAATCATGTCCACATGTTTAGAGATAGAGGTGTCGATAAAATAAAATACGGACATGAGGGCATCATGATCATCTTTAGAACAACAACATATTGTCATATAACTTCTTATGCCAAAGTGATAATTCATTCACAAAGTAAATTATAGACCAAAAACTTTATTGAAAACTAACAAACTATGATCTCGGTCATTGAAGCAATTGCAATTTATCATAACATCAGAAAGAGTCAATGTAAGAGCTCTTATTTAGCAAGTTCACATACTCAACCATCATTTAATCTTTCATAATTGCTAACACTCACGCGATACGTATGAGAACAAAGCTTTAATCAGACACATAGGAAGATAGGGGCTTATAGTTTCACCTCCCAACCATTTACCTCAAGGGTAACGTCAACAATAATAATTTATGATCACCTATATCTGAGTGGATATATATATCTAGATCTTTCCCCAACACATAGTGCTTGCCAAAAAGAGAAAATATAAAAGGAAGGGTGAAGATCACCATGACTCTTGCATAAAGGTAGAAAGTAAAAATAAAAGATAGGCCCTTCGCAGAGGGAAGCAGAGGGTGTCATGCGCTTTTCATGTGGATGCACGAAATCTTAATGCAATGGAACGTCACTTTATATTGCCGCTTGTGATAGAGAACTTTATGATGCAGTCCGTCGCTTTTAATTCTTCCCCATCATAAGTTCGTATAAAGTTTATTTTCCTCACACTAAAGCATCATACATATTTAGAGAGCAATTTTTATTGCTTGCACCGATGACAACTTACTTGAAGGATCTTACTCAATCCATAGGTAGATATAGTGGACTCTCATGGCAAAACTGGGTTAAAGGTTTTTGGATGCACAAGTAGTATCTCTACTTAGTGCGGAATTTTTGGCTAGCACAGGATGAGAAGCCAGCTCAACATGTTGGAGGATCCATGACAATATAACTTCTATTCGGATATAAGGGAACATAACACATTATGTTGTCCTCCTTGTCCAACATCAACTTATTAGCATATAATATTTTAATGAGTGCTCACAATCATAAAAGATGTCCAAGATGGTGTATTTATATGTGATACCTCTCTTTCTTTATTACTTCCTATTAATTGCAACAATGACCAACACTATGTTTGTCAACCCTCAACAAATTTCATGCATCATACTTCCTATGTGTGAAGTCATCACTCTCCATAAGATTATTATATAATCTTTTTATTTCTTTTATTCTTTTTTCTTTTCCAAGATAAAATCAAGAAAGCAAGCCTCTGTAGCCATGAAAAACCAATCTAGACCCTGTTCCGGCACCCTGCCGGAGGGGAAAATCATCACCGGTGGCCATCTTCATCATCCCTATGGCCACCATGATGAGGAGGGAGTGGTCCACCCTCGGGGCTGAGGGTTTGTACCAGTTGCTATGTGTTTAACCTCTCTCTCGTGTTCTTGAGTTGGTACGATCTTGATGTATCGCGAGCTTTGTTAATATAGTTGGATCATATGGTGTTAATATAGTCTCCAATATTCTTCGTATATTGCAAAACAATTCTCCGTAAATTTTCAGCTCATTTGGAGATGTGCAGAATAGGTAACTCTGACATAGCTTTTTCAGGTCCAGAATTCTAGTTGCCGGTATTCTCCCTCTTTGTGTAAACCTTGCATATTATGAGAGAAAAGGCATTAGAATTACACCCAAAAGCATTACTATGCATAAAAACATTGTAAATAATAGTAGGAAAACATGATGCAAAATGGACGTACCATGTATCGCGAGCTTTGTTAATATAGTTGGATCATATGGTGTTTTCCCCTCTCTATCTTGTTGTCATGAATTGAGTTTATCCTTTGAGATTTTGTTTTATCGGATTGAATACTTTTATGGATTTGAGAGCACTTGATGTGTGTCTTGCTATGAATACCCGTGGTGACAATGGGGTATCATACTGATTCACTTGATATATGTTTTGGCACTCAACTCGCAGATTCCCGAGGTGACATTGGGTTGATCTATGAACAGGGGTTGATGCAGGTTTTCGTCCATGTTTCTCTGGTAGAAATATTGGGGCACTCTTTGAGGTTCTTTGTGTTGGATTGAGTATTATGAATCTGAAATTGTTTGATGCATATTGTATAATCAACTCACGGATACTCGTGGTGACATTGGAGTATCGAGGTGACATTAGAGTTGGTTGATGTGTATCATAAGGTGTTATTTTAGTACGAACTCTTGGTTAGATCGATCGGAAAGAATAGCTTGGTATTATTTTAGTACGAACTCTAGGATAGATTGATCGGAAAGAATAGCTTTGAGGTGGTTTCGTACCCTACGAACAATTTCTTCTTATGTTCTCTGCTAGATAGGAACTTTGGAGTGATTCTTCATCGCACGTTGAGGGATGGTTATATGATCCAAATATATTAGCATTGTTGAGAGATTGCACTAGCGAAAATATGGACCCTAGGCCTCATTTTCAAGCATTGCAATACCGTGTGTGCTCCATTTTATCAATTGCTACCTTGCTGTTTTTTATTGTTCCTATTACAAAAATCAATATCTACTATCATTGCTACGCTTGTATCACCATCTCTTCACCAAACTAGTGCACCTATACAAATTACCATTGTATTTGGTGTGTTGGGGACACAACAGACTCTTTCTTATTTGGTTGCAGGGTTGTTTGAGAGAGACCATATTCATCCTACGCCTCCCACGAATTGATAAACCTTAGGTCATCCACTTGAGGGAAAATTGCTACTGTCCTACAAAACTCTGCGCTTGGAGGCCCAACACGAGTCTACAAGAACAAGTTGTGTAGTAGACATCAAGCTCTTTTCTGGCGCCATTGCCGGGGAGGTGAGTGCTTGAAGGAATATCTTTAGATCTTGTAATTGAATCTTTTAGTTTCTTGTTTTATCACTAGTTTGGTTCGTAAAAGAAAACTACAAAAAAAATGGAATTGAGGTGGCCTCATATTATTCATCTTTATCATGTCTTTTCTTGAAAATAATGGATCGGAAAATTGTGCTCAATTGATAGAAGAAGAATTCAATAAAATGTTTGGCACAAAATCCATGAATGATGAGCATGATTGCAATGTTGTTAGTATGAATTCTTTGAATATCCATGATGCTAATTATATGCAAAGCTATAAGCTTGGGGATGCTATATTTTATGAAGATGATATTTTTAGTCCCCCAAGTTTTAATGAGAAAATTTATTATGATGAAAGCATGCCTCCTATTTATGATGATTATATTGATGAAAGTAGATTTGGAGAGGTCATAACTTTATTTCATGACGAATCCACTATTTCGGAAGAGGTTTCAATCGATTATGACAACAAAGTTCCTATCTATGATGATTATGGTGATGACATGTGTGCTATAAAGAATGATAATAACCATGAAACTTGTCATCATGATTTCAATTTTCAATTGGATTATTGCAAACAAGTATCTCATGATAGTTATTTTGTTGAGTTTGCTCCCCCTACTATTGATGAGAATAAATTTGCTTATGTGGAGAGTAACAAAATTTCTATGCTTATGTATCATGAAAAGAATGCTTTATTTGATAGTTATATTGTTCAATTCATTCATGATGCTACTGAAAGTTATTATGAGAGAGGAACATATGCTTGTAGGTATTGCAATAATATCAAGTTTCCTCTCTATGTGTTGAAAGTTTTGATGTCATGCTTGTTTTGCCTTCCTATGCTAGTTGATTCTTGTTCCCAAAAATTGTTTTCTCACAAAATACCTATGCATAGGAAGTGGGTTAGACTTAAATGTGCTAGTCATATGCTTCATTATGGTCCCATTATGTTTCAATTCTTATCTTTTATGTGAGCATCATTGAAATCATCATGCCTAGCTAAAAAGGCATTAAAGAAAAGCGCTTGTTGGGAGACAACCCAACATTTACCCCTACTGTTATAGTGTGTTCACATGATTAGGCTATTGTATTAATCATGTTTTATATCTTTTTTTTCAATAAAGTGCCAAGTAAAGCCTTTGGGATAGTGTGGATGATAGTTGACTTAATTCTGTGCAAAAACATAAACTTTTGTGCCTAGTAACAGAATTGTTAAGAATAACTGGAGCGTCGAAAAACTCTGAATTTTTTACAGATGATTGATCTACAAATTCCTACGTTGTCCTAAATTTTCAGAATTTGTGGAGTTACATAAGTATGACCATAATTCAGATCTTTACATACTGTTCTGGTTTTTGACAGATTCTGTTTACAATGCATAGTTTGTTTGTTTTATGGTTTCTATGGCTTATATTGCTTAATATAAATTGTGGAAATTGTAGAGTACAGTAGGAATTATGTGGAAACAATTATGTATCTTGTCTTGACAGTACCAAAGTGAATGATTTGTCTTTATCATACTAACCCATCTCACGAAGTTCCCCTAAGTTTTGTGTGATTGAAGTTTTCAAGATTTGGGTGAGATATCCATACGAGGAGAATAACGAGTGACAAGAACCTAAGCTTGGGGATTCCCAAGGCACACCAAGGTAATATTCAAGGAAGATCCAAGCAACTAAGCTTGGGGAACACCGGAAGGCATCCCCTCTTTCGTCGTCAACATTATCGGTAACCTCACTTGGGGCTATATTTTTATTCGTCACATGATATGAGTTTTGCTTGTAGCATCATTTTATTTTATTAGTATTTGCTTTCTGTTATTTAGAATAATGTTTGATATCTTTTATTTCAATAAAAGTTCATGAGTATCCTTCACCATGCTTAGTTTGCAAGTCAATATGTGGCTGTTTGAAAACAGCAAGTTGCATGCTAGCGCGTGAATTCTTGAGAAAAGTCAGGTTGTGATAAAATGTTGAATTTTTTTGCAAAATAAGCTATGATAAATTTTCTACAGTGTGGTAAATTTTCAGAATTTTTGGAGTTAGGGGAAGTGTGAGTAAAACTGCACTCTTTATAGACTGTTCTGTTTAGACAGATTGCTGTTATGTTTGCATATGTTTGCTTGTTTAATCATTCTATTTGAGGATAGGAGTATTAAATATGCAGATGCATTTAGTATTCAATGTTAAATAATAATTTTAGTGATTTGTTACAGTAGAGAATGATAAGGTGTTGCATTGACTTATACTAACGTATCTCACGAATTCTTGTTGAGTTTTGTGTGGATGAAGTTTTTAAGATTTAGGGAAACCGTGATATAAAATGAATTAAGGAGGCACAAAAGCTCAAGCTTGGGGATGACCAAGGAATCCCAAGATAATATTCCAAGAAGTCTCAAGCATCTAAGCTTGGGGATGCTCCGGTAGTCATCCCACCTTTTCTTCATCAACAATTATCGGGTAGCCTCAGTTGAGCCTAAGTTTTTGCTTCTTCACATTATGTGTGCTATACTTAGAATGTCATTTTATTTTGTTTTGCTTGCTGTTTTAATAAAATTCTTAGATCTGAAGAAAAAAATTAATGAGAGAGAGTCCTCACATAGCTATCTATTTACTTAACTACTCATTTTATCTTCACTTCTATCTTTTTGGAGTAGTTTGTCGAACACTCTCATGCTTCACTTATATTATTTTGAGAGTTGATGATAGTGATGACAATTTGCACAAGCTATGAAATTGGACCCAAAGTGATGGATGTTCAAGAACCATATAATAAAAACTTTCATGTAGATCATTGGATATGATAAGTTCGATTCCTTGCAATAGTTTTGCCATATGGAGATAATAATATGTGAGTCATGTTGGTGAGTAATTATGCTTTAGTAAGAATATTGGTGTTAAGGTTTGTGATTCCCTATGCAAGCATGAAAGTCAATAGTTACACAATAAAATTACACACTACTAGGAGAAAGCCTACTAGTAGCGCTGGAAATACCTATAGCAGTAGCGCTAGGTCCAACGCTACTACTAACACGCTACAGCTAAGTTGTAGCAGTAGCGCTGCTCGGACCAGTGCTACTGGTAAGTATGGTTAGCAGTAGCACTGCTTCAGCCAGCGCTACTGCTAATTATCTGTAGCGCTGCTCCGAAGCAAACGCTGCTGCTAAACCAGCGCTGCCGCTAGACGCCTACCAGCGCTACTGCTAATATTGCTGCTTTCAGATTTTTATTTTCCCTCTACGTATTTGTGCATGTTCTATACAGTAGTTTCATCATATCATAACAAACATACATTATTCTCATCATATCATACACATACAGTAGTCTCGTCATACCATCATCATCATCATCATCCAACACAAATATCATCACATCTCGAAAATAGCGATACACAAGTCATGTCATGTCATGTCTCAAATAAATGCAACTGTATGGTCATGGCACACACACAAGTTTCATCATCTCTATCTAAACCATGATGTAGAACAGAAGAGCGATCAGCATGAGCAAGAGCGCGATTATGTAGTACTTCTTGAGGCACCGGTTTCGCTCCCTCTCTTGCCGGAGCGTCCACCTCAAGTAACTATTTTCTGCTTCGGCTCTGCTGTCGAACCCTCTGTGGCCAGCACCCGGGTACTTGTCCACCTGGGCCTGAGCGTCTGGCCAGTGGTCGTACACTCCTGGAACCCTCCCAACGAATACGGCGTAGTAGTCCTTCGCCATCTCTGATCTATGTACCTGCACAGAGGCCATAAGACCGACTTCTTCTGGTGTACGGTTGCTGGATGCAGCAGAAGTCGGTCTTATGGCCTCTGTGTAGAACGTGTACCCATTGATATCATATGCCTGATAGGTCACGAGTTTGGGCGTGGGGCCATGTGCTAAGGCGTGTATGAGCAATCCATCTGAACTGCCCTCTTCCGGTGGATTAGCAAGAACTTGCTCTTTGAACCAACGCAAGAAAGTGGCGTTGTGCTCTACAGTAACTTTGTCGTCCATCTTGCGCATCCCCTTATCACGGTACTTCTTTGCGATGGTTTCTTTGTGCAGTGTCACATAATCATCTACCACATCTAGGTGTTGTAGCACTACTAAGTTAGCCCTGTCAAAGTCGTTCTGTCGATCCGAGTAGTCCACGTGCAATTCCCTCCGGCCATTGTTGTGACCTTCTCCTCCGAGCCTCCCATCGTGCTTCTTGACGGGCAAACCAACAACAGGGTCTCCGACGCCTATATAATTCTCGCAAAAGGAGATGCACTCATGCATCAGATACCCCTGGATGATGCTCCCATCGGGGCGGGACATGTTACGAACGAATCCTTTGATGACCCCATTCATCCTCTCGAACGGGATCATGCTGTGAAGGAATGTCGGCCCGAGGTCAATGATGTCGTCCACGATGTGGACACACAGATGCACCATGACGTCAAAGAACGCTGGCTGGAAGTACATCTCAAGCTCACATAGTATGACAACGATCTCTTCCTGTAGCCTTCGGAGCAGCTTCGCACTGATGGAGTTTCGAGAGATAACATCGAAGAAGTTGCAGAGACCAGTAAGCGTGTCATGGACGTGCTAGTCCATTATCCCTCTAATGGCAACCGGGAGTATTTGTGTCATCATCACGTGATAGTCATGAGACTTCATCCCGCTGAACCTTTTCTTCTTGGTGTCTAGAAATCAGCTTATCTTCCCACAGTAACCGGAACTGACTTTGATTCCCGTAAGGCACTTGATGAATTGATCGATCTCTTTCGCACTTAAGGTGAAGCAAGAAGGGGGGTAATAATTCTCCTCCTTCTTGTTGACTTTTCTGCCCCTTTCCCCTCCTCCGTCTCCGTCTCTGTCTCCTCCATCGACTTTTTACGGGGCGGCATGTGGAGATCTTTCCTCATCTTCAAATCTTCCCTGTTTTTCCTTGCCTTCGGCCTATCCTTGGTCTTCTCCGGCATGTTCATCAGTGTGCCAAGCAAGCTCTCGAGGACATTCTTCGTGATATGCATTTGATCAAGGCAATGAGGTGTGTCGTGATTGGGCCAGTGCTCCAAGTCCTAGAAAACAGACCTCTCCATACCTTCAGCAGCGGCTCCGGTGCCTTTTTCATATTTCCCGACGCGGGGCACTGTTCCCAGTTTTTCAACAGCTCATTGATTTCAGCCCCACTACTCTTACGTGGAGGTCCTCGATGCTCAGCCAACCCATTGAATAGATCTCCATGTTTTCTCCACGGGTCATCCTTCTCGAGCCATCTACGATGCCCCATGTACACGATTTTCCCAGACCCGCCATCTTTCATTGACGTAAGCTGCTAAGACATTGTATCATCCATGCACCTCGTGCATCCGCAGTATCCGTGGCACACCTGGCCTGAGGTGTACCCGTAACCAAGATAGTCGTGCACCATCATCATCAGCGCGGCTCTCATGTAGAAATACTCTCCTTTGCTGGCGTCCCATGTCAATGCCGGTGTTTTCCATAACATGTCTAGCTCCTCTTTCAGAAGCCCCATATACAGGTTAATATTATTTCCCGGTTGTTTCGGCCCTTGAATCAGCATGCTCGTGTGTATGTACTTTGTCTTCATTCACTTCCATGTGGGGAGGTTGTACATCCCTACAAAGACGGGCCATGTGCTGTGGTTGGTGTTTTGGTTTCCAAACGAATTCATGCCATTGGTACTCACACCAAGCATGATGTTCCTTGGATCTTCTGCAGCAAATCCATATATGCCATTGAATGCTCTCCACTGGCTAGCATCTGCGAGGTGTCTCAGCTTCGGATCATCTCCATCGTCGGGCTTCTTCCTCTCCGTGTGCCAGCACATGAGCTTTGCTTCCTTAGGATCTACGAAATACCGCTGCAGACGAGGAGTGATCGGAAAGTACCATACAACTTTCTGAGGAGCTTTCTTTCTTGTCTTCTTGTATCAAGAAGCATTGCACACTAGACAGCTGATTTTTTACGCATGCTCCCCCCGATAAATGATGCAATCGTTGATGCATGCGTGGTATCTAATGTGCGGCAAATCAAAAGGGCAAACGATTTTCTTGGCCTCCTCGACACTAGTAGGACACAGGTTCCTCGCGGGAAGAACTTTATTATGTAGATACTTCAAATGCTCATCGAGGCTTTTGTCTGTCCATTTGTTTTTCGCCTTCGTCTGTAGAAGTTCAAGCGTGAAACTCAAGCGGGTCACCTCGGGATCGCAACCGTCATACAATGTAGTCTTTGAGTCTACTTCAAGTTGCGCCAGATTGGCCTCCTCTCTAGAAGCAGCTCTCTCGCTAGTCGTACTCTTGCGAAGGAGGTCTTGAACATGAGGGTCCTGCACAACTGCACTTAGTAGCGTCGAAGACTGCGGCGTGACCGCCGCCTCTTCTCCGCCATGTCCAGACTCTTCTTCGCCGTGTCCGGAATCTTCTCCGCTGCCGCCATGTTCGGACTCTTCCCCGCCGCCATGTCCGGCGCCATCGTCTTCGTGTCGATCGGTCATCTCTTCGTTTAGCCCCATGTAGTTATTCCCTGCCATGTGGACGTCCTCGTCATCATCTTCACTTATCCACCGAGTATAGCCATCCATGAAACCATTCATCAGCAGGTGTGCCTTCAAACTGCCACGATCAAAAGGGTCCAAAAGGACTCCTTCTTTGCATCTTGTACATGGACATCTAATCCTAGTCCGATTATTTGCATACATGTCCATCACCGCGGATTGCAAGTATCGCTCCACCTTCCATCCACTCACCTTCATGACCGACTGCACAGTATAACAAGCAAAAGGGTTATAAACAAAATTCATGCATGCATCAAAGTCATATAAAAATTTGGCATGACCTTGCCTAAAAATAGGACATATCGAGTTTGCTCGAAATTCACCGAAAAGGAAATAAATCGACATTTCAGCAAAACATAAGCAACTCGGGGGCATGTCACTCGCACAAATCTCTCCATATCTCAAACACACATATTCCCATTCTTGAAATGCACAACTTTTTACTCACCTATCTTCCGAGAGAGATCAAGCACGGTTAGATGAGGCCTTCACCTATAGGGACGATCGAAAGTGTGTGGATGGCTAAATAGCTAGCTAGATCTAGTTGTTGGGAGGAGACATGACTCAAGCTAACTAATGGAGAGGGAGAGAGATGAGCTAGCTAGATCTATATGTATGGAAGGAGGGAGAGCCAAATAAATGAGGTAGCTAGATAGAGATGAGAGGCCATTTATGGAGGAGAATTATGGTGGAGGGGGCATTAATGGGGAGAGAAGAGAGGTAGAGGGAAGAGAGAAGAAGGGCAGCAATGGTGGAGAACTAACTTAGAGAGGGGAGAGGGGAAAGGAGGGGGAGAGGGCAAAGGGGGGAGGAGGGGGAGAGGGGGTTCAAAAGGTGGCACCAGCCACGCCTAGCAGTAGCGCTGTTTTCTAGACAGCGCTACTGCTATGGTGCTTAGTAGTAGCGCTTGCCAAGAGAAGCGCTACTACTAAGTGGGGCCCATTAGCAGTATCGGTGTTGTCAAAGCAAGCGCTACTGCTAAAATCTTAGCAGTAGCGCTGTATTTTGGGCCGCGCTGCTACTATAGCTAGCGTCGGTGGGCTCGTTGGGTCCCACTTAGTAGTAGCGCCTTTTCCATTTCCAGCGCTACTGCTAAAGCATTACTTGTAGCGCTGCCCCAGATCAGCGCTACTGCTAATTAGCAGCAGCGCTTGTTATTTTCCAGCGCTACTACTGATGTCCTACCTATAAGCATTTCCCTAGTAGTGACATCCTACTTGTGATGCATTATTCGGTGTTAGTTATGTTTAATGCTCGTTTATGATCGTTTTTGTTTCTTGGTTGGTTGCTTCTCAATCTATTTGCTAGCCTTCATTTGTACTAAGCGGGAATACTTCTTGTGCATCCAAACTCCTTAAACCAAGTTGTACCAAATGAGTCCACCATACCTACCTATATGCAGTATTTCCGTGTCGTTCCAAGTAAATTTGTATGTGCCAACTCTAATTTTCAAAATGTATTTCTTTTTTGTGTGCCCGTACCGCTCATGAAGCGGCAGGGGGTGGCCAATATTTTTCATGCTAGATGTGTTATTCTCAAGATGAGTGTTTATTCACTTGTCATTGCGCGAGAGTGTGGCAAAGGTAATAGGGAAGCTCAGTCCCGAAATGCAAAAAAATTATTTATGTTGTTCAATAATAAATTCCTTGGAAAGTGTTGGTATGGAAGGCACCCGTGGATACGGCTAGCCATGGATTGTGAAAGAATGGTGGAAAAAGGAATAAACTTTATTTTCTGTTTGGGAACCTCCTATGATGTATCTATCATGGAAAGTGTTGAGAATTCTTGGTTGTTTTCGTTGACTGGAAAATTATGCCTCTCAAAATATTTTATCTCTCAATTTAAGCTTTGAGCTCTGGCACCTCTACAAATATCTGCTTCCTTCTGCGAAGGGCCTATCTATTTACTTTATGAAATTTTTATTTTTATTTAAGTCTCCATCTTCTCTTATAAAGCACCAACTAGGGAGCACTATTGTCATACTTGTGCATTGGATGTAGCTAATATTTGAGTGTGTTTCATGAATGGATCAATGATTGAGCATAATGGGCTAGGGATAGCTTTCTTTAGCGTTGATATTTTGAAAGACATGGTTGCTTGTTAGTATGCTTGAGTATTGATGTCTTCATGTCAAATTATAGACTACTGCTTTGAATCATTCAAGTCCAAATGTCCATGCTACAAAATAAAGAGTATATGATGAATATGATAGGTAGCATTCCACAACAAAAATTCCGCTTTCAATTGCTACTTTATCATGATGAGTTTTATGAGAAAGAGTTGCTATTATGATGCTAGGAAAAGTGATTGAAACTTATGCACTATGCTAGAATTCACACTTCATAAATTATTTCTTTTATCATTTACCTACTCGAGGACGAGTAGGAATTAAGCTTGGGGATGCTGATACGTCTCCAACATATCTATAATTTATGAAGTATTCATGTCATGTTTACAACAATTTTATATGGTTTTGGTATGATTTGCATGGAACTAACCCGAACTGATGCTGTTTTCAGCAGAACTACCGTGCAGTTGTTTTTGGTGCAGAAATAAAAGTTCTCCAAATGCAATAAAACTTTTTTACGATTTTTTTGAACAAAAGAGGCACTAGAAGCTTCATGGGAGGACCAGAAGGTGAAGGAGGTGAGCACAACCCACCAGGGGGCGCCTGGGCCCTTGCTCGTGTACAGGTGGGTTGTGGTCATCTCGAAGCCCATCTTTGTGTGAAACCAACGCCAAAAAATCCTATAAATACAGAAACCCTCAGAAATAACCCTAGATCAAAAGTTCTGCCGTCCCAAGCCTCTATAGCCACGAAAAACCAATCTAGACACTGTTCTGGCGCCTTAACAGAGGGGGAAATCATCACCGGTGGCCATCTTCATCATCCCGGTGGTCACCAGGATGAGGAGGGAGTAGTCCACCCTCGGGGCTGAGGGTTTGTACCAGTAGCTATGTGTTTAATCCCTCTCTCTCGTGTTCTTGAGATGGCACGATCTTGATGTATCGCGGGCTTTGTTAATATAGTTGGATCATATGGTTTTTCCCCCTCTCTATCTTGTTGTGATGAATTGAGTTTTCCCTTTGAGATTTCACTTTTATCTGATTGAATGCTTTGTTGGATTTGAGAGCACTTGATCTATGTCTTGGCACTCAACACGCGGATTCCCGAGGTGACATTGAGGTAATCTATGCATAGGGGTTGATGCACGTTTTCATCCTTGTTTCTCCGGTAGAAATCTTGGGGCACTCTTTGAGGTTCTTTGTGTTGGATTGAGTATTATGAATCTGAAATTGTTTGATGCATATCGTATAATCAACTCACGGATACTCGGAGTGACATTGGAGTATCTGGGTGACATTAGAGTTGGTTGATGTGTATCATATGGTGTTATTTTTGTACGAACTCTTGGTTACATCGATCGGAAAGAATAGCTTGGTGTTATTTTAGTAAAAACTCTAGGATAGATTGATCGGAAATAATAGCTTTGAGATGGTTTCGTACCCTACAAACAATTTCTTCTTAGGTTCTCCGCTAGATAGGAACTTTGGAGTGATTCTTCATCGCACATTGAGGGATGGTTATATGATCCAATTATATTAGCATTGTTGAGAGATTGCACTAGCGAAAGTACGGACCCTAGGCCTCATTTTCAAGCATTGCAATACCGTTTGTGCTTCATTTTATCAATTGCTACCTTGCTGTTTTTTATTGTTCCTATTACAAAAATCAATATCTACTATCATTACTACGCTTGTATCACCATCTCTTCGTCAAACTAGTGCACCTATACAAATTACCATTGTATTTGGTGTGTTGGGGACACAAGATACTCTTTGTTATTTGGTTGCAGGGTTGTTTGAGAGAGACCATCTTCATCCTACGCCTCCCACGGATTGATAAACCTTAGGTCATCCACTTGAGGGCAAATTGCTACTGTCCTACAAAACTCTGCGCTTGGAGGCCCAACACGAGTCTACAAGAACAAGTTGTGTAGTAGACATCAAGAGGCTTGTCCTCCGTCTTCCAAGGCATAGGCTCACCATCATAGAAGGATGAACGAGTCTCCGGAATACTCAAATCAGCAGCCAAACTCATCTTCTTAAATCTGTATTCATACTCACAGTTCTGGTTTTGCAGGTCATAGATCTGGGCTTGGAGGTGTGAAAGCACAAGTGCTCCCTGGGTGATTTGGTAATTAATGTCAACATATCTCTTGTTGGACTAATAGTTTTATCTAGCATGTTTCAGATAAGTTCAATAGTGGAGTGGCAAGGACAAGAGGATGTGGAACCCCTTCAAAATGCTAAGGACAAAATTGGCAAAAGCTCAAGACTCTTCATTTCTATTTAAGTGATCCAAGATCACATTGAGTTAGGAAAGCCAATACTATTACAAGGGGATGAGGTGTTGCTTAATGGTCTACTTGCTCAAAGTGCTTAGTGATATTGCACCAAAACCCGCAGCTAGTATGTCCCTAAAATCCAAACTCGGCCCTACCGATTCTTTCTACCTGGAGCTGATGTCTACTACACAACTTGTTCTTGTAGACTCGTGTTGGGCCTCCAAGCACAGAGTTTTGTAGGACTGTAGCAAATTTCCCTCAAGTGGATGACCTAAGGTTTATCAATCCGTCGGAGGCGTAGGATGAAGATGGTCTCTCTCAAACAACCCTGCAACCAAATAACAAAGAGTCTCTTGTGTCCCCAACACACCAAATACAATGTTAAATTGTATAGGTGCACTAGTTCGACGAAGAGATGGTGATGCAAGTGTAGTAATGATAGTAGATATTGATTTTTATAATAGGAACAATAAAAAACAGCAAGGTCGCAAGTAACTAAAGTGAGCACAAATGGTATTGCAATGCTTAAAAATGAGTCCTAGGGTCCATACTTTCGCTAGTGCAATCTCTCAACAATGCTAATATAATTGGATCATATAATCATCCCTCAACGTGCGATGAAGAATCACTCCAAAGTTCTTATCTAACGGAGAATGTAAGAAGAAATTGTTTATAGGGTACGAAACCACCTCAAAGTTATTCTTTCCGGTCGATCTATCCAAGAGTTCATACTAAAGCAACACCAAGTTATCCTTTCCGATCGATCTATCCAAGAGTTCGTACTAAAATAACAACATATGATACACATCAACCAACTCTAATGTCACCTAGATACTCCAATGTCACCACGAGTATCCGTGAGTTGATTATATGATATGCATCAAACAATTTCAAATTCATAATACTCAATCCAACACAAAGAACCTCAAAGAGTGCCCCAAGATTTCTACCGAAGAAACAAGGACGAAAACATGCATCAACACCTATGCATAGATTACCCCAATGTCACCTCGGGAATCCGCGAGTTGAGTGCCAAAACATATATCAAGTGAATCAATATGATACCCCATTGTCACCACGGGTATTCATAGCAAGACACAAATCAAGTGCTCTCAAATCCATAAAAGTATTCAATCCAATAAAATGAAATCTCAAAGGGAAAACTCAATTCATCACAACAAGATAGAGAGGGGAAACACCATATGATCCAACTATATTAACAAAGCTCGCGATACATCAAGATCATGCCAACTCAAGAACACGAGAGAGAGAGAGATTAAATACATAGCTACTAGTATAAACCCTCAGCCCCGAGGGTGGACTACTCCCTCCTCATCATGGTGGCTACCGGGATGATGAAGATGGCCACTGGTGATGATTTCCCTCTCCGGCAGGGTGCCGGAATAGGGTCTAGATTGGTTTTTCATGGCTATAGAGGCTTGCGGCAGCGGAACTTCTGATCTAGGGTCATTTCTGGGGGTTTCTGTATTTATAGGATTTTTTGGCGTCGGTTTCACGTGAAGATGGGCTTCGAGGGGGCCACCACCCACCAGGGCGCGCCAGGGGAGTGGGGTGCCCTGGTGTCTTGTGGGCAGCAGGGGCCCCCTCTGGTGGTTCTTTGCTCCATTATTTCTCTTTTCTTACAAAAAAAAGTTAAATTTTTTTGTCCAATTCCAAGAACTTTTATTTCTGCAAAAAAAACAACACCACGGTAGTTCTGCTGAAAACAGCGTCAGTCCGGGTTAGTTCCATTCAAATCATATCAAAACCATATAAAATTGTTGTAAACATGGCATGAATACTTAATAAATTATAGATACGTTGGGGACGTATCAGCATCCCCAAGCTTAACTCCTGCTCGTCCTCGAGTAGGTAAATGATAAAAGAAATAATTTATGAAGTGTGAATGCTAGCATAGTGCATAAGTTTGATCAATGATAATTTCAATCACTTTTCCTAGCATCATAACAGCAACTCTTTCTCATAAAACTTCTCATGTTAAAGTAGCAACCAATTCACATGTTATGGTTCAAACAATGAATTCTCTTGAAACTTAACAAAGTCTAATCAAGAGCTCCACATACTCAATCATCATATAGTCTTCTATGATTGCTAGTACACAAAGCATATTTTTAGAACAAATGGCATCCATCGAACACAGAGAAAGATAGGGGCTTAATGTTTCGCCTCCCAACTAATTTATCATAGAGATAATTGTCAACAATAATAAATCATGATCAAATATATTTGACTGGCCATATGTGCCTAGATCTTTCCCCACCACATGATGCTTGCCAACTAGAGAATAATTGAGGTTGAAATGAGAATGTATACTATTGGCTCTTGCATAAAAGTAAATACTTAAAAGTAAAAGATAGGCCCTTCGCAGAGGGAAGCAGAGGTTGTCATGCGCTTTTTATTTTTGGATGCACAATCTCTTAGTGCAAAGGAACATCATGTTATATTGCCCCTTATGATAGCAACCTTTACTATGCAGTTCGTCGCTTTTATTACTTTGCCATCACAAGTTTGTACAATGCTTATTTTCCCATACAATAAAAGATCAAACATATTTAGGAGCAATTTTTATTGCTTTATGCACCGATGACAACTTACTTGAAGGATCTTATTCAATCCAAATGTAGGTATGGTGGACACTCATGGCAAGAAACTGGGTTCAAGGATTTTTGGATGCACAAGTAGTATCTCTACTTTGTACAAATTTTTGGCTAGCAAAAGATCCTAAGAAAACACCACATGTTGGAGGATCCATAACAATATAACTTCTATGCAAATATACACAACCATAACTCATTACGTTGTCTTCCTTGTCCAACTTCAACTAATTTTCTCAAGTTTGAAAATAATTAATGGGTATTCACAATCATAGAAGATGTCCAATATAATATATTTGTATGTGGAAGTTCTCTTCCTTATACTAATCATTCATGAATTGCTTGTATGACCAATATTGTGATTGTCAAGCTTCAAAAGATTTCACTTTCTAAACCCAATGTGAAGCCACTACTAGGAATGATACGAACATATAATTTCAACTTCATGATATCAATTCATTCAACAATTTACTCATAGGATATAAGTGAATCACAAGAGTAAATGACAAGCTACTCCAAAAAGATATAAGTGAAGTTCAAGCGAGTAGTTAAGTAAATCGGTAGCTATTTGAGGACTCTCTCAAATTTAAAAACTTTAAGATCTAAGTATTTCATTAAAACATCAAGCAAAACAAAATAAAATGACATTCCAAGAATAACACAACTCATGTGAAGAAGCAAAAAACTTAGGCTCAACCGAGACTAACCGATAATTGTTGATGAAGAAAGGTGGGATGCCTACCGGGGAATCCCCAAGCTTAGATGCTTGATACTTCTTGAAATATTATCTTGGGATGCCTTGGGCATCCCCAAGCTTGAGCTTTTGTGTCTCCTTAATTCCTTTTATATCACGGTTTCCCTAAATCTTAAAAACGTCATCCACACAAAACTCAACAAGAACTCATGAGATAAGTTAGTATAAATCAATGCAATAACCTTATAATTCTCTACTATAGCAAATCACTAAAATTATTATTTAACATTGCATACTAAATTCCTCTGCATATTTAATACTCCTATCCTCAAATAGAATCATTAAACAAGCAAACAATGCAAACATAACAGCAATATGTCTAAATAGGACAGTCTGTGAAGAGTGCAATTATACTCATACTTCCTTAACTCCAAAAATTCTGAAAATTTATATAGATTATTTTGCAAAAAAAATCAACATTTTATCACATTCTTACTTTTCTCAAGAATTCACGCACTAGCGTGCAACTTTTTGTTTTCAAACAGCCACATATAGACTTGCAAAATTAGCATGGCAAAGGCTATACTTGACATTTTTATTGAAGTAAAAGATACAAAACATTATTCTAAATAACAGCGAGCAAATCCAAATAAAAGAAAATGATGCTCCAAGTAAAATACATATCATGTGACGAATAAAAATATAGCCCCAAGTAAGGTTACCGATAATGTTGGAGACGAAAGAGGAGATGCCTTTCGGGGCATCCCCAAGCTTAGTTGCTTGGATCTTCCTTGAATATTACCTTGGGGTGCCTTGGGAATCCCCAAGCTTAGGGTCTTGTCACTCCTTATTCTCCTCATATCGATATCTCACCCAAAACTTGAAAACTTCAATCACACAAAACTTAACAGAACTTCGTGAGATGGGTTAGTATGATAAAGACAAATCATTCACTTTGGTACTGTTAAGATAAGATTCATAATTGTTTCCACATAATTCCTACTGTATTCTATAATTTCCACAATTTATATTAAGCAATATAAGCCATAGAAACCATAAAACAAGCAAACTATGCATTGCAAACAGAATCTGTCAAAAACAGAACAGTCTATAGAGATCTAAATTATGGTTATACTTATGTAGCTCCAAAAATTCTGAAAAAATAGTAAAACGTAGAAACATTTTATATCAATAATATGTAAATAATTCAGAATTTTTCTACCCTCTAGTGTTTTTTAGCAATTCTGTTACTGGGCGCAAAAGTTTCTGTTTTTGCACAGAATCAAGTCAACTATCATCCACACTATCCCAGAGGCTTTACTAGGCACTTTATTGAAACAAAAGCTATAAAACATGATTAATAAAATATCCTAATCATGTGAACACACAAAAACAGTAGGGTTAAATGTTGGGTTGTCTCCCAACAAGCGCTTTTCTTTAATGCCTTTTTAGTTAGGCATGATGATTTCAATGATGCTCACATAAAAGATAAGAATTGAAACATAATGGGAGCATCATCAAGCATATTACTAGCACATTTAAGCCTAACCCACTTCCTATGCATATGGATTTTGTGATCAAACAATTTATGGGAACAAGAATCAACTAGCATAGGAAGGCAAAACATGCAAAACATCAAGATTTTCAACACATAGAGAGGAAACTTGATATTATTGCAATATGTAAAAGCATATGTTCCTCTCTCATAATAATTTTCAGTAGCATCATGAATGAATTCAACAATATAGCTATCACATAAATAATTCTTTTCATGGTACATAAGCATAGAATTTTTATTACTCTCCACATATGCAAATTTATTCTCATTCATAATGGTGGGGGCAAACTCAACAAAATAACTATCATGTGATACTTGATTGGAATAATCCAATTGAAAATTAAAATAATGATGACAAGTTTCATGGTTATCATTACTGTTTATAGCATACATGTCATCACCATAATCATCATAGATAGCAACTTTGTTTTCATAATCAATTGAAACCTCTTCCAAAATAGTGGAATCATTACTAAATAAAGTCATGACCTCTCCAAATCCACTTTCACAATTATTACAATAATATTTAGACCCTCCAAAATAGTGGGATCAATATTACATAAAGTTGACACTCTCCCTTTCATCATTGTAATCATCACAAATAGGAGGCATGCAATCATCATAATAAGTATTCTCATCAAAACTTGGGGGACTAAAAATACCATATTCATCAAACATAGCATCCCCAAGCTTATGGCTTTGCATATCATTAACATCATGGATATTCAAAGAATTCATATTAGCAACATTGCAATCATGCTCATCATTCAAAGATTTTATGTCAAACATTTTATTGAACTCTTCTTCTATCAATTGAGCACAATTTTCCTTTCCATCATTTTCAAGAAAGACATGGTAAATACGAATAATATGAGGCCACCTCAATTCCATTTTTTTGTAGTTTTCTTTTATAAACCAAATTAGTGATAAAACAAGAAACTAAAAGAATCAATTGCAAGATCTAAAGATATACCTTCAAGCACTCACCTCCCCGGCAACGGCGCCAGAAAAGAGCTTGATGTCTACTACACAACTTGTTCTTGTAGACTCGTGTTGGGCCTCCAAGCGTAGAGTTTTGTAGGACAGTAGAAAATTTCCCTCAAGTGGATGACCTAAGGTTTATCAATCCGTGGGAGGCGTAGGATGAAGATGGTCTCCCTCAAACAACCCTCCAACCAAATAACAAAGAGTCTCTTGTGTCCCCAACACACCAAATACAATGTTAAATTGTATAGGTGCACTAGTTCGGTGAAGAGATGGTGATACAAGTGTAGTAATGATAGTAGATATTGATTTTTGTAATAGGAACAATAAAAAACAGCAAGGTAGCAAGTAATAAAAGTGAGCACAAATGGCATTGCCATGCTTAAAAATGAGGCCTAGGGTCCGTAGTTTCTCTAGTGCAATCTCTCAACAATGCTAATATAATTGGATCATATAACCATCCCTCAACATGTGATGAAGAATCACTCCAAATTTCTTATCTAGCGGAGAACATAAGAAGAAATTGTTTGTAGGGTACGAAACCACCTCAAAGTTATTCTTTCCGATCGATCTATCCAAGAGTTCGTACTAAAGCAACACCAAGTTATCCTTTCTGATCTTTCTATCCAAGAGTTCGTACTAAAATGACACCATAAGATACACATCAACCAACTCTAATGTCACCTAGATACTCCAATGTCACCATGAGTATCTGTGAGTTGATTATACAATATGCATCAAACAATTTCAGATTCATAATACTCGATCCAACACAAAGAACCTCAAAGAGTGCCCCAAGATTTCTACCGGAGTATCGGCGTACGACACCTATGGGATCACGTGGATCCCTTTTTCGGTTCGGCAGGGAGAGAGGTATGCACAAAAAGCAAATCCAATGATCAACGCAAGGGGATTTTTACCCAGGTTCGGGCCGCTGAGAAGCGTAATACCCTACTCCTGCTTTAGTTTATTGTGGATGTCGGTGTACTAGAATAGGGGTACCCTAGTACCCCGTACTTATGCACGGGCAGTAGTAGCATCCCGCGGCCAGGCTTGCGGGAGGACAGCCAGAGAGAAGCTCAAGATTATTAAGCCATTCAAGAACAAAGTACACAAAGCAAGAGTTAAGGCCCCGGCAAGAGGAGCTTGCCGGGAGGGACAGCTGAGGCCCAGCCTGAGGTTTGCTGTAGCAGAGTACTTGCCGCGACAAGGTACTTGCCCCGGCAAGTCATTGGCTGCGGCAAGATAGCAGCTGCGGCAAGGTACTTGCCCCGGCAAGTTACCTTGCGCGGCAAGCTATGGGTTGCGGCAAGCTGTCAGGTGCGGCAAGGTCTTGCGCGGCAAGCGTTACTGTACCACTGTGCTACTGTGCTGCTCCGGTGCCTCTGCCAGCGTGGCGCTCTGGGTCCTTCCAAGCGTGTGTGGCAGGGCACTGTGTAGACGGCGGTACACTGTAGCTAGCGGTGCAGGAGCAGGTGGGATAGGCTTTTCCCACGTCCAAGACGTCCGGGTACATGTATCTGGATAGCTAGGGCATGGGCATTTAATGCCCTTGTCCCCTGCCGTCAGTGGTAGGTAGGACATGTCATCCTGGTAATAATGGCCTTACTGTAGCAACTTTCCACCTCTACCTTTACTGTTTACCACCTGTTGGTGACCCCTTTGTGCATATAAAAGGAGGCCCATAGGCAACGTGGAAAAGGAGGAACTGGGGAGATGGAGAACTCCAGTATTGTACGCAGCTACTCTGTACTGTAGCGCTCCTGGAGCTAGGACAATCATACAGATAATAAACCAAAAAGCAGGAGTAGGGTTTTACGCATCCGTGCGGCCCGAACCTGGGTAAATCTCTCTCGTGCACTGTCGTGTTCTTCGCTAGATTTGCTCTTCGTGCGACCGTCTCTCCCTGCCGAACGTAAAGGGGTCCTTCCCTGGGTCCCATAGGTGATCGCGGATTCGTCCCCGACATCTTTGGCGCGCCAGGTAGGGGCAAGGAGGTTGTGTGAACCTAATCTAGCGATTTGCACGTTAGTTTTTGGGCCATCCTCCGCCTTATGGCTCCAAAAAAGAAGACTTCGGCCATCGGTGCGTCTACGTCCAACCCGCCTGCTCCCATGCAGGAGGGTGCCGACGTGATTGCGGCTGCTGGGGGGACTGGAGAGCGAGAGCTCCTATTACCTCCACCTGTCCAAAACCGGGCCAGCAACGCCAATCTTGGCGCTGCTGGGTCTGGGAACGCAGCGCTGCTCGCTGCTGCTGGCCCTGCAAGCTCCAGAAACGGTGCTGCGCATTCTGGAATGCCTGCGCCGGTTCAGACACCGCGGCCTTCGCAAGAAGCCCGTGACAGGCAGCGTCCTGACGCCCCAGGTGCCAGGCCCTCCCTGGATAATGAACTTGCGCATCGATCTCGAGATGCGCGGGGTCACCATACACAACAACACGTTGGCGGGGTCGAGGTACGGTCGCCTGGGCGTGGAGATGCTCCTTCTAACACTGTTAGGAGTAAGAGCATCCCACAGTCCTCATGCCACTCGATACCTCCCTCACCAGCAGAAGCGTTGGCGCGTGCGCAGCTGCTCCCGAACTTCCCTCCACCAGCAGATAAGCTTGACGAGTGGAGGGAAACCATTCAGAGCCTTCTCAGCTTCGCTGATGCCGACCCGGTGCGCGCGGCCGACAAGAGAACTGGTGACAATGCTGTCACCAACAAGAACGGCGAGGGGGCAACAACCGTACACTCCCCACCCAGACGGCCTCGGTCGCCGACACGTCGAAACGACGCCCGTGGCGATGATTCCACGGCGTCGTCTGACCCGCGAGCTCGTTATGACCAGCGCCTCATTCTTCAGGAACGCAGAGGAGAAGACGCTCGTACCACTATCGAGCGAAGGAGAGAAGCGCATCGTCAGTCCGACAGACGCGCAGGGCCCGCTGTTGACATGCATGCGCCAGGGGATCCTGGCGACTTGCCGTACGCGGTAAGTTGTCCAGCGTTCACCCGTGAGCTGCGGCAGGTCCAGTGGCCCAATCGCAAGGCTTTCAAGCCTGACGTGCCGGAGAAGTATGATGGCAAGACACACCCGTCGGAGTTCCTCAGCATTTACACCATTGCGGTGCAAGCTGCCGGGGGACGAGACGACAAGATTCTTGCTAACTACTTCCCGCTCGTGTTAAAGCGCAACGTCGTCTCATGGCTCATGCACTTGCCGGAGAACTCCATTTCTTCATGGGCGGACCTGTGCCATCAGTTTGTTGGTGCCTTTACTGGCGGTCATCAACGTCATGGCCAGGAGAGTGATCTTTATCTCATCCCCCAGAAAGAAGGAGAGCCCCTGCGCAAATACATTCAAAGGTTCAGCCGCGTACAGTACAACATCCCAGATGTTCACCCCGCTGCGGTTATTAGCGCGTTCCATCAGAACGTGCGTAACCGCAAGATGCGGGAGGAAATGGCGATGACCAAGGTCAGAGACATTGGCCAGCTATATGCTCTCGCCGACAAGTGTGCGCGTGCTGAAGAGGGAAGGAAACTTCCCGGTGAAGGTGTTGGCCCAGGGGGGAGCTCTGACAGCGAAGGTACCGCCCCGGCAAAGAAGGGCCGGCGGCGGAACAACAGGAAGAAAAAGGGCAAAGCTGTGCTTGCCGTCGAGCAGTCCAGCGGCAACGGCAGCGCCGACAAGGCCAAAGTCGAGGGCTCCGGCAAGGAGATTGCTGCGTGCACCAACTGTTAGGCCTTGGTGGCTGCCGACAAGCAGGACGGCTCCGACAAGCAATATTGCAAGATCCACCGCACCAAGGGACGCGATCTCCAGAACTGTCGACGAGTCGAGCAGCTTGTCGAACAGCAGAAAGCTGAGTATGAGAGGCGCGACAAGGAGAAGGCCCCAGAAGGTGCTGGCGGGTCCGGCAAGAAGCGCACTGCCCGAGGAGGGCATCGCGGCAAGGCCAAGCAGCAGCAGAGAGACAGGCCTCCTCGTGGCCGCGACAAAGATGATGATGATGATGATCTAGATGATGAAGAATCCAGTGAGCACGAATTTCAGAAAGCCGCAGAAGTCTTGTGTGTTGACGGTGGTGCTTCGTTGCATTCTTCTCACCGCCAACTTAAACAGTGGGCGCGAGAGATCAATGCGGCAGAACCATCTGTTGATGCCAGAAAGCTTCTGAAGTGGTCCGACACGCCTATCGTCTTTGACATTGAGGACCACCCTGACCGCACAACGGCGGTCGGGTGCTTGCCGATGTTGGTTTGACCAACGATCCGCAACCTCAAGGTCACGAAGATGTTAGTTGACGGTGGGGCCGGCTTGAATCTGATTTTGCCCGCTGTGCTCCGGAAACTTCAAATCTCTGACGGCGAGCTTGAGGAAACTGGTACTTTCCAAGGAGTCAATCCAGGAAGGAGCAAGCCGAAAGGGAAGATCGCGCTGCCAGTGACATTTGGCGGCGAGCTGAACTACCGGACCGAGAAGGTCACCTTTGATGTTGCCGATATTCCATTGCCTTATAATGGGATACTTGGCCGTCCAGCACTCGCCAAGTTCATGGCAGCCTCTCATTATGCCTACAACGTGTTGAAGATGCCAGGCCCAGTAAGTGTTATCACAGTTCCCTGCGACAAGAAGGATGCGCTTATTTGCGCCGACAAGATCTACCGGGAAGCAGCTGCCGCAACTGCCGCCAAGGCACTTGCCGCTGAAGCTCTCGGGGGGGAGAACAAGAGGAAGTCCGGCAAGAGCTCCTGTGCCCACTCCGGCAAGCGCACCTCTTCGGAGTGCTGCGCTGCCGTCGAGGACGCACCAGAGAGCTCCACCGGCAAGTGCAAGAAGAACAAAGCCGCTCCGCCGGCGACAAAGAAGGTGCCCGCCAAGGAGGACGGCACTGGTGGTTCCTTCACCATCAGTGCCACACTTGACAACAAATAGGAAAGCGCGCTTGTTGCTTTCCTGCGGGCGAATGTCGACGTGTTTGCATGGCAACCGTCCGACATCCCCGGTGTTCCCAGGAAAGTAATTGAGCACCACCTTGCCGTTTGTCCCCACGCGAGGCCCGTCAAGCAGAAAGCCAGAAAGCAAGCTGTGGAGCGGCAAGAGTTTATTGCGGAAGAAATCAAGAAGTTGGAAGCAGCAGTCCTCGTCAGAGGAGTGCTCCATCCTACGTGGTTGGCCAATCCTGTTGTCGTGCGCAAAGCGAATGGAAAATGGAGGCTTTGTATTGATTTCACTGATGTCAATAAAGCTTATCCCAAAGACCCATTTCCTTTGCCCCGCATAGACCAGATTGTTGACTCCACGGCAGGATGTGATTTGCTTTCATTTCTTGACGCATATTCAGGGTATCATCAAATCTTCATGGCTGAGGAAGATGAGGAAAAGACCGCATTTATCACACCCTGTGGCACATACTGTTTCGTACGTATGCCATTTGGTTTGAAAAATGCTGGTTCGACATTTGCAACAGCCGTCCAGATTGCTTTTGAGCCTCAGCTGCACAGAAATGTGGAAGCCTATATGGATGATATAGTGGTCAAAAGCAAAGACAGGGCTACTTTGGTTCAAGATCTAGAAGAAACTTTTGTAAATCTGCGCAAGATCAACCTGAAGCTCAACCCCGAGAAGTGCGTGTTTGGAGTTCCTTCCGGCAAGCTTCTCGGGTTCTTTGTGTCTCAACGTGGAATTGAAGCCAATCCTGACAAGATCAAAGCCATTGAGCAAATTGAAGCACCGAAGCGCGTCAAGGATGTACGATGACTTGCCGGCTGTGTTGCTGCTCTCAGTAGGTTTATCTCCAAGTCAGCTGAGCGCGCCCTGCCATTTTTCAAAATCTTAAAAAAGGCAGGTCCATTGAAATGGACTCCGGAGGCGGAGGCAGCGCTACAAGACTTGAAGAGATACCTCTCCTCTCCTCCAATACTTGTCGCACCTAAACCACAAGAGAAGTTGTTGCTGTATCTAACGGCAACCAATCAAGTGGTTAGTGCTGCGCTGGTAGCGGAGAGAGAGGTGGATGAGGAGGCAGTAACTGCGGCAAGCACGTCCAGCGACAAGCTGGGGGCTCCCCCGACAAGTTTTGCTGCCGACAAGGATTCGTCTGCACAGTCAGGCGAAGTGATACAAAAGAAGAAAATGGTGCAGCGCCCGGTCTACTTTGTGAGCTCTCTTCTGCAGGGAGCTAGGTCAAGGTATTCTGGTGTGCAGAAGCTGCTTTTCGGCCTTCTCATGGCCTCGAGAAAGCTGCGCCATTACTTTCAAGCACATGAAGTTACCATCGTCACTCGCTTCCCGCTGAAAAGGATTTTGCAAAATCCAGAAGCGACAGGCAGGATTGTCGAGTGGGTGTTGGAGTTGTCGAGCTTTGGTCTCAAGTTTGAGAGTACATCAACCATACAGAGCCGAGTTTTGGCAGAGTTTGTCGCAGAATGGACACCAACGCCAGATGAAGAAATCCCAGAGATGACTCTCCCCGGCAAGGAGACAAGCAAAGAGTGGCTTATGTACTTTGATGGTGCCTTTTCGCTGCAAGGCGCCGGTGCTGGTGTACTGCTTGTCGCACCCACCGGAGAGCACCTCAAGTACGTGGTCCAAAAGCACTTTCCCAAGGAACAGGCGACGAACAATACTGCAGAATATGAGGGGTTGCTTGCCGGTCTCAGGATCGCGGCAGACCTTGGGATTAAGAAGCTTATTGTCAGGGGAGATTCGCAGCTTGTCGTCAGGCAAGTGAACAAGAACTACCAATGCCCATTGATGGAAGCTTATGTAGATGAGGTGAGGAAGTTGGAGGAACGCTTTGACGGCCTACAAATGGAGCACGTCCCACGTGCTGAGAATGACATTGCCGATGGTTTGTCAAAGCACGCCGCACTCAAATTGCCTGTGGAACCAGGCACTTTTGTGCTCCAACTAACTCAGCCATCCGTGACGCCATCAGTAGGGCAAGGCAGGAAGAGGAAGTTGGCTTCTGGCGACTACTTCCCGGCAGAGCTCCCCGAAGCCGCCGGCAAGAAGACTGCCAAAGCCAGCGCCAAAGATGCAGAGGGGCAACTTGCTCCGACAAGGCCTCACGCTCTTGTCGTTGAAGCGGGTGCTCCTAGGCAAGAGGCAAAGGGGCAACTTGCTCCGACAAGACTTCGGGTCCTTGTCGCTGAAGCAGGCGCTCCTGATCGAAGCGCTGAGGAGCAAGATGCTCCGACGAGGCCTTGGGCTTCCGTCGTTGAAGCAACTGCTCCCGACGAGCTTGTTGAAGGACAGCACGCTGCGGCTGTTCCCGCCAAGCTCGTCGGGGAACGGCCGGCTCTGGTAGAGCGACAAGCTCTTGCCGTAGGACCTGATGTTCCCGCAGCAGAAGAAATGCCTTTAGTCCTCGTTGTCGAGCCACAGGCTCCAGCGTGGGCGCAGCAGATCGTCTGTTTCCTTCAGACAGGAGAACTTCCCGAAGAGCAGGAAGAAGCGGAGAAAGTAGCCCGACGGTCCATTATGTATCAATTTGTCGATGACATGCTGTGCAGAAAAAGACCAAACGGTGTGAAATTGAAGTGTATTCCCCGGGAAGAAGGACAGGAGCTGTTGGCAGAGATTCATGGAGGCATATGTGGTCACCACATAGGGTCAAGAGCCCTTGCTGGAAAGGCTTTCCGGCAAGGTTTCTTTTGGCCCACCGCCCTCCAGGATGCAACTGCACTAGTAACCAAGTGTGAAGCGTGCCAGTTTCATTCCAAGCAGATTCATCAGCCAGCTCAAGCTCTCCAGACAATCCCTCTCTCCTGGCCATTTTCGGTCTGGGGGCTCGACATCCTCGGCCCCTTTCCCCGTGCCACCGGGGGCTTCGAGTACTTGTATGTGGCCATCGACAAGTTTACGAAGTGGCCGAAAGTGGAAGCAGTGAGGAAGGTGACAGCACAATCAGCCATCAAGTTCTTCAAGGGAATTGTTTGTCGCTTTGGTGTTCCTAACAGGATCATCACCGACAATGGTACCCAGTTCACGAGCCACGCCTTCATGCAGTATGTCGAAGACCTTGGCGCCAAGGTCTGTTTCGCTTCTGTTGCTCACCCGCGAAGCAACGGACAAGCTGAAAGGGCAAATGCTGAAGTGCTACGTGGGCTCAAGACGAGAACTTTCGACAGGCTGCGCAAGTGCGGCAAGAACTGGATCGAGGAGCTGCCAGTGGTTCTTTGGTCGATCAGGACGACGCCAAATCAAGCTACTGGCCAGACGCCTTTTGCTCTAGTTTATGGAGCAGAGGCAGTTCTCCCCACGGAACTCGTATACGGATCACCTCGAGTGCTCGCTTACGATGAGCTTGAGCAAGAGCAACTGCGGCAAGATGACGCTGTGCTCCTCGAGGAGGATTGTCTTCAGGCTGCTGTGAGAGCTGCTCGCTACCAGCAAGCTTTGCATCGCTACCATAGCCGCAAAGTTAATGCCAGAAGTCTCGAGGAAGGCGACCTTGTTCTTCGGCGCGTTCAGTCGGCCAAGAATTCAAACAAGTTGACGCGGAAGTGGGAAGGCCCTTATCGGGTGAAACGAGTCACCAGGCCCGGCGCTGTCCGCCTGGAGACCGGGGATGGCATTCCAGTGATCAATTCCTGGAACATTGAGCATCTTCGTAAGTTTTTTCCATAAGGCGCGGTTGCCGGGCCCTTCCCCGCAACCACCTTTTGTACAAGTCTTGCCGCTGTTGCATGTAATCCTTTGTACAAAGCCAGGCGCAGACCCTGTGCATAAATAAAGCTTTTGTATTTCGCAGTTTTTGACGATTTCATGTTTACTTTTATTTTGCATGATTATCTGACATACTGTGCAGTACAGCCTCCCCGGTAAGCATTAACGAGCCGCCAAGCTCCTATATCTTTATTTTCTCTTCTTTCTTTTTCTCAAAGAGACAGAAGCTTCCCTCGCGCACAAGTTTGCCGGGGGGGATGGGATAATGATATGGACCAGGCGTCGTTCAAAGAAACTTTGCCTTGCCGGGAAGAAGGCAGCGGCAAGCAGTGACAAGACCTTGCCGCAGAGAGATCAGCGACAAAGCTAAGTGCCAAAGTTTGAACAATCAAATTCTTTTTTATTTTCAAGGTTATTTTCCTTGAACGATACTACTCTTTGTATGGAAAACCTGTGCGCGACGGAACCTAAGCGTAATCGGTCGCGCCCTTACCTTGTTTCGAGTCCGCTCAACAACCTAAGTGGCTGCACTGAGCGCGACAAGGTTGCTTGCCGGCAGCGGCACCACCAGCAGGCTGCTGAAGTCCTGCACCCAGCGCTCGCGGCAATGGTGCGCGCACCGGCAAGTTCCCTATAAGCGTAGGGCAAGTACACACAAAGAAAGAAATTGCTCAAGGGAGATGACATGCATTAACTCCAAAATATTGCAAGTTATATTACAAGATAAGTTGCCGCGGCTTAAACAGATTGTTCTTTAACATGTCTAGCGGCGGCAAGGAGGGAGAAGAATGGGCTCTCTAATTGTGGTGCTCGCCTTCGACTCTCTGGATTTGGTCCACCCTCTCCACGATGGGCGCGACAAGGGCCTCTAGTGGCGGGGGTCGTATCCCTTCGGCAAGCTTTTGAAGATGTTGCTGAAGTCGACGCCCGGGTTTCTGTATGCTATCTTCACCAACAACCTCCGGAGAACTCCCCGGCAAAGCCTGCGTGACTCGTCGGCCAGTTGAGCCTTGTGATTGACTTGGAGCTGTTGGAGTGCTTCTACTACTCCGTCGAAGAACTCGGCTAGCTTGACGCTAGTTTGCGTGTTCTTGTCGGTGGAGTACCCGAAGTCCGGCACCTTCAGGGCAGTCAGCTCCTTGTCGATGTCCTCGGCGGCGCTGGCAAGCCTGTCTGTGAAGATCCCCACGTTATCCCTGAACTTCTTGTGGGTTGCAATAGCGTCTTGAAGCAGACCCTTTTCCTTCTGGAGCTTTGTCATTAGAAGCCCTTCGCGCTTTCTGGTGGTGTCGAGCGTCTCCTTCAGCGTGGTCAGCTTCAGCTTCAGGTCTGCTCTGGAGTCGTTGGCGGTGGCAAGCAGATTGTTCTTCTTGGCTATGGTAACTTGCATCTCCGCCAAAGTGTGGGTCACCTTTGCCCTCTCACTTTCAAGCGTTGAGAGCTTGTCACCATTTGCCTTGAGGGCGGCCTCTAGTCTTGCCACTTTCTCCTCCGTTTCCTTCCTGTTCACTTCTGCAGCAGTGACAGCGTTGGTGGCCTCCACCAACTTGCTGGCGTACTCTTGGGCCAAGGCTTCGATTTCCTTCTGGTGTTTTTGTGCCTGCCCCTGGGTCCGCTCTGCGACAAGTCTTGCCACCTCCTCGTCTTTCTGCTGGAGGGTTTCGGCAAGTTTCTTCTTGCGCTCGGCAAGTTCCTCTTCGTGGGCATCAAGGTCCACTTTCCGCTGGTTCAGATCACCGGCCTGAGCAGACAACTCCTTGGCGGTCTCCTCCTGTTTT
Organism: Thinopyrum elongatum; assembly: GCA_011799875.1. NCBI lineage: Eukaryota > Viridiplantae > Streptophyta > Magnoliopsida > Poales > Poaceae > Thinopyrum > Thinopyrum elongatum. The sequence continues at coordinate 311,217,120 of CM022298.1, read as the reverse complement.
TGTTCAATGTCTTGCTTCATCAGGAGGAGGGCCTGCCGTTCTTCGGCCAGCTGTGCCCGCTTGACCTCTAACGCATTAAGAGATCGCGCGCGGACGTCCGCCAAGATCTCCGCGCGCCTCAACATGTCAGCTTCGGCCTTCTCGATGAGCGCCTCCCTGGAAGCTAGCTTCTCCCGTCGGGCGCGATGAAGATTCAGCAGCTTTTGGAGCAGTTGCTCCTCTTCAGACGTGCTGCTGCTGCTGGCGCCTGGCGCATCCACAAGCTGGAGCCCGGCAGCGGCAAGGATCTCCTCGTCGACAACATCCTCCTCGGTTGGCGCTCTGGAGCCCATCGTCCAGGGGAGGCTGACGTAGACGTTCTCGCCGACCCGGATGTATTTGCTTGGCGGAGGCGAGTTGGGCGCTGCCGCCTCGTCGGTGGTTGAGGGACCCGTGGTCGGAGTAGCGCCTGGCGCTCCTGTGGCCTCAGGGCCGTCAGTACGACCACCGGCTCCCTCGCCGGCCTCCTCAGCAGCCTTTTGGGCGGCCTCAGCTTCAGCAGCCTTGGCGGCTTCATCGGTGGGCGCCTTGGCGGTATTATCCTCGACGGCCTTGCCGGCCTCTTCGGCAGCCCTGGCAGCTTCTTCGTCGGCAAGCTTGTCGGCTGCCAGCTTGTCGGCCTTGGCAGCGGCGGCCTTGGTGGCCTCGTCGTCGACGGCCCTTGCGGTGTTCTCCTCGGCAGAAGAGTCAATGTTCATTGGCTCCACCGAGGAGGGCTCTGCCAACCCGAGAAGTAAAGCAAAAAGAGCTTCAGGAAGAAATTCAAGAAGACAAAAGAAAGAAAGCAGAAAGAGTTTTGCGGCAAGTGGGTTTACCCGTGTTGAGCTCAGGAGCGGTGGGCTCCCCTCCCCCGTCAACGTTTGTCATTGGGGTGGGGTCGCCAGCGCTGGTGCTTGGCGCTTCGGCGCTTGCCGGCTCCTCTTCGTGGCTCGGCTCGCTAGTGGGAGCCCTTACCGGAGATCTTCTCCTTGGCGGTGTGGTCGAGGGGGGTGGTACTTCTGGAGCACCTTCAGGTGGCTCCACTTGCTGCTCCTCTCCTACACGCCCAAAGATGTTAGTGACAAATGCTTGTTCCTCAACGACCGCCAGCGAAAGGTAGTTGAAATACTTACGCTGGGGGCTGCGCCAGGGGCTGCGATGATGGCTGGGCTCCGAGCTGGTCGGGATGGTCTCAGACGCTCCCCCGGTGGTTGCCGTGGGCTCATCTTCGACGACCACCACGGTCTTGCTCGTCGAGACCTTAGCTCTCTTCCTTATCCTCTCCGCCAAGGTTTCCTCCCTGCGGAAGCAGGGCCGGAGCGCGACAAGTGAGGACAGAAACAAAATCTTACAAAGATTGAGGGTCGCGGCAAGGGAACTTACTCTTCCTCGTCGTCCTCTTCGCTGAGAGCGGAAAAATCAAAGTCCGCCTGCGTGTGAGGAGGGGGAGCTGGGCTCCTTGGCCGCTTGGCGGGGGTAGTAGCAGCGGTCTTTGATGACCCTGCTCCAGTTGCCGGGGCCGCGTGAGACGCTCCCGCAGCACCAGCCCTTGCCGCGGTCGAGCGCGTCGAACGGCGCTCCGGCGGTTGTTGAACTTCTTGCCGCTCAGCCACTTTGCCAAGCCTGCGAAGGCGTTTCCTCCTCAGAGGGGCTGAGGACTCTGACTGCGGTGGGCTTTCGGTGCCCTCCTCGGAAGAGGAGCCCTCATCCTCCGAGCTGCCTGACTCGTCGGCAGGCTGGCTTGGCCCGACATCCTTGCCGGGTGCGGCGAGCTCGCCCTTCCCGGCAAGCATCCCCTGCTCGGCAAGGCTCTCCTTTTGTGCCTCATCGAGCTCCGCCAAAGTATAACCAAAATCGCCAGCTTCCCTGGCGAGCCTGTCCTCCTCCACTCTTCGAGCAATGAATTCTATTTCTTGCTCAGTGGTGTTGCGGATGAGCCACTCCTCCACCCGGACCTGCTTTTCGACCGTGGAGTCAAAGAATCGCCGCACGTCTTCTTCGAGCGGCACGTCCCAAGTTGCTTCAACACTGTGCGCATTGCAGAGCGGCATCATAGCGATGATTGCACTCAATGCGGAGTTGTTGCAAAGGGGCATGATGTGCTTCGGCAGCGTGAACGCCTTGTCGCGCTTCTCTGGATCTGTCTCTTGCTTGAACAGTTCTCGCATGAAGAAGTCGTGCTGCAGAACTGTGAAGTTATTGATCAGTCCAGGGCGCAGCCGCATGATATCGGCTGGGTTCTTCCAATCAGAGGCCGGCCTTCCTCTCTGCTGCAGAGGAGCAATGCGGCGGCGGAGGAAGTCTGCGCCAACCATCCCTATGGTGAGCCCGGCCTCCCTGAGCCGTATGATCCTGGTAGCGGCAATCTCCAGCTTTTTGTCCTGGGGATCCAGATCGCTCCAGTCCGTGCCACGCGCTGATGGGGTCTTGCGAAGCTCACAGTATGGTGGCGGCTCGTCGTCAATGATCCAACACCATTCAGACCGGATTTCTCCCCATCTTGGGCGGAGATCCCCCTTCAGATAATGCTCCTTGGCGCCCAATCTTGAAACGAACGAGACGCCAACAGTGAGAGGCTCCCCTTTTTCAGCACGGGGAGTGAAGTAATGCCTGAACAGCGCGGTGTTGGGTGCGACGCCGACGAAGTTCTCGCACAGATGCGCAAATATTTCCATGGTGGACACGGCATTCGGTGTGAGATCCAGCAGACGGAGATTGAAGGTGTACATGACGTCGCTAAAGAAATCCGAGTACGGTGGGCAGAGCCCGCACCAAAAGTAGCAAGCGAAGAAGGGGTACTTGCTCACTTCGCTCTCGTCGGTGGCTGGGCGAACGCGGGTGGCCGGATGCGCCTTGGTCCTCACGGCCCACATGCCTTGGAACTTGGCCTTCAGATCCGCCCCCGTGAGCGTCGGAGCGAAGAGCGCGTACTTCTGCCTCTTCAACTGCGCCTGGGTCTCCGTCCTTGAGGACTTCCCCGTCTTCCCCTTTTCTCCTTTGGGAGGCATGGCGAAGGCGGAGCTGAGGACCGAGGGAGATGCGGACGCGCGCGGTGGCGGAGGATTGGGAAACCGCTTTGTTTTGGAGCGGAGGAAGAAGAAGGCGGAGATTTGGAGATCGAGAATGGTGAGAGGGGTGTGTGAATGCTTCTGCAGGTCCCTCCTTTTATGGGGAAAGATGCGGAACCATCCGCCCCTTCATCATTCGAGATAACTGCGCACGCTTCCCACGCTCCGCATTCAATGCGTGACGCGTGGGAGAGCGTGCAATTAAACAGCATAGAGACGTTTCGGCTTATCCCAGCCACGCATGCCCGTGCACTGTTTGGGCCTGGCCCAACAACGCCCGGCACCGTGTGTGGCCCAGGCCCGGGGGCTCCTGTCGGTGTACTAGAATAGGGGTACCCTAGTACCTCGTACTTGTGCACGGGCAGTAGTAGCATCCCGCGGCCAGGCTTGCGGGAGGACAGCCGGAGAGAAGCTCAAGATTATTAAGCCATTCAAGAACAAAGTATACAAAGCAAGAGTTAAGGCCCCGGCAAGAGGAGCTTGCCGGGAGGGACAGCTGAGGCCCAGCTTGAGGTTTGCGGTAGCAGAGTACTTGCCGCGACAAGGTACTTGCCCCGGCAAGTCATTGGCTGCGGCAAGATAGCAGCTGCGGCAAGGTACTTGCCCCGGCAAGTTACCTTGCGCGGCAAGCTATGGGTTGCGGCAAGCTGTCAGGTGCGGCAAGGTCTTGCCGCGACAAGCGTTACTGTACCACTGTGCTACTGTGCTGCTCCGGTGCCTCTGCCAGCGTGGCGCTCTGGGTCCTTCCAAGCGTGTGTGGCAGGGCACTGTGTAGACGGCGGTACACTGTAGCTAGCGGTGCAGGAGCAGGTGGGATAGGCTTTTCCCACGTCCAAGACGTCCGGGTACATGTATCTGGACAGCTAGGGCATGGGCATTTAATGCCCTTGTCCCCTGCCGTCAGTGGTAGGTAGGACATGTCATCCTGGTAATAATGGCCTTACTGTAGCAACTTTCCACCTCTACCTTTACTGTTTACCACCTGTTGGTGACCCCTTTGTGCATATAAAAGGAGGCCCATAGGCAACGTGGAAAAGGAGGAACTGGGGAGATGGAGAACTCCAGTATTGTACGCAGCTACTCTGTACTGTAGCGCTCCTGGAGCTAGGACAATCATACAGATAATAAACCAAAAAGCAGGAGTAGGGTTTTACGCATCCGTGCGGCCCGAACCTGGGTAAATCTCTCTCGTGCACTGTCGTGTTCTTCGCTAGATTTGCTCTTCGTGCGACCGTCTCTCCCTGCCGAACATAAAGGGGTCCTTCCCTGGGTCCCATAGGTGATCGCGGATTCGTCCCCGACAGTGGATGATTAAGCCCAAGCCTCGAGAGCGCTTGCGATGAACAGCATGTTCGAGCAGCAGCTACGCATGCAGAATGGGCTAGAGAGCATCCTCCTCCTGTAGCTACGCCTCGGGCCTCCTTTTATATGTCCAAGGGGTCCCCAACAGTGGCGTACAGTACATGCAAGAGGTGTAAAGTTGCTACAGTATTTACATGCTTATCACTGACAATTTAGGACAAACGCATTTAATGCTCCGTTTAGGTGTCCGTTTAGGTGTCCCTTGCTTTCTTGGGGACGGAAAAAGGGCCTGTCCCATCAGCACCGCTTAAGCTCGCCCACCACTAGTGCCATGACACGCATCCAGGAGGACAAAACCCAAATGACAGGCTGGCAGCTGCACTGGAGCGGTGGCGGGGTGGCAGAATCTTGCTGGGGTGCGAGCCTTGCCGGGTCTTCGCAAGTCATCCCGGCAAGGACCTTGCCGGGGATCCGGGCTCTGGACTTCTGTCTTCTAGTCACTGGTTTGAACGCCTTCTTGATAATCTTGCACTAGTTTCCAGCTGTCCCCCGGCAAGCCTTGCCACTGGTACGGCTACAACCGTCCGTGCACAAGTATGGGGTACTAAAAGACCCAAACTTTAGTACACCGACAGGAGCCCCCGGGCCTAGGCCATACACGGGTGTGAGGCGTTGTTGGGCTAGGCCCAAACAGTGCACGGGCACACGTGGCAGGAGTTAGCTGCCATAATTATCTCATTTACCGCGCTTCCCCACGGCGCATATTGAATGCACGACGTGGGATATGTGCGCGGAACAACCGCTATTGCAGCGCGCTCGCGAAAGCGCATTCACATTGATTAGAAGGGAGGCAGTTCCGCGCCTTCCCCATAAAAAGGAATCCGTAGAGGCGCCGTCCATTTACCTCCCATCCTTTCCAATCTGGAAACCGCCATCGCCTTCTTCCTCGAACTCAAGGCAGAGCCTCTTCCGTCCATCCGCCGCTCCTCACATCCTCATCACCCTCGGCCCATGTCCCCTCAGTTGCCATGCTGCCCAAAGCGAGCAAGGGCAAAGAGGTGAAAGCCGCCGGCTCAGGAGCGCAGGCGGAGGAGAGCGAACTGGTGAAGATGCGGAAGGAGCACGTCGTCTTCGCTCCGACGCTCGACGCGAGCGCCCTGAAGGATCGGTATTTGTGCATGTGGGGAGGGAGACGAAGGCTCATCCCGCAACTCGCGTGAATCCAGCTTCCTCTGAGGGCGGCCCAGATAAATTCCCTTTCTTTGTCGCATACTTCAATTGCGGGCTCTGCCCTCCATTTTCTGATTTCTTCAATGACATCATGTACACATACGGCTTCCGTCTCTTAGATTTCGCGCCGAATGTCGTGACATGCATGTCAGTCTTTGTCCATCTCTGTGAAAATTTTGCCGGAGTAATCCCCAGCATAGCCCTCTTTCGCCATTATTTCATTCCCCGCATCAAAAAAGGAGATGCCCTCTCCGGTTCTATCACCTGGATTCCAAGGGCATGGAATAAAGAGATATATCCAGAGAGTCTCTACCGTACGAAGTGGGAAGAATGGCGGGGCGAATGGTGCTGGATTAAGGAGAAAGATCCCCAGCCTTTCTGTTTGCCCCGACAAAGGAAAGTGGTCTGCGGCAATAACTGGAGCGCTCTCGATCCTCATGATGAGAAACTCGGAATCGCAATTACCAGGATCCACCGTCTCAGGGTTGCCGGGCTCACAATAGAAATGATTGGCGCTGATTTCCTTCGCCGCCGCATTGCTCCTCTACATAACAAAGGGAGACCAGCCTGGGAGTTTCAGAATGCGGCAGATGTCATGAGGCTGCATCCTGGGCTGAACAACAACTTGACAGTCATGCAGCACACAGCTCTCTGCCATAAACTGTTCAGGCCCAGCAGGAAATATAAGTTGCTGGCGAACATAATTCCTCTATGCAACAACTCCTCTCTGACCTCAATCATCGCCATGATGCCGGCATGTAATGCCCATGGCCTTGACGGGACTTGGATCGAGCCATCCGCAGAGCGAGCACAGGAGTTCTTTGACAATCTGTCGGAGAGGGCCGTCCGGGAAGAGACAAATCTCATCCGCCCCACCACTGACGAAGAAGTGGCGTATATCGCCAGCAGGGCGGAAGAGGCAAATCTTGCCGCGGAGGCCGGCAGCGCTGGCTTCATGGAAGAAGAGGCCAGCGAAGAAGAAGTAATGTCAGAGGAGAACCTTGCCGGGCAGGGTGAGACTGTCGGGAGCAGAGCGGCACAGCTGCCGGGAGCCCTTCTGTCGAAGACATAACCGTGGAGCAGCTGCACGAGGAGCCCCCAGCTCCAGAGAAGAAGAAGCGTGTGCTGCAGAAAGCCGCCTCTGGCATTCCAGCATGTCAGCCTTCCTTGAGCGGTGAGGTTCCCGACAAGATGGCGGCCGACGAGGCTGCGCAGCGGAAAGACGCTCAACAGCAGCCCACATGACGTACGAGATGCATGGTCGCGGCAACAACCGGAACGGCGGGGGCATCTCATACGACAGCGCCAACAGCCAGAGCAACAGGGTCACATCGACCCGCTGCCTCTGGCACAGCCAAGCGACCCAGGACCCCTTCTCCGCCCCCTCACACGGACACTGAAGTGGTGGTCGACTACGACCTCTCCGCTTTTAGCCCCGAAAGAGAAGAGTAAGGGTCCTGTCAGATCTTTTAACTTATGAGTTCTTGATTTGCTTAATTTACTTGTCTTGCTTCGGCCCGTCTCCGCAGGGATACAGAAACATTGGCGCAAAGGATGGCGAAGAGGGCAAAGACTTCGACGGGTGACGAGCCCCCGGCAAGTACCGTAGGTACACCAGAGCTCATCGTCGTCAGCCCGGAGCCCAGTCCTCAACGCAGCCCCCAACCCAGCCCCCAGTGTGAGTCCACTACTTATTTTCTGCTGGCGGGTGTTGAGGTGTTTTATCTTTGTTACTGACATCACCGGGCTAGCAGGAGAAGAACGACAACAGGAAGAGCCATTAGAGGTCGTCCCTGACATGCCGCCTCCGTCAACCACGCCACCTAGAAATGAATCTCCGGCAAGGGCTTCCACCGGCGAGCCCATTCATGCTAAAGAGGGGCCAGCAAGCATGGGCATTGGCAGTCCTACATCGGCAACCAATGTTGCCGGGAAAGGAGAACCTACCTCTCAACAGCCCGGCACAGGTAAACCACTTGCCGCTGAGTACTTGTCATTCTTTCTTTATTTTTGTCTTCTTGAACTTCAACCATGGTCTCATCCTGTTTTCCTCCCTGGTCTTCAGATCTTCCTCCAATGGAACAAATGAATGTTGATACAGTCATCGAGGAGACCGCCAAGGATGCTGCAGCCGAGGCCGACAATATCGCTGCTGACTAGGCCACCAAGGTTGCACAGGAGGAAACCGCCAAGGGATCTGCTGAGAGGGCCGGCAAGGAGACCGGTGACCATACTGATGGCATTCCTACCACAGGAGCGCATGGTGCTGCCTCAGCCACAGAGCCCCCAGTTGTCGGTGAGGCAGTTGTCAAAGACCAACTGTCCACATCCGAGGTTCCCCCGTCAAGCAGATACCTTAAGGTTGGCAACAACCTGTTCGTCAGCATTCCAGGGACGGCACGCACTGGGGCGCCAACCGAAGAGGAAATTCTTGATGAAAATGTCATTGCCGCTGCTGGACTCGAGATCGTTGACGAGCCATGTGCCAGCAGCAGCAGGTCTAAGGAAGAGCAGCTCCTCCAAGCCATGAGCAGTAACTTCCAGAAGCTCCAGGCGCTTCACCGCAGCCGAAAGGAAAAGTTAGACTCCAGGGCAGCAGTTGTTGAAGTAGCAGAGGCAGATTTCCAGAAGCGCGTCGAGCAAATGCAAGTCTGGTATGCTGAGGCTTTCCAAGAGCTGATGAATGGCCGGGAACAGCTGAGTCAAAGTTGGAGCGAGTTCCTCCTGAAGCAATCCGATGCCGAGAAGGCACAGGAAGAAGCCGCACAGCGGGCCACTGCATAGGAAGCTCGCTTGACGGAACGCCGCATCGGGCTCGATGCTCATGAAGAAGACTTTGCCGCTCGCGAGGAGGCGCTTGCCGCCAAGCTCCGCTGCAAGGACGAGGAGATCAAAAAACTTGTCGCGCGGCAAACCCAGGAGCTGGAGCAGAAACACAAAGAGACGCTCGAAGCTCTGGCTATAGATCATGCCGGCAAGTTAAAGGAGGCCATCGATGCCGCCGAAGCTGCAGAGGCCGCCAAGAACGAGCTGGGTGATAAAGTAAAGAGGCTAGAGACGGATCTCGAGGACCACGGCAAGGAGCTCTTGACGCTCAAAGCCGACAGAGAGAAGACTCTCTATAGCTTGGCGGAGATGCAAACCTCCTTGTCCGACAGGATCAAAAAGCTCACCGTAGCCAATGAATGCATCGCTGATCTGAAACTGAAGTTGACCACGCTGGAGAAGTCTCTGGAGGACGGCAAGGCTCGAGAAAAGGCTTTGATCAAAGATCTCCAGAATGAGAAGGACCTGCTCAAGAGCGCCGCCGCCTCTTCCAATGACTTTGAGAAAGGCGTGAAGATCTGGACCGAGCGCCTGGTTGACATGGCGGAAAGGATTGCAGCAGTGCTGTATACCATACGCATGTAGAACTTCAACTATTCTTCTGACGACAAGGTGTCCTCGAGTGCCAAGCTGACCATGTTCTTCGAGAGCATCGTTGATGCCCTAAAGCGCCTCCATTCCGAACGAGCAACCCATCTGGCCAACGAATCCCGCAAACTCTGTCGGGCCATCCTCCTCAAGGTGCTCGTCAAAGTGGTGCACAAAACCCCTGGCATCAACCTCACCAACGTTCTCGACAGCTTGCCGGAGGATGTCGACCTCAAGGCACTCAAAGAGCTTGTCGCGCCCATCGTCGACAAGGTTAGCCAAGTCAAGAGGGCCGAAGGCCAGCGCAGGGACTAGCCACTTTGCTTCATCTTTGCTGCCACCATTCCATGCCAAAAACAATTTTATCTTTAGTTAGAATCGCGGCAACTATCAATGTAATATAACTTGCTATGTTTTGGATGAATGCATGCTATTTCCCTTGTCGGATTTCTTTCAGTATGGTGCATACCCTACGCTCATTGGAAAAACTTGCCGGTGCGCGCACCCTTGCCGCGAGCGCTTTGAGGAGCGGATCCTTAGCAGCCTGCTGGAGGTGTCGCTACCGGCAAGATGCCTTGACATTTTTAGTGCAGCCACCTAAGCTGTTGAGCAGACTCGAAACAGAGTAAGGGCGCAACTGATCACAACAAGGTTCCTTCGCGTGCAGGTTTCCCATACAGAAGCCGAAATCGTTCAAGAAAAATAACCTCAAAGTAAAAAAACAATTACTTAAAGTTCTGCAACTTAGCTTTTTGTTGCTCAACTTCTTGAGCGTCGTCGCCTATCGGTATCCATACCATCATTCCCCCCGGCAAACTTGTACACGAGGGAACCTTCTATCTTTTGAGAAAAAGAGAGAAGAGAAAACAAAGATATGGAACCTTGGCGGTTCGTTAACGCTTACCGGAAGCAAGTGTAATACAATATCTCAGACAAGCATGCATATAGATTAACATGAAAATCGACAAGAATTGTAAAACACTTAAGCTTATTCAACTATGCACAGGGTCTGTGCCTGGCTTTGTACAAAGGATCACATGCCTTGCCGGCAAAACTCATACAAAAGGTGGTTGCCGGGGGACCCAGCGACCGCGCCTTATGGGTAGAACTTACGAAGATGCTCGATATTCCAGGAATTGCTCACTGGAATGCCATCCTCGGTCTCCAGGTGGACAACGCCAGGCCTGGTGATTCGTACTACTCGATAAGGGCCTTCCCACTTCGGCGCCAACTTGTTGGAATTCTTGGCTGAATGAACGCGCTGAAGAACAAGGTCACCTTCCTCAAGACTTCGGGCATGAACCTTGCGGCTATGGTAGCGACGTAAGGCTTGCTGGTAGCGTGCAACTCGCACAACAGCCTGAAGACGACCTTCCTCAAGGAGCGTAGCGTCATCTTGCCGCAACTGCTCTTGCTCAAGCTCATCATAAGCGAGCACTCAAGGTGACCCGTATATGAGTTCCGTGGGGAGAACTGCTTCTGCCCCGTACACTAGGGAGAAGGGTGTCTGGCCAGTGGCTCGATTTGGTGTCGTTCTGATTAACCAAAGAACCGCCGTCAGCTCATCAATCCATTGCCTTCCGCACTTTTTTAGCTTGTCAAAAGTCCTTGTCTTGAGACCTCGCAACACTTCAGCATTTGCCCTTTCCGCTTGGCCGTTGCTTTTCAGATGAGCAATAGAAGCAAAACAAATTTTGCTGCCAAGGTCCTGGACGTATTGCATGAAAGTATGGCTTGTGAACTATGTGCCATTGTCGGTGATGATCCTATTTGGCACACCAAAATGGCAAACTAGTCCTTTGAAGAACTTGACGGCTGATTGTGCTCTCACCTTTCTCACTGCTTCCACTTTCGGCCACTTTGTGAACTTGTCGATTGCAACGTACAAGTACTCAAAGCCCCCGGTAGCACGGGGAAAAGGGCCCAATATGTCGAGTCCCCAGACCGAAAATGGCCAGGAAAGAGGGATCATTTGAAGAGCCTGAGCTGGCTGATGCAATTTCTTTGAATGGAACTGGCACGCTTCACACTTGGTTACTAGTGCAGTTGCATCCTGGAGGGCGGTGGGCCAAAAGAAACCTTGCCGGAATGCCTTACCGACAAGAGCCCTTGAGCCTATGTGGGAGCCACATATGCCTCCATGTATATCTGCCAACAGCTTCAGTCCATCTTCCCGAGGAATGCACTTCAATTTCACGCCGTTCGGTCTCTTTCTGTACAGGACATTGTCCACGAATTGGTACATACTAGACCGACGGGCTACTTTCTCCACTTCTTCTTGTTCTTCGGGGAGTTCCCCTGTTTGGAGGAACTGGACGATGTGTTGTGCCCATGTTGGAGCCTGAGGCTCGACAGCAAGGACTAAAGGCATGTACTCTGTTGCGGGAGCATTTGTCTCTACGGCAAGGGCTTGAGGCCTTGCCAGAGCCTGTTGCTCCCCGACAAGCTTGACGGAGTTCCCGACAACTTCCTTGCCGGTGGCTCCTGGGAGCTCTGCAGGAAAGTACTGGCCGGAACTCAACTTCCTTCGCTTATGTTGCCTTGCTGATGGTGTTACAGATGGCTGAGTCAATCGAAGCACAAAAGTACTTGGTTCCACAGGTAACTTCATGCTTTGACAGGTCGTCAGCAATGTTGTTCTCTGCTCGAGGAACATGCTCTGTCTGCAGACCATCAAAACGTTCCTCCAATTTCCTCACTTCATCTACATACGCTTCCATCAACGGGCTCTGATAGTCTTTGTACACCTGCTTGACGACAAGCTGTGAATCACCTCTGACGATGAGCTTCTTAATTCCAAGATCTGCCGCGATCTTGAGACCGGCAAGCAGCCCATCGTATTCTGCAGTGTTGTTTGCTAATCTCTCCCAGGGAAAGTGCATCTGAATTACATATTTGAGGTGCACTCCGGTGGGTGCGACAAGTAGCATGCCAGCACCGGCGCCTTGCAGCGAGAAAGCCCCGTCAAAATACATAATCCATTCTCGATCTGTTTCCTTGCCGGGAAGAGTTGTCTCTTGACTTTCTTCGTCTGTGTTGGGGTCCATTCTGCAATGAACTCCGCCAAGGCTCTGCTCTGAATTGTTGAAGTGCTTTCAAACTTAAGATCAACGCTTGATAGTTCCAACGCCCACTCCACAATCCTACCGGTCGCATCTGGATTTAGTAAAATCCGCTCCAACGGGAAGCGAGTGACGACGGTAATCTCATGCGCTTGGAAATAATGGCGCAGCTTCCTCGAGGCCATAAGGAGGCCGAAGAGCAACTTCTGCACGCCAGAGTATCTTGACCTAGCCCCCTGCAAAAGGGAGCTGACAAAATAAACTGGGCGCTGCACCATCTTCTTCCCCTGTGTTGCTTCATTTGACCTTGCAAATTCTGCCTTGTCGGCACCAGACCCTGCCGGGGAAGATCCCAGCTCGTCATTTGGCAGTCCTGCCACCGCCGCTGCTTCCTCGTCGGCTTCTCTCTACGCTACTAACACAGCACTAACCACTTGATTCGTCACTTCTAAATATAGCAACAACGGCTCTTGTGGCTTAGGCGCGACTAGTATCGGCGGAGAAGAGAGGTACTTCTTCAAATCCTGCAGCGCTGCCTCCGCTTTCGGAGTCCATTTCATTGGACCTGCCTTCTTCAAGATTTTGAAAAAGGGCAGGGCGCGCTCAGCAGAATTGGAAATGAACCTGCTCAGAGCAGTGATGCAGCCGGCAAGTCGACGCACATCTTTGATGCGTCTTGGTGCTTCAATCTGCTCAATTGCCTTGATCTTGTCGGGATTCACTTCGATCCCACGCTGAGATACAAAGAACCCGAGAAGCTTGCCGGATGGAACGCCAAACACACACTTCTCGGGATTGAGCTTCAGATTGATCTTGCGCAGATTTGCAAATGTCTCTTCTAAATCTTGTATGAGCATTACCTTGTCCCTGGTTTTAACCACTATATCATCCATATAAGCTTCCATATTTCTATGTAGCTGAGGCTCAAAACCGATCTGGACCGCTCTTGCAAACGTTGAACCAGCACTTTTCAACCAGAAAGGCATACGTAAGAAATAATACGTACCACACGGGGTGATAAATGCGGTTTTCTCTTCATCTTCCTTTGCCATGAAAATCTAATGGTATCCTGAATAGGCGTCGAGAAACGACAACAGATCACAGCCGGCAGTGGAGTCCACAATCTGGTCAATGCGCGGCAAGGGGAAAGGGTCTTTTGGACAGGCTTTATTGATATTTGTATAGTCAATACATAGCCTCCATTTTCCATTCGCCTTGCGCACTACAACTGGATTGGCCAACCACGTCAGATGAAGCACTCCTCTGACCAAACCTGCTGCTTCCAACTTCCTGATTTCTTTGGCAATAAATTTTTGCCATTCCAAAGACTGCTTCCTAACTTTTTGCTTGATGGGCCGCGCATGAGGACAGACAACAAGGTGATGCTCAATTACTTCCCTAGGAACACCGGGGATATCAGAAGGTTGCCACGCAAACACATCGATATTCGCCCACAGGAAAGCAACGAGCGTGCTTTCCTATTTGTCATCGAGGGTGGAACTTATGGTGAAAGTTCCCCCCGTACCATCCTCCTTGACGGGCACCTTCTTAGTTTCTGGTGGAGCTGCCTTAGATTTCTTACTCTTGCCGGTGGAGCTCTCTGGCACATCCTCGACGGGAGCGCAACACTCCGAGGAGGTGCGCTTGCCGGAGTGTGTGCTAGAGGTCTTGCCGGTCCTCTTCTTCCCCCCAGGAGTTTCAACGGCAGGAGCAAGTGCCTTGGCGGCATATGCTGCAACTGCCTCCCGGTAGAGTTGGTCGGCACAGATAAGCGCATCATTCTTGTCGGAGTTGAGAGTGATGACGCTCATCGGCCCGGGCATCTTCAATACATTGTAGGCGTAGTGCGAGGCCGCCATGAATTTGGCCAGCGCTGGTTGGCCCAGAATCCCATTATATGGTAACGGAATCTTGGCGACGTCGAAAACGATCTTTTCTATTCTATAGTTCAGCTCACTGCCAAATGTCACCAGCAACGTGATCTTGCCCTTCGGCTGGCTCCTTCCTGGATTGATCCCTTGGAACGTGCCCGTTTCCTCGAGATCTTCATCAGGAATTTGCAACCTCTTGATCACACTAGGCGAGATCAGGTTCAAACCGCCCCCACCGTCAACTAACATTTTTGTCACCTTGAGGTTGCGAATCGTTGGTGAAACCAACAATGGCAAACACCCGACCGCGGTTGTGCGATCAGGGTGATCCTCAACGTAAAAAAGGATAGGCGTGTTGGACCATTTCAGAGGCTTGCGGGCATCGACTGACGGCTCTGTCGCATTAATCTCATGCACCCACTGTTTAAGTTAGCGGTGAGAAGAATGCAACAAGGCACCTCCGTCAACGCACATAGCTTCCATAGCCTTTTGGAACTCGTGCTCGCTGGACTCGTCGTCCTCTTCGTTGTCATCATCACCCCCCTTCCTTATCGTGGCCCCGAGCGGGCCTCTCCTTCTGTTGCTTGGCCTTGCCGCGGCGACCTCCTCGGCTACCGCGCTTCTTGCCAGACCCCTCAGCACCATCTTGGGCTCTCTCCTTGTCTTGCCTTTCATACTCAGCTTTCTGCCTCTCGACAAGCTGCTCAACTTGTCGGCAGTTTTGGAGATCATGGCCTTTAGTGCGATGGATCTTTGAAAGTGCAACTAATCCCCGGGTGGTTTTGGTACTCATAACAACATATAGCTCATTGAACTAATATCCTTTCAAGTTAAATATTTCAGAAAGTTCAATGATTGGCATGGCACATGGACTAGAGATGTGGACCCCTCAAAATGCTAACGACAAATATTGGCAAAAGCTCAAGACTCTACATTTATATTTTAGTGATCCAAGATCACATTGAGTCCATAGGAAAAGCCAATACTATTAAAAGGGGATGAGGTGTTGCATAATGGTCTACTTGCTCAAAATGCTTAGTGATATGCTCCAAAGCCCTCAACCACTTTCTCAATTCCAAATATGTCCTAAACCTAAAGTCAAACTCGGCCCCACCGATTTGATCTATCCGGCGCCACCGAGTTCCTTTGACATAGCCACTCCCAGAAACCCTAATCAGTTCGGTCTCACCGATAGGGATTTCGGTCTCATCGAGATGGGATTGCAAACTCTCTGTTTCCCTTCGTAACGTTTCGGTCTCACCGAAATGAGCGATCGGTCCCACCGAGTTCACAATGCAAACTCTCTGTTTCCCTTTCATAATGTTTCGGTCTTACCAAAAGGAGCGATCGGTCCCACCGAGTTTGCTTGACCAACTCTCTGTTTGCTCATTGCTGAAATAGGTCTCACCGAGTTCATGCAATCGGTCACACCGAGATAAGGTCTTTCCCTAACCCTAGCACATCGGTCCCACCGAGTTGATCATATCGGTCCCACCTAGATTCCTAACGTTCACATTTTGAATTGAATCGGTCTCACCGAGTTCTTCCATTTGGTCTGACCGAGTTGAGTCAAATGTGTGTAACGGTTGGATTTTGTATGGAGGCTATATATACCCCTCCACCCCCTTCTCTATTCAAGAGAGAGCCATCAGAACATGCCTACACTTCCACTACTCATTTTCTGAGAGAGAACCACCTACTCATGTGTTTAGATCAAGAGATTCCATTCCAACCTTTTGAACCTTGATTTCTAGCCTTCCCCAAGTTGCTTTCCACTCAAATCCCTCTTCCACCATAGCCAAACCTGTGAGAGAGAGTTGAGTGTTGGGGAGACTATCATTTGAAGCACAAGTGTAAGGAGTTCATCATTAACACACCGTCTACTACCTTTTGAAGAGTGGTGTCTCCTAGATTGGTTAGGTGTCGCTTGGGAGCCTCCGACATGATGTGGAGTTGAACCAAGAAGTTTGTAAGGGCAAGGAGATCGCCTACTTCATGAAGATCTACCCGAGTGAGGCAAGTCCTTCGTGGGCGATGGCCATGGTGGGATAGACAAGGTTGCTTCTTCGTGGACCCTTCATGGGTGGAGACCTCCATGGACTCGCGCAACCGTTACCCTTCGTGGGTTGAAGTCTCCATCGATGTGGATGTACGATAGCACCACCTATTGGAACCACGCCAAAAATTCTCCGCGTCTCCATTGCGTTTGCACACTCCAATACCATCTCTTTACTTTCTTGCAAATTGCATGCTTTACTATTTCCGCTGCCTATACTCTTGTCATGCTTGCTTGAGATGTATTGTGTGTGCTTTAACATGTGCAAAACTCAACCTTAACTTGAAGAAATTAAAAACTGCCACTTTTACTTGTTAAGGGTCTAATCACCCCCCTCTAGACCCCTCTTCTCGGTCCTTTCAATTGGTATTAGAGCTTTGGTCTCCATTGCTTTGGTTTAATCACCATTGGAGGAAGATGGATGAGTCTACGTTCGGGATTATTAGACATAGAGTGCCTATTCTTGATGGGGACTTTTATGGTTCATGGAAAAATGAGATGCTTGAGATTTTCAATGAATATAATTTGAACAAGTATAATCTTAGCCCTTATGTGTGTCCTATTGATCCTTTGCATCCTACCCCCGATGAGTATCTTGACATGGTTCGCAATCTTAGGACTATTGATCTTATCATTTGAGGATTGCCTAAAAACTTGCTTATTTGCTTGCCAACCTTTGAATGCACATGTACTATATGGAATCATTTTGAGGAACGCTTTCCAAATTATTCCTTGAAAAATCTAGATGAGATTCTTCATAAATCCTTTGCTTTACATAAAATGAAGCCTAGTGATCCCAAGTTTGATGAACGTCTATTTGAGCTCCGAGATCTTATGCGTGCCAAGGGTGATGTTGGAATTATTAGTAGCATCATCTCGGAGACAATTAGAATTCATAAAGTTGAACATTGTCATGATGATAGATCTAATGAATCACTTGCTCTAGGTGATGATTTCACACATGATGATGATGACATTGAGCATGGCTATTATTGTGAAGACGAAGAAAGTGATATTGACTATGAGAAGACTATGAGAAATCTTAGTCTCATGGCTAACTTTCGTGGCTACATGGCCGGAGGAAAAGAGTGGATTCTTGATAGTGGATGTATCGATCACATGACTGGAGATAAAGACATGTTCCGCGAGCTTGGCAAAAATGATGGTCCACGCAAGTATGTCACTTTTGGAGACAACTCCAAGGGTAAGGTACTTGGCCTTGGTAAGGTGGCCATATCCAATGATAGATCCATTCAAAATGTTATGCTCGTCGAATCCCTTAGTTACAATCTTCTTTTCGTATCTAGACTAGCCGACTTTGGTTTCAATGTTCTATTTACTAAAGTAGATTGCCAAGTGTTTCGTAGAGATAATCATAATATGGTCTTTACCGGCATTCGTAGAGATGATCTATACATTGTTGATTTCACTAAAAGAGCACAACCTCGTACTTGTTTAGTTGCTAAATCTTCTAAAGGATGGTTATCGCATAGAAGGTTAGGTCATGTGGCCATGTGAAATCTTGATAAGCTTATTAAAGGTGATCATATCCTTGGTGTTAAAGATGTTATATTTGACAAGGATAGACTTTGTAGTGCTTGTCAAGCAGGAAAACAAGTTGGAGGAAGTCATCCCGTGAAGAACATCATGACCACGAGAAGACCACTTGAGCTACTACACATGGATCTCTTCGGTCCCAATGCTTATAAGAGCCTTGGTGGTAACTCTTTCAGTTTGGTCATTGTTGATGATTTTTCAAGATTTACGTGGGTGTTCTTTCTTGATGATAAATCGTAGGTCCAAAAGATCTTCAAGAACTTCGCCAAGAAGGCCCAAAACCAATTTGAAGTGAAGATCAAGAAGGTTCGAAGTGCTAATGGAACGGAGTTCAAGAACGCAAATGTGGACACCTTTCTTGACGAAGAAGGGATTTCACATGAGTTCTCAGCTACGTACACACATCAAGAAAATGGAGTTGTTGAGAGGAAGAATCGTACACTTATCAAGATGGCGAGAACGATGCTTGATGAATACCAAACACCAGGACACTTTTGGGCGGAAGAGGTTGAGACAACTTGTCATGCTACGAATCGACTATATCTGTCGTGGTTCGACACGATCACCTATGGGGCCATCGGCCCCTTTGTGGTTCGGCAAGGGGGAAGGGCACGTTGCACAAAGAGCACAGGTCGTAGAACAGCACGACAATGATGACGCGGGTGGTTTTTACCCAGGTTCGGGCCGCCGCGAGGCATAAAACCCTACTCCTGCTTTGGTGGATTGAGTGGAAGATTGTGGCGAATGCGCAGTGCTCAAGCCCGACAAGGTCGCCTCGGGGGGAGCAGCTACGCGCGTATGAGTGTACAAGGGTCTTAATCCTTTCTAAGGTTGCCTCGGCCCTCCTTTTATAGGTAAAGGGGTTACCACAGTGGCAAAATAGTCATTATCCAGTTATTAGATAGCCACAGTGCTATCATATCTAACTCTACAGACATGACAAGGTGCATTAAATGCACTGCTTAGTGTCACATCATGGATGCAGCCCGGCAAGCCTTGCCGTGCCATTCAACCACCTTCTCGCCTGCCTGCGTGACACGCCTCTGAACGGGTGTCATTTAGGGGTGATCTTCATCAGAAATGGCTGCCACGTGCTGAATGACTACCACTTATTCACTTGGGGGCTCGACACCGCACCGATAAGTTACTTGCGTCACTGTGAGGTGGAGCGGTGGATCCTTGGTGGGATAACAGGCCGCCAGCGCCCCGGTAACCCTTGCCGGGGAGGTCTTGGGACTTGCTCTTAGGGTGGCCTCGACCTGACCAGGCTCGCCTGCCTGGCAAGGAAGGCTTTTTCCCTTGGTGATATCTTGTTGTCTAGGCTTGTCTTGGTCTTCTCGATCCGCACTTTGATTCTTCAAAGAGCTATCTCTCCGCTTGGCCTTGCCTTGGATGCTGGAACCTTGCCCTTGAGCCTATGTACTGTCAGGGCAACATACACCAGGGTTTGTTGCACCGACTGGAGCCCCCGGGCCTGTCGTGGGAAACCACAGCCACCTATAGGGCCATGAGCCCCTTTTGGTTCGGCGGGGGGATGGGCACGTTACACAAAGAGCGGAGATGCATCTTGCAGCACAGCAAAGATCACACGGGCAGTCTTTACCCAGGTTCGGGCCGCCGTGAGGCGTAAAACCCTACTCCTGCTTTGGTGGATTGATGGTGGATAATGGTGGTGGACGTAGCACGCTCGCCCGGCAAGGTCGCTCTGGGGGCGAGAGTGGCTACCAGCGTATGGATATGCGAGGGTCCAACCCTTTCTACGGTCGCCATGGGCCTCCTTTTGTAGATTAAGGGGTCACCACAGTGGCAAAATCAGTCTTTGTGTACTGATTAGATAGCTAACAGTGCTATCATATCTAACTCTGCAGGCTGACAGAGCGGATTAAATGTGCCACTCAGTGTCACATCACAGCCCGCCCGGCAGGTCCTGCCGGGCTGTTTTGCCAGCTTCGCGCCTGCTCGTTTGACACGTCTCAGGACGGGTGTCATATGGAGGTGTTTGCTGTAGGAAGTCACTGCCATGTGGCAAGATGCAGCCACTTAGTCACCTTGGAGCTCGACACCGCTTTGATTAATGACTTGCGTCGCTTGTGAGGTGGAGCGGTGGAGTGGCTTGCCTCCGCCAGCCCCGGCAGGCCTGCCAGGACGATCTGGGAGCTTGCTTCCGGGGCAAAACCCAACCCTGCCGGGCTCGCCTGCCCGGCAAGGTAGGCCCTTTCCTTAGCGATGCCTTGTTCCTCTGGCTCACCTTGGCCTTCTCGACTTGCACTTGGATCCTTCAAAGGAATTGATCCTCCTTGTTTGGTCTGATCTTGGTCTTGTAATCTTGTCTCTGGCCTGTGCACAGTCCGTGCAATGGACCCAGGGTCGGTTGCACCGACAGGAGCCCCCGGGCCTGGCACGAACGCGCCGCTGGGCGTCGTCGAGGTAGGCCCTAACCGGTGCACAGGCAGAAATGTAAGGGCGGCTCTGCCCTTTGAGATCTTCTTTGCTTCTTCATTAACCTGAGCTCGGGTCAGTTTTCGGTTTTCCCGCGCGTCGTGCGAAACATTTAGGGGAGAAACCGAACCATGATCTGCGGGCAGCCCACGCCCCACGATCACAGGGAAGGAAACTTCCATCCCACTTGCCTCCTGCCCCGGGGCGCCTCCGCCACGTGTACCGCATGCATTGCGTAGGGTAGGTGGTGGACGCGGAGGGCGCGGGAACGGGCGCCATGGCAGAAAGCCAGGCGTCGCCGAGTGGTGTCGAGGGGTGGCTCTGATTCCCTGAGACATTGGAGGCGCAGGGGAACCGCATTGGAGGAGCAGGGCGGTCGCCAACTAAACGAGAGGCCAGCCCCCTGCCTCGTTCTCCTATAAAAAAAAGGGGGTAGGAGTAGTGTGTCCGCTCACACACCTTCCTTCTCCCTTTTAAAGCTTCCCTTGCTTGCCATGGTGAGGGGCGAGGGTGTGGTGGTACTCGAGTGGTGGCGACGAGAACTTCTGCTCGACAGCGTCTCCCCCCTCCTCCTGATGATGTGGGTGCTGAACCCACTATGAGAGGAGGCAGAAGCGGGCGCGGCCGAGGTCATCGCGGTGTGCGCGGCCGAGGAGGCCGGGGCGGCGCCTCAATTGTGCCCGCACCGGACACTCCTCCCCCGATGGAGGGCCACGTCAGAGATCAACCCTTGGAGTTCGTCATCAGGCTGTATAAGCCTCCGCGCGGCCACCTCCGCCTCCCTACTCCATTTGCAAGGGTGATGGAGCTCGAACAGCCGCGTGCACTGAGGTTGCACATGAGGGGCTGTGGGAATGGTGGCGTGTGGGTGGATGTTGACTTCCCTGCTCCTCATGTTATGTACTTCCGCCGCGGCTGGAAGACCTTTGCTCGAGCCCATAGCTTGTCAGAGGGGCACTGTAACACCCCCAGTGGTTAGCCACAGTAATCACTTTTGATAATGCCATGTCATCATGATCAACAGTGCCTAAACATCATTTGGAGCATATCTCTTTTCAAATTCAAATTCAAATGGAAATTCAAACTTAAGTGAATCTAAAAGTTGTTCAAATTGGAAAACAAAAATGTGCATCATGTTGCAAATATTCCCATAGCATTTATAAAAATGATTGCAACATTTATTGGAATTGTAAAAGGACTCCAACAACAAGGAACAGCAGCAAAACAGCACTATTTAATCCTTTTTCATTTAATTAAATTCCCAAACAAAAAGATATGGACACAAAACCAATTTCTAGCAGTGACTAATTTTGCACTGTTAATAGTTGGACCAGTCTCATATCTTACAAAAGTCATTTGAATTAAAAACAAAAGACAAAACAGAAAAGAATAACTAAAACAAAAGAAAAAAAAGGAAAAAGCAAAGAGCCCCCCCCCCCACTGGGTCGTGGCCCAGCTGGACCAGCAGGCCACCAGGCCGGCCCCACAGCCGCGCCCATATCCCCTCCCTCCCCGAAACCCTAGCCCCTCTCCCTCACTTCCCCCCCCCACCCCCACTCGCTCCCCCCCCACGCCTCTCTCCCCTTCCCTCGATTGGATCGGGGGGAGCCCGATCCCCCCGCCGGCGCCCATCCCCGGCGCTGCCCCCAGCCGTGCCGCTCGATGTCGGTGCCCGTCCTCGCCGCTCCTCGACCCATCTGGCGCCGCCCGCCCCGACGCTACAAAACAAAGACCGTTGCCGTCGCCGGATCGCTTCCTCGTCCCCCTCCCCACCGGTCGCCACCACGCCTCGCCGACCCCCTCCCCATCAACGCTCGTGAGCCGCCGCCCTTCCCTCTCTCCCCGATTCGGCCGCCGCTCACTCCCCTGCTCCTCGCGCGCCTGCATCGCGCGCTCGCCATGGCTAGGCCGTGCCCGGCCGAACCCCACGCGCGCCCGCGCCGACCCGTCGCCGAACGCGCCCACGCCGCCCGCTTCTGCCGTGGCCTTGTTCCCACTTATGCGCGCTCCCGCCCGCGCATCGGCGCCCGCTTGCGTGCCCGCGCGTGCGCGCTCGCACCCGCGCCTACCGCCGCTCCGCCGCGACCGCTGTCGTCCCCTGCTGCGCCGCTCTGCCTGCTGCTTCCGCCGCGGGCCGCCGCTGCCGCCCGCCCCGCCTGCCGCGCGCGAGCCCCGCCCCATCCTCTGCTGGCCTCGTCCGCCGCGGTGCCCCCCCGGCTCACCGCACCGACGCCGTGCCCGTCAAGCGCCCACGGGCCCGAGCGCGCGCCCGCGCCCGTTTGGCCTCCCGGGCCACTGACCGCTGGGCCCCACCCTCCCTGTGTCTATGACAGGTGGGCCCAGCCAGAACGTTTAAAAATAATAATAATAATAATAATAATGATTTAATAAAATCAATAATTAGTAATTAATTAATTAGTTAATTAATTAAGTTAATCAACTTTGATTAGGTTAATCTAATTAATTAGTTAGTTTAATTAAACAGTAATTAATTAGCTAATCCCTAATTAACTAAACAGTCAATGACAGGTGGACCCCGCCTGTCAGGTTGACCGCTGACATCAGCATGATGTCATGCTGATGTCATCGATCACTGTTTCGGATAATGTTTAATTTAAATAAATAATTAAATTCCAAAAATTAATAAAAACTTTAGAAAATCATATAAAATAATCTGTAGATCAGATCGAAAAACTTTGTACATGAAAGTTGCTCAGAACGACGAGATGAATCTGAATACGCGATCCGTTTGTCCGCCACACGTCTCTAACTATCCGAACATGCAACCATTCCCCTCCGGTCATCTGTCTGACAAATGCCCGGAACCGGGAAAACATTCCCGGATGGATTCCTCCTTCCTCGGTGACGTGCAACCATACGTTAGGACACACCCGGCACTGCATATTGTCATGCCGTACTTTGCGTTGCTCATGTTTGCTCTATATTTATACTGTTTCCTCCCCCTCTTCTCTCTCGGTAGACCCTGACACCGACGTCGTCCCCGAGACCGACGCAACTCAGGAGCCCGACGCCACCGTTGACGACCTTGCCTTTGCCGCCGAGCAACCAGGCAAGCCCCCCCCCCCCTTTGATCATCCTGATATCGCCCATTCTATTTTCTCATGCCTGCATTAGAATTGCTGCTGCTACTGCTTTACCTATTCTGATGCATAGCCTATTTATTGTAACCTACTATTGATACCTTACCTGCTTATCCTAAACTGCTTAGTATAGGCTGGGTAGAGACCCACTAGAGAACCCCACTTTGATCCTTGTTGCCCTGCTAGATTATCAGAAGACCCGATCAACGGGATTGAAGACCAGACCCCGACACCGCACATCACCCCCCTTTAGTTGTAACGACACTGCAGCGTTACTATCGAGTGCCGAGGGTGAAACCTCATGTAGCACTTCTGATGTTAACTCTATAGAGTAGCTATTTGGTCGTGGTCATCGAGGGTGATTCCTCCTTCTCCACTTCTGATACGACCCTGTCGTGCAGCACATCAAGTGTGAACTCATCGAGGGTGATTCCTCCTATGTTCACCTTGGCAGTTACATCGACTGGGTATCCATCGAGGGTGATACCTCGGATTCCCTTGATGTTATGGACACCCGGATACTTGGACTTTACACTGTTACTTAGAAAGACGGGTCGGCCCTGAGGGGTACCCGCGTGCGCCTGAGAGGCGAGTGTTGTGAAGACGGGTGCCTGTGTGGTGCCCGAGTGGTGAATACGAGGCGTGGCCGGGCATTCATGGCCCTTGCCGCAAGTCCTCGAGACGGGGCGATGGGGTCACATCTTTTGTGAGTCTCTGCTCGTTTTCCGCAAGCCCCTAGTCCACTACGATTTGGATATTTGATCCGAGCAGGCCTCTGGCCTGATAGCACTAACCATCACGTGGGCATAGTATGGGCGTTCTGCATCGTATGCATCAGCCGAAAGCTCTGTCAGACGTCTAGTTCAGCACTGCGGCCGGGCTGGGCCGGCGCCATCCTGAGGGGTGGTACCGAGATTCGCTCTGCTCGCAACGACCCGGAGTGCACAGGGCGATGGCCCATGACCCCTGAGCGCTTAGGATATAGACCGATGGGGACCTCTCTGCTGAGCTGTAGGTAGGGTTGCGGTGTGTTGTTTGGCCGAGGCCGGGCATGACCCAGGAAAGTGTGTCCGGCCGGAGTTAAGCGAGCGTGATGGGTAAGTTGGTGCACCCCTGCAGGGAAGAACATTTCTAACGATAGCCGGTCCTACGGTAAAGGACACTCGGAGTTGTATCCCGATCGATACAACTAGAACTGGATACCTGTGATGAGACCTGTATGTATGGCTCTGGGATTGCTTCTCGCAGGGAGTCGAGAAGGGATCTCCGGACGAGGTTGATGACTGTATGGCTCTGGGATTGCTTTCTCGCAGGTAGTCGAGAAAGGATCTCTGGGTGAGGTTGAGACTTATTACTACTGCTACTTTATACTGTTCTGTTCTATTCTCTTCTATTGCTGCAAGACCGCTGAAGATGCTAGTCTTCGATAGGACTAGGCTTTTCCTCTCTATTCTGGCATTTCTGCAGCCCAGTCCACATATACAGCCTTCCTTTGATAATGTTGCATATGTAGTGTAGATCCTTGCTTGCTGAGTACTTCAAAGTACTCACGGTTGCTTTGCTTTCTTTTTGCCCCATATCAGTTTGTCGTGACCAGATGACGGAGCCGCTAAGACAGCTACCCCCGCCGACGATCGACTGCTACTATTTCCGAGGGTGGTTATTACTACGAGCTTGCTGACAACCAGGAGTAGGTTCGGAGGGTCCCAGGCAGGAGGCCTGCGCCTTTCGATCGTAGTGTTTTATTTTGCCCCGCCTTCCTAAAGGCCTTTCTGTTTCTCTTTTATATCTGTACTCAGATATCTGATGCTTCCACTGACGCTTGTATGCCATCGAGCTATGTATTCGAGTCCTCGAGGCCCTGGCTTGTAATATAAAGCTTGTATGACTTTATTTATGTTTTAGAGTTGTGTTGTGATATCTTCCCGTGAGTCCTTAGGCTTGATCGTGTGCATTTGCGTGTATGATTAGTGCACGATCGGGCCGGGGGCGTCACAGGCACGTTCTCCAGTTTAACTTAATGGAGAGCGGCCTGCTTTCCGTCAAGTTCTTTGGGCGCTCGGGAGCTCACTTAGGGTGCTGCGCAGAGAGCTTGACCGACGACGAAAGCTCCTCCTCGAGCGAAAGCGACGAGGAGGACAATGACGGTGATGACGACGACAGCGACCGGGAGGGCGACGACTCCGACTCCGGCTGAACGTTGCCCGCACCATCTTCATCAGGCGGCAGCACCATCATCTGCACCTGCGTTTTCTCCCTGGCAAGGTGGTTTGCCGGGAAGTTGGGTGCAGAGGTGGTGACGGTGCCCCCTGGCTCCTCCAGCAGTCCTCCAGCTGGACCCAGACAGGCTTCCTCTCGGGCTGTAGCTCTGTTAGCCCTGCCGTGTTCTGCTGGCCTTGGTGGTGGTGGTTGACGGGTCGTCTCTGCCGGTCTCTTCCCCGTCGCCTTCGTCCATGCCCTCTCGCCCCCACCGGGCAACCTCTCCTGGAGCCCGACAGGGTCAGGCTGAGCTTCTGCCCAGGCACTCCTTTTGCCCTCTTCGCCTTCTACTGCCGTGCCTAGGAGGAGAGGGACAAGAAAAGGCATTACAGGGCACTTATCTTTTTTTAATCTTAAATCTGTAGGCACTTGCCAAATTTTAGTTCAAATAATGTAATCTCTCGTATCCATGTTTATGTTCCGTGAGATTTGTACTTGTTGATCAGCATATTAATGAAAAAGATAAGCTTTGTCGGGCACTTTTGCATGTACGATATCCATGCAGAGGTGAAACGCCTCCATACTTTCATGTAAACAAGTAGATCCCGGTAAGCTACCTTGCCGGTACCCCATAGGACTGCTGCCGTGAGGCTGAGCCTGCCAGGCACAGAACCCATTGGGAGAGACTAGCCCCCCGCCAACCCTTTTTAGCCAAAGGCCTCTACGACCATCCTGACCGAAGCAGCATTCGTGTCAGTAGATGGGAGTACCTTTTGTTTCCGAGGCGGCGAGGTTTTCATATGCACAAGTCCTACTCATGGAACATGTATGGATAAGAGATGGAACTTATCTGTTTGGCTTGCCGGAGATCGCAGTGCTGGCTTGTCTTCGCACCCTCTTCCTAGGACTAAGTCCACGGCAGGAGCCTGTAGTTTATGCAAATGAAGATGATGCCAGATGCAATCTATCTACATGATCATGCAACCTATCTACATGAACCATGTGATGCTTATGATATGCTTATGCATGCATGCAACTTGTCGGGGGCCCCCAGCACTTCATTTATTTCTCTATTGCTCAGGGTCTACGCCTGGCTTTGTACAAGGGGTTACATGCAGCTGAGACAAGGCCTGTACAAAAGGGTGGCTGCCGGGCAGGGCCCGGCAGCCGCGCCTTACGGGTAGAACTTGCAAAGATGCTCAATATTCCATGAGTTTTGCAATTGAATGCCATCTCCGGTCTCCAGACGGACTGCGCCAGGTCTGGTGACTCGTACTACCCGGTAAGGGCCTTCCCACTTTGGCGACAGCTTGTTTGTACCCTTGGCGGACTGAACGCGCCTAAGGACAAGGTCGCCTTCCTCAAAACACCGGGCATGAACCCTGCGGCTATGATAGCAACGCAGGGCTTGCTGATAGCGTGCAGCACGTGTAGCAGCCGGGAGACGGTTCTCCTCGAGAAGCACGGCATTGTCACACATGTGCTGTTCCTGCGCTAATTCATCATAGGCAAGCACTCGAGGTGACCTGTAAATGAGTTCCGTGGGGATAACTGCTTCTGTCCCATAGACTAGGGAGAAGGGAGTCTGCCCGGTAGCTCACTTTGGTGTCGTTCTGAGGGACCAAAGAACCACCAGCAGCTCATCGATCCACCGCCTACCGTGCTTCCGCAGCTTATCAAACGTTCTTGTCTTGAGTCCTCGCAGCACTTCAGCATTCGTCCTCTCAGCTTGTCCATTGCTTCTGGGATGTGTGACAGAGGCAAATGAGATCTTGCTTCCGAGGGCATGAACATATTGCATGAAGGCGAGGCTCGTGAACTGGGTGCCGTTGTCGGTGATGATCTGGGCAGGGACCCCAAAGCGGCACACCAATCCTTTCAAGAACTTGATAGCTGACTAAGCAGTCACCTTTCTCACGGCATCTACCTCCGGCCACTTTGTAAACTTGTTGATTGCAATGAACAAGAATTCAAAGCCCCCGGCAGCTCGGGGGAAAGGGCCGAGGATATCAAGCCCCCAGACCGAAAACGGCCATGACAAAGGGATTGTCTGGAGTGCTTGGGCAGGCAGATGGATATTTTTGGAATGGAACTGACAGGCTTCACACTAGGTGACGAGCTCAACCGCATCTTGGAGGGATGTGGGCCAATGGAATCCTTGTCGGAATGCTTTCCCAACCAAAGCCCTTGATCCAATGTGGGAGGCGCACATGTCTTTGTGTATCTCTGCCAGCAGTTCCTTTCCTCCTTCCCAGCAAATGCACTTCAATTTCACACTGTTGGGCCTTCTTCTGTATAGTGTGTCATCGACAAACTGATACATACTAGCCCTCCGGGCTACTCTTTCAGCTTCTTGTTGCTCTTTGGGAAGTTCTCCGGTTTGGAGGAAATGGACTATGTGCCTTGCCCAAGTTGGAGCCTGAGGCTCGGCAACGAGGACTAGTGGCACCTCCTCATTCGTGGGGGCGCATCCCTCAACCGCGGGGACCAGTGGCCCGGCACGAGGGTGCAGCCCGGCAATCGAAGGGGAGTTGTTTCCAGCAGGGTCCCTGCCAGGAGCCCCGAAAGGCTCTACCGGGAGAGGCTTACTAGAGTCCAATTTCCTCCTCTTTCGGGCCATTGTTGTCGGGGATACGGAGGGCTGAGTAAGATGGAGAACAAAAGTTCCTGGTTCCATAGGAAGCTTCTACGCAACGCACTTTGACAGGTGATCAG
Source organism: Thinopyrum elongatum (assembly GCA_011799875.1). Classification (NCBI taxonomy): domain Eukaryota; kingdom Viridiplantae; phylum Streptophyta; class Magnoliopsida; order Poales; family Poaceae; genus Thinopyrum; species Thinopyrum elongatum. The sequence continues at coordinate 311,189,088 of CM022298.1, read as the reverse complement.
CAATGCTGTTTTCCACATGGGGTATGTGCTCTGTTTGCAACTCGTCAAAGCGCTCCTCCAATCTTCTCACTTCCTCGACGTATGCCTCCATCAATGGGCTTTGGTAATCCTTGTCGACTTGTCTCACCACCAGTTGTGAATCTCCTCGAATGATCAGCTTCTTGATTCCCAATTCTGTGGCAATCCTAAGCCCGACAAGAAGCCCTTAATATTATGTTGTATTGTTGGTCGCCTCCTCCTGGGGAAAGTGCATCTGGACGACGTACCTCAGGTGCTCTCCAGTGGGAGCCACGAGAAGCACGCCATCCCCTGCACCTTGTAGGGAGAAGGCACAATCGAAATACATGATCCATTCTTGGGGCGCTTCCTTGCCGGGGATAACTGTTTCCTGTACTTCTTCATCAGGGGTTGGCGTCCATTCTGCAATAAACTCTGCCAACGCCCTGCTCTGGATTGTTGATGTGCTTTCAAACTTTAGGCCAAAGCTGGACAACTCCAATGCCCACTCCACTATCCCGCCGGTGGCCTCTAGGTTTCGAAGTATCCTTTGCAACGGGAAGCGGGTGACAACCGTGATCTCATGGGCTTGGAAGTAGTGGCGCAGTTTACTTGAGGCCATGACAAGGCCAAAGATCAATTTTTGCAGCCAGAATACCTAGATCTAGCCCCCTGCAACAGTGAGCTAACGAAGTATACTGGGCGCTGCACCTCCTTCTTCCTTGCCGTGTCCTTGGGGTTGTTTCCACTGCCCTGCTCCTCTTTGTCCTGATTCGTATCTGGCCTTGCCGGGCCGCTCTCTTCCTCTTCCCCGGGTGGAACACTTGCTGAGGTGGCTGCTTCTTCTACTTCCCGCTGCGCTACTAGGGCCGCACTAACCACTTGATTAGTTGCTGCCAGATATAGCAGCAACGGCTCTTGTGGTTTGGCTGCGACCAAAGTAGGCACAGAAGACAAGTAGGCCTTCAAATCCTGCAGCGCTGCATTTGCTTCCGGGGTCCACTTCATGGGTCCTGCCCTCCTCAAAATCTTGAAGAACGGCAAGGCGCGCTTGGTAGACTTGGAGATGAATCTGCTAAGCGCGGCAACGCATCCTGTCAAATGCTTCACATCCTTAATTGTCTTGGGTGCCTGTATCTGCTCAATAGCCTTGATCTTATCGGGGTTGGCCTCTATCCCACAGTGGGACACAAAGAAACCAAGTAGCTTGCCAGAGGGAATGCCAAACACGCACTTCTCCGGATTCAGTTTCAAGTTGATCTTGCGCAGATTAGCAAATGTCTCTTCTAAATCCTAGATGAGGGTTGATCTATCCTTGGTCTTAACCACAATATCATCCATATAGGCTTCAATGTTCCTGTGCAACTATAGTTCAAAGCCAATCTGGACTGCTCTTGCAAAAGTGGACCCGGCACTCTTCAACCCGAAAGGCATGCGCACAAAGCAGTATGTGCCGCATGGGGTGATGAATGAGGTGTTTTCTTCATCTTCCTTGGACATAAAAATCTGATGGTATCCAGAGTGTGCATCCAGAAAAGAGAGCAACTCACATCCGGAAGTAGAATCCACGATCTGGTTGATGTGCGGCAAGGGAAATGGGTCCTTTGGGCATGCCTTGTTCAGATCTGTGAAATCTATGCAAAGCCTCCATTTTCCATTAGCTTTGCGCACAACCACTGGGTTTGCTAACCATGTTGGATGCAGTACTCCTCTGACCAAACCAGCTGCTTCAAGTTTCTTGATTTCCTTGGCAATAAACTGCTGCCGCTCCAAGGCCTGCTTCTGAACCTTCTGCTTGATGGGCCGGGCATGTGGGTAGACAGCAAGGTGGTGCTCGATTACCTCTCTGAGAACACCGGGGATATCAGATGGTTGCCAGGCAAACACATCGATATTCGCCCGCAGGAAGGCAACGAGCGCGCTTTCCTATTTGTCATCAAAGGTGGCGTTGATAGTGAAAGTACCATCAGCGCCAGCCAGCCCTGCAGTGACCTTTTTCACTTGGGGTGGAGCAGCCTTGGATCTCTTGCTGTTGGAACTCTCTGGCATGTCATCAACGGGCGCGGCACATTCCACAGAGGTACGCTTCCCGGATTCCTTGCCAGTGCCTCTGCTATGCTTTTCCTTGGCAGGAACTGTGGCTTCCGCGACTCTGCCGCGACCGCGTCCCGGTACATCTTATCCATGCAAATAATTGTGTGTTTCTTGTCTGACGGAATGGAAATGACGCACATTGGCCCTGGCATCTTCAAGGTGTTGTAGGCACAGTGGGATGCTGCCATGAATTTGGCCAGGGCCGGGAGCCCAAGGATCCCGTTGTACAGTAGGGGGAGGTCAACCACATCAAACACAACTTTCTCAGTCCTGTAGTACAACTCTCCTCCAAATGTCACTGGCAACGTAACCTTTCCCTTAGGATGGCTCCTGCCGGGATTGACTCCTTGAAACGTGCCTGTGGCCTTAAGTTCTTCCTCTGCTATCTGGAGTTCGCTGATAACCTTTGGGGAAATCAGATTCAACCCGACCCCGCCGTCAACCAGCATCTTTGTGACCTTGAGGTTGCGAATTGTTGGTGAGACCAACAACGGCAAGCACCCTACCACAGTAATGCGGTCGGGGTGGTCCTCTTCATCAAAGATGATGGGCGTGCGTGACCACTTGAGCGGCTTCCGAGAATCTGCCGCTGGCTCCACGGCATTGACTTCACGCGCCCACTGTTTAAGTTGGCGGTGAGAGGAGTGCAAAGATGCACCCCCGTCAATGCACAGGGCATCAGTGGCCTTTTGGAATTCCTGCTCGCTGGTTTCCTCTTCATTCCCTCCATCACTCTCATTACTGCAATCCTCCTTCTCTTGGCCTTTGGCGGGTTTCCCTTGGTTCCGAGGAGCCTTGCCGGGCAATTTGCTTCACCACCCCGGCCCTTCCCGCCAGTGCCATTTTGACCTTTTTCCTTATCGCGCTTCTCATACTCAACCTTCTACCTCTTGACGAGCTGCTCAACCGGATGACACTCCTGGAGATCATGGCCCTTGGTCCGATGAATCTTACAGTACGGCCCATCACTTTTCCCAGCTTTCTCGGCAGCCGCCGCCTCCCGGCAGTCAGTGCATGTGGTAGCCTCCTTGCCGAGGGCTTCAGCCTTGGCCTTCTTGCTGATACTAGGCGTGCCTGACCCCTCAACAGTCATCACAGTCTTATCCTTGCGCTTCTTGTTGTGCTTCTTGTTCTTCTTCTTCTTACTGATGGTTTCGTCGTCATCTTCTGAGTCGATGTCGACGCAATCTTCCTCTCCAGGAAGTTTCCTCCCCTCCTCCACCCGAGCACATTTGTCCACCAAAGTGTAGAGCTCCATCACAGTCTTGGGCAACCGAACGTTCATCTTCGAACGTATCCTAAGGTTGCGCACGTTGGATTGGAAGGCAGCTATCACGGCAGCTAGGTAGATATCTGGGATATTCCTGTGGACTCGGCTGAATCTCTGCAAGTACTTCCATAGAGTTTCTCCCTCTTTCTGCTAGAGAAGCTGCAAGTCGCTGGGTCGCCCTGGTTCTTGATGGCCGCCCGTGAAGGCACCAATGAACTCGTGGCATAGGTCAGCCCAGGTCGAAATGGAGTTCTCCGGCAGGTGCATCAGCCAAGACCTCACATTTGACTTGAGGGCCAAAGGGAAGTAGTTGGCGAACACCTTCTCATCTCTACCCCCAGCAGCTTGAATAGCAATGGTGTAGATGCTCAAGAACTCTGCCGGGTTTAGTCTCCCATCATACTTCTCGGGTATCTCTGGCTTGAACGTGCGAGTGGACGGCCAACGGACTTGCCGCAGCTCACGGGTGAAGGCAGGGCACCCAACCTCGAAAGGCAGGCACCCACTATCTCCGAGCACGGGCTCGTCGATGTCGGGGCCATCACCCATTGGACCGGCAGGGGTTGTCGTGGCGCCAGTCGTCGATGACGCGCGTGCCTTCCCTTCGCATGCCCTCCGGGGCACCCTGTCAGCCTTGACGCGCTCGAGGGTCTGACGAGGCCATCGAGACGTCATCGGGTGCTTGGTTTTGCGGCTCCTGGGCGGCTTGCCGTGGTGGGGATTGCACCGTGAGGGTGGCCCCTCCCGCATGACCAGCCGCACGAGCCGTCGTTGCTGCCTGGGAAGGCCGTGGCGGTCCGGCCCGCTATGATCCTTCCGCCTCGGCAAAACCAATCAGACTTTGGATGGTGGCTCACCACTCATCAATCTGGTCTGCCGCCGGTGGAAATCTCAACAGCAGTTGGGCTCGCGCCACGGCCTCTGAGGCAGTGCTTGGCATAGGTGATGACGATGTAGATCGTAGTGTCGCTCGGCTCCTGACATTGCCGGTGGCGACCGCGCCGTGCCCTTGCTGCTGCGAACCAGCCGTTTGGATGGCATAGTGATGCGGCGGAGACACCTGAGGGCCAGCGGCTCTGTTGGGCACAGTAGCTGGGTCAGCCCGGCCCGGGGGTGGCGCGTGCCCTGCGGTCGCGCCTGCAGCGGGGGCGGCCGTAGGGTTGCGATTCGCCCCAGAACGAGCATCATCACTGCGGATGTGCCCGTTGGCGAGGAGAAGGGGTTCAGGCGGAATGATCCCTCCATCCGTACCTCGTGGAGCATGGCCGTTGGGATGTTGCTGATGCTGTCCTTCCCCGGTACCTCCCGTTCCTGCTTCGGCCATGGAGGAGGTGGCGACGGCGCCGCCTGTGCCGACCACGTCCCCCGCAGCATCCACACCCTCGCGAGCCCCCGCATTCCCCGCGACGTCGGCGGTCGCGAGCGGTAGAGCCTTCGAGGTGGATGGGTGATTTGCAGCTCCGGGCTTCCTCTTGGGCGCCATAGTCGATGACGCCGTCGACGATGAAAATGTCGATGAAGATGATGCGCAGCGTACGCTCTCGGTTTCGCGCACGTGATCCCCCTACCTGGCACGCCAAAGATGTTGTGGGAAACCACGGCCACCTATGGGGCCATGAGCCCCTTTTGGTTGGGCGGGGGGATGGGCACGTTGCACAAAGAGCGGAGAAGTGTCGCGCAGCACGGCAGAGATCACACGGGCAGTCTTTACCCAGGTTCGGGCCGCTGTGAGGCGTAAAACCCTACTCCTGCTTTGGTGGACTGATGGTGGATAATGGTGGTGGACGCAGCACACTCGCCCGGCAAGGTCACTCTGGGGGCGAGAGTGGCTACCAGCGTATGGATATGCGAGGGTCCAACCCTTTCTACGGTCGCCATGGGCCTCCTTTTATAGATTAAGGGGTCACCACAGTGGCAAAATCAGTCTTTGCGTACTGATTAGATAGCTAACAGTGCTATCATATCTAACTCTGCAGGCTAATAGAGCGCATTAAATGCTCCGCTCAGTGTCACATCACAGCCCGCCCGGCAGGTCCTGCCGGGCTATTTTGCCAGCTTCGCGCCTGCTCGTTTGACACATCTCAGGACGGGTGTCATATGGAGGTGTTTGCTGTAGGAAGTGACTGCCATGTGGCAAGATGCAGCCACTTAGTCACCTTGGAGCTCGACACCGCTTTGATTAATGACTTGCATCGCTTGTGAGGTGGAGCGGTGGAGTGGCTTGCCTCCGCCAGCCCCGGCAGGCCTGCCGTGACGATCTGGGAGCTTTCTTCCGGGGCAAAACCCAACCCTGCCGGGCTCGCCTGCCCGGCAAGGTAGGCCCTTTCCTTAGCGATGCCTTGTTCCTCTGGCTCACCTTGGCCTTCTCGACTTGCACTTGGATCCTTCAAAGGAATTGATCCTCCTTGTTTGGTCTGATCTTGGTCTTGTAATCTTGTCTCTGGCCTGTGCACAGTCCGTGCAATGGACCCAGGGTCTGTTGCACCGACAGGGCCTGGCCCGAACGTGCTGCTGAGCATCGTCGGGGTAGGCCCTATCTAGTACACAGGTGAAGAGTTTGTGGTAGCTCATCCTTTGATATTTTCTTTGCCTCTTCATCAATTAGTGCTTGAGTCAGTTTCCAGTTTTTCCTTGCGTTGCGTGATGCCAATTGTGGTGGGGCCATTTTTGTAATGGTCTGTGAATGACTTTAACCCATGGGGGAGTAACTGCCAATTCACTCATCCTACCACGCACTTATCATTTGCCACGTATGCTGCATGCATCAAGTAGGGTAGGTAACGGAGGCGCGTGGCGTGGGAAAGAGCGTCATGGCAAAGGCCTGGTCTTCTTGTATTGGTGTAGGAGGGCGGCAATCGGATCCGGCCATTGGTGGTAGCTTGAATGGGTCAGATCAGGAAGAGCCCCTCGGGGGTGGAGGTGAAGGATCAGCCCCCAGTCCCAGCCTGCCTATAAAAAGGGGGTGCGAGAGGGAACGGAGGCACCCATCCACGCACCTCTTCCCTTTTACTTCTTGCCTCCCTCTTTGTTATGTCGAGGGAGGGAGACCGGGGCCAGGCCCCGGGCTCTAGCCCGGGGGTGGCGATGCCGAACACTCGCGTTGACGCTCAAGGAGTGAGTCTGGTCTGGGGTTGTAGGAGATGCAGTTGTCGTAGACATGCGCGCCGAATCGACTGCAATGTGGGAGGCGTTGCGCTCCTCCAAAATGGTGGAGCGCTCGTTTCCCCCACACAAGCCAGCCGCTTGGAGGGGAGTACTTTCCCTTGCCGCAAGTCGTCGAGGCTTGTCATCCCGTTGGCGAGGTCCCTGGGGCTTCCGGCGCCCGCCTATGGTGCTGTGCTCGGGATCCTTGGTAATCCCAGCACCGCCCTCTCCAGCGAGGTCGGGGTTGACGCTGAAGATGGCGGTGCCTTTCTGCCCGCCAAGTTGGGAGTGGCGCTCCTCGCACGTTTCGGACGCCGCCGCCGTCTGCCGCTTCTCCGAGGGAGGTGACGGGCCGAGGGGTCGATGCCCTCCTGGAGCTATGGTGATGAGGAAAAAACGAGGGAAGATGGAGAAGGCGGGTGGCAGGCCATCATGTCGGAGTACGATGGCACCGACGCCTTCGTCTCGTATTGCCGGCCCGCTGCCTCATCTTTCCGCTCTTCCCCTCCCTCCCCGGCACCATCATCACCGGCCTCTTCTGGATAGCTGCCGGGGAGGGGGACGCTCTCTTGGTGCCTTCGCCTCCTCCGGCAGTCTTCCAGCTGAGCTCCGGCAGGCTCTCCCTGCTGGCGCCTGTGCTGGGATGCCTTGCTGGCCCTGGGGGTGGTGACCAGGGCACCGCCGAGCTGCTCTCTCCGTCCCCCTCCTTCGCAGCCTCGCCACTCCCGATCTTGTCAGGCCGCGCCCGGCAGGTCCTGACGGGGTCGGGCTAGGCTTCTGCTCAGGCACTCCGTTTGCCCTCTTCGCCTCCCGCTGTAGTTCCTAGGAGGAGAGGGACAAGAAAGGGATTACGGGGCACTTATCTTTTTTCAGTCTAAGACATGTAGGCATTTGCCAAACTTTAGTCTCAAATATGTTATCTTCTTTATCCATGTTTGTGTTCTGTAAGATCTGTACTTGCTTATTCGCATATTAATGAAAAAGATAAGCTTTGCCGGGTAATTTTGCATGTATTATGTCCATGCAGAGGTGAGATGCCTCTATACATTTAAGTAAACAAGTTATCTCCGGCAAGCTATCCTTCTGGTTCCTTCCATTTGTTGCCGTGGGGGTTAGCCTGCCGGGCTCGAAACTATGGAAAGGGACCAGCCCCTTGTCGAACCTCCTTCGTCAAAGGCCACTACAACCACCTTGACCAAAGCAACGTTCGGGATAAAGGATGGGAGCACCTATGCTTTGAAGGAGACAAGGTTTTCATATGCACAAGTTTTCATCTTACAGAACATTTATGGACAAGAAGGAACTTATCTGTTTGGCTTGTCGGGGACCGATATGTAGGCTTGTCTTCGTTTCTTCTCTTTGGGACCGAGTCCACGGCAAGAGCCCTGCGGTTAAATGCAGAGGAAAACAATTCTACATATGCCCCTATCTACATGATCATGCCATGCTCATGTTATGCTATGCATGCATGCAAGTTTTTGGGGCCCCCAGCGCTTCATTTATTTGTCTGCTACTCAGGGTCTGCGCCTGGCTTTGTACAAAGGGTTACATGCATCATCGGCAAAGCTTGTACAAAAGGGTGGCTGCCGGGCAGGGCCCGACAGCCGCGCCTTACGGGTAGAACTTACGGAGATGCTCAATATTCCATGAATTTTGCAATTGAATGCCATCTCCAGTCTCCAGACGGACTGCGCCAGGTCTGGTGACTCGTACCACCCGGTAAGGGCCTTCCCACTTGGCGTCAACTTGTTTGTACCCTTGGTGGACTGAACGTGCCTAAGGACAAGGTCGCCTTCCTCAAGGCTCCGGGGATGAACCCTGCGGCTGTGATAGCGGCCCAGGGCTTGCTGATAGCGTGCAGCACGCGTAACAGCCTGGAGATGGTTCTCCTCGAGGAGCACGGCATCGTCATGCCAGTGCTGCTCTTGCTCTACTTCATCATAGGCAAGTACTCAAGGTGACCCGTATATGAGTTCCGTGGGGATCACTGCTTCTGCCCCATAGACTAGGGAGAAGGGAGTCTGGCCGGTAGCTCGATTTGGTGTCATACGGAGGGACCAAAAAACCACCATCAGCTCATCAATCCAGCGCCTGCCGCATTTCTGCAGCCTATCAAATGTTCTTGTCTTGAGTCCTCGCAGCACTTCAGTGTTCACCCTCTCAGCTTATCCATTGCTTCTGGCATGAGCAACAGAGGCAAATGAAACCTTGCTTCCGAGGGCTTGAACGCATTGCATGAAGGCGCGGCTCGTGAACTGGGTGCCGTTGTCAGTGATGACCCTAGCGGGTACTGCGAAGCGGCACACCAGTCCTTTCAGGAACTTGATAGCTGATTGTGCGGTCACCTTCCTCACGGGCTCCACTTCCGGCCACTTTGTGAACTTGTCGATGGCGACGTACAAGAACTCAAAGCCCCCAGTAACACGGGGGAAGGGGCCCAAGATGTCGAGCCCCCAAACCAAAAAGGGCCATGACAAAGGGATCGTCTGGAGAGCTTGAGCAGGTTGATGGATATTCTTGGAGTGGAACTGGCAGGCTTCACATCTAATGACTAGCTCGATTGCATCTTGGAGGGTCGTGGGCCAGTAGAAACCTTGCTGGAAAGCTTTTCCGACCAAGGCCCTTGATCCAATATGCGAGCCGCACACGCCTCCGTGTATCTCTGCCAACAGTTCCTTCCCCTCTTCCCGGCAAATGCACTTCAATTTCACACCATTGGGCCTCCTTCTATATAGTGCGTCATCGACGAACTGATACATACTGGCCCTCCGGGCTACTCTTTCAGCTTCTTCTTGCTCTTTGGGAAGTTCTCCTATTTGGAGGTAATGGACTATGTGTCGCGTCCAAGTTGGAGCCTGAGGCTCGACAACAAGGATCAGCGGCACCTCCTCGTTCGTGGGAGTGCATGCCTCAATCGTGAGGATTGGTAGTTCGGCGGGAGGGTTCTGCTCACCAAGCGAAGTGGATTTGTTCCCGCCAACCTCTCTGCCAGGGGCTTCTGGAAGCTCTGCCGGGAGAGGCTTGCCGGAGTCCAGTTTCCTCCTCTTTCTGGCCATTGTTGCCGGGGATATGGAGGGCTGAGTCAGGTGGAGAACAAAAGTCCCTGGTTCCACAGGAAGCTTTTGCCCAGCGCACTTTGACAGATGATTAGCAATGCTATTTTTCGCACGGGGTACTTGCTCTGTTTGCAATCCGTCAAAGCGCTCCTCCATCTTTCTCACTTCCTCTACGTATGCCTCCATCAATGGACTTTGATAATCCTTGTTCACTTGCCTCACCACAAGCTGCGAGTCTCCTCGTATGATCATCTTCTTAATCCCCAACTCTGTTGTGATCCTGAGCCCGGCAAGGAGTCCTTCATACTCTGCAGTGGTGTTAGTTGCCTTCTCCCGAGGGAAATGCATCTGGATCACATACTTGAGGTGCTCTCCAGTGGGTGCGATGAGGAGCACGCCAGCTCCTGCACCTTGTAGTGAGAAGGCACCATCAAAGTACATTATCCACTCTTGGGGTGCTTCCTTGCCGGGGATAACTGTTTCCAGCGCCTCTTCATCTGGGGTAGGTGTCCACTCCGCAATAAACACTGCCAGTGCTCTGCTCTGAATGGTTGATGTGCTCTCAAACTTTAAACCAAAGCTTGACAACTCCAAAGCCCATTCCACTATTCTGCCAGTGGCTTCAGGGTTCCTCAGTATGCGTTGCAAGGGGAAGCGGGTGACAACAGTGATTTCGTGGGCTTGGAAGTAATGGCGCAGCTTCCTGGAGGCCATGATGAGGCCAAAGATCAACTTTTGCACGCCAGAGTACCTTGAACTAGCCCCTTGTAGTAGGGAGCTGACAAAATACACTGGCCGCTGCACCACCTTCTTCCTTGTCGTGATCCTGGAATTGTCTCCGTCGCTTCGCTCCCCTTTGTCCTGATCTGCATCTGACCTTGTCGAGACGAGTTCACTTTCCCCTCCGGAGAGGACGGTAACTGCGGCAGCTCCCTCATCTACCTCCCGCTGCGCCACCAGTGCCACACTAACCACTTGATTGGTTGCTGCTAGGTATAGCAGCAATGGTTCTTGTGGTTTAGGAGCGACTAAGGTGGGAACACAGGAAGGATAGGTCTTCAAATCTTGCAGTGCAGCTTCTGCCTCCGGGGTCCACTCCACGGGCCCTGCCTTCTTCAAGATTTTGAAGAACGGCAAGGCATGCTCGGTAGACTTGGAAATGAACTTGCTTAGCGCGGCAACACATCCAGTCAGACGCCTCACATCTTTAACTGTCTTGGGTGCTTGAATCTGCTTGATCGCCTTGATCTTGTCGGGGTTGGCCTCTATCCCTTGGTGGGATATGAAGAAGCCAAGTAGCTTGCTGGAAGGAACACCAAACACACACTTCTCTGGGTTTAGCTTCAAGTTGATCTTGCGCAGATTTGCAAAGGTCTCTTCCAAGTCCTGAATGAGAGTTGACTTGTCCTTGGTTTTGACCACTATGTCATCCATGTAAGCTTCAATATTCCTGTGCGGCTGGGACTCAAAACCAATTTGTACTGCTCTTGCAAAAGTGGCTTCAACGCTTTTTAATCTGAAGGGCATCCGTACGAAGTAGTATGTGCCACAGGGGGTTATGAACGATGTCTTGTCTTCATCTTCTTTGGACATGAATATCTGGTGGTACCCGGAGTGGGCATCCAAGAAGGAGAGCAGATCACACCCGGAGGTGGAGTCCATGATCTGGTCGATGCACGGCAAGGGGAACGGGTCCTTCGGGCATGCTTTATTCAGATATGTGAAATCTATGCAAAGCCTCCATTTCCCATTCGCCTTGCGCACCACCACTAGATTTGCCAACCATGTCGGGTTCAATACTCCTCTGACCAAACCAGCCACCTCAAGTTTCTTGATCTCCTCGGCAATGAACTGCTGCCACTCCAAGGCTTGCTTCCGGACCTTCTGCTTGACGGGCTGGGCATGAGGGCAGACAGCAAGGTGGTGCTCGATTACCTCCCTGGGAACACCGAGGATGTCAGATGGTTTCCAAGCAAACACATCGACATTCGCCCGCAGGAAGGCAACGAGCGCGCTTTCCTATTTGTCGTCAAGGGTGGAGCTGATAGTGAATGTACCATCAGCGCCAACTAGCCCTGCCGGGACCTTCTTCACAGCGGGTGCAGCAACCTTAGATCTCTTGCTAGTAGAACTCTCTGGCAAATCATCGATGAGTGCAGCATACTCCGGAGAGACGCGCTTCCCGGATTCCTTGCCGGCACCCTTGCTAGCTTTTCCCCCTTGTTTGTATTCCTCGGCGGGGACTACGGCCTCCGCAGCCTCGGCGGCGACCGCATCTCAGTACATCTTGTCCACGCATATAATTGCGTCCTTCTTATATGATGGGATGGAAAGAACGCCCATTGGTCCTGGCATCTTCAAGGTATTGTAGGCATAGTGGGATGCCGCCATGAACTTTGCCAGGGCAGGTCGTCCAAGTATCCCATTGTACGGCAACAGAAGCTCAACCACATCGAACACAATTTTCTCAGTCCAGAAGTTCAATTCTCCTCCAAATGTCACCGACAGCATGATCTTCCCCTTTGGACGACTCCTGCCGGGGTTGATTCCTTGAAATATGCCAGTAACCTTGAGCTCTTCATCTATTATCTGTAGATTGCTGAGCACCTTGGGGGAAATCAGATTCAACCCGGCCCCGCCGTCAACCAACATCTTTGTGACCTTGAGGTTGCGAATTGTCAGTGAAACCAACAACGGCAAGCACCCTACCGTAGTGGTGCGGTCAGGGTGATCCTCTTCATCAAAGATGATGGGCGTGCGAGACCATTTGAGCGGTTTCCACGAATCTGCCACTGGCTCCACAGCATTGGCCTCACGTGCCCATTGTTTCAGCTGGCGGTGGGAGAGTGCAAGGATGCACCCCCGTCAATGCACAGGGCATCAGTGGCTTTCTAGAACTCTTGCTCGGTGGTTTCCTCTTCATCCCTCTCACCGCTTTCGCCACCACATTCCTTCTTCTCAAGACCTCTGGCAGGTTTCTCTTGACGTTGGGGAACCTTGCCGAGGCGGCCTCCTCGGCCGCCTCGGCCCTTCCTGCCAACGCCATCTTGGTCTCTCTCCTTGTCGTGCTTCTCGTACTCAGCTTTTTGCTTCTTGACGAGTTGCTCAACTTGATGGCACTCTTGGAGATCATGGCCCTTGGTTTGATGGATCTTGCAGTACGGCCCATCTGCCTTCCCAACCTTCTCGGTAGCTGCAGCTTCCCGGCAATCAGTGCACGTGGCAAATTCCTTGCCGGGAGCCTCGGTCTTGGCCTTCTTGCCGGAACTAGGAGCGCTTGATCCTTCAACAGCCAGCACTGCTTTATCCTTGCGCTTCTTGTTGTGTTTCTTATTCTTCTTCTTCTGGCTGGCAGCATTGTCGTCATCTTCTGAGTTGATGTCGATGCCATCCTCTTCTCCGGGGAGACGCCTCCCCTCCTCCGTATGGGCACACTTATCCGCCAAGGTGTAAAGCTCGTTCACAGTCTTGAGCAACCGGACGCTCATTTTGGAACATATCCTGCAGTTGTGCACATTGGACTGGAACGCGGCAATCACAGCTGCCGGGTGGATATCTGGAATGTTCCTGTGCACCCGGCTGAACCTCTGCATGTACTTTCGTAAACTCTCCTGTTCCTTTTGTGGAAGGAGCTGCAAATTGCTGGGCCGCCCTGGTTCTTGATGACCGCCCGTGAAGGCACCAACAAACTCGTGGCACAGATCATCCCAAGTCGAGATGGAGTTCTCCGGCAAGTGCATTAGCCACGACCTCACATTTGGCTTGAGCACCAAAGGGAAGTAGTTGGCGAATATCTTTTCATATCTTCCCCCGGCGGCCTGAACATCAATGGTGTAGATGCTCAAGAACTCTGCCGGGTTCAGTCTTCCATTGTATTTTTCTGGTATCTCTGGCTTGAACGTACAGGCAGATGGCCAACGGACTCGCCGCAGCTCACGAGTGCAGGCAGGACACCCAACCTCGAAGGGTAGGTATCCGTCTCCACCGGGCGCAGGCTCGTTGACATTGGGGCCATTGCGCCTGTCGGACTGGCGATGGGTTTCGCGGCGCCGTTCTATGGTGACACACATGTCTTCCCTCTGCCTGTCCTCCAGGACCTGCCGCTGATCTCGATGGGCTCGAGGATCAGACGAAGCCATCGACACCTCGTCGTGTTCCTGGTTGTGCGACTCTGGCCGCAGCCCCTGCGCTGGCTGTCGCGGGGGGACTGCACCGTGAGGTTGGCCCCTTCAGCACGGCCAGCGGCTCGGGCTGTTGACACTGCCTGCGGATGCTGTGGCGAACCCGCCCGTTGCGATCCCCCTGCCTCAGTGAAACCAATCAAACTCTAAATGGTGGCTCTCCATTCATCCATTTGATTGGCAGCTGGCGGGAATCTCAACAGGAGCTGGGCTTGAGCCATGGCCTCCGAAGCAGTGCTTGGCATGGACGACGACGTAGATCGCGACGTCGCCTGACTCCTGACGGTATAGGCCGTGGCGGTGTCGCGCTCTCGTCGTCACGAGCCAGTCGCGAGGGCGGCGTGACGACGAGAAGGACGTGCTTGGGGGTTGTCGGCTCCGTTCGGCGCTTCGTCTTGATTGCCTTGTCCTGGGGAAGGCGTGCGTCTCGTAGCTGCACCCGTAGCTGGGGCAGCTAGGAGGTTGCGGTTCGCGCTGAAGCGGGCGCCATTGCTACAGATGTGTTCTCCAGTGAGGTGGAGAGGCGGGAATCAGATGTTCTCCCCTCCCGCATCTTGTGGAGCGTGGCCGCTAGGATGTTATTGATGCTGTCCTCGTTCGGTGCCTCCCACTCCCACCCCTGCTGCGGGAGGAACGACGACGGCACCGCCTGCGCTGGTTGCGTCCCCGCGGCGTTCGCGTCCTCCGACGCCACCGCAGCCCCAATGGGATCGGTGGCCGCATGCGAGGGGGCCTTTGAGGTGGAAGGATGGGCTGCTGCACCGGACTTTTTCTTGGGCGCCATGGGTGATGACGCCGTCATCGAACGAGATGGTGCTGAAGATTGACACGCTGTTTACGTCCTCGGGTTTGCACAAGCGCCTCCCCCTACCTGGCGCACCAAAGATGTCGTGGTTCGACATGATCACCTATGGGGCCATTGGCCCCTTTGTGGTTCGGCAAGGGGGAAGGGCAAGTTGCACAAAGAGCGGAGGTCGTAGAACAGCACGACAATGATGACGCGGGTGGTTTTTACCTAGGTTCGGGCCACCGCGAGGCGTAAAACCCTATTCCTGCTTTGGTGGATTGAGTGGAAGACCATAGCGAACGCGCAGTGCTCACGCCCGGCAAGGTCGCCTCGGGGAGAGCAGCTACGCGCGTATGAGTGTACAAGGGTCCGAATCCTTTCTAAGGTTCCCTCAGCCCTCCTTTTATAGGTAAAGGGGTTACCACAGTGGCAAAACAGTCATTATCCAGTGATTAGATAGCCATGGTGCTATCATACCTCACTCTGCAGATAGGACCAGGTGCATTAAATGCACCGCTTAGTGTCATGTCATGGATGCAGCCCGACAAGCCTTGCCGTGCCATTCAACCACCTTCTCACCTGCCTGCGTGACACGCCTCTAGATGGGTGTCATTTAGGGGTGATCTTCATCAGAAATGGTTGCCACGTGCTGAATGACTGCCACTTATTCACTTGGGGGCTCGACACCGCACCGATAAGTGACTTGCGTCACTGTGAGGTGGAGCGGTGGAGCCTTGGCGGGATAACAGGCGGCCAGTGCCCCGGCAACCCTTGCCGGGGAGGTCTTGGGACTTTCTCTTAGGGTGGCCTCAACCTGACAAGGCTCGCCTGCCCGGCAAGGAAGGCTTTTTCCCTTGGTGATATCTTGCTGTCTAGGCTTGTCTTAGTCTTCTTGATCCCCCCTTTGATTCTTCAAAGAGATATCTCTCCACTTGGCCTTGCCTTGGATGCTGGAACCTTGCCCTTGAGCCTGTGTACAGTCAAGGCAACATACACCAGGGTTTGTTGCACCGATAATATCTTCATCTCGGCAAAACGACATACGAGCTACTCACCGGTAACAAACCCCAAGTTGGATACTTTCGAGTATTTGGCTCAAAGTGCTACATTCTTGATAAGCATCGTCGTTCAAAATTTGCTCCTTAATCTCACGAAGGCTTCCTACTCGGTTACGGCTCAAACTCTCACACTTACTGTGTCTACAACAATTTCACCCGAAAGGTTGAAGAGAAGGTAGATTTGAAGTTTGATGAATCTAATAGCTCGCAAGTAGAGCAATTGCCAATTGATGTAGGAGACAAAGACCCCTCGGAAGCAATTCAAGATTTGTTTATTGGCAAAATTTGCCCAACGGAGGTGAAGGAGAGTACTTCGTCCATTTAAGTGGAAGCCTTAACTACACATCAAGGTGAACCACAAGTTGACTTGGAGGCATCCACAAGTGGAACACGTCAATACGAAGGAAATGAGGAAGTACAACAAGATGAACCACCTCGACCTCCTTCTCCACCTCCACAAGCGAACGGCAACGCCACCAACAATGAAGAAGAAGATGATGATGATGAGGATGTTCCACCCCAACCCAAGCAAAAGCTCTCACGAGTTAGAGCAAGAGTCTCAAGAGATCATCCCGTTGAACAAATCTTTGATGACATCCAAATCGGGAGAATCACTCGCTCTAAAACTCATTTGGCTAACTTTTGTGAACACTACTCATTCAATTCTAGTGTTGAACCTATGAAGGTAGAATAAGCCCTTGAGCATCCTGATTGGATAAGTGGTATGCACGACGAGCTACACAACTTCGAGAGGAATCAAGTATGGACATTGGTTGAAAAGCCCAATGATGATCAAAATGTCATTGGAACCAGATGGGTGTTTCGGAATAAGCAAGATGAGGATGGACAAGTTGTACGCAACAAGGCCCGTCTCGTTGCTCAAGGCTACACTGAAGTCGAAGGTATGGACTATGGTGAGACATATGCCCTCGATGCTAGACTTGAGTCCATTCGCATTTTACTTGCTTATGCCAATCACCATGATATCACTTTATACCAAATGGACATTAAAAGTGCTTTTCTAAATGGTGAAATTGAGGAGGAAGTTTATGTTAAACAACCTCCCGGCTTTGTTAATCCCAAGAAACCTAATCATGTCTACAAACTTCACAAAGCTCTTTATGGTCTTAAACAAGCTCCTAGAGCTTGGTACAAATGCTTGACTAAGTTTCTTATTGAAAAAGGCTTTGAAATTGGGAAAATTGATTCTACTCTTTTTTCTAAAAGGGTTAATGGAGAATTATTCAAATTTATGTGGATGATATCATACTTGGTTCTACTAACCGTCATTTTAGTGAAAAGTTTGGAAGGTTAATGTCGGAGAAGTTTGAGATGTCTATGATGAGTGAACTCAAATTTTTCCTTGGTTTGCAAATCAAGCAAACTAAGGAAGGTACCTTTGTCTCACAAAAAAAGTATGCCAAGGATCTTTTCAAGAAGTTCAACATGCAAGAAAGCAAAGGTATGAAAATACACATGCCTACTAGTGGACATCTTGACTTGACAAAGGATGGCAACCCGGTTGACCAAAAGGTTTACCGATCTATGATTGGTTCACTATTGTATCTTTGTGCCTCTCGTCCTGATATTATGCTAAGTGTGTGCACATGTGCACATATCAAGCGGCTCCTAAAGAATGTCATCTTAAGGCCGTGAAAAGGATAGTGAGATATTTAATTCATACACCAAACTTTGGCATTTGGTACCCTAAGAGGTCATCTTTTGATGTTGTTGGCTATTTCGACTCAAACTATGCTGGTGACAAGGTTGATAGAAAGTCCACTTCGGGTACATGTCAACTTCTTGGTAGATCCCTTGCCTCTTGGTCCTCCAAGAAACAAAATTCGGTATCATTATCCACCGCTGAAGCGGAATACATTGCCGCCGGATCATGTTGTGCTCAATTACTTTGGATGACCCAAACTCTTAAAGATTATGGGATACATGTGAAACATGTACCAATGCTTTGTGACAATGAGAGTGCTATTAAGATTGCTCACAATCCCGTGCAACATTCTCGAACTAAGCATATTGAAGTTCGTCATCATTTCATTCGTGGTCATGTTGCTAAAGGAGATATCAATCTTAAGCATGTTCGTACCGACAAGCAATTGGCGGATATCTTCACTAAACCGCTTGATGAAAAGATATTTTGTTGTTTGAGAGGTGAATTGAACATCATTGATGCCTCAAACTTGGAATAGAGATTCCATTTGGATACATGCAAGGCATGAGCCTATGTGACTAATCCTTGATGTTTCTCTTATAATGATGACCATTTATCTTGGATATATTTGCACCCTTGTATGTTATCTAACCCTTGTAGGTGCTTGGATGAGCCTCAATCTATGATATTGCAAATCACTCACATCTTGAGCAATCTCTACATCACCAAGTATCTATGCCTTTGGTTGTTGAAATCAAGGAAGCATGAACTTATACAACATATCCTTTGACAATATCTATATGATGAAATTCACTCTTGCCAATTTGGACACACAAGTGCTATTCCTTGCAAGACTAACCCATGTAGGAAGATGAACTTCTCCTCCAAAGGATGCTCCCAACTCTTGGTGGTATACATCAACCTTGAGCATCTAACATAAGTTCAACTACATTATCAAGATCAACACCACAATCCAAGGTATGTCATTCCATCTTTGAGAAGCTTTACTCCAAGTCATGAGTTAAAGCAACTCAATAAGATGTGAATACATCAAGATGCTTAAATGAAAAATGGCAACCCCATTTTGAGCTTAAACGATGAGTATGACCTATGATCAAGTGATCTCACTTGACTCCTAAGTAAATATACTCTAACATAGGTGACTATGTCGCCGACCATCACTAGATGAAGTTCTCTAATGTTTTCCTTGTTCATTGCATTTGTCTCTTCTTGCAATTGTGTTTCCCTTCTAAATAAAAAAAACCTCATCTAGATCTCTTTTGATTTCTGTTTTATTTGTCTCTGTATCTAAGTTTAATTCATTGCAAATCCTTATGAAAATTCCTTTGCAAGTGAGCTAAGTTGACAAAAAAATTACTCGACATTGAACTCAGTTCCACCGATCCAAGCCCATCAGCCAGACTGAAGCACAAGGATTACCTGTACACAGTTAATCGGTACAACTGAAATGGACCAACTCGATCTCACCGATGAGCATCCTTAGTGGCTCTGTTATCTCAGAGTAATCGATTGAAACAGATCGGCGCCACCGATTTCACTGCTGAGAAAACTTTTTGCCATCTTATATTTCCTATTTTCTTCAGCTCCATTCAATGATTCTTTTCCTCCATCTGCATCTTGAGCTACATTATGCTTGCTTGTGTAAATCAAGGATCATACTCACTTGACTCATATCCATGAAATCTACCCTTCTTGGAAATTGATTTCAAAGGGGGGGAGAGAGCACATCAAAGCTTACTCTTACAAAACTCTTCTAAGAAAGGAAGAGAGATGCAATGTCACAAGAGGAGAGAAGTCACATGTCTTTAAGAGGGGAAAGACATGTTAGTATCTAATTTTTGGATCTTATCCATTTCTGCTCTAATTGATTTATTTTTGCTGTGATTTTATCTCACCCTACCTTCTCCCATTATCCAATGTTAGATTCAGGGGGAGGAAAAGTCCATGTTTAAGGGGGAAAATCCTTAGTACTTATTGCAAATCCTTAAATCTTTGGGGACATGTCTATATCTGCATGAAGTACTCACTCTGTGGTACTCACCTACTACATGTCATCCCAGTCTTGGTATTCTTGAATCTTTCTTGTTTGGAGTTCTCTTGTGTTACTTAACCTTGTTTTATCAAGTTTACTACCTCCAAGAGTCAGGTCAAGAACCACAAGGTAAGTATATGCATCACACTCATGTGCATGATGATTTCTTGCCTTTGAGCAATTTTTTTGCAAGAGGGATTCATAAAGCATGAAGGTACAACCTATCAACACTTGTTTTTGCTCTGATGCATATGACCAAGATACATGTAACTCATTACTTACTCTGTCATGCTTTGCATTCATATGTATTTAATTTTATCATCACATGATTGCATACATGTAGGGGGAGATTATGCATGTTACATGTTCTTCCAAAGCTTTACTTATTACTCTTCACATCATTTACTTGAAGCTTTGATGTATGTTGTCATCAATTACCAAAAAGGGGGAGATTGAAAGCACAAGTGCTCCCTGGGTGATTTCGGTAATTAATGTCAACATATCTCTTGTTGGACTAATAGTTTTATCTAGCATGTTTCAGATAAGTTCAATAGTGGAGCGGCAAGGACAAGAGGATGTGGAACCCCTTCAAAATGCTAAGGACAAATATTGGCAAAAGCTCAAGACTCTTCATTTCTATTTAACTGATCCAAGATCACATTGAGTCCATAGGAAAGCCAATACTATTAAAAGGGGATGAGGTATTGCTTAATGGTCTACTTGCTCAAAGTGCTTAGTGATATTGCTCTGAAACCCTCAGCCACTTTCTCCTTCCAAATATGTCCAAACCTAAAATCCAAACTCGGCCCTACTGATTCTTTCTACCCAGAGCCACCGAGTTCATTTGACATAGCCACTTCCAGAAACCCTAACAGTTCGGCCACACCGATACGGATCTCGGTCTCACCGAGATGGCCTTGCAAACTCCTTGTGACTTGTTGTAATTATTTTGGTCTCATCGAAATGTAGCAATCGGTCTCATCGAGTTGGCTTGACAGATTCTCTGTTGCTTATTGCTTCACTTCAGTTTCACCGAGTTGATGCAATCGGCGCCATCGAAATGAAGTTTTCCCTAAGCCCTAGCACATCGGTCCCACCGAGTTGTTCCAGTCGGTCCCATCGAGATTCCTGACGTTCATATTTTTGAACAGATCGGTGCCACCGAGTTTCCTAATCGGTGCCATCAAGATGAGTCAAAAGTGTGTAACGGTTGGATTTTGTGTGGAGGCTATATATACCCCTCCACCCCCTTCTCCATTAGAGAGAGAGCCATCAGAACGTGCCTACACTTCCACCATACATTTTATGAGAGAGAACCACCTACTCATGTGTTGAGACCAAGAGATTCCTCCAACCTTTTGAACCTTGATTTCTAGCCTTCCCCAAGTTTCTTTCCACTCAAATCCCTCTTCCACCATAGCCAAATCTGTGAGAGAGAGTTGAGTGTTGGGGAGACTATCATTTGAAGCACAAGAGCAAGGAGTTCATCATCAACACACCATCTACTACCTTTTGGAGAGTGGTGTCAACTAGATTGGTTAGGTGTCACTTGGGAGCCTCCGACATGATGTGGAGTTGAACCAAGAAGTTTGTAAGGGCAAGGAGATCGCCTACTTCATGAAGATCTACCCGAGTGAGGCAAGTCCTTTGTGGGCGATGGCCATGGTGGGATAGAAAAGGTTGCTTCTTCATGGACCCTTTGTGGGTGGAGCCCTCCGTGGACTCACGCAACAGTTACCCTTCGTGGGTTGAAGTCTCCATCAACGTGGATGTATGATAGCACCACCTATCGGAACCATGCCAAAAATTCTCCGCGTCTCCATTGCGTTTTCACACTCCAATCCCATCTCTTTACTTTCTTGCAAATTGCATGCTTTACTATTTCCACTACCTATACTCTTATCATGCTTGCTTGAGATGTATTGTGTGTGCTTTAACATGTGCAAAACTCAACCTTAACTTGAAGAAATTAAAAACTGCCACTTTTACTTGTTAAGGGTCTAATCACCCCCCCCCCCTAGACCTCTCTTCTCTGTCCTTTCAAGGTGCTTGATTTTATCATTAAGCTTGAAGATGGCCTCTCCAATATCATTGTTGTCCTGCTTGTGGTCACGGGTGCATTCCATGATCATGGAGTGGTTGGCGTTGAGTCCATGTTCCACCATCCCTTGGCACTTGAAGACCTCCTGCTCCACCGCTTCGAGCCTGGCCTCCACGCTTCCGGTCCTCCTTGGCCCTTGAACATCATGGATGTGAAGCACCCCCTCACACATCTCAATGGTTTGAGGGTGTTGCATCACCTCCGGAAGGTAGGGGTTGATGACCTTCTTGTAGAACTTGTCCTTAGGAGCGCTTGGAGACGTCATGGCGATCTAGATCTGTCAGGAAAACAGCTTGAAACAAGAATAGAGGATATTGCCGTGATACGGTGGTCAAAACCTTCGGGAGATTATATAATGATTTTTTACCATGCAAAACAAGTATTCTGGGAGAAAACGGAGTCCGGGAGGTACATGAGGTGGCCACAAGCTCGGGAGGCATGCCCAGGGGGTAGGGCGCGCCCCCAGGCTTGTCGCCTGCTCGTGCACTTTTCGGACTACTTTTTATTTTCCTAAATTTTTAAACATTCCAAAACGGAGTAAAATTGCTTTTGGAAAACTTTTGGAGTCGGTTTACTTACCGTATCACATACCTATTCCTTTTCAGGGTTCTAGAGCATGCTGGAAGGTTTCCCTTATGTACTCCTCTGGTGTTATGGTATGAATAATATTAGTTTCAACATTTATGGGCGTACCTGAGATATAATGTTTGATTCTTTGCCCATTCACCACCTTCAGGTTATTGCCTTTAGCATTGTTGATCTTGATGGCACCGGAATGATAAACTTCTTCGATAATGTAAGGTCCTTCCCATTTGGAGAGAAGTTTTCCTGCAAAAAATCTTAGACAAGAATTGTATAGCAAGACTTGGTCACCTACATTAAATTCCCGTTTTTGTATTCTTTTGTCATGCCATCTTTTAACCTTTTCTTTAAACAACTTGGCATTTTCATAGGCTTGGGTTCTCCATTCATCAAGTGAGCTAATGTCAAATAACCTCTTTTAACCGGCAAGTTTGAAGTCATAGTTGAGTTCTTTGATTTCCCAATAAGCTTTATGTTCTAATTCGAGAGGTAAGTGACAGGCTTTCCCATAAACCATTTTATATGGAGACATACCCATAGGGTTTTTATAAGCAGTTCTATAAGCCCATAATGCATCATCGAGTTTCTTAGAGCAATTCTTCCTAGATCTATTAACAGTCTTTTGCAAGATCAGCTTTATTTCTCTATTACTTAATTCTACTTGACCACTAGACTGAGGATGATATGGAGATGCAATTCTATGGCTAACATCATACTTAGCAAGCAATTTATGGAAAGCACCATGAATAAAGTGCGAACCACCATCAATCATTAAATATCTAGGGACTCCAAACCTCGGGAAAATAACTTCTTTAAGCATTTTAATGGAGGTGTTATGATCAGCACTACTAGTTGGAATAGCTTCTACCCACTTAGTAACGTAATCAACAACAACTAAAATATGTGTATACCCATTAAAGGAAGGAAAAGGTCCCATATAATCAAATCCCCAAAGATCAAATGGTTCAATAACAAGTGAATAAATCATGGGCATTTCCTGACATCTACTAATGTTACCAATTCTTTGACATTCATGACAAGACAAGACAAACTTATGAGCATCCTTGAAAAGAGTAGGCCAATAAAAACCAGATTGTAACACCTTGTGTACAGTTCTGTCTCCAGCATGGTGTCCTCCGTAAGCCTCAGAGTGACACTTGCGTAGGATTTGTTCCTGTTCATGCTTAGGTACACAACGTCTAATAACACCATCTACTCCTTCTTTATAAAGGTGTGGGTCATCCCAGAAGTAATGTCTTAAATCATAGAAAAACTTTTTCTTTTGTTGGTATGTAAAACTAGGTGGTATAAATTTAGCAACAATATAATTAGCATAGTTTGCATACCATGGCGTACTACGAGAAGCATTTATGATAGCTAATTGTTCATCAGAAAAGCTATCATCAATAGGTAGTGGGTCATCAAGAATATTTTCTAACCTAGACAAGTTGTCTGCTACGGGATTCTCAGCTCCTTTCCTATCAGTAATATGTAAATCAAATTCTTGTAGCAAGAGAATGATAAACCACAAGTATAGGGGATCGCAACAGTTTTCGAGGGTAGAGTACTCAACCCAAATTTATAGATTTGACACAAGGGGAGCCAAAGAATATTTGTAAGTATTAGCAGCTGAGTTGTCAATTCAACCACACCTGGAGATTAATTATCTGCAGCAAGGTAATTAGTAGCACAGTAATATGATAGTTTTGATAGCAGTGATAATAGTAACAGTAATGGTAACAGTGATAGCAATGATTTTGTAGCAAGTGTAACAGTAGCAGCAACAGTAGTAACTTAGCAAGAACAATAAGTGGAAAATTCGTAGGCATTGGATCGGTGAATTCGTTGGATGATATTCATCATATAACAGACATAACCTAGGGCGATACAAAACTAGCTCCAGTTCATAAATATAATGCAGGCATCCATTCCGTAAATAGTCATACGTGTTTACGGAAAGAACTTGCATGACATCTTTTGTCCTACCCTCCCGTGGCAGCGGGGTCCATAAAGAAACTAAAGGATATTAAGGCCTCCTTTTAATAGAGAACCGGAACAAAGCATTAACACATAGTGAATACATGAACTCCTCAAACTACGGTCATCACCGAAATGTATCCCGACTATTGTCACTCCGGGGTTTACGGTTCATAACACATAATAGGTGAATATGACTAGCAAGATCGGATCTAGATCATAGATATAATGGTGAAAACATAAACGGTTCAGATCTGAAATCATGGCACCCGGGCCCAAAGTGACAAGCATTAAGCATGGCAAAGTCATAACAACATCAATCTCAGAACATAGTGGATACTAGGGATCAAGCCCTAATAAAACTAACTCGATTACATGATGAATCTCATCCAACTCTGTCGGATTCAGGGCTCCACAGACCCAAGAAGGTTCAAACTCTGGGGCATGTGCGAAGATCTCAACCTCTCCGGTCTCTAGCTCGTCGCCCTGTAGCCTAGCCTTGCCGGATTCGTGCGAGTGGGGAAGAAGGTGAACACGGCGGTTTACCCAGGTTTGGGCCAGCTTGCGGTGTAAAACCCTACTCCTACTTTGTGGTGGATTAGCCTCACGAGGAGGTTGAGGATGAACTAGTACAATGGTTTGAGCGATCTCGCGAGGGCTCAAGTGGTGAGGGTGGAATCGATCGACCCCCTCCTATGGTGGTGGCTAACCTATATTTATAGTGACCTCGGTCCTCTTCCCCAAAACTTAAGCGGGAAGGGATCCCATAGTGGCCAATTCGAAAGGGGACAAGTAGTACATCTTATCCTGACAAAAGGTGGTCTTCGCCTGCAAAGCTTCTGGTCGTGACGCAGCGGTGGGCTCGGCGATGACATCCATCCTACCGAGCTCGTGGTCTTGGTCTTGTTGCACCGGAATGGAAACCTTTGGAGGGCTCCTTGGGAACCCTCGCCTGTCCTTGCTCCCTTAGCACCGAAGGGGAAACTGCCTCCTCTGCGCCCGCTGGCGCCTGCCTGGCCTTGGCCGTCATGGCTCACGTCATCACAGCCTCGGGAGGCTGGGTACCTGCATAGAAATCTCTGCTCCTCGAGAAGCAGCCTGGGGAGGCCGCTCCTCTGGAGGTCTTGGTGTCGTCCACCTCGCAAGGCCATCTTGTCTTGGAGTCCTTGCTGATGGGCCATACCAGGCCATCGAGGGGGCCACGCCGTGGGCCGCAGGCAGGCAAGTCTGGGTACCCTGGTTCCCAGAACGCCGACAAACTCCTCACTGACCAGCGAGCCTACGAAGGAATTACTCACTCCCGGTGGGGAGCATCATGGAATTGGCGATGAGAAGGGTTGGTGATGACGAAGACCGAAGATCCCCCTCTGCGGAGCCCCAAACGGGCTCCAGATCTGGCCTCCCGATGAAGAACAGGAGGTGGCGGCGGCTCCGTATCGTGAAACACGATAATTCTTTCTCCCTGATTTTTTCTCCAAATTTAGGTATTTAACACCTGGGCACGCCCTGGTGGGTTGTGCTCACCCAGGGGCCCCCCTTCGGTGGTTCTTGGCTCCAGTATTTTTCTTTTATTGTAAAATAAATCTCCAAAAAGTTTCGTTCCATTCTGAGAACTTTTATTTCTGCACAAAAACAACACCATGGTAGTTCTGCTAAAAACAGCGTCAGTCTGGGTTAGTTTCATTCAAATCATGCAAATTAGAGTCCAAAACAAGAGCAAAAGCGTTAGGAAAAGTAGATACAATGGAGACATATCAACTCCCCCAAGCTTAAACCCTTGCTTGTCCTCAAGAAATTCAGTTGACAAACTGAAAGTGAAAAAGAAAAACTTTTACGAACTCTTTTGTTCTTGTTTACAAAAATAAGCTTACGTAGCACCCAGGTTTTCAGCAAAGATTATGACTAACCATGTCAACAATAACTCTTAGAAATTATATTAACTCATATCAATGGCATAAGCAACTAGTGAGCAATAAGAAAATATCTCAAACAACAACACTTTGTCAAAACAACCGTGATATAATATGACAACAGTGGTATCTTGCTAGCCCTTTCTGAGACCGCAAAACATAAATGCAGAGCACCTCCAAAGTTCAAGTAGTGACTAAACATTGTAATTCATGGTAGAAAAGATCTAGTCATGACGCATCCAACATTAACTATGCACAATGCATGAGGATGACAGTAGTGCTCTCAGATCTGGCGCTTTATTTGAGAAGGTGATGACTCAACATAAAAGTAAACAGATAGTCCCTTCGCAGAGGGAAGCAGGGATATCTAACGGTGGCAGAGCTCAGATTTTTAAAATAGAGATAAATGTAATTTTGGGAAATGCACCCTTCCTGTTTACTTCACGACCAAAAGTTATCGATATCTTCCATGCTAAACACATTAGTGGCGGTTCCCAAGGGATAAAAGTAAAGGTTTACTCCCCCTCCACCAACAAACACACTCCACGGCTGGCCGAATCCACGGGTACCGTCCAGACCAACATCAGTCCTGGGGGAGTTTTGTTTAATTATTTGCAATTTTTTATTTCGGGACTAGGAATCCCTATTACCGCCCTCTTGTGCAAGGACGAGTGAATAAACACTCATCATGAGAATAACCCGCTTAGCATGGAAGATACCGACTACCCCCTGTCGCTCTATGAACAATCCAGGCACACAAAAACAGAAGTTTATTTGAAGTTTTTAGAGGTGGCACATGCAAATTTACTTAGAACGGCAGGGTAATACCGCATATAGGTAGATATGGTGGACTCATCTGGAATAACTTGGGTTTTAGGATTTTGATGCACAAGCAGTATTCCCGCTTACTATAGGCAAAGGCTAGCAAATAGGTTGAGAAGCGGCCAGCTAGAGAGCGAAAACGGTCATGAACATGCGTTATGTATAATTAACATTGAATACTAGCATGAGTAGGATATGGACACCATGAACATAAATATCGTAGAGGCTATGTTGGTTTTGATTCAACTACATGCATGAACATGTGCCAAGTCAAGCCACTTGAAACATTCAGAGGAGGATACCATATCATCATACTACATCACAATCATTTTAATGCATGTTGACATCCAAGATAAATCATTATCCACTCCTAGCTACTTAAGCATGGCATGAGAAACTATAATCTCTAATTGTCATTGCAAACATTTTTTATCATAATAGGCTGAATCATGGATACTAGGTTAAACATATTTACAAAAACAGAACAAGTTGAGTTCATACCCATTTCTCTCTGCCACAACCAGTTCATCAAATATCGTCATTATTGCCTTTCACTTGCACGACCGAATGATATGAAAATAATAATAGTGCAAGAGTGCCATGGACTAAGGTGGAATCTGCAAATATTTTATTCAAAAGGAGAAGACAAGGTAATATGGGCTCTTTATTAGATCAATATCAATGCATATGAGAGCCACTCAACATTTTCATCATGGTCTTCTCCTCGGTACGACTCAATAAAAAGAAGAGAAATTCAGAGAAACACACTGAAATATTTTTGGAGTTTTTAGTTTTTCTTGAAGAAAGCAAATTAAAGAAAAAGAAAAATAGAAACGAGAAAAACTATTTACACGGGAAAGCTCCCAACAAGCAAAAGAAGAACAAGGAAATCTTTGTGGGTTTTCTTTTTAAGACTACAACTAACTAAATTAGAAAGAAAAACCGAAAAGAAGCACGAAACATTTTTTTTTTTGAATTTTCTCAAAGTTTTTCAAACACACAAGAAGAAAGCGAGAAAATAAATCTAACATGGATAATACAATGAAAAAGTGTGAACACCGACAACTGTAATGAAATGTGTGAACATGAATGTAATGTCGGTGGAAATACGTACTCCCCCAAGCTTAGGCTTTTGGCCTAGCTTGGTAATCACCACTCGTAGTAGCCATCCGGTCCCATCTCGAAGTGTTGTGGAGCGGGCACCTGAGCGTCCCACTCCTGAGGCTCCTCCTCTGCCTCTGCCTGGGCGTTCCGATAGGCAATAATGTCCTCAGGCATGATCTTGTATCCGCCCCTGGCAATAGAATCATACAAAGCAGGTGCAGGCAATGGAATAATATCACGGGAATCCACACTGAAAACTAGATTGTAAGGAATATTATTAATAGAATTATAAATATCAGTAAACTGGTGATCCATCATTGCCTGGTGATCTAAATAAACCTTGGGTAAACGATAATCATGTTGGCGAATCTGAACATTAAAGTGACTCGCTAAGCGAGTAGCATAAATACCGCCATGAATTTTGCCCTTGGTTCTGTTAAGGTGCAGACGGCGTGCAATAATGGCCCCGAGGCTAAAAGTGTTATCACCGTATAGTGCACGACGTAAGATGGTGAAGTCAGGAGCACTGAGTGCACCGACTTTCTCTCTAGCAATTAAACACTTAGCAATAAATAGAGCCCATAATGCAATAAATATCATCATAAAAACATGATGCAAAATGGACATATCACTCAACAACGGTTCATATTACCTGATTGACATGCGTGAACATGATAAATCACGTACATCTAAGGAGGAGACCAACAGGCCTTATAATATTGCTCATCTCCGCCCCTATTATACATAAAGCCACTGGCTATAGTCTTTTGTACATACATATGTGTATATATCTTTTATGATCATTATAATAAAGCCGGCATCCCCGAAACTCCGGACCTTTGTCGTTTTGTCTCATATATTGTGAATGAGTCTTTATTTTCTGGTCATAGGTCACTTGGGGGCTTCCAACTCATCGAGTTTAGTTATTAACATCCCTCTTGACCCGGCATATGCCATCATATATCTTGGTTAAACCTGCTTGTTGATGTCGCTTGAACTACGTCGGTATTTCCCCAAACAGGAAGGGATGATGCAGCACAACTACGGTAGGTATTTCCCTCAGTTATGAAACCAAGGTATCAATCCAGTAGGAGAACCAAGCAACACTATGTAAACAGTACCTGCACATAAATAAAAAATACTTGCAACCCGACGATTAGGAGGGGTTGTCAATCCCTCTACGGGTAACAGTGCCAGAAATTTTCACATTGACGGGATAAAAATTGTGATAGATTGGATAAATAGATCTCGATAAAATGCGAAATAAAATAAATAGCAAAAAGGTGCAGCAAGGTATTTTTTGTTTTTTTGGAATAATAGATCTGAAAATAAAAGCGAATAAAAATAGATTGGAAAGCAAATATGATAAAGAATAGACCCGGGGGCCGTATATTTCACTAGTGGCATCTCTCAAGAAAATAGCATATGGTGGGTAAACAAATTACTGTTGGGCAATTGATAGAACATCAAATAATTATGACGATATCTAGGCAATGATCATTATATAGGCATCACGTCCAAGATTAGTAGACCGACTCCTGCCTGCATCTACTACTATTACTCCACACATCGACCGCTATCCAGCATGCATCTAGTGTATTAAGTTCATGGAGAAACGGAGTAATACAATAAGAACGATGACATGATGTAGACGAGATCTATTCATGTAGGAATAGCCCCCATCTTGTTATCCTTAATAGCAACGATACATGTGTGTCTTGCTGCCCCTTCTGTCACTGGGACAGAACACCGCACGATTGAACCCATCACAAAGCACCTCTTCCCATGGCAAGAAAAATCGATCTAGTTGGCCTAACTAAACCAAAGATTCGAAGAAGAAATATGAGGCTATAAGTAATCATGCATAAAAGAGATCAAAGAACTCAAATAACTTTCATGGATATAGATCTGATCATAAACTCAAAGTTCATCGGATCCCAACAAACACACCGCAGAAAGAGTTACATCAAATAGATCTCCAAGAGACCATTGTATTGAGAATCAAAAAGAGAGAAGAAGCCATCTAGCTACTACCTACGGAACCGTAGGTCTACAATGAACGACTCACGCATCATCGGAGAGGCACCAATGAGGATGATGAACCCCTTCGTGATGGTGTCTAGATTGGATCTCGTGGTTCTGGAACTTGCGGTGGCTGAAATTGTGTTTCATCGACTCCCCTAGGGTTTTTGGAATATTTAGGTATTTATAGGGCAAAGAGGCGGTGCGGGAGGCCACCGAGGTGGGCACAACCCACCTGGGCGCGCCTGGGCCCCTAGGCACGCCCTGGTAGGTTGTGCTCCCCTCAAAGCCCCCCTGTGGTACTTCTTTGGTCCAACAGGTGTCTTCTGGTCCAGAAAAATTCTCCAAAAAGTTTCGCTGCGTTTGGACTCCGTTTGGTATTGATTTTCTGCGAAGTAAAAAACAAGCAAAATAAAGCAACTGGCACTGGGCACTATGTCAATAGTTTAGTCCCAAAAAATGATATAAAGTTGCTATAAAATGATTGTAAAACATCCAAGAATGATAATATAACAGCATGGAACAAGCAAAAATTATAGATACGTTGGAGACGTATCAGCATCCCCAAGCTTAATTTCTACTCGTCCTTGAGTAGGTAAATGATAAAAATAGAATTTTTGATGTGGAATGTTGCCTAACATGTTCATCACATATTCTTTTCTTTTGTAGCATGGACATTTGGACTTTTATATGGTTCAAAGCAATAGTCTAGTTTTGACACGAAGATTTCAATACTCAAGCATATCAACAAGCAACCATATCTTTCAAAATATCAACACTAAAGAAAGTTATCCCTAGCCCATCATGCTCAATCATTGATCCATTCATGAAACACACTCGCATATTAGCTACATCCAATGCTCAGGTACGATCATAGTGCCCCTTAGTTGGTGCTTTATAAGAGAAGATGGAGACTCAAATAAAAATAAAAATTGCATAAAGTAAATAGATAGGCCCTTCGCAGAGGGAAGTAGGGATTTGTAGAGGTGCCAGAGCTCAAAGCTTAAATTGAGAGATAAAAAAATTTGAGCGGCATACTTTTCCCGTCAACGAAAACGACCGAGTAATTCCCAACACTTTCCATGCTAGATATATCAGGCGGTTCCCAATCAGAAAATAAAGTTTATTCCTTTTTCCACCATTCTTTCACTTTCCATGGCTAGCCGTATCCACGGGTGCCTTCCATACCAACACTTTCCAAGGAATTTATTATTTGACAACATAAAGTAAATTTCTTTTCATTTCGGGACTAGGCATCCCTATTACCGCCGCACTCTCGTGCAATGACAAGTGACTAAACACTCATCTTGAGAATAACACGTCTAGCATGGAAAATATTGGCCACCCCCTGCCGCTTCATGAGCGGTACGAGCACACAAAAAGGGAATTTATTTTGAAAATTAGAGATGGCACATACAAATTTGCTTAGAATGGCACGGGAATACCGCATATAGGTAGGTATGGTGGACTCATATGGCAAAACTGGGTTTAAAGATTTTGGATGCACAAGTAGTATTTCTACTTAGTACAAGTAGAGGCTAGCAAAAAGATTGAGAAGCAACCAACCAAGAAACGAAAAATCACATAAGCGAGCATTAAGCATAACTAGCACCGAATAATGCACCACAAGTAGGATGTAATTTTATTGCATAACTATTGACTTTCGTGCTTGCATAGGGAATCACAAACCTTAACACCAATATTCTTACTAAAGCATAATTACTCACCAACATGACTCACATATCACTGTCATCATATCTCAAAACTATTACAAAGAATCAAGTTTATTTTGTACAATGATCTTCATGCAAGTTTTTATTATATCCCTCTTGAATATCTATCACTTTGGGACTAGTTTCATATGTTGCAATTGCTTTTGACAAGCTCAAACAAATCTAAGTGAAGAACATGAGCATAAAATTTATCGTCTCTCAAAATAATATAAGTGAAGCATGAGAGAATTTCTTCAAAAATTTACTAACTCTCAAATAAATCTAAGTGAAGCATGAGAGCATTTCTTCAAAAAATATTAAAGCACACCGTGCTAAAAAAGATATAAGTGAAGCACTAGAGCAATTCCATAGCTCAAAAAATTTAAGTGAAGCATAAAGAGAAATTCTAACAAATCATAACATAATTTGGCTCTCACAAATAGGTGTGTCCAACAATGATACTTGTGACAAACTAAAAAGCAAAACAAGCAAAAACTCATATAATACAAGACGCTCCAAGCAAAACTCATGATATGTGACGAATAAAAATATAGCTCCAAGTAAAATACCAATGGTCATTAGAAGAAAGAGGGGATGCCTTCCGGGGCATCCCCAAGCTTAGTTGCTTGGTTCTCCTTGAATATTAGCTTAGGATTTTATTACTCCTTATTCCTTCATCCATCGTGATCTCACCCAAAACTTGAAAACTTCAATCACACAAAACTTAACAAAACCTTCGTGAGATCCGTTAGTATCAGAAAACCAATCTTTACTTTAAGTACTGTAGAAAACCCATTCAAATTTTGTTATTACGTTATATCTACTGTATTCTAACTTTGCCATGCTTATACCCCCCGATACAATCCATAGATTCATCAAAATAAGCACACAATGCAAAGAAAATAGAATCTGTCAAAAACAGAACAGTCTGTAAAGATACAAAATATTCTCATACTTCTGTAACTCCAAAAATTCTGCACAATTAGGAAAAAAGAGGCAATTTGTATATCAATCTCTTGTAAAAACTTCAGAATTTTTCGTCGCTTCTGTGAATTTAGACAATTATTTTACTGGACGCAAAAGTTTCTGTTTTTCAACAGGATCAAATCAACTATCACCAAAGCTATCCCAAAGGCTTTACTTGGCACAAACACTAATTAAAACATAAAAAACACAATCATAACAGAGGCATAATTATGCAAACACTCAAGAACAGAAAGAAAAAGGCAAAAACAAATTTTATTCATTGGGTTGCCTCCCAACAAGTGCTATCGTTTTATGCCCCTAGCTAGGCATAATGCATAGATTCAAGTATTGTCATCTTTAGTTTTTACAACTTTTGTAAGGGCTTTTTCAAACCCGGGAGGCTCTTTGCGCTTCCCAAGATTTTTCGGAAAAGAGACCATCTTGAGATCTAAAATATCCAAACGCTTATTGCAAAGAGTAATCAGAGTATTCATGCGATTGAGATTTCCACTGATATGTTTAAGAGGTTCGTTATATTTTTGCAACTCAACCAAATGTTTATGCAAATCACTTAACTTGTCTAAAATTTGAGCCCCTTCTCGAGTAAAGGAAATCCCCTTTTTGGTTGGTGGAATTCCCAAAATTCCTTCTAGGATCTCATAAGCAGTATTAGCATCAAGCTCAATAAAGTTCCCTTTAGCGGCAAAATCCAAAAGTTGTCTATGATGCTAAGCTAATCCTATATAGAAATTTCAAAGCAAAATCTTTGCATCCCCTTTTAGATTGCAAATGCGATAGGATTCCATTAGCCTATGCCAAGCATCTTTCAAATTTTCTCCTTGTCTCTGCTTGAAGTATAAAACTTCAAAATCTGGTGACAAAGGAGGGGTAGTCATGCTAGCCATAGTGACAAAGTAGAGCCAGCAAGATCTCACGCAAA
The DNA here is from genome assembly GCA_011799875.1 of Thinopyrum elongatum. NCBI lineage: Eukaryota > Viridiplantae > Streptophyta > Magnoliopsida > Poales > Poaceae > Thinopyrum > Thinopyrum elongatum. Next base: position 311,155,646 of record CM022298.1, on the reverse strand, counting down.
AAGATAGATCTGACGAGAAAACGAGGAATGAAAAAGTGGGCAAATAAAATGGCAAATTTTTGTGAAGTGGGGGAGATGAAAACGAGAGGCAAATGGAAAATAATGTAAATTGCAAGAAGATGAGATTTGTGATTAAGAACCTGATAGATGTTGATGATGTCTCCCCGGCAACGGCGCCAGAAATTGGCACGTGGCCGAGAGACAATCTTGACTTGATCCTCCCCGGCAACGGTGCCAGAAATTCCTTTTGATGTCGCTTGAACTACATCGGTATTTCCCCAAAGAGGAAGGGATGATGCAGCACAGCTACGGTAGGTATTTCCCTTAGTTATGAAACCAAGGTATCAATCCACTAGGAGAACCAAGCAACACTATGTAAACGGTACCTGGACACAAATAACAAATACTTGCAACCCGACGATTAGGAGGGGTTGTCAATCCCTCTACGGGTAACGGTGCCGAAAATTTGCACGTTGACGTGATAAAAATTGTGATAGATTGGATAAATAGATCTCAATAAAACGCGAAATAAAATAAATAGCAAACAGGTGCAGCAAGGTATTTTTGAGTTTTTTGGAATAATAGATCTGAAAATAAAAGCGAATAAAAATAGATCGGAAAGCAAGTATGATAAAGAATAGACACGGGGGCCGTAGATTTCACTAGTGGCTTCTCTCAAGAAAATAGCATACGGTGGGTAAACAAATTACTGTTGGGCAATTGATAGAACATCTAATAATTATGACGATATCCAGGCAATGATCATTATATAGGCATCACGTCCAAGATTAGTAGACCGACTCCTGCCTGCATCTACTACTATTACTCCACACATCGACCGCTGTCCAGCATGCATCTAGTGTATTAAGTTCATGGAGAAACGGAGTAATGCAATAAGAATGATGACATGATGTAGACGAGATCTATTCATGTAGGAATAGCCCCCATCTTGTTATCCTTAATAGCAATGATACATACGTGTCTTGCTGGGAAAGAACATCGCACGATCGAACCCATCATAAAGCACCCCTTCCCATGGCAAGAAAAATCGATCTAGTTGGCCTAAATAAACCAAAGATTCGAAGAAGAAATACGAGGCTATAAGTAATCATGCATAAAAGGGATCAATGAACTCAAATAACTTTCATGGATATAGATCTGATCATAAACTGAAAGTTCATCGGATCCCAACAAACACACCGCAAAAAGAGTTAGATCAAATGGATCTCCAAGAGACCATTGTATTGAGAATCAAAAAGAGAGAATAAGTCATCTAGCTACTGCCTACGGACCCGTAGGTCTACAATGAACTACTCACGCATCATCGGAGAGGCACCAATGAGGATGATGAACCCCTCCGTGATGGTGTCTAGATTGGATCTCGTGGTTCTGGAACTTGCGGCGGCTAGAATTGTGTTTCGTCGACTCCCTTAGGGTTTTTGGAATATTTGGGTATTTATAGGGCGAAGAGGCGGTGCAGGAGGCCACCGAGGTGGGCACAACCCACCTGGGCGCGCCTAGGACCAGAGGGGGTCACTGAGGCGCGCCCTGGTGGGTTGTGCTCCCCTCGGAGCCCCCCTCTGGTACTTCTTTGGCCCAACAGGTGTCTTCTGGTCTAGAAAAATTCTCCAAAAAGTTTCGGTGCGTTTGGACTCCGTTTGGTATTGATTTTCTGCGAAGTAAAAAACAGCAACTGGCACTGGGCACTATGTCAATAGGTTAGTCCCAAAAAATGACATAAAGTTGCTATAAAATGATTGTAAAACATCCAAGAATGATAATATAACAGCATGGAACAAGCAAAAATTATAGATACGTTGGATATGTATCACTTGTTTGGTTGATGCTACTCCACCAAGATGACCCGGCGTACTCTTGATAGTCAATCTATTATAACCCTGAACTTGTCAAGGTTAAAATGCCGGCTTATGCCACGTGAGAGCCGGCTTACAGAAAGCTAGGATAAACCATGGGCTATCACGCCAGCTTCATTAAAGGAAGACTCGAGCCTCGAAAGCCAGTCTTCTTGTCGTGCCTCGAAAGCCGGTTTAACATTAATTTTTATATACTTTTGAATTTTATTCTGTTTTACAGGATTATTTTCTTCCTTGATCAAGCAAGATGTCGACCATGAGTCGCCAGGTCATTGTTACACCGGGTTATTTTCTGGTAAAGAGAGATGGATATCGATCATGAGTCCATGGGTCATTGTTACACCAGGTTATTTTCTGATCCAAGATATGGATATCAACCATAAGACATCGGGTTATTCCGATCAGGAAAGATTGATGCATTGTTGGGATATACACATATTAGATTATGAGTGGTTAAGACAGTCGACAATGACCAGTTATGGGTGGTTCACCAAAATATAACTAGCCAGATGGCTACTTCAAGCAGTCGATCACTATAAGGCTAACTGGGCGGGTCAACAAAACGCCACACCCGTTCAGCATACTTACGCAGAATATGCTTCGAGTATCAAGATGCACGATGGTACCACAAATGGAACACATGTTTTCGCTACAGTATTACAAAGCCACAGCTGGGCTCAAAATATCATCAAGTTTTTTTAGGATTCATCTACTCCTGTAAGTCGGACCCTGTGCCCTCCGGGTTATCGCTTTCCGGGTTGACACCTTCTTGACGATTTCCAGAAGTCGATGCTTCCAGGTTATCACGCGCCAACTCTTCTTCTTCTCCAATCTGAAGGTTGTTCAGATCCCAGTCGGTAGTTGTTAATGCTTGGAAGACGGCATCATCTTCTATGATAATTGATGGGTCAACATCAGGAGCAAAGATATGCATACACCATGCAGGAGTTAAGTTAAAAGGCTCAAAGGTCGGCGGGTTAACCCATGCATTCTCCTTGTCATAAGCCGGCTGATACTTGATCAGGTCGAGATCTCCAACCAGTTGACTCGTCAGGACGCGATTTTCCTTTACGCAATGGGAAGAGTCTGTTGAAGAAAATTAACTTCCATCAATGTTAAACTCAGCAAATCTGCCAGCCATTTCAGCCGGTTCCATCTCTGGCAAGTAAGCCTTGGCACGACTAAGCGACATTGATAACCCACAAGTATAGGGGTTCGCCATAGTTTTCGAGGGTCGAGTATTCAAGCCGAATTTATTGATTCGACACAAGGGGAGCCAAAGAATATTCACGAGTATTAGCAGTTGAGTTGTCAATTCAACCACACCTGAAAGACTTAATATCTGCAGCAAAGTATTTAGTAGCAAAGTAGTATGGAAGTAACGGTAACGGTGGCAAAAGTAACAGTAGCAGTTTTGTAGTGATTGTAACAGTAGTAGCAATGAAAGTAACTTAGCAAAGATCAATATGTGAAAAGCTCGTAGGCATTGGATCGGCAATGATAATTTTGTCGGATAATATTTATCATGTAGTAGTCATAACCTAGGGTGACACATAACTAGCTCCAATTCATCAATATAATGTAGGCATGTATTCCGTATATAGTCATACGTGCTTATGGAAAAGAACTTGCATGACATCTTTTGTCCTACCCTCCCGTGGCAGCGGGGTCCTAATGGAAACTAAGGGATATTAAGGCCTCCTTTTAATAGAGAACCGGACCAAAGCATTAGCACTTAGTGAACACATGAACTCCTCAAACTACGGTAATCACTGGAAAGAATCCCAATTATTGTCACCTTGGGGTATGCGGATCATAACTCGTAATAGGTGTCTACAACTTGCAAGATAGGATTAAGAACTCACATATATTCATGAAAACATAATAGGTTCAGATCTGAAATCATGGCACTCGGGCCCTGGTGACAAGCATTAAGCATAACAAAGTCATAGCAACATCAATCTCAGAACATAGTGGATACTAGGGATCAAACCCTAACAAAACTAACTCGATTACATGATAAATCCTATCCAACCCATCACCGTCCAGCAAGCCTATGATGGAATTACTCACTCACGGCGGTGAGCATCATGAAATTGGTGATGGAGGAAGGTTGATGATTATGATGGCGACGGATTCCCCTCTTCGGAGCCCCGAACGGACTCCAGATCAGCCCTCCAGATGAAGAACAGGAGGTGGCGGTGGCTCCGTATCGTAAAATGTGATGAATCCTTCTCTCTAATTTTTTTCTCCCGAATAGGTACTTATAGAGTTGGAATTAGGGTCGGAGGAGGTCCAGGGGGCCCACAAGCCTGCAGGGCGCGCCCCCAGGGCTTGTGGCCTCTGGGTGGCCCCCTCTGGTTAATTCTTGCGCCAGTATTTTTTATATGTTCCACAAAAATTTTCTGTAAATTTTCAGGTCAATCCGAGAACTTTGATTTCTGCACAAAAATAACACCATGGCAATTCTGCTGAAAACAACGTCAGTCCGGGTTAGTTCCATTCAAATCATGCAAATTAGAGTCCAAAACAAGGACAAAGAGTTTGGAAAAGTAGATACGATGGAGACGTATCAACTCCCCCAAGCTTAACCCATTGCTTGTCCTCAAGCAATTCAGTTGACAAACTGAAAATGACAAAGAAAAACTTTTACAAACTCTGTTTGATCTTTTTGTCGCAAATATGTCTAGCCAATATTCAGGTTTTCAGTAAAGATTATGAACTAACCATATTCACAATAACATTTAGGTCTCACATTTACTCATATCAATAGCGTAATCAACTAGCGAGCAATAATAATGAATCTCGGATGACAACACTTTTTTCAAAACAATCATGATACAATATGACAAAATCGTATCTCGCTAGCCCTTTATGAGACCACAAAACATAAATGCAGAGCACCCCTGAAGATCAAGGACTGACTAGACATTATAATTCATGGCAAAAGAGATCCAATCACACTCATACTCAACATCAATTAATAACAAAGCATACAAATGATAGTGGTGCTCCCTAACTGGTGCTTTTGATAAGAAGATGATGACTAAACAATAAAAGTAAATAGATTGGCCCTTCGCAGAGGGAAGCATGGATTTGCAGAGGTGCCAGAGCTCGGAGCTTTAAAAACAGAGATGAATATAATTTTGACCGGTATGCTTTCATTGTCAACATAACAACCAAGAGATCTCACTACCTTCCATGCTAGATATATTATAGGCGGTTCCCAAACAGAATGGTAAAGTTTTTACTCCCCCTCCACCAACAATCATACTCCACGGCTAGCCGACTCCACGGGTACCGTCCATACCAACAACAGTCCTGGGGGAGTTTTGTTTCATTATTATATTTTGATTTGATTTTGGGCATCCCAATTACCAGCCACTTTCTCGTGAATGACAAGTGAATAAACACTCATCGTGAGAATAACCCACCTAGCATGGAAGATATTGACAGCCCCCAATCGCTACATGAGCGATTCGGGCATACAAAACAGATTATTATTTGAAGGTTTAGAGTTTGGCACATGCAAATTTACTTGGAACGGCAGGTAAATACCGCATATAGGTAGGTATGGTGGACTCATATGGAACAACTTTGGGTTTAAGGAAGTGGATGCACAAGCAGTATTCCCGCTTAGTACAAGTGAAGGCTAGCAAAAGATTGAGGAGCGACCAACTAGAGAGCGACAACGGTCATAAACATGCATTGAGATTAATCAACATTGAATGCAAGCATGAGTAGGATATAAATCACCATGAACATAAATATCGTGGAGGCTATGTTGTTTTTTATTCAACTACATGCGTGAACATGTGCCAAGTCAAGCCACTTAAATCATTCAAAGGAGGATACCATCCTATCATACTATATCATAACCATTTAAAATGCATGTTGGCACACAAGACAAACCATTATCCACTCCTAGCTAATTAAGCATGGCATGAGTAACTATAATCTCTAATTGTCATTGCAAACATGTTTCATTCATAATGGGCTGAATCAGGAACAATGAGCTACTCATATTTACAAAAACAAAATAGGTCGAGTTCGTACCAGCTTTCCTCATCTCAATCATTTCATCATATATCGTCATTATTGCCTTTCACTTGCACGACCGAACGGTGTGAATAATAATATGAGTGCACGTGCATTGGACCAAGCTAGAATCTGCAAACATTTATTCAAAGGAGAAGACAAGGTAATATGAGCTCTTTGTTAGATCAACAATAATGCATATGAGAGCTACTCAACATTTTCATCGTGGTCTTCTCCTTATGACCCAAAGAAAAGGAAAAATAATTTCAAAGAAACAAACTATTTTTTTTCTGGAGTTTTTGTTTTTCTGAAGAAAGTAAAACGAAAACGAGAAAAACTATTTACACAGGAAAGCTCCCAACAAGTAAAAGAAGAACGAGAAATCTTTTTGGGTTTTCTTTTAATACTACAACTAAATAAACTAGAAAGAAAAACTGAAAAGAAGTGAGAAATATTTTTGGATTTTATCAAAGTTTTTCAAACACACGAGAAGAAAGAAAGAAAAATAAACTAACATGGATAATACAATGAAAAAGTATGAATACCGACAACTGGAATGAATGTGTGAACATGAATGTAATGTCGGTGAGAAATACGTACTCCCCCAAGCTTAGGCTTTTGGCCTAAGTTGGTCTATGGCCACGGCTCGAAATAACCCTCTCCTCGATACTGCGGAGGGTCCTGAGGGTTCCACTGGTTGGCGAGCTCCTGTGGCTCCCACTGATAAACAGGCTCCTGATAAGGATAAGGAGATGGTGCTGGCTCAGGTGCTGGAGGTTGTGTCAGCCTCCAGTATGTGTAAATGTCCTCGGGCATAATGGTGTACCTGCCTGAACGAATATCAAACAAAGAAGGTGCAGGCAAGGTAATAATCTCACAAGTACCCTGACTAAATACTAGGTTGTAGAGGAGCCGCTTGTCATCATCCTTGGCAATAAAATCATGTTCTACCATACTAGCATAGTTTAAATATTTAGTGGGTAACAACATCTCCTCCTTCTCATCATGCCTAATAGGTATCTCAAAATGTTTAGCAAGGCGGGAGGCATAGACACCTCCAAAAATAGTACCCTTCGAATGGTTTGTGTTTAACCGCCGAGCAACAATAGTGCCCAAACTAAAAGTTCTCTCAGCATATAAAGCATGGCGCAAAATGGCAAGGTCAAGGGCACTGAGGCCTCCACTCTCCCCACGACCAATCAAACATCTCCCAGCAAATAATGAATAATAGCGTAAAATAGGAAAATGTAAACTAGCCACTCTCGCCTCTGACACTCCTCTCTCTTCCCCCACAGTAATTTCAGAAAGAAAATCCTCCACGTCTCTAGGATGTGGTTCACTGATGCTGCCCTCATAAGGTATTTTGCAAACATCGCAAAAATCAAATAATGTCATCTCCTTAGGCTCATCATACAAATGAAATTCTACCATGGGTGGTGATTTCCTAGAATAAAAATGAAAGTTTTTCACGAAGGTATTAGTGAGTAGGAGGTATTGTTCACACTTATCTTGGAGGAAAGGAAGGAGGCCTGCATTCTCCGCCATATAATAAAAATCATCATAAATCCCTGCCTCCCTCAAGAATGTGTCACTTGGCCATTCACACGGCCGAACCTCCGCAGCGTGAGGAAGTTGTACTTGGGCTTCTTCTTCTCCTCATTTTCATTCCCTTCCGAATTCCGGCTTGAAGAATCCCTTAACCACCTCCTCATGGTTTCTTTTTCCTCTGAAATTTTTAGTGACTCAAAAAACCAAACTCAACAAATCTAAAAGCAACTTCTCCTACAAGTGTCTAGAAGCTATATCATGCAACAAAACTACTTTGGACCATATAAATTTGACATGGAAGCTCAAGAACAAGGTCACCACAACAGCAAAAATTTGCAATACATAAAGCACTATAGCAAAAACTAATTGGATTAACGGAGGAGTCACATACCGATGAACAATCCCCCGAAACAGTTTCGGAAACGGAGTTCCGAGCAAGGAGATCGAAAATGGCAGCAAAATGAGCAAGAACACGGGTTTGAGCAATGGTGGGATTTTTTCTGGAGGAAGACAAAGTGGTTGGGTGGCCGAAATAAGTGAGGGGACCCACAAGCCCTCTAGGCGCGCCCTGGGGGGTGGGCGTGCCCTGTGGGCTTGTGGCCCACTGGTGCACCCCCTGAGGTGTGTTCTGTGCCAAAAATTCTTAAATATTACAGAAAAATCATACTAAATTTTTAGGGCATTGGGAGAACTTTTATTTTCTGGTTATTTTTTATTGCATGAATAATTCAGAAAACAGAAAAATAATAGTATTTTTGCTTTATTCACTCTAAATAACAGAAAGTAAAAAGTGGGTACAGAGAGTTGTGTTTACTAAATTCATCCATCTCATGCCCGTCAAAAGGAATCCGTTAACAAGGTTGATCAAGTTTTATTAACAAACTTCTTCCGAATGACATGATATAGGAGAATCTTTGTATAACACTAAGTTACCTCAAAGGGGATATGCATGTCCCCAACAATAGGAATATCATATTTCTTTTTGATAGTAGGAAGAGGGAATTCAAAACCTCCAACAGTAATTGTTGAAATTTTTCCAATATAATTGATACTATTCACTCGAGGTTGTTTCTTCGGAAAGTATACCGTATGCTCATTACCATTAACATAAAAAGTGACATTGCCCTTGTTGCAATCAATAACAGCCCCTGCAGTATTCAAAAATTGTCTACCAAGGATGATCGACATACTATCATCCTCGGGTATATCAAGAATAACAAAGTCCGTTAAAATAGTAACATTTGCAACTACGACAGGTACGTCCTCACAAATACCGATGGGTATAGCAGTTGATTTATCAGCCATTTTCAAAGATATTTCAGTTGGTGTCAACTTATTCAAATCAAGTCTACGATATAAAGAGAGAGGCATAACACTAACACTGGCTCCTAAATCACATAAAGCAGTTTTAACATAGTTTCTTTTAATGGAGCATGGTATAGTTGGTATTCCCGGATCTCCTAGTTTTTTGGTATTCCACCCTTAAATGTGTAATTAGCAAGCATGGTGGAAATTTCAGCTTCTGGTATCTTTCTTTTATTTGTAACAATATCTATCATATACTTAGCATAAGGAGACATTTTCAGAATATCAGTCAAACGCATACGCAAAAAGACAGGTCTAAGCATTTCAACAAAGCGCTCAAAGTCTTCATCATCCTTTTTCTTGGATGGTTTAGGAGGAAAGGGCATGGGTTTCTGAACCCATGGTTCTGTTTCTTTTCCATGTTTCCTAGCAATGAAGTCTCTCTTATCATATCTTTTATTCTTAGGTTGTGGGTTATCAAGATCAACAACAGGTTCTATCTCCACATCATTATCATTACTAGGTTGAGCATCATCATGAACATCATCATTATCATTATTAATAGGTTCATGTTCATCACCTGATTGTGTCTCAGCATCAGAAATAGAAATATCATTTGGGTTCTCAGGTGTGTCTATAACAGGTTCACTAGAAGCATGCAAGGTCCTATCATCATTCTTTTTCTTTTTAGAAGGACTAGGTACATCCGTATTAATTCTCTGGGAGTCTTTCTCAACTCTCTTAGGATGGCCTTCAGGATACAAAGGTTCCTGAGTCATTTTACCACCTCTAGTCATAACTCTAACAACATTATCATTCATCTCATTCAACAAATCATTTTGTGCCTTGAGAACTTGTTCTACTTGAGTTTTTACCATGGAAGCATGTTTACTAACAAACTTGAGATCATTAACAGTTCTACACATATAGTCACTCAAGTGTTCAAGGATATAAGCATTTCTTTTCAATTGTCTACTAACATATGCATTGAAGTTTTCTTGTTTAACAATAAATTTATCAAATTCATCCAAGCACTGACTAGCGGACTTATTATAAGGAATATCACCTTCATCAAATCTATAGAGATAATTTACCTCTACTACTTGTGTCGGGTTATCAAGACCATGTATTTCTTCAATAGGTGGTAAATTCTTAACATCTTCAGCTTTAATACCTTTTTCTTTCATAGATTTCTTTGCCTCTTGCATATCTTCGGGACTGAGAAATAGAATACCTCTCTTCTTTGGAGTTGGCTTAGGAGGTGGTTCAGGAAGAGTCCAATCATTATCATTACTCAATATATTATTCAATAATACTTCAGCTTGCTCAATAGTTTGTTCCCTGAAAACACAACCAGCACAACTATCTAGGTGGTCCCTAGAAGCATCGGTTAGTCCATTATAACAGATATCAAGTATTTCATTTTTCTTGAGAGGATGATCAGGCAAAGCATTAAGTAATTGGAGAAGCCTCCCCCAAGCTTGTGGGAGACTCTCTTCTTTAGTTTGCACAAAGTTAAATATTTCCTTTAAAGCAGCTTGTTTCTTATGAGCGGGAAAATATTTTTCAAAGAAGTAATAAATCATATCCTGGGGACTACACACACAACCAGGAGCAAGAGAATCAAACCATATCTTAGCATCACCCTTTAATGAGAAAGGAAACAACTTAAGGATATAGTAATAGCGAATTTTTTCCTCATGAGCAAATAGGGTGGCTATGTCATTTTATTTAGTAAGATGTGCCACAACGGTTTCAGATTCATAACCATGGAAAGGATCAGATTCAACCAAAGTAATTAACTCAGGATCGACAAAGAATTCATAATCCTTATCGGTAACAAAGATAGGTGAGGTAGCAAACTTAGGATCATATTGCATTTTGGTATTCAAGGATTTTTCTTTCCACTTGCATAGTAGTTTCTTAAGGTCATCTCTATCCTTACAAGCAAGAAAGTCCCTAGCTATCTCTCCATCCACAACATAACCCTCAGGTATAACAGGCAATTCATATCTAGGAGAGCTAGGTCTAATGGGTGTTTCAAAGCTTTCTGTTTCAATAATTTCATCAGTTTCAGAAATATCATCAGTTTCAGCATTCTCAATATCTTTAGCTCTAGCAAGTTGTTCATCAAGAAATTAGCCCAGTGGCACAGTATTATCAAGCAAAGTAGTAGTATCATCATACGCATCATGCATAGTAGAAGTAGCATCATCAATTACTTGCGACATATCAGAATTAATAGCAGGTGTAGGTGTCACAAGCTTACTCAAAATAGAAGGTGAATCAAGTGCAGAGTGTGATGGCAGTTCCTTACCTCCCCTCGTAGTTTAGGGAAAAATCTTGGTTCTTGGATCTTTCAGATTCTTCATAGTGATCAATAGATATAAATCCCAAGTGACTCAGCAAATATAGCTATGCTCCCCGGCAACAGCGCCAAAAAAGGTCTTGATAACCCACAAGTATAGGGGATCGCAACAGTTTTCGAGGGTAGAGTATTCAACCCAAATTTATTGATTCGACACAAGGGGAGCCAAAGAATATTCACGAGTATTAGCAGTTGAGTTGTCAATTCAACCACACCTGAAAGACTTAATATCTGCAGCAAAGTAGTATGGAAGTAATGGTAACGGTGGCAAAAGTAACAGTAGCAGTTTTGTAGTGATTGTAACAGCAGTAGCAACAAAAGTAACTTAGCAAAGATCAATATGTGAAAAGCTCGTAGGCATTGGATCGGCAATAATAATTGTGTTGGATAATATTCATCATGTAGCATTCATAACCTAGGGTGACACAGAACTAGTTCCAATTCATCAATATAATGTAGGCATGTATTCCGTATATAGTCATGTGTGCTTATGGAAAAGAACTTGCATGACATCTTTTCTACTACCCTCCCGTGGCAGCGGGGTCCCAATGGAAACTAAGGGATATTAAGGCCTCCTTTTAATAGAGAACTGGACCAAAGCATTAGCACTTAGTGAATAAATGAACTCCTCAAACTACGGTAATCACCGGAAAGAATCCCAATTATTGTCACCTTGGGGTATGCGGATCATAACTCGTAATAGGTGTCTACAACTTGCAAGATAGGATCAAGAACTCACATATATTCATGAAAACATAATAGGTTCAGATTTGAAATCATGGCACTCGGGCCCTAGTGACAAGCGTTAAGCATAGCAAAGTCATAGCAACATCAATCTCAGAACATAGTGGATACTAGGGATCAAACCCTAACACTAACTCGATTACATGATAAATCCTATCCAACCCATCACCGTCCAGCAAGCCTATGATGGAATTACTCACTCACGGCGGTGAGCATCATGAAATTGGTGATGGAGGAAGGTTGACGATGGTGATGGCGATGAATTCCCCTCTCCGGAGCCCCGAACGGACTCCAGATCAGCCCTCCCGATGAAGATCAGGAGGTGGCGGCGGCTCCGTATCGTAAAACACGATGAATCCTTCTCTCTGATTTTTTTCTCCCCGAATAGGTACTTATAGAGTTGGAATTAGGGTCGGAGGAGGTCCAAGGGGCCCACAAGCCTGCAGGGTGCGCCCCCAGGGCTTGTGGCCTCTGGGTGGCCCCCTCTGGTTAATTCTTGCGCCAGTATTTTTTATATATTCCACAAAAATTCTCTGTAAATTTTCAGGTCAAGCTGAGAACTTTGATTTCTGCACAAAAATAACACCATGGCAATTCTGCTGAAAACGGCGTCAGTCCAGGTTAGTTCCATTCAAATCATGCAAATTAGAGTTCAAAACAAGGGCAAAAGAGTTTGGAAAAGTAGATATGATGGAGACGTATCAGACATCATTGCGCCAGCTCGGGCGGCTGATCTCTTCCACTCTTTAATTTGCTTGGGGATGGCAGAGAGTTGTTTCAGCACATCTTTTATAAATTGTGGCGGCTCTTTCCCACCTTTCACAGCCATAATGGTAAATAGGCTCCATGCATACAATTGCTCCAGGAAGGTGTATACGGCTTTTAACTTCACCAACGGCACCTGAATGGCATTCCCACTTCTTGAGACTGCAAAATTTAGACATTTCAAGGTTACAAACATTGACCTACCAATTCAACTTTAACATGGGAATCGTCAGGCGAGTTATCAACAAATAATCAAAGAGCTGCTTACCAAAGTTAGCTGTTGTCATGTGGGTAATATGATACTTTAACGTGTTCAGTTCCTCAGTGACCGGCTCAAGCTGGCCCCCTGCCTCCTCAGCACGTTTCAACAATGCTGCTTTTTCCTCCTCAGGTGAAGCCTTCAAGGAGCTTAAGTTTTCAGAGGCAATCAACATCGATTGTTGCAATGAAGCGGCCGATGACTCTACTTTTTCACGCAGCCTTTTTTTCTGATTTCAGCCGCTCTTGTAAGCCGGCAACTTTTGATTCTGCTTCATTGAGCATATCTTGTCATAATCATCAAAATCAATACAAATACTGCAGAGTCTCGAGCCGGCAAAGCCGCACGACTCGGCACTTGGGGGCTACAGGAGGCGAAAATTTGTTATGAATCAAGTCCCAAATAGCTGCAAGCAACCTACATGGCACTTGGGGGCTAATGCAAGTTGTTTTTGTATCTCTATACAAAGAAAAGACCTAGCTCTTTTAGAAAAATGAGCCGGCCCTTGGGGGCTACACAGTGGTTTTTCTTTTAGTTCATTTGCTAAGACCAACATTCAGAAGACCCGGCTCTTTTTCAAAAATGAGCCGGCCCTTGGGGGATATACGTCATTTTCAGTCACAAGTATGAGAATATTTTTGAAGAACTGGCTTGTTATTTTCATAACAAGTCGGCCCTTGGGGGCTATAGTGCACTTGTCAAAATTCATATGCATGTCTCACACATACTCATGCTTTCCTATGTCTAAGACTTGGGGGCTATGTAAGTATATACAGTATTGGAAAGAGGAAGCTTTTCATACCTCATATTTTCTTTTTAGCATGTTAACCATGCTCGCCTCCATATTCCGGCTTGTAGAAAGCCGGGTTAAGTAGCCTTGATGAAGTTCATCCGCGCTGAGATCTTCAATATTGGGCAGTTCCAATTTTGCTTTCCCTTTCTCAGCTGCGGCCGACTCATCTTTGGTCATGATTTTGGCTAATATATTTTGAGCCTCTGGAGCTTTAAAGGTTTCTCCAGCAATATTGACCTCATCATCGGACACTATGGGTGATGGAACAACATATTGCACCTCCTTCACAGGATTGGAGACCCGAACTAGACTTGGCGGGTCAATATTATGGGTTATGTCATCTGGGCCGCCTTGTGTGGCCACGTGGACTGGCTCCACTGTTGCCGTTTCATCAACTCCAGCTGGCTCATTCTGTTGAGGCGACTCAACCCTTTGATCAGGGTTTCTTTCCATCGTCTCAGTGTGGACCTCAGGGATTACCAACAGTGGGTCTTCCGACTCAGGGGTTTCTGGAGCCGAAGATGACTCGCCAATTTTCCTTTTCTTGGCTTTGGCCCTTAAGTCATATTAGCGTATTCAAATAAACAGAGCAATGACTGATAAAGTATGAATTACTAAAACACTTACCCTTGCTTAATGACCGAGGGCGGGAGCTTTGAAGCAGTTGAGTCTCCAGAAGATGGTGGCGGCTCCTGATAATTTGAATCAGAGGGGTTAAGTTGTTGTCTAAAGAGTCTGGCTCGTGGGAGAGATGGAGTTGGACTGTGAGGCACCTCATTTGGTCACTTACGGGCGACTCGCTCCTTAGATAACCTGGCAGTCAGCTCTCCAGAGCTGCTCCGGGTCTTGCGTGTCTACCGTACAGACATGCTGCGATATCTTCAAAAGAAATTTTGGATCCAAATAAGCGTCTGGATGTGAAAATTTTACTTTACTAACGGCTTGTCTTATTTTCTTTGGAGATAAGTTTTCCGAGATGGATGAGATTGAAATTACCTTGAAATTTCCGGCTCTACTTGTTTTGGTGTTATCCTGGGAAGAATGAGTGTGAGCTAATTGAATAAAAAGAAGACCAAACGAGTCAAGTCCTACCTCCGACTCATTATCAGTGGTCGGCTTATTTGCAGCGACCGGCTCATTTTCTTGAGGAACTGGGGCAGGGGCAGACTTTCGAGTTGTCTTCTTCCAGAACTTGTCGTTTGCCTGCATATACAATGAGCCGGGAGTCAAGATTGAGTTGAACAAAGTCAAAATACATAATGAGAAAGATAAGGTGTAAAGATACTTACTGGAGGCGCTCGGTTTGTTATGTAGAAAGGAGCAAGGCCCATCTTGTTGCATGCATCTTGGGGCTCTCCTAGCATTCTCTTCACGACCTTGTTTATGTCATCATTTGACAAGTCAACTTGGCTGAAGCATTGCACGTCAGCTAAGTCGCCGGTATAATTGCACATTAAGTCGCCCCTTCGACTTAATGGCTGGATTCTCCAGCTGATCCAACACCGGGTCAGATCGATCCCAGTGAGGCCATTTGCTGACAAAGCCCTCAATTTAGAGTATACAGGGGCGACTTGTTATCGCTCCTCTTTGGAAGGCCAACAGGGAAAAGCAACGGTCGCGTTAAGTCGCTCTAGTCTGTAACCCGACAACGTGTTTTTGCCGGTAGGAGCAGTATTCTTGCAGTAAAACCAGGTTTTATTCCATCCTTTTGGATGACTCGGCAGTTTGATTCTGGAAAGGGACAGTTCTTCCGCCTCTGAACGGAAACCCCACCAAGCTCTATGCTAGGACCATCTGCAAACTCCGTCTGGTGGTTGATGTAGAAAAACTTCCCGAAGATAGAGATGGTTGCCTCTGTCTGAAGATAAACCTCGTAGAAGACTTGGAATTAGCATAAATTGGTCATAGAGTTGGGACCAATATCTTGAGGATGGAGGTTGAAGAAGTTAAGGAAATCCCAGAAGAATTTTGACCCGGGCGGTGTGAAGCCCCTATGAAGATGATCAGAGAACACAATGACTTATCCTTCATTGGGTTGGGGGGTGCTCTCTTCATCAGGCGCCAGCCAGCCGACTACTTCTTGAGCAGGAAGAAGACCTTGCCCCACGAGATCATCAAGCACCAGGGTGGAAATTTGAGATTGGACCCAGTTGCAGGCCTTATTGGTCTTAGCCTTGTCAGTCCTAGCCATGATGAGTCACTCAAAGGGTTAAAACCGTGGGCAAAATATAAGTGGCGGGTCATTTTTTATGAACAATAAGTCGATAGTTGGTTTATATGATGAGCTGGCGAGATAATGAGGTCACTACGATTTTGGAGGGCGGCTCAACATGTTTGTTCCATTATTAACGGGTCAACAAGTTACTTAAAATACTGAGCCGGCCAAATAAGGAACAACTATGATTATCAAGATTAGGCGAGTTACAAAAAAGCAATGATGAGCCGGCAAAACAAAAGGCGACTCATCCCACTTGGTGATTATGGTTTTCTGTCAGGTGTTGGTCATAAACAACTTTCTATTGAAACGATTACAACTATAGATCTACAAAAGCATTGGAAAAGAAATATTTATCAAAACCTAGAGCACACAATGGGAGCATTGACTGGTCCATCAACAAGGTTGAATGGCAACGCGAGCTTTCCAGATGCAAAAATGGTACCGCAACTATCACCAGAGTGTTTCTATGGAAGGTTCAAACAAATCTAGACCTAATAGCAGATGATGGTGGTATGGACCGAAGAACATCGATGAACTGCGATGAGATACAAAGAATTGTAGGGTAATCCTACAGATCTAAAGGAAAGGATGAAACATACCTGGACGCGGCGGATGCTTCCGGGGTGTTCTTGAGGGCTCCGGCGGTGACCTAGATGGCGTTGAGGTCGCGAATCCAGGTGGTCGATAAATTGTGCGGAGTTGCTCCGGTCGCGGGAGAGCTCTGGCGAGAGGAAGAAGGAGTGGGAGGACAAAGCGGTAAAAGTGAGAACCGAACCCCTAGCGGGGTATTTATAAAAAAGGAGAAGGTGAAAAGGCAGGTGCGAAGATAGAGGAGGTGCAGTAACTTTTCGGGCGAGGGACGCCTCGATTTTCAGGCCTGATAGACATGCATAAAGTTTGTGATGTCACTCTTGAGCTCCGGAAATTCTAGAAGATGACATCATGTCTTAAATAAGTAGAAATGACAAGTGTGGAAGAATCGTAAGCCAGAACATATGACCCAACCACGATACAGATTCAAAAAAAGGAAGATAACCCGGAATTATTATCAGTCTGAAGATTAACATGGATGAATCCAAGTCAATCTGGGGGCTAATGTTGGGGATATAACCCCACGATATGATCCGCCCGTTCAGGGCTGGGTTATACGGTGGCGGCTTGAAGAGTAAGACTTGACATGGGCTGAGAAGATCAGGACCTCATGGCCCACGGAGTGACTCATAGAGTGGGCCGGCTTATGGCCCAGCACCTGAGGCGGTGGCGCATCGAAGGACGCTATGATTCCTTTACTTAGGAAGCAAGACAAGTAGGAAAAAGATGAGGGCACGGGTTGTAATACGACCTAGACTCTGTTGTAAGCCCAGGACCTCAACCTGTATATTAGGGGGAACCCCTGGGGCAGAAAGACTAGGTTACAATCTCTCGAGTACTAGGTTATCCAAGTCGCACCCTTGTAATTGAGATCATCATCATCAATATCAATCAAGCAGAAAGTAGGCTATTACCTCCATCGAGAGGGGCCGAACCTGGGTAAACCCTGGTCTCTCGATTTCGATCAACCCCGTTCAAGCTACTACATTACGGTGATGGCCTCACGACTAAGTCCTTTCACGAGGACATCTGCCATGACAAAACCGGGACAATGCCCTTGTATGTCATCATGGTGGCTCCGGAGTGCTGAAAACTCCACCAGAAACTCCGTTCTTGTTCCCCTGACGCATGCCATCATCTCCATGCTTGATCATGCTCCAATGTTCATCCTTCTTATCCAAGCTAGGCCCTTCATTTGTAAGCAAAACAAATGTATCCTATTTAGGCAGCATCATATTCTCATGAACATTAGAATCGTTACCAAGAAACGAAAGTACATGGTAATTTAATTGGCGTGCGCGAGCTCTAGTAATCGGTCCCATATATGTAACAACAGGGGCCATGGGTGTAACCGCGGTAGTGATGTCCTCATCATCCCCCTCTGCAGAATAGGTGTTTTTGATATAGCCCTTTCCGGTCCAGACTTCCAGCTACCGGCAATCTCCCTCTTCATGTGAAACTTGCAAAATAAGAGAGAAAAGGCATAAGAATAATATCATAAAGTGAAATAACAGTCCAAATTGCAATAAATGTCAATAGGAAAACATGATGCAAAATGGATGTGTCAGTAGGAGTTAACCATCGCGCGCCCCGATCTTCACGCAAAGAAAGACACTCAATAAATCGTGCTCTAACTTCTTAGCATAACGGCTGACTATACGTGCATGCTTCGGGAATCACAAACCTTAACACCAATATTCTTACTAAACCACAATTACTCACTAGTACAACCCACATATCACCATCTCTATATCTCAAAACTATTGCAAGGAATCAAACTTATCATATTCAGTGATCTTCATGAAAGTTTTTATTATATCCCTCTTGAATACCTATCATATTAGGACCAATTTCATAATCGTGCATGTTGCCATTACTATTTATTAGACTCTCAAAAAGATATAAGTGAAGCATAAGAGTGTAACTATTTCTTGAAAATATAACCATCATCGTGCTCTAAAAGATATAAGTGAAGCACTAGAGCAACTGTCTAGCTCAAAAGATATAAGTGAAGCACATAGAGTATTCTAACAAATCACGAATAAATGTGTGTCACTCTCAAAAGGTGTTTGCAGCAAATATGATTGTGGCAAACTAAAAAGCTAACAAAAAAGGCTCATATAATACACGACGCTCCAAGCAAAACTCATATCATGTGATGAATAAAAATATAGCTCAGAATAATTTATCGATGGTTGGTAGACGAAAGAGGGGATGCCATCCGGGGCATCCCCAAGCTTGGAAGCTTGGGTCTCATTGAATATTACCTTGGGGTGCCTTGGTCATCCCCAAGATTAGGGTCTTGCCACTCCTTATTCCTTCATCCATCGTGATCTCACTTAAAACTTGAAAACTTCAGCACACAAAACTCAACAGAAAACTCGTGAGATCCATTAGTATAACAAGCAAATCATAAACTTTAGGTACTGTTGTAAACCCATTCATATTTTATTATTGCATACTACGTACTGTATTCTAACTTCACCATGACTTATACCCCGGATACAATCCATAGATTCATTAAAACAAGCAAACTATGCAACGAAAACAGAATCTGTCAAAAATAGAACAGTCTGTAATGATCTGGACAACCGCAATACTTCTGTAACTCCAAAAATTCTGACAAATTAGGACAAAGTGGGAAATTTGTATATCAATCATGTGTAAAGCATTTAGAATTTTATCATGTTCCAGTGAATTTAAACAATTCTGCTACTGGGCACAAAAGTTTCTCTCTTTCACAGAATCAAAGCAACTATCAACCAAATCATCCCAAAGGATTTACTTGGCACAAACACTAATTTAAACACAAAAACACAACCATATAGTAGAACAATTGTGTAAATACAAAAAAAAGGAAAGGAAAAGGAAAAATAAAGATAACTATTGGGTTGCCTCCCAACAAGCGTTATTGTTTTACGTCCCTAGCTAGGCGTAAGGCATAGTTTCAAGTGTTGCCGTCTTTCAAATTAATTCCATAGGTGTCCCTCATAATAGATTCATATGGTCGCTTAATTCTCTTTCTAGGGAAGTGTTCAATTTGTTTCTTTAATGGAAATTGGAATCTTATATTACCCTAGCACCTATGGTACGTAGGAAAGGCCTACCAAGTATTATAGGACAAGACAGATTGCAATCAATATCAAGCATAATTAAATCAACGGGCACATAATTTCTATTTGCAAGAATGAGCACATTATTTATTCTACCCAAAGGTTTTTTAATAGTTGCATCCGCTAAGTGCAAATTAAGGGAACATTCATCCAAATCATGAAGGCCTAGCACATCACATAAAGATTTTGGTATAGTGGAAGCACTAGCACCCAAATCACATAAAGCATTGCACTCATAATTTTTAATCTTTATTTTAATAGTAGGTTCCCGTTCATCATATAATTTCCTAGGTATTGAAAACTCTAGCTTTTCTTCTAAAGATTTCATCATAGCTTCTACAATATGTTTAGTGAAAGCTTTATTTTATTCATAAGCACTGCGTGAATTTATCATGGGTTGCAACAAGGAAAATACATTCAATTAAAGAACAACTATCATAATTAAAATCCTTGAAATCCAAAGTAGTGGCACATCACTAGTTAAAGTTTTGACCTCTCCAAACCCACTTTTATCAAATTTTTCATTAAGATTATCACCCTCCAAACAATTGGGATGCCTTCTAGCTAAAGTTGACTCATCTTCAGTCTCTTTTTCATCAAGTTTTATGCTACTAAATAAAGATTCTACAGGTGAGACACCAATCATGTTAATATCTTCATCATCACTAGTAAAAGACTCGGGTTTAGCGGCCATTTTATTTACTAGGGTAGTCTGCTTGTCGGAAATCTTTCCTAGCAAATTTTCAGTACAAGCAAGTTGAGATTGGAGGTTGGGGGACCTATTGATTGACATTACCAAGTTGTTTACCAATAGCATCCAACAAGGTAGAATGTTCTTTAAGTTCCTCGATAAAGAATCTATTATGCTCAAATTGTGTGAACATAAAGTTTTTAGTAGTGTTCTCAATTTCCGCCAACCTTTTATGATAAGGATCAAATATTTTATCTTGAGACATAGCGACAAAGCAAGCAAACGAGCAAACAAAATTATTTTTATGTTTTTGTAAAATTGTTTTAGAAGTGGGGGAGATGAAAACGATAGGCAAAGGCAAATAAAAATAAGAGCAAGTAGATGATAGTTCATGCGAAGGTACTTGATAGGTTTTGGTGATGTCTCCCCGGCAACAGCGTCAGAAATTCTTCCTGCTACTTGTGAGTTGCGTTGGGATTTTCTCGAAGAGGCGAGGATGAAGCAGTACAGTAGAGATAAGTATTTCCTTCAGTTAAGAATCAAGGTTATCAATCTAGTAGGAGAACCACACAGAACCTCGTTAGCAGCACCTGCACGCACAAAAGCAAATACTTGCACCAAATGCAAACAAGGGGGTTGTTAATCCCGTCGGCGGTTATTTGCAAGGATCAAATCTCGTAGTGGTAGGCAAATAGATAAATTGCAAAATAAAATAACAGTAATAAAATTGCAACAAAGTATTTTTGGATTTTATATATGATAAAGGTAGATCCGGGGCCCATAGTTTTCACTAGAGGCTTCTCTCTCGAGCACATAACGTATGGTGGGTAAACAAATTACTGTTGGACAATTGATAGAAAAGCGCATAGTTATAACGATATTCAAGCCAATGATCATGCATATATGCATCACGTCCGAGACAAGTAGACCGACTCCTGCCTGCATTTACTATGATTACTCCACCCA
The DNA here is from genome assembly GCA_011799875.1 of Thinopyrum elongatum. Lineage (NCBI taxonomy): Eukaryota > Viridiplantae > Streptophyta > Magnoliopsida > Poales > Poaceae > Thinopyrum > Thinopyrum elongatum. Next base: position 311,134,373 of record CM022298.1, on the reverse strand, counting down.
TCGACCGCTATCCAACATGCATCTAGGGTATTAAGTTAATGAAAACAGAGTAACACCTTAAGCAAGATGACATGATGTAGACAAAGTAAATCCAATCAATATGAATAAACCCCATCTTTTTATCCTTAATGGTAACAATACAAATACGTGTCATGTCCCTTTCTATCACTGGGATTGAGCACCGCAAGATTGAACCCACCACAAAGCACCTCTCCCATTGCAAGAAAAATCAATCTAGTTAGACAAACTAAATGGATAGATCAGAGAGAAATAAAATGCTATAATAATCATGCATAAAAGAATTCAGATAAGACTCAGTTAATATTCATGAATAATATGATCATAAACCCACAATTCACCGGATCCCAACAAACACACCGTAAAAAAAGATTACATCGAATAGAACTCCAAGAACATCGAGGAGAACATTGTATTGAAGATCAAAGAGAGAGAAGAAGCCTTCTAGCTACTAGCTATGGACCCGTAGGTCTATGGTGAACTACTCACACATCATCGGAAGGGCAGCAAGGATGATGTAGAAGTCCTCCGTGATCGATTCCCCCTCCGACAGGGTGCCGGAAAAGGCTCCAGACGGGATCGCGGAAGAACAAAAACTTGCGGTGGCAAAAAAATGTTTCGGGTGGTTCTCTGATGTACTGGGAATATTTGGGAATTTAGAGAGGTGGAATTAGGTCAAGAGGTGCCACGAGGGACCCACAAGCCTGTAGGGCGCGCCCCTTGGGCATGTCGCTTCCACGTGACTCCCCATGTCTTCTCCCGAACCTTCGTGGGTCCCTTCTGGTCCAGAAAAAATCAATCCAAAGTTTTTTTTCCGTTTGGACTCTGTTTGATATTGATTTCTTGAAAAGCTAAAAAACAAGCAAAAACCAATAACTGGCACTAGACACTAGGTTAATAGATTAGTCCCAAAAAATGATATAAAAATGCATATAAAACATCCAAGATTGATACTGTAATAGCATGGAATAATAAAAAAATATAGATACGTTGGAGACCTATCATATACTACTTATGATACTCTCATTATAGCTGGTTAATGGAAGTATCTAGGTTGTATCATGCATGTCAACTAGACATTTTTATTGTGGTGACACATAATTAAATGAGAAAAGAGAGAATTGAGTATCATGATATGATACTGTATCATATTAAATAATGTATTACTATGTGTATTGCATGACAAGAAATGAGGTCGATACCAAGCTATGAACACTATGGAGGTAATATTATACTTGTAGCGTTTTTTGGCATGGTAATACGTGTCCCATTTATATATCATAAGGATCACAATACAAGCCACGTACATATCGATCTGGCAAAACTAAAAAAATAGCAGAACGTTAGCCTTTACACAAAGAAACAACAACCAAGAAGTAAAATTACAAACGAGACCGAATAATCCTCTGAGCTTGACAACAACGCCTGTCACCTGCCTTTGGCACCACCAGAGTAGCCACCATAAGAAAAAAATGACGAATTACCTTCATACCCAAGCTCGACGTGGTTCCATCGATGATATGCGGCTTTGCAGACCTCCAAGGTGGCTCGCCTAAGGTGAAACCATTACCGTTGAACGAATCAGACCGGGGCAACACTCCGAACACGTCATTGAACTCCAGATATGGCACCCTCACATGACTAAGACGCCGGAGGAGGAAACCATACCTGCCATCCACGAACCCAGCACACGATCCACCATCTTCCAGATGCCGTCGATGCTGACCACAATCTGCATCCGCTCCTGGACTAAATCCCAAACTCCGCGCTAGTGTTGGAGCAAACACGGTCACAACAGCGGAGCCCGAGGACACATGTCCACCACGAGGATGCCGCCGCCGTCGCATCATCCTTACGTGAACAGTCTGATTTCCACCCTGACACATCACCTGAGGCGATAGTGGCGGCCACGCCGAGGCCGAGCCACGTCGTCCTCCGCGCACCCACCGAACCGATCAACGAACATTCTTTCCTTCCCACTGACACCGCATCGCTCCCTGCAAACACTCACTGACATGCTGCCGTAGCCACGATCGGCCCTACCGCGCAGGCGCAGCGAGGCTTCACGCCAAGTCGTCAGGCGCAGCGAGCCAGCGAGGCTTCACGCCATTCTCTTCTCTCTCTCTTCCTTGCTTTCCTCTGCTTCCTGTCGGTTCGTGTTCGAGCGTATCCTTTTTGCGTGCGTACAAATATATACTCGCCAAATTTCTCGGAAAGGAGCCCCTTCCCTTCCCCGCCTCAATTCCCACCTCCGACCAACCGATTCTTATCCAGTTTCTGCTTCTGCCGATTCGATTCAATTCAATTCAATTCAATTCGGCCCTTCCTTGCCCGATTGGATTTGGATTCGATCCGCTGTTGCTGGTTCGAGCTTCCAGCGGGGGACCTGGAATCTGGTGGATCTGATTTGGTTTCTCCGCTCCGCTTCACTGGCCCGCAGCAAATCGCTCGCTACTCCGTGGATTAGCCTCTCTTAGTTTTCCTTCTGGTTTCCTACCATTTCGATACGCTCGTCCGGATCTTTGGATGATTCCGATCGATTTCGCACCAAAACCGCCGATTTTTCACCCCCAGGACAGCGATTCCTCGTTGCTGTGGCGGTGGATCCATGGCTGGGGAGAAGTCGCCTCGCGCTTTCTCCATGGAAGAGTTACCGGGCCACCTCATCGGAGAGGTACTGAGCTCCGGCAGGCTCGCCGCTGGTGACCTCGCCATGCTTGAGGGTACCTGCCGCGCCCTCCGTCCTCTCGCTGAGCAAGCCGCCTCGCGGTTATGCGCAGCGCGCATGGCCTGCTCCGTCATTGGGCCTGCGGCTCGTGGGGAGCTCCTCGCAAGATGTGGCGGTAGCTGGAAGAAGGTGCTGAGGTTCCTGCAGTCAGTGGAGCAATCCTTCGACACCGTACATACCTCGTCCGGCAACGTGAGGACCCTTTCTTTCTCATTTACTACTGATATAACGGGAAAATGCAACTTTTTGGTGTGTAGAGATGTTGGCCGTAATGATTGGGTTCACTGGGTTTACATTTGCACATATGGGAATTGGGATAAATTAGAGATACATTCGGTCATGCATGGCTCAAGGTATTCCGAGTAACCAAAGTAGGAAAAGAACACACACCCACATTTGGCTTAAAGTGGGACACATCATATTCATCTTAAGACAAAGTGAACAGTAAAAACTAATTCATGATGAGAAACTTAGTAACCTTTCTGTCGTATGCACTCCTATGGCATATAATGCTACCATGGACATGACATGAAATCAGATGCAATCATTTCGAAATGATTTATTATGATGGCCTCTTGGTAAATTCTGTTTTCAATTCGTTCTATGTTTTAAGGTTTCTTACATTTTAAGCATGCACGTGCAACACACGTATAACTCTAGGAAACAATTGAGCCATCCATCTTGCATCAAGAGAACTCTTGTGCTTTGGAGAACACGCCTCTAATAGTTTACTCGTGCCATTCTTCACCCCGTCACGCTCTATTTCCAAGCATATTTTCTTCCATTTCATATCAAACAAACATTTTGAGAAACATTGTGACATGGTTGTTCACTCCAGGCAGTGACATGACGTGGGTCGACTTTTCTCTTCCCTAGCATATAATTAAGCATTGTAATCGTTTATAGGGTTTCCCCATGTATGAACTCACAAATAATCAGCCAGAGCCCATGTCCACTTGAAAGCTAACTGCAACCCTCCTGTGGGCACTTGAAAGGTGTATCCACATTGTGAATGCTCTGGTGGCAAACATCTCAAGATACTCATGGAAAGAAAGTTTGGCTTTTTCCTTGACCTGACCATATCCCACAAGTATCCGGAATGTTTGCCACATGACTGACCGTGCACATGTTCTTGTGGACAAAACTGTTCGGGCTTTTTGTTGAATTTCATGCGTATTAGGTTGTTTTGGAGGGGGGCAGAAGTGTTCTTCTGGGCTTGCTACTTTTACGTAGAAAAATGTAGCCTTCTTCCTTGCGGAGTTAATAGTATGTTGAACTTGTTGTGATTGACACTTTTTGGTATGTTTGCCAGTAAGTAAATGAATTAGCTAGGAAGTTATTTCTTTTTTGTCTACAACTTGTTTTGTTATTTTTTATTGGCAATGGCTTCTTTAGTATGGCACTGAAATGGTTGTAATTTTCTGGTATTAGAAAATCATGTCCAAATTGGCTTCTTATCTATGTGAACATGTTGTATTGTTTCCAGATGCAAGTAGCGACAGGGAGATATCACACGCTCTTAGTCCATGACTCTTCGGTCTATTCTTGTGGGTCCAGTTTGTGTGGTGTGCTAGGACATGGTCCTGATACTACACAGTGTGTGGCATTCAGTCGGGTTTCCTTCCCGTCGCTTACCCGTGTTGTTAATATATCTGCCTTTCACAACCATGCCGCTTTCGTTACAGAGTCTGGGGAGGTAACTGAGTTCTCCTTCATGGACGTTACATATTTCTTAACGATATAATTTTGTTACTTTTGACTTACTGTTTAAAGTTAATTCTCTAAGCAGGTGTTCACCTGTGGAGATAATTCATCAGCTTGCTGCGGTCATGGGGATGTGGGGCGAACTATATTTCGGCCAACCCAAATACTAGCCCTTAAAGGAATTTCCTGCAAGCAGGTAAATCTTGTTATGTTGGTCAGCCCGTCAAATGTGGAGTCTTATCACTTAATTAGAGTCCTAGTTGATTAAGCAACTTTGTTAGGAAAGAGTCCGTGTAAAGATCATATTAGTAATTAGAGTTTGAATAGATTTACCAGCTTGTTGGTCAAGTATCATCTACTATATAAAGGGGTGACCCCTCAATGAAGGAGAGAAGAATATTGTCGTTTACTTTTATTTACTTTTCAGTAATTAGGGTTATGTCTGGTAGGTCCTTTCAATTTGGTATCAGATCCATCTACAATGGTAGGCGAAGAAATCTAGATCGAGGCTGTGGAGCAGATGAAGATCATCAGGAAGCAATTGGAGACCTTCACATGCCAATGAGTGGAGGACCAGGCGCCCCTCGCTGCGCTGGTGCAGCACGTGATGACGCTCGAGCAACGGTCGCCGGCCCTGCCCCCGCTACCAGATTCCGCGGCTGCAGCAGCCGCCCACGCCGCCGCCTCCACGTCCTTGGTTCTCCTCCCCAGCGACGACGCGCTCCTGGTGCTTCCCCTCACCAACAGCACCCCCCCCCCCTCTCTCCAGTGGGGGGAATGGCCGCAGCCCCGCTGGGCAGATTGCGCACCCCCCATCCCCTACCGCCTACCTGCTACCTGTTGTTGCAACACAACCATGTGCCGACTCCTGCCAACCACCACCAGCCGCCATACCCCTTTTACCACCTCCAGCCATCTTGTTACTCTTCGCAGCTGCCCCCTAATATCAATCTGGGCCACTTTGCACCCCCACCTTACAGCTCAAATCCCACCCTATATCCCTCCCAATTTTGCCTCCCACTTACCAGTAGCAGCCCTGCCATGAGCAGCTTTACCAGCAGCAGCCGCCGCAGAGCGCCGCTGCCTTCCCATCTCCACCTGCCAACCAATTTCTTACACTGTTATGGCCACGCCCCCCTCCACAATCCATCCATGGGTCCCGCCCATCTCCTCCCGTCCGCTGCTGCCTAACCATCACGTAAGCTCAGGTTCTGGTTCCAGCGTGCCCGCCTTCCACAAGCTTGACATCCCAGCATATGATGGCTCAGTTGATCCTCCTGGTTGGCTCAATAGGTGCGCGAGCAGTTTTTTCATGGACAGTGCAAGGACGATGCCGACAAGGTCTGGACTGCAGCCTACCACCTCAGCAGTGACGGTCAATTCGGGTACTTGCAGCTCGAGCGTGATTTCGGCATGCCAACATGCCATGTTCAGTTTGGGCCGTCACTTCGTGCAAATCCCTTGGGCGAGTTAGCGCGTCTGCCATTCACTTCCTTGTTCGTAGACTACTCCAGCAGATTTCTAGTGCTCATGTGCCACAACAATGAGCCATTGACAACCTACGGCTTGCAGACAAGCTGTTTTTTGAGGGAGAGATGTTATGTGGACCAGCCCAGCAAACGTGGGGTCTTATCCCTGATTTTTTTTGGGGGAGGGGGGGCTTACCTGCCGCAAAGATGCAAATATAACGTTTTAAAACATAAATGGCAACTGAATGGTTATACGAATAAATGGCCCAGCAGGCCAGCTTTGATGCCGCAGAAGATTGATGTTCCTCTTCTAGTTCTTACTTCTTAGTCATGCGCCATCAACATGTCTGCAGGATCTTGAAAATCAGGTTCACATGTATATATCCCTTTTGGTTTGCTAAACCACCTGATCCCTGTCTTTCACCCTTGGTACTAACTCTGATTTCAGTTACATGTTGGTTGTCATATGTGGGATTTGTGTAATTTTTGTTACTGATTATTATTTCCATGTGCGTGTGCTATTTTCAAATTGTTCCATTGATTTATCAAATTGCTTAGCTCTTGTTCCAAGTGCTCAATTTCAGTTCCCCTTTTCTTTGTGATGCACAGCCCTAGTTTCATGTTATCTTGTTGTTTTCACAGGTTGCTACTGGTCTAAGTTTCACTGTGATACTTACAAGGAATGGGCTAGTGTATACATGTGGAAGTAACACACATGGCCAGCTTGGTCATGGTGACACTACAGACAGGGCTGCTCCAAAGATTGTTGAATTATTCAAAGGTCACAGTCCAGTGGTGCAGGTTGCAGCTGGTGCAAGCTATACATTTGCTGTGACTGATGATGGGACAGTTTATTCTTTTGGGTCTTGTACTAACTTCTGTCTTGGACATGGGGGTCAGCACAATGAACTTCTTCCACGTGCAATCCAATCATTTAAGAGGAGGAACATTCTTGTTGTCCGTGTATCCGCTGGAGATGAGCATGCTGTAGCTCTCGATGCACTGGGATATGTGAGTATATTGTTCAATGGACTTTCAACTATCTTTTGTGACTTCTATACACTCCAGACAGAAGTAAAAGTCGGATTTTTCTCTCCAGGTCTATACATGGGGTAGAGGCTACTGTGGAGCATTAGGTCATGGTGATGAAAATGATAAAACTAGCCCAGAATTGATTGTTGGCCTGAAGGGTCAAGTTGCTGTACAGGTCCGTTGAATTTGTTTACACAACACTTTCCTCCTGACTTCACTAAAGCATAGAAGAATATATTTTTTGTACTTGATTTGATCAAATTATCTAGCTGCGAAAAAGTAGTGTTATGCAATTTTTTGGAAGAAGCTCCAAAGTGATATGGGACTGAGGTTGCCTGTTGCAACTACTTAACTCATCCCACGTCTTAAAAAAGGAAGAGCTATGCGGGAAATACCTGCTAGCTCTCGGTTCCACCCCCCCCCCCCCTGTTGTCTGACCATTCAATGGTCTGGAGATATGTGCAACATTTAGTACACCAAGTTATTCCTCACATATCCCCCTTTTTTGATATTGAATATTCCTTGTTAATTGCGCTGTGGGCCCTTGCTCATAATGTATTTGTTGACCTATGATTGTCGAAACCAGGGATCAGTGGAGACCCCCTTTTAGTTGTTCGGCCAGGGGCTAAAAACAATCCCAAAGTTCTAGGCTCCACGCATCAGTGTCTGGTACTTGATGGAGGCAGCAGCCCTAGTCAGGGCACTAGAGCCAGTCAAAAATTAGTTGATGGAAGCAGTAGCCCTTGTCAGGGTGTCAGAGCCATAGTCAAAAAGTGGCACTGTATTGTCGCGCCAGTCTGATCAGCTGTGCCCCCCTTATCGTGCGGGGTATCGCGATACCACCTTGCGACAACATCATCATTCCCCTAGAATACGTAGTGTGCGGCGGGATACGGTCGATAGCCTGCTTGGCATTTAATGCCCGGTCGGCCATGCTCCTGCTTCGCATTAAATGTGCCGTGGGCAAATTCACTTTTACCCAACACAGCCGCTTGAGCCCAGGGTAGCCATGCTCGGAGGCTTTGGCCGTGCTCGGTATCCTGGTGGTGCTCGTATACATCGAGGTGCCATCGCTCATTTAGCTTGGCGAGGTGTTATGCTCGGAGCATTTCTTCAACTCTTGTGAATGATTTATGATTTGCTTGATTGGCTGATAGCATAACTCGGAGCATTTCTTCAACTCTTATGAATGATTAATGATTTGCTTGATTGGCTCGTAGCGTAGCATAACTGGACGAGGCCAAGCTTCAACATATTTTTGGGAGGCCCATTTTGGTGTGCTCGGGAGGGGGGGCTGTTTTTTAGTACACCGACAATATTTACCACCGTGCATGGCAATATACACCAACCTCCATCTACTTTTTTAGACTACTCATAGTGGGAGTAATAACATAGTAACATGCATGCCACATAGGCAAAAAAGATGACGTGGCAAGTAATTAAAGTGGAGAGACAAATGGATTAACATAAGAGCATGGTTAATAGTATAGCCAACAACCGACTATATAAAGTTGCCATGTCACATATAGTCAACCTAATTGCCAACATGTATAGTAGTTGCTAAGTAGTATTATTTTTTAATGCATGGCCCACTTCACACTCTCACATTGTTTCTTGGAGTCTGTTGCAGCCGGCTGTTAATCTACAGCCCGCTTCACTTCTCTCTCTTCTCTCTCATCCAACTCAGCAGAAGTATAATAATTTAATCATTGCAGCCTGCTGACTGTACCTTATTATACTTGCTCTAATGTGTTACCATCACATAGCGCTTCCCAATGAAAAATGATTACAAAGTAATAAATGAAGGTCTATGTTATCACACATATGACACTACCCACTATGGAAGTACCCCCTACGTTACAAATATAAGATGTTTTGGATATTTCAATATGGACTACATACAGACAGAAATGAGTGAACAAAAACACAGTAAAACCTATCTATATACATCCGATTCAGAAAGAAGTTAGAGCATCTTATATTTGTGAACGGAGGTAGTACTAACATATAGACTAGTAACATATGCATTTTACTAGTCTAAGTTATTCACCACTATGACCAGCCTTAGGGCATCTGCAAAGTGGACCCTTAAATCACCCGCATCCGCATACATCCGGACCTCGCGTCCAGATGCAGTTTGCCTTTTAACGCCGCCCCGCATTGGCCCGCTTGTCAAACCGGAAGCAACTAGCGTGTGTGTGTGTGGGGGTGGGGGGGGGGTGCTTTGCGGGAGTCCGGACCGCTGCCATGTAGGACTCCGAGTCAACGACACCGACCCACCCAACCCCGCGTCTCCATCCCTTCCCTCTTTCTACACCCGCTTCCTCCCTTGCCGCCGCCGCTGCTCTACACCCCTGCCACCCGCCAAGCCCTCTCTGGACCTCCGCGACCTCCTCCGCTCCAACCGCTTTGCCTATGCCGTTGGTCCACAACTCTCGTCCGTTTGCCGCATAGGTACCATCTACCCCCACGGGGGTCACCACACCCGACAAGTGTTTGGTGAAATGCCCATGCTAATTTTTTTGTCCGTTTGAGGATTCAAGTGTAATTATAGGAGCACTCGTTGAGTCGTCTGACGAGAAGGATTATGCGGATGAAATGGCGATGATGCAGGCGGTCCTTGCAGAGCGGAGCGTGTGGAAGAGCATGTTCTCAATTTCAAGGGATCGATCAAGGAGACAAGGATCATCAAGTGTTGAACCGGAACAGGGCACGGGGCCATTTGATGCCGATGGACGACTATTTTGCCCCTGATGCCTTACTCGCGGACAATTTTCGCCGGCGCTTTCATGATGCGAAAAAATGTCTTTGATCCCCTCTACAATGGTGTCCGGTCCTACAATGATTACTTCATCTCGAAGAAGGATGCCGTAGGAAGAATTGGATTCTCTGGTTACCAGAAGTGCATGGCTGCATTGCGGATGCTTGCATATGGCATGGCCGCAGATTCATGGGACGAGTACCTCCGGATGTCTGAGAGCACGTGTGGAGATGCCATGGTCAGATTTGTTATTGCGGTGGTCGAGGTGTTTGGACCTCAGTACTTGAGAGAACCAACTGTCGCTGATACGGAAGGGATCTTGGCAATGTTGGAAGCAAGAGGGTGGCCAGGTTTGCTCTGATCTCTTGATTGCATGCACTGGAGGTGGAAGAATTGCTCAAAAGCTCTACAAATGGAAGAATTGCCCAAAGCCCTAGAAGGGCAATTTCAGAGCCATGTTAAGAAGCCCACCATCATTCTTGAAGCAGTTGCATCACATGACCTCTGGATTTGGCACGCTTTCTTTGGCATGTCCGGGTCTCACAATGACATCAATGTGCTGTAGCGGTCTCCATTGTTTGCTAGTTTGACTGAAGGGCATGCTCCTCCTTGCAACTATACTGTCAATGGGCATCAGTCAATGTTCAAGAAAGCGGTAAGCGTAAGCGGAGCGGAAGGCCACAGCTTAGAGCAATGGCCGCTTAAGCGCAGCTTAACCGGGATTAAGTTTTTTTTTTTTAAATTGGCCAGAATTTGGCTGTTTTTGAATAATATGCACAAGAAAACAAGAAATATAGCACATAGGTAACTGAAAATCTGAAATAGCATATAAGGTTGAGGTTCAGTGGTTCACAAACCACAACAAATAGCGAAATAACACATAAGGACGTTTTGGACGTTTGACTGTATGGACAAGTTTCAGCATCTTCTCCTTATCCTATCTGTCGGGAATCCATTAGTTGCAACAAGAGCCCTGCTGGGGAGTAATTGTTTGTCAGATGTATTCCCTTTCGTATTCGTATATTACTGTCCAGGTATTGAATTATGTCTTACTTTATGCACGAATCAGAAAGTATCTCAGTGCTGTCCAGATTTCATGGGCGGCATTTACCAGCCGGTTCCGAACGTGCCCGTCCAGTGCTATGCTCGGTTTAAAGTTCATGCAAAGCATGACACTGAAGTTGCATGTTCTAATGAAAATGTCGTTATCTCCCCATACCTTTACCAGCATAATTACACCAGTTTCATGCGTAAAAGCTTTTGTGTTCGTGAATTTGGTCAGGTATGCGCAAGAAAGAGAAAGACCTTTGTTCTCACTGATGAAGGCTCAGTTTTTGCATTTGGATGGATGGGCTTTGGGAGTTTAGGGTTTCCTGACCGCGGATCATCTGACAAAGTGATGCAGCCTCGTGTTCTCGACAGCCTGTCTGGTCATTATGTCTCTCAAATAAGCACTGGACTATACCATACTGTTGCAGTGACAAATAAAGGCATCGTGTTTGGTTTTGGAGACAATGAGCGGGCGCAACTTGGGCAGGAATTCATTCGTGGGTGTTTGAAACCTACAGAGATAATGTTCGACAAAAGTAGTATTGAAGATATAGACATTGCAGCGCCTAGCGGGTAAGTTCAATGCCAAGATTGCCATTATACAAAAGTGGCGATTGCAGCCCCTGTCGGGTATATTCAAAGCTGAGATTACCATCTTATAGTCAATAATAATGAGCATATGTTTTCATCTCTGTAACTGTATTTTGTACTTAGATTTTTCAGTGTTCTGTGAGAATTTGAGTAAACAAGAGATGTGCAGAAATGGAAAGTGTTGTAGTTAAAGGAGCATATAGTAAAGTAATTTGGCAAATGTATTAAATACTTAAACTTGGCATGATTTTGTGTATACAATTGTTGGTGTGATTAACGTTTCCCATTTTATTTCTTCCCTTTTGTTTGGCTCTATCTACTGTTTGAAGCTTTTTTTTTTGAACATTGCTTGATAGCTTGATTCTCTTGCCTGTACTGCTTACCATGATTTGTTGTCTTCTGTTTACTATTTACCGATATTTATCGATTGATGTGTACGTTGGTGTGTGGTAACGAAAGAAGTGCGTGATATTATACGTATACACTACAAGGGAAGATATGACACGAAATTGCCATGTTTTCGTTGCTTAAAGGAGGAATTTATGGAGAGTGGCGATATGGTGGACGAGCTCGCCTGCTCCTGCTTTGTGGACCAATGGGACAGCGCGATGCTGGAAATGGCATTTACTGCTCGCAGAGACGCAGGTGAGAGCATCTCTAGCAGAGGGACAGGGATCAGGTGACTTGCCTTCAGGCAGTCACGCTGTAACATGCGGGCACACATCCAACGGCCATCAGCAATCAACGTGAAAAAAGCTCCAGGTCTAGCACACGCACACACGGAGACGCCCACACTTGCAGCAGGTAGATTTTTTTAGAAGTACTAGTAATTAAGAGCAGATTTTAGTAGGACCGTTCCCAGAAAATATATCTGTTAGAAACAACTGGACTGATTATGCATGAACATTAAAAAAATAAAAACTGAACAATTTTTTTAGACATTTTGTACGTCTGGTCTGGTGTATGAGTAAGGCAACCTCTAACCGACCGACCCAAACGAAGACATCAAAGTCTGGCTTTGTCTGCCCGTCTATAGGTACGCCCAACGTGCCGGGATGCATTTCATATTGTGGACATTTTTTGAATTAAAAATATATACACATTGCCACCCAAAGTCCCTTTATTGCATTGATTAAAATAAAAAAAATCATAATAAAACCTAGATCTAGTGGCCATCACCAGGCGTGCGCCGCTACTCCGGACGTACGCTGCCATGCTACTCTAATCGTGCGCTGCGCTGCTACTCCTGGCGCCCGCGTCGGGAACGCTGCACCTCCTTTCGGCGCCGGCGTCGGGAACACCACACGAGAGCAGGCCCCAGCTGCTTTGTACCGGTGTGCACAGCTAATGCTGCTCCTTCCCCAGCGGCGTGGCCGAGGCTTCCGATGCCACCCGACGGGGAGCTGTTGCACCGGTGGCGTCCCGGAGTAGCTGCGGCGGGGAGTCGCTGCACCGGCGACGTGGCCGGGGCGATACCGTGGGTGCTACTGGCGAGGTGTGCAGCATGGTGAGAAAGAAAAAATAAATAAAAATATGGGCGGGTGGATGGCAGGTGGGCCAAGCGGGACATGCAGCTAACAGAGGCGGACGAATCCGTCTCCAACCCAAGTCTGAGTCAAATTTGAGATAAAAATTGGTCCAAACGAACACAAAACGAACACAAAATAAAAATGAATTTTGTGTTGGCCTATCTTTTTTTCCGCGCGGACACACACGGACGAATTGCGTTGCTGTGTTGGAGTTGCTCTTAATGCATAGCTGCTGTTGCATGTACATGGAAACTACAAGTGTGGGCGTCAGGATTTCAAAGAGCCCCACACCCTTGCCTTTAAAAGAGCACGAAGCAGTTCCTATGCATTATCAGGATTTCAAAATACTGAGTCTATGGATCAGTAATGTCAAATAATACCATACACATGCTCAAATTTGATAGAATATGCATGTTTGATAGACCAATGTTTGTTCATATGGGAATTGCAAATAACAAGATCCCGTACAAATGATTGAATCTGCTTTATATTGAATTTATGGTGTAGAACAAATTTTCTATGCATAGAGCACTCTTCGACAACCTCTCCTCGCACAAGCATTATCTTTCTTGCGCGCGCATGCGCGCACACACTATCCATCAACCTTATCTCTCTCTCTCTCTCTCTCTCTATATATATATATATCCCATACACACTCTCTTTATCTCCCTCTCTTCCTATCTACCACTCTTTTCACGAATCTCACTCACAAACAATGTTTTTCTGTCATGCATACGCAAACACGCTCTCCATCGCCTCTCTCCCTCTCCCTCTCTTCATATCTAGGACACTTTTCACTAATCCCACTCACAGAAACACCCTATCGTGGTCCATGATAACTCTATTGCGCACACACTCTATGCCTCCTCTCTTTATCTCTCTCTCTCTCTCTCTCTCTCTCCCCCAGGTCTTCTTCGTACACACTTTATGGGTCCTTCACACACAAAACACATATCTCTCTCTAAGTAGCTAGACTCCATCTGATCTCTCTCTCCCTCTCTCTCCCATACACACACGCACACACACACGCACACACACACTCACACTCACACACTCTTTGTCTCTCTCTGACACATTCCCTGTCTCCTAGCCACTTATCACAATCTCACACACCCAAAAACACACATTGTGTAAATAGTACAGGTATTGCGGCCTGTCTCACATTCTCTCTTCTCTCCCTCTCCCTTCCCCCCTCTCTCCCCTCTCTTTCCCTCTCTTTCTCCCCTAGCTCTCTCTCGCCCTCTCTCTCTTAGGATCTCTGGCACTAATTCTCTCTTTTTCTCCCTCTCCACATATCTAGGTCTCTTTCCACTAATTCCACTTGCAGAAACACTCGATCGTGATCCATGATGACTCTATCACACGCACTCTAGGCCTCCTCTCTTTATCTCTCCCTCCCCCTCTCTCTCATAGGCCTTCCTCGTACACACACTTTATAGGTCCTTCGCACACAAATACACACATCTCTCTCTAAGTAGCTAGACTTGATCCGACTCTCTTTCTCTCTCTCACTCACACTCTCTCTGAAACATTCCCTATCTCCGAGCCAGTTTTTACTATCTCATGCACCAAAAAACACACATTGTGTAAATAGTATAGGTATTGCGCCCTCTCTCACACACTCTCTCCCTTCATCCCTTCCTCACTCACTCACGCACTCTCTTCCTCCCCCTCTCTCTTTCTCTCAGGATCTCTGTCATTGATTCTCTCTCCCCCTCTCTTCACATCTAGGACTCTTTCCACTAATCCCACTCAAAGAAACACCCTACCGTGATCTATGATGACTCTTCGCACACATGATACGTCTCCAACATATCTATAATTTTTGATTGTTCCATGCTATTATATTATCCATCTTGGATGTTTTATATGCATTAATATGCTATTTTATATCATTTTTTGGGACTAACCTATTAACCTAGTGCCCAGTGCCAGTTGCTGTTTTTTCCTTGTTTTTGTCTTTTACAGAAAATCAATACCAAACAGAACGAAACCTTTTGGGGATTTTTCTTGGACCAGACGACAACCACGAAGCTTCGGGAGGAGGCCAGAGGAGCCATGAGAGGGCCACAAGCCCTAGAGGCGCACCCCAGGGGGCGCCCCCAGGCTTGTGGGCCCCTTGGGACTCCCCTAACCCTAATTCCAGCTCCATAAATACCCAAATATTCCCCGTATACCAGAGGGCACAGCAAAAATACTTTTCCGCCACCGCAAGCTTCTGTTCTCGTGAGATCCCATCTTGGGGCCTTTTCCGGCACTCTGCCGGAGGGGGATTCGATCATGGAGGGCCTCTACACCAACCTTGCTGCCCTTCCGATGATGTGTGAGTAGTTTACCACAGACCTACGGGTCCATAGCTAGTAGCTAGATGACTTCTTCTCTCTCTTTGATCTTCAATACAATGTTCTCCTCGATGTCCTTGGAGTTCTACCTGATGTGATCTTCTTTTGCGGTGTGTTTGTTGAGATTCGATGAATTGTGGGTTTATGGTCAGATTATCTATGAATATTATTTGAGTCTTCTCTGAACTATTTTATGCATGATTAATATAGCTTTGTATTTCTCTCTGATCTATTGATTTGGTTTGGCCAACTAGATTGATCTATCTTGCAATGGGAGAGGTGCTTTGTTTTGGGTTCAATCTTGTGGTGTCCTCACCCAGTGACAGTAGGGGTAACGAGGCACGTATTTGTATTGTTGCCATTAAGGATAAAAATATGGGATTTTTACCATATTGCTTGGATCTATCCCTCTATATCATGTCCTCTTGCTTAAGGCGTTACTCCGTTCTTGTTAACTTAATACACTCGATGCAAGCTGGATAGCGGCCGATGTGTGGAGTAATAGTAGTAGATGCATGCAGGAGTTGGTCTACTTGTCACGGGCGTGATGCCTATATTCATGATCATTGCCTTGGATATCGTCATAACTATGCGCTTTTCTATCAATTGCTCAACAGTAATTTGTTTACTCATCGTATGTGTTCTTTCAAGAGAGAAGCCTCTAGTGAAACCTATGCCCCCCGGGTCTATTTTCCATCATATTATTTTCAGATCTATAAAACCAAAAATACAAAAATACCTTGCTGCAATTTATTTATCTTTATCTTATTTAGCACTTTTATTTATCTTTTATATCAATCTATTTTAGATCCCACTCTTGCTAGTAACCGTGAAGGGATTGGCAACCCCTTTTCGCGTTGTGTACAAGTATTTGTTAGTTTGTGCAGGTGCATCTATTGGGGACTTGTGTGTTCCTCCTACTGGATTGATACCTTGGTTCTTAACTAAGATTATATTATTTTGTAGGGATAACTTTCTTTAGCCATGATATTTTGAGAAGACACGATTGCTTTATTAGTATGCTTGAAGTATTATTGTTTTTATGTCAATATTAAACTTTTGTTTTGAATCTTATGGATCTGAATATTCATGCCATAATAAGAAAGATTACTTGATAAACATGTTAGGTAGCATTCCACAACAAAAATTCTGTTTTTATCATTTACCTACTCGAGGACGAGCAGGAATTAAGCTTGGGGATGCTTGATACGTCTCCAACGTATCTATAATTTTCGATTGTTCCATGCTATTATATTATCCATCTTGGATGTTTTATATGCATTAATATGCTATTTTATATCATTTTTTGGGACTAACCTATTAACCCAGTGACCAGTGCCAGTTGCTGTTTTTTCCTTGTTTTTGTCTTCTACAGAAAATCAATACCAAATTGATTCCAAACGGAACAAAACTTTTTGAGGATTTTTCTTGGACCAGAAGACAACCACGAAGCTTCGGGAGGAGGCTAGAGGAGCCACGAGAGGGACACAAGCCCTAGAGGCGCGCCCCAAGGGGGGGGCGCCCCCCAGGCTTGTGGGCCCCTTGGGACTCCCCTAACCCTAATTCCAGCTCCATAAATACCCAAATATTCCCCGTATACCGGAGGGCACATCAAAAATACTTTTCCGCCGCCTCAAGCTTCTGTTCTCGTGAGATCCCATCTTGGGGCCTTTTTGGGCACTCTGTCGGAGGGGGATTCGATCACACAGGGCCTCTACACCAACCTTGCTCCCCTTCCGATGATGTGTGAGTAGTTTACCACAGACCTATGGGTCCATAGCTAGTAGCTAGATGGCTTCTTCTCTCTTTGATCTTCAATATAATGTTCTCCTCGATGTTCTTGGAGTTCTACCCGATGTGATCTTCTTTTACGGTGTGTTTGTTGAGATCCGATGAATTGTGGGTTTATGATCAGATTATCTATGAATATTATTTGAGTCTTCTCTGAACTCTTTTATGGATGATTAAGATAGCTTTGTATTTCTCTCCGATCTATTGATTTGGTTTGGCCAACTAGATTGATCTATCTTGCAATGGGAGAGGTGCTTTGTTTTGGGTCCAATCTTGCGGTGTCCTCACCCAGTGACAGTAGGGGTAGCGAGGCACGTATTTGTATTGTTGCCATTAAGGATAAAAAGATGGGGTTTTTACCATATTGCTTGGATCTATCCCTCTACATCATGTCATCTTGCTTAAGGCGTTACTCCGTTCTTGTTAACTTAATACACTAGATGCATGATGGATAGCGGTCGATGTGTGGAGTAATAGTAGTAGATGCAGGCATGAGTTGGTCTACTTGTCAGGACGTGATGCCTATATTCATGATCATTGCCTTGGATATCGTCATAACTATGTGTTTTTCTATCAATTGCTCAATAGTAATTTGTTTACCCACCGTATGTGTTCTTTCAAGAGAGAAGCCTCTAGTGAAACCTATGGCCCCCGGGTCTATTTTCCATCATATTATTTTCAGATATATAAAACCAAAAATACAAAAATACCTTGCTGTAATTTATTTATCTTTATCTTATTTAGCACTTTTATTTATCTTTTATATCAATCTCTATTAGATCTCACTCTTGCTAGTAACCGTGAAGGGATTGACAACCCCTTTTTCGTGTTGTGTGCAAGTATTTGTTAGTTTGTGCAGGTGCATCTATTGGGGTCTTGTGTGTTCGTCCTACTGGATTGATACCTTGGTTCTTAACTGAGGGAAATACTTATCTCTACTTTGCTGCATCACCCTTTCCTCTTCAAGGAAAAAATCAACGCAAGCTCAAGAAGTAGCAACACACGCTCTGCCTCCACTCTCTCTCTCTCTCTCAGGCCTTCTTTGTACACACACTTTATAGGCCCTTCACACAAAACACACATCTCTCTCTAAGTAGCTAGACTCGATATGACTCTCTCTCTCTCTCTCCCACGCGCGCACACACACACACACACACACACACACACACTCTTTGTCTCTTTCTGACAAAGTCCCCATCTCCGAGCCACTTCTCACTATCTCACGCACCCAAAAACACACATTGTGTAAATAGTATAGGTATTGCGCCCTCTCTTACACTCTCTCTTTCACCCTTTCCCTCTATCCCTCTCCCTCCCCCTCCCTCCATTCGTCTCCCCCTCCCTCCTCTCTCTCTTTCCCTCTCTCTCTCTCTCTCTCTCTCTCTCTCTCTCTCTCTCTCTCTCTCTCTGTCTCTCTCTGTCTCTCTCTCTCTCTCTCTCTCGGGCTCCATGGCACTAATTCTCTATGTCCCACATATCTAAGACTCTTTCCATTAACCCGACTCACAGAAACACCCTATCATGGTCCATGATGACTCTATCGCGCTGATACGTCTCTAACGTATCTATAATTTTTTATTATTCCATGCTATTAAAGTATCATTCTTGGATGTTTAATTCTCATTTACTAGCAACTTTATATCATTTTTGGGACTAACCTATTGACATAGTGCCCAGTGCCAGTTGCTCTTTTTTGCTTGTTTTTTACTTCGCAGAAAATCAATACCAAACGGAGTCCAAATGCCACGAAACTTTTTAGAGCATTTTTTTACCCAGAAGACACCAGGGGAGCCCAAGAAGTGCACCAGAGGAGGCCCGTGGGGCCCACTAGGCACCAAGGCGCGCCAGAGGCCCCTAGCGTGCCCTGGTGGGTAGTGGAGCCCACGGGGGGCTTCTCCACCGCCTATCAGCTCTATAAATACTCTAAAATTCCAAAAATCCTAGGGGAGTCGAGAGAAAACAGTTTCCGCCGCCACAAGTTCCAGAACCACGAGATCCAATCTAGAGGCCTTCTCCGGCACTCTGCCGGAGGGGTCAACGATCACGGAGGGGTTCTTCATCAACACCGTTGCCCCTCCGATGATGCGTGAGTAGTTTACCACAGACCTACGGGTCCGTAGGCAGTAGCTAGATGGCCTCTTCTCTCTTTTTGATCTTCAATACAATGTTCTCCTCGATGTTCTTGGAGATCTATTTGATGTAATGACTTTTTGCGGTGTGTTTGTTGGGATCCGATGAATTGTGAGTTTATGATCAGTTCTATCCATGAATATTATTTGAGTCTTCTTTGATCTCTTTTATGCATGATATTTATAGCCTCGTATTTCTTCTGCGAAACTTTGGTTTGGTTTGGCCAACTAGATTGATTTCTCTTGCCATGGGAAGAGGTGCTTTGTGATGGGTTCGATCTTGCGGTGCTCAATCTCAGTGACAGAAGGAGATATGACACACATGTATCATTGCCATTAAGGATAAAAAGATGGGATCTATTCCTACATGAATAGATCTTGTCTACATTATTTCATCGTTCTTATTGCATTACTCCGTTTTTCCATGAACTTAATACATTAGATGCATGCTGGATAGCGGTCGATGTGTGGAGTAATAGTAGTAGATGCAGAATCGTTTCGGTCTACTAATCATGGACGTGATGCCTATATACATGATCATTGCCTTGGATATCGTCATGAGTATTCGCTTTTCTATCGATTGCCCAACAGTAATTTGTTTACCCACTATATGCTATTTTCTCGAGAGAAGCCTGTAGTGAAATCTACGGCCCCCGGGTCTATTTCCTATCATATTATTTTCAGATCTATTAATCCAAAAATCCAAAAATATCTTGCTGCACTTTTTCTTTGTTTATTTTATTTTGTATTTTTGCTAGATCTATTTATCCAATCTCATACAATTTATTCTATCTCAATACCGAGGAGGGATTGACAACCCCTCTTACGCGTTGGGTTGCAAGTTTTTGTGGTTTGTGTGCAGGTGCTGTTTACATAGTGTTGCTTGGTTTTCCTGCTGGATTGATAACCTTGGTTTCATAACTGAGGGAAATACTTACCGTTGCTGTCCTACAACATCCTCTCCTCTTCGGGGAATTACCAACGCAGATACAAGCAATCAGGAAGAAATTTCTGGCGCCGTTGCCGGTGAGGATCAAGTCAAGACAGTCTCCCGTCAACTTGCCAATTTCTGGCGCCGTTGCCGGGGAGACATCATCAACATCTATCAGGTTCCTACGCACAAACTCTCATCTCCTTGCAATTACTTTATTTGCCATTTGCCTCTCGTTTTCATCTCCCCCACTTCTATAACGTTTTCAGAAAAACCAAAAATATTTGCCTTCTTTTTCGTTTGCCTTTTTCTTGTTTGATCTTTTGTTTGCGTGTGATCTTGTTTGCGTAGTCACGATGTGTTAAGAAAATACCAAGTTGTGTGATTTTTCCAACACTAATAATAATGATTTTATTAGTACTCCGATTGCTCCTCCCGCCGCTAGTGCGAAGTCTTATGATATTAATGCCGCTTTGTTGAATCTTGTTACGAAAGAGCAATTTTCTGGTAGTCCTAATGAGGATGCCGCGTCCCATCTAAACACTTCCATAGAATTGTGTGATATGCAAAAGAAAAAAGATGTGGACAATGATATTGTGAAGTTGAAATTATTTCCTTTCTATTTGTGTGATCGTGCAAAAATTTGGTTTTCATCTTTGCCTCGCAATAGTATTGATTCGTGGGATAAGTGCAAAGATGCTTTTATTACTAAGTATTTTCCGCCCGCGAAAATTATTTCCCTTAGAAATCAAATCATGAATTTTAAGCAACTTGAGCATGAACATGTTGCGCAATCTTGGGAAAGAATGAACTTAATGCTAAGAAATTGTCCTACTCATGGTTTAAATCTATGGATGATTATACAAATTTTTTATGCGGGATTGAACTTTGTTTCTAGAAATCTTTTAGATTCTGCCTCGGGTGGTACTTTTATGGAAATTACTTTGGGTGAAGCTACTAAACTGCTAGATAATATCATGGCAAATTATTCACAATGACATACTGAAAGAGCTCCTACTAGTAAAAAGGTTAATTCCATTGAATAAATTAGTACTTTGAGTGAAAAAGTTGATGCACTTATGAAATTGGTTGCTAGTAAAAATGCTCCTATTGATCTTAATGATGTGCCTTTGTCTACTTTAATTGAGCAAAATAATGATCCAGTAGATGTGAATTTTGCTTCGCGAAACAATTTTAATAACAATGCTTATAGAGGTAATTTTAAGGGATTTTTATTTCTGTGCCCCTGGTTCGTTAGTTGTACTCATTCATCCCCATGCTCTTAAGTTTTGCTCATTTTCCCCACTCCCTTTCCCGAAACCCTCAGAACAAGTTACAACGGACGTTGCCGTCAGGTCAATGCCTTTGACCGTTAACTCTGACGAGTGGGGCCGCGTAGGGCCGAGTCCACCTTTGACCGTTAACTCTGGCGAGTGGGGCCGCTCCCGCGCCGCCCTAGACGAACCCGTATAGTGGTTTCGCATGCTGACTATACAGTGGTATTCGTATACGTGGGCGCATGCAACTGACCGCGGTCGTGGGGTAGCACGTGTCCATGGGACATGCCCGAAATGTCCCATCGTATAAAGAGGGGGAACCACCTCCCGGCATCGCCCCTACCATTTCCCCCAAATCCCCTCCCTGCCGCATCGTCTTCCTCTCCCCCACCGCGTCGTCTCGCTCTCCTCCACTGCCTCCACCGCATCGTCTCGCTCTCCCCCACCGCATCCTCTTCCTCACCTTCATCGCCTCCATCTGTCTGATGGCGGACACTCATGGCGACGCCGGCGCAGCGGCCGGAGATGTAGTGGAGCTGCAGGGCGCGGTGACCGCGGATGAAGTGAAGGACGTTGGCGGCGTCCACGGCGGTGCGGGGAAACTCGCAACCGCTGCGGATGTGGAGAAGGAGGTGGCGGGGCTCCGCCTCAGCGCTGCCGGAGCAGAAGGTGACGGCGTCGAGCGGCGCAGTCCATCCCAATGCGCAGCCTGGCAAGGAGTAGGAGGTATTTGCACTTGCTTGTTAGTTTCAATATTTAGGATATGGGTCCCTTAGGATATTAGCTTGTAGAGTTAGTTGCATTGGTTAGATTGTGATTCGTACGGTAGTACAGATGGTTAGAGTAGTTGGTTTGACGGATGGGCCGGGGTTTTCTGTATGGGGGGGGGGGGGATGGGGGTTTTTGTACTAGGGTTTTTGGATTACATTCGTTGCAAAAATGCTAGATAGATCTGTATGAGAGATAGGGATCTCTGTGCTTCAATGCTACATAGATGTATGCTTATTAGATTTGTTTTTAATGCTACACAGATTGGGGTTTTTAATGCTACAGACATGTATGCTTATTAGATTGGGTCCCTATTAGATTTGTTTTTGAATGCTACGCATATTGGGGTTTTGAATGTCATATGCCCAAATAGAATCCATTGATTAAGAAGTTATTTGATTCATTAGTATATAAATTTGTCCACAATATGTAGTTATATTAGCTCTGTTGTTCAATGTGTGTGCATGACAATGGAAAATGCAAATAGGATCATAGTATATTAGCCCTATGATCAATGTGTCATGTGTGCATATCTAAATTTTCAATTGGCTTCTGTATTTACTAGTGATGGATGTAATTGTATATTCAGGAGGATGATGGTTGGGGGAAAAAGAGGAAGCTGGACCTTACTGGGTTCAAGGACCCGTACGATCCAGGGTATAGTGATGACAAAGAGTATGAGGTAAGCCTACTTGAAATTTAGATTGTTCATTTAGTTCCTTCGACATGGTGTATATGAATCTATAATGTATTAATGTAATTCATTCGTGTGTGCAGTATGTCTATGGAGAAGATGTGGATGTGGACGATGGCAACTTCACGTCCTTCAAAGCGAAGGAAGAGGAGAAGATCAGGGCCAAGGGAGATGATTACTACTACAAGAACAAGACCAAAATTTGGCGCTGCCCCTACTGCACCACCAAGCCAAAGCCAAAGTCCGGCCGTTTCGTTCACCTTCTAGCTCATGCAGAAGATGTAGCCATCCACGACGAGGACTACAAGATCAGGGGGCAGCATGCTGCCCTCGCGAAAGTCCTGACTCCCCTTCCCAACTGATGTGATGATGTGTTTTAATTACTTTTGGTTGTTTGGTGAACTTTGTGTGTGAACTGGATGTGTTCTATGGATGGTATGGTACTATGATGTGTCCTATATATGCATGTGGCTATCTATATTGGGTATATGTGTGTTTTTAAATTTGTCTGCTATGATTTGTTTCAGTGTTTATTTTCAAAGTTTAGGTGCTGCAATGATCACACATGCTGTTTCAGTGTTGCTTCACTGATCAGACATGCTGCAAAGAATAAGAAAAAATAGCAAATAGTCCATCATTTTATCAAATATTCCAATAACAGAGCAAAAAACAACATTTGAATGAAGATGCAATGATTTTTGTAATAAAGGAGTATTATCCTAATTATTTGTCTCATGTTTATTAATCAAATGCATGCTTTTTCCCACCAGCATGTCTCATTATCCGATGTTTTGAACTGACATTCGACAGGACAGTATAAATTCAAAAAATGCAAAAATAAATAAAACCTTGGCAACCTATCTATGTTTGTGTAGGAGATCATGTGTGCAAAATTTGAGGTGATTTAGAGGAGGTAAAAGAAATTTGAATTTGAGAAATGTGCTCCAAATGAGCTCCCAGGCTAGGGTAAATAGCCCCATTTGTAATCAAGTTTTTTTGGACCTACTCTAAATGAGCCAAATGTTTTTTATTAACACCTATTCAATCTATATAGTGTAGATTCGAAGTCTCACTATTTTTTGAATTAATCTTCATATTTTTACATTTTCTTTAAAAAAATGCTTTAATATAAAAACTATTAAAAACACGTTTAAAATATGAAAATGGAAAACTAAGTTCAGATCCTTCTTATTCACTTTGAAATAAAGCTTTGGTGATTTTTTTTGATTTTTTTAAATTTTTAAAAAACAGAAGGTAACCCTACCTCCTCTCCTTGAACTCTATGAAATGTTGTACGTGATAGCTCATATGTGTGAAGGTTTTTTCATTAAAATGGCCATAGACCAAGTTTATGATTTTTGGTTGGTAACATGTCACATAAGGCAACATTGTGCGCAGGTTTTATTTTTTTTTTGATTTTTTTAAATTAATGGTGCTCATTTGACCTCGATCGTGCCAGCTAGGTTTTTTTTTTGAAAATGTTCGTATACCAAGTTTAGTATTTTTCCTCGTTAGTGTGTCTTATAAAACGACGAACGGCGAAGGTTTCATATTTTTTCGATTTTTTAAATTAGTTATGCTCAGTCAAAGCCTTGGAAACCCCGTTGACCAGCTCAAAACCCCTCTAAACCCCGCGGGGTTTCGCCTAACCCTAGCTCCGAACGTCAGCCGTCCGATCATACCCTGGCGCCAAGCGACAACCCTCAGATGTGGTCTTCTAGAAGGAATTCGGTGGGCAGGCTACGTGCAGGCTCCGCGCCGTTGGATCACATGGACGGCTTCGCATCATTGGATCATGGGGCGATCCGCGAGAGGCGATCCTGTTGGTTGTGCTCGGCTGCTCGCCCACCACTGACTCCGTGAAAAAACCCGTAGTTATTGGGCCCAAAAGGAAACCAAGCTCTGGTTGGGCCGTCGAATTGCATCGTTTTTTTACATCGTTTGCTCTGTTTTTTGTGAACGTGCTGGCTCTGTTTTTTTGCATCATTTGAAATTACACAACAATTGACATTGCCTAGAAAATTTAGTTCTTTTTGTTCAATACAAATGCAAAATGACCAAATTTATAAGGGCCAAATTTATTTTTATCATGCAAAATGGCCACAAACTATTCAAAAATTGTCTCTTTTTGTTCATATAATATATATGACCATGGATTCCCACGCGTGTAATTAGCTTCTTTTTCTTCTTCTTTTCAAACTACGGTTTCCCAGCGTGTACACCCCCGATGCCGCGGTGGGTGTGAAAACGGGCTACTTCACATTTGACCCCGTTATTGCCACGGCGAAATAACACGTAGCACTATGGCTATTTAAGCCACCCTCTGCCTCTGCCATCCCTCATCCATCTCCCATCCTCTGCCATCTGCCCTTCTTGCTCTTCGACCCCTTCTCCTTCTTCTGCACATCCCTCAGCCATGCAGTACACTGGACCAACCTACCGCTTCCCACCCACCGTGTCGGAGAGGCTCTACCCTACCGGCATGTACGTTGAGCGCACACTGCGTGTGTGGGCGATATCAAGGTGGAGGACCTCAAGGAACTTCACCGGGTTCTTCCTCGCGGACGGCTACCGCCACCTCCCGCGGGGATCTCCAACGATGTTCCGCATCAAGGAGGTCATCCAAAACGGGGTGGTGGTTGCTCTCCTTGCCCACTTCACCAACACATTCGACGCCTTCTACCTCCTCGGCCGGGTGTTTTGGTGTGGCTGCAAGTTCATCGCTTTCACCACCCACAACATGTTCACGGAGTACACCAACATCTTCCCCACCACGTCGCGCATGCACACTCTTCCGTACCCCATCGACAACGCCCCAGAGGAGCGGTGAAGGGCGCCCGGAGGAGGAGCGAGGTGGAGAAGGCGGCGGCTAGGGTTCTAAACCCTCTATCTATTTTTCTTTTTTTTAGTCTATGTTATGTTAAGTTGTAATTGAACTATGTTGGAGATGCTATGGGCTTGTTGGCCCTTTTATTAAGTTCTATTATTAAGTTTTCTATCTATTCTATTATTAAGTTCTTCCTAGTTTGAACTATGTGATCGTGCTATGGGCTTGTTGGCCCTATCTACATATTTGTTGATTGTTTTCTTAGAGAGCTCGCTTTGTTAGTAACCACCTAGTGCATGCAACCACAACGAACCCTTCTCTTTTTTTACACAAGCCACAAATACGTAGCCACCTAGCTAGTGCATGCAGCCACAAAAATATAAAACATATTGTTCAATTTATTTATCGTAGCAAAACGGGTGCAGATGCGAGTGGATCGAAAAGGCTGAAACTGATCGTAAAAAAAAAAACGATGCTCTAAATCGAGGAGACAAGCGTGCGAGAAGAGAGGAACCAGCGGCAGCGACCGACGCTGCATCCGTGGTGGCTGGCGTGCACGAAAGCGGCTCGGTCAGTGCATCATGGCGGCACGCATCGGCGCATGCAGGCTTGGTCGGCGCATGTAGGCTCGATCGACGCATCGTGGCGGTGCGCATCATTGCATGCAGGCATGCTTGCTGGGTGCATGCATAGTAGGCTTCTGTCGTGGCGGCGTGCGCAGGCGTTTAATGCAAGGGACGGCCCAACGAAACCACGGCCCAATGGTCGAACAGCGACACCGCCCAACGCGGCCCCACTCGTCAGAGTTAATGGTCAAGCCATTGACCCGACGGCAACGTCCGTTGTGACCTGTTCTGAGGGTTTCGGGCAAGGAAGTGGGGAAAACTGAGCAAAAGTTAAGAGCGCGGGGATGAATGAGTAGAGCTAAGGAACCAGGGGCACAGATGTAAAAAACCCTAATTTTAATCCTAGGGCTTTTCCTGGAAATTCCTCTAATAATTATGGCAATTCCTATGGTAATTCCTCTAATAATAATAGGATGCCCTCTGATCTTGAGAGTAATATTAAATAATTTATCAATACGCAAAAAGTTTTCAATACTACTATAGAAGAAAAATTGAATAAGATTGATGATATGTCTAGAAGCATTGATAGAATTACGCATGATGTAGAAAATCTCAAGATTAAATTTTTTCCACCCAAGGTTGATATAAATGAATCAATTAAAGCTTTATATGTTTCCATGGATGAAAGTAGGAAAAGAACCGCTATGCTTAGAGCTAAAAGAGAATTTTTAGAAAGAGCGTTTTCGACCGATTGCTTTTTTCATAATAATGATGAAGATGTTAAGATGGTTGGTGTTTCTTATATTGATTCCTTGTTTAGCAATATTAAACTTGATGATAATAGGTCTGAAGAAGAGTCAACTTTAGTTAGAAGGCGTCCTCATAATTCGGAGGGTGAAAATCTTGTTGAAAAAATTGATAAAAGTGGGTTTGGAGAGGTCAAAACTTTAACTAGTGATGTGCCCACTCTTTTGGATTACAAAGACTTTAATTATGATAATTGCTCTTTGATTGAATGTATTTCTTTGTTGCAATCCATGATAAATTCACCCAATGCCTATGAACAAAACAAAGCTTTTACTAAACATATTGTAGAAGCGATGATGAAAGCTTTAGAAGAAAAGCTAGAATTAGAAATTTCAATTCCTAGAAAATTATATGATGAATGGGAACCTACCATTAAAGTCAATAATAAAAGTTATGAGTGCTATGCTTTATGTGATTTGGGTGCTAGTGTTTCCACAATTCCGAAATCTCTTTGTGATGTGCTTGGTTTTACCAATATTGAAGAATGCTCTCTTAATTTGCACTTGGCGGATTCTACTATTAAAAATCCTATGGGAAGAATTAATGATGTTCTTATTCTTGCAAATAGGAATTATGTGCCCATATATTTTACTGTGCTTGATATTGATTGCAATCTGTCTTGTCCTACAATACTTGTAGACCGCTTTTATGAACTATAGGTGCCGTGATTGATATGAAAGAAGGGAATATAAAATTTCAGTTTCCACTAAGAAAGGGTATGGAACACTTCCCTAGAACAAGAATTAAACCACCATATGAATCAATCATGAGGGCAACCTATGGAGCAAAAACTAAAGATGACAATACTTAGATCTATGCATTATGCCTAGCTAGGGGCATAACACGATAGCGCTTGTTGGGAGGCAACCCAATGAATAATTTTTCTTCTTCTGTTTTTGTGTGTTTACACAATTATGCCTCTGTTATGATTGTGTTTTTATGTTTTAATTAGTGTTTGTGCCAAGTAATGCCTTTAGGATGGCTTGGGTGATAGTTGATTTGATCTTGTTGGAAAACAGAGACTTTTACGTCCAGTAGAAGAATTGTTAAAAATCACTAGTATGACGAAAAACATTGATTTTTTATACACAAGATTGATATATGAATTACCTCTGTTTTCCTAAGTTTTCAGAATTTTTGGAGTTACATAAGTATAAGTAAAATTTGAGTCTTTACAGACTGCTGTTTTTGACAGATTCTGTTTTCGTTGCATTGTGTGCTTATTTTGATGAATCTATGGACTATACCGGGGGGGGGGGGGTAGCCATGTTAAAGTTAGAATACAGTAGGTATAATGCAATAAAAAAATATGAATGGGTTTGCAATAGTACTTAAAGCAAAGATTGGTTTTCTTATACTAACGGATCTCACGAAGGTTTTTGCTAAGTTTTGTGTTATTGAAGTTTTCAAGTTTTGGGTGAGATCACGATGGATGAAGGAATTAGGAGTGAAAATAGCCTAAGCTTGGGGATGCCCATGGCACCCCAAGGTAATATTCAACGAGAACCAAGCAACTAAGCTTGGGGATGCCCCGGAAGGCATCCCCTCTTTCTTCTAACGACCATCGGTAATTTTACTTGGAGCTATATTTTTATTTGTCACATATCATGAGTTTTGCTTGGAGTGTCTTGTATTATATGAGTCTTTGCTTGTTTTGCTTTTTAGTTTGCCACAATCATCCTTGCTGGACACACCTATTTGCGAGAGCCATAATTATGCTATGATTTATTAGAATTGCTCTATGTGCTTCACTTAAATTTTTTGAGCTATGGAATTGCTCTAGTGCTTCACTTATATCTTTTTGAGCACGGTGGTGCTTTAATTTTGAAGAAATATGCTCTAATGCTTCACTTAGATTATTTTGAGAGTTAGTAATTTTGGAGAAATCCTCTCATGCTTCACTTATATTATTTTGAGAGATGAAAATTTTGAAAAATATATTTATGCTCTTGTTCTTCACTTAAATTTGTTTGAGAGCTTGTTATAAGCAATGGTAAGATATGAAACTAGTCCCAAAGTGATAGATATTCAAGAGGGATAATAAAAACTATCATGAAGATCATTGGATAATATAAACTTGATTCTTTGCAATAGTTTTGCGATATGGAGATAGTAATATGTGAGTCATGTTGGTGAGTAATTATGCTTTAGTAAGAATATTGGTGTTAAGGTTTGTGATTCCCTATGTAAGCACGAAAGTCAATAGTTATGCAATGAAGTTATATCCTACTTATGGTGCATTATTCGGTGTTAGTTATGTTTAATGCTCGTTTATGATTGTTTTTGTTTCTTGGTTGGTTGCTTCTCAATCTATTTGCTAGCCTTCCCTTGTACTAAGTGAGAATACTACTTGTGCATCCAAACTCCTTAAACCAAGTTGTGCCAAATGAGTCCACCATACCTACCTATATGCGGTATTTCCATGCCGTTCCAAGTAAATTTGTATGTGCCAACTCTAATTTTCAAAATGAATTTCCTTTTGTGTGCCCGTATCGCTCATGAGCGGCAGGGGGTGGATAATATTTTTTCATGCTAGATGTGTTATTCTCAAGATGAGTGTTTATTCACTTGTCATTACACGAGAGTGTGGCCGGTAATAGGGTTGCCTAGTGCCAAATTGAAAAAGAAATTTACTTTATGTTGTCAATAATAAATTCCTTGGAAAGTGTTGGTATGGAAGGCACCCGTGGATACGGCTAGCCATGGATTGTGAAAGAATGGGGGAAAAAGGAATAAACTTTATTTTATGTTTGGGAACCGCCTATGATGTATCTAGCATGGAAAGTATTGGCAATTCTCGGTCGTTTTCGTTGACAGGAAAAGCATGCCTCTCAAAATAGTTTTATCTCTCAATTTAAGCTTTGAGCTCTGGCACCTCTACAAATCTCTTATTCCCTCTGCGAAGGGCCTATCTATTTACCTTTATGCAATTTTTATTTTTATTGAGTCTCCATCTTCTCTTATAAAGCAGCAACTAGGGATCACTATTATCATGATTGAGCATTGGATGTAGCTAATATTTGAGTGTGTTTCGTGAATGGATCAATGATTGAGCATAATGGGCTAGGGATAGCTTTCTTTAGTGTTGATATTTTGAAAGACATGGTTGCTTGTTGATATGCTTGAGTATTGAGGTCTTCATGTAAAATCATAGACTATTGCTTTGAATCATCTAAAGTCCAAATGTCCATGCTACAAAAGAAAAGAATATCTGATAAATATGATGGGTAGCATTCCACATAAAAAATTCTATTTTTATCATTTACCTACTCGAGGACCAGGAGAAATTAAGCTTGGGGATGCTGATACGTCTCCAACGTATCTATAATTTTCATTGTTCCATACTATTAAAGTATCATTCTTGGATGTTTTATACTCATTTACTAGCAACTTTATATCATTTTTTGGGACTAACCTATTGACATAGTGCCCAGTGCCAGTTGCTGTTTTTTTGCTTATTTTTTACTTCATAGAAAATCAATACCAAACGAGTCCAAATGCCACGAAACTTTTTGGAGAATTTTTTCTGCCCAGAAGACACCAGGGGAGCCCAAGAAGTGCACCAGAGGAGGCCCATGGGGCCCACTAGGCACCAGGGCGCGCCAAAGGCCCCTAGCGCCCTGGTGGGTAGCGGAGCCCACGGGAGGCTTCTCCACCGCCTATCAGCTCTATAAATACTCTAAAATCCCAAAAAATCTAGGGGAGTCGAGAGAAAACAGTTTCCGCCGCCGCAAGTTCTAGAACCACAAGATCCAATCTAGAGGCTGCTACTTCTTGAACTTGCCTTGATTTTTCCCTTGAAGATGAAAGGGTGATGCAACAAAGTAGAGATAAGTATTTCCCTCAGTTAAGAACCAAGGTATCAATCCAGTAGGAGGAAAACACAAGTCCCCAATAGATGCACCTGCACAAACTAACAAATACTTGCACACAACGCGAAAAAGGGGTTGTCAATCCCTTCACGGTTACTAGCAAGAGTGAGATCTAATAGAGATTGATATAAAAGATAACTAAAAGTGCTAAATAAGATAAAGATAAATAAATTGCAGCAAGGTATTTTTGTATTTTTTATTTTATAGATATGAAAATAATATGATGGAAAATAGACTCAGGGGCCATAGGTTTCACTAGAGGCTTCTCTCTTGAAAGAACACATACGGTGGGTAAACAAATTACTGTTGAGCAATTGATAGAAAAGCGCATAGTTATGAATATATCCAAGGCAATGATCATGAATATAGGCATCACGTCCGTGACAAGTAGACCGACTCCTGCTTGCATCTACTACTATTACTCCACACATCGACCGCTATCTATCATGCATCTAGTGTATTAAGTTAACAAGAACGGAGTAATGCCTTAATCAAGATGACATGATGTAGATGGATATATCCAAGCAATATGGTAAAAACCCCATATTTTTATCCTTAATGACAACAATACAAATACGTGCCTCGCTACCGCTACTGTCACTGGGTGAGGACACCGCAAGATTGAACCCAAAACAAAGCACCTCTCCCATTGCAAGATAGATCAATCTAGTTGGCAAAACCAAATCAATAGATCGGAGAGAAATACAAAGCTATCTTAATCATGCATAAAAGAGTTCAGAGAAGACTCAAATAATATTCATAGATAATCTGATCATAAACCCACAATTCATTAGATCTCAACAAACACACCGCAAAAGAAGATTACATCGGGTTGAACTCCAAGAACCTCGAGGAGAACATTGTATTGAAGATCAAAGAGAGAGAAGAAGCCCTCTAGCTACTAGCTATGGACCCGTAGGTCTGTGGTAAACTACTCACACATCATCGAAAGAGCAGCAAGGTTGGTGTAGAGGCCCTCCGTGATCGAATCCCCCTCCGGCAGAGTGTCGGAAAAGGTCCCAAGATGGGATCTCACAAGAACAGAAGCTTGCGGCTGCAGAAAAGTATTTTTGGTGTGCCCCCTAGTATACGGGGAATATTTGGGTATTTATGGAGCTGGAATTAGGGCTAGGGCAGTCCTGAGGGGCCCACAATCCTGGGGGCGTATCTCTAGGGCTTGTGGCCCTCTCGTGGCTCCTCTGGCCTCCTCCCGAAGCTTCGTGGTTTCTTCTGGTCCAAGAAAAATCCTCAAAAAGTTTCTTTCCGTTTGGTATTGATTTTCTGTAAAAGATAAAAACAAGGAAAAAACAACAACTGGCACTGGGTACTAGGTTTATAGGTTAGTCCCAAAAATGATATAAAACAGAATATTAATGCATATAAAACATCCAATATGGATAATATAATAACATGGAATAATAAAAAATTATAGATACGTTGGAGACGTATCAAGCATCCCCAAGCTTAATTCTTGCTCGTCCTTGAGTAGGTAAATGATAAAAATAGAATTTTTGATGTGGAATGCTACCTAACATGTTTATCAAGTAATCTTTCTTATTGTGGCATGAATATTCAGATCCATAAGATTCAAAACAAAAGTTTAATATCAACATAAAAACAATAATACTTCAAGCATACTAATAAAGCAATCATGTCTTCTCAAAATATCATGGCTAAAGAAAGTTATCCCTACAAAATCATATAATCTTGTCATGCTCTATTTTCATCACACAAAGTTTATCATGCACAACCCCGATGACAAGCCAAGCAATTGTTTCATACTTTTAACGTTCTCAAACTTTTTCAACTTTTACGCAATAATGAGCGTGAGCCATGGATATAGCACTATGGGTGGAATAGAATATGATTGTGGAGGTTGTGTGGAGAACACAAAAAAATAAGAAAGTCTCACATTGACGAGGCTAATCAAGTGGCTATGGAGATGCCCATCAATTGATGTCAATGCAAGGAGTAGAGATTGCTATGCAACGGATACACTCGAGCTATAAGTGTATGAAAGCTCAAAAGAAAACTAAGTGGGTGTGCATCCAACTTGCTTGCTCACCCAGACCTAGGGCAATTTGAGGAAGCCCATCATTGGAATATACAAGCCAAGTTCTATAATGAAAAATTCCCACTTGTAATATATGAAAGTGACAAAACAGGAGACTCTCTAAATGAAGAACATGGTGCTACTTTGAAGCACAAGTGTGGAAAAGGATAGTAACATTGTCCCTTCTCTCTTTTTCTCTCATTTTTTTTCATTTTTTTCTTTTCTTTTTCTTTCTTTTTGGGCTCTTTGGCCTCTTTTTTTATTTTAAGTTCAGAGTCTCATCCCGACTTGTGGGGGAATCATAGTCTCCATCATCCTTTCCTCACATGGGACAATGCTCTAATAATGATGATCATCACACTTTTATTTATTTACAACTCAAGAATTACAACTCGATACTAGAACAAAAATATGACTCTATATGAATGCCTCTAGTGGTGTACCAGGATGTGCAATGATCTAGTGTGACATGTATAAAAAATATGAACGGTGGCCAAGCCACAAACACTATGCCAACTATATGATCATGCAAAGCAATATGACAATGATGGTGTGTGTCATAATAAACGGAACGGTGGAAGTTGCATGGCAATATATCTTGGAATGGCTATGAAAATGCCATAATAGGTAGGTATGGTGGCTGTTTTGAGGAAGATATAAGGTGGCTTATGTGTGAAAGAGTGTATCATATCACGGAGTTTGGATGCACCGACGAAGTTTGCACCAAATCTCAAGGTGAGAAAGGGCAATGCACGGTACCGAAGAGGCTAGCAATGATGGAAGGGTGAGAGTGCGTATAATCCATGGACTCAACATTAGTCATAAAGAACTCACATACTTATTACAAAAATTTATTAGCCGTCGAAACAAAGTACTAATATGCATGCTCCTAGGGGGATAGATTGGTAGGAAAAGACCATCGCTCATCCCCGACCGCCACTCATAAGGAAGACAATCAAAAATAAATCATGCTCTAACTTCATCGCATAACGAGAGACCATACGTGCATGCTTCGGGAATCACAAACCTTAACACAAGTATTTTTACTAATCCACAATTACCAACTAGCATGACTCTAATATTACCATCTTCATATCTCAAAACAAATGCAAGGAATCAAACTTCTCATATATTCAATGATCTTTATGAAAGTTTTTATTATATCCCTCTGGAATACCCATCATATTAGGACTAAATTCATAACCTAAGAAAATTGCCATACTATTTTTAAGACTCTCAAAATAATATAAGTGAAGCATGAGAGTTCATCAATTTCTTCAAAATAAAACCACCGCCATGCTCTAAAAAGATTTAAGTGAAGCACTAGAGCAACTACCTAGCTCAAAAGATATAAGTGAAGCGCATAGAGTATTCTAATAAATTCATGATTAACGTGTGTCCCTTTCAAAAGGTGTGTATAGGAAGGATGATTGTGGCAAACTAAAAAGCAAAGAGTCATATAATACAAGATGCTCCAAGCAAAACACATATCATGTGGTGAATAAAAATATAGCCTCAAGTAATTTTACCGATAGATTGAAGACAAAAGAGGGGATGCCATCCGGGGCATCCCCAAGCTTAGATGCTTGGTTGTCCTTGAATATTTCCTTGGGGTGCCTTGGGCACCCCCAAGCTTAGGCTCTTGCCACTCCTTATTCTGTAGTCCATCAAAACTTCACCCAAAACTTGAAAACTTCACAACACAAAACTCAACAAAAAACTCGTGAGAT
The DNA here is from genome assembly GCA_011799875.1 of Thinopyrum elongatum. Taxonomy (NCBI): domain Eukaryota; kingdom Viridiplantae; phylum Streptophyta; class Magnoliopsida; order Poales; family Poaceae; genus Thinopyrum; species Thinopyrum elongatum. The sequence continues at coordinate 311,099,704 of CM022298.1, read as the reverse complement.
CCGTTAGTATGATAAAACAAATCTCCACTTTTAGGTACTGTTGTGAACTCATTCCAATTTTATATTTGCATTATATCTACTGTATTCTAACTTCTCAATGGCTCATACCCCCCGATACTGCCCATAGATTCATCAAAATAAGCAAACAACACATCAAAAAAGAACAATCTATAAGGACCAGAATTATAGTCATACTTCTGTAACACCAAAAATTCTAAAAAATTAGGAAAACTGAGGAAATTCATATATCAATCTTGTGTAAAAAATTCAAAGTTTTTCCGCGTTCCAGTTAATTTTAAAAATCTTCTACTGGACATAAAAGTTTATGTTTTTCAGCAAAATCAAATCAACTATCATCCAAGATCATCCCAAAGGTCTTACTTGGCTCAAACACTGATTAAAACACCAAAACACAATTATTACAAAAGTAATATTGCATATTCTCATAAAAACAGAAAATAAAAATATTGGGTTGTCTCCCAACAAGCGCTTTTCTTTAAAGCCTTTTAGCTAGGCGTTGATAATTCTAATGATGCTCACATAAAAGTCAAAAATTGAAGCACAAAGAGAGCATCATATAGCATGTGAAAAACAAGTTTAAGTCTAACATACTTCCTATGTATAGGCATTTTATAGGGAAAAGATTTATCAAGGCAAGCAAAAACTAGCGTATGGAAGGAAGAAGAAAGAAACAATAGCAATCTCAACATAACGAGTGCTAATTTAGTAACATGAACATTTCTGCAACCATATTTTCCTCTCTCATAATAATTAAACGTAGGATCGTATTCAAATTCAACAATATAGCTATCATATAAAATTTTCTCTTCATGATCCTCATGCATAAAAGTTTTATAATCTTCCAAGATAGTGGGATTAACATCAACTAAAGTCATGACCTCTTCAAACCCACTTTTATCAAAAAATTCATAAGATTGATAACTCTCCAAATACGTGGGATTATTTTTACCTAGAGTTGACACTCTTCCGAACCCACTTTCAATATTATCGCAAACACATTCATCATGAGGCTTAAATAAAATTTCCTGATCATGAGAAGCATTATCACCCCAATCATGATCATTGCAATAAGTAGTGGACATAGCAAAATTAGCATCCCCAAGCTTGGGGTTTTGCATATTATTAGCACAATTGACATTAATAGAATTTATAATAACAACATTGTAATCATGCTTTTCATTCAAGGAGCTATCGTGAATCACTTTATAAATTTCTTCTTTTAGCACTTCATCACAATTTTCAGATTCACAAATTTCAAGCAAAACTTCATAAAGATAATCTAGTGCACTCAACTCACTAGCAATTGGTTCATAATAATTGGATCTTTTAAAAATATGAGCAAGTTGATGAGGATCCATAAGCTTTTTGTTTCTCATTTGGAATAAATATGCAATTATGCCAAGCGAACAAGCAAACAAACCAAGTAAGACATAATGGCAAACGAAAAGGCAAATATTTTTTTGTGTTTTTCTGAAAACATTTTAGAAGTGGGGGAGAGGAAAATGGTGAATAATTTAATGCAAGAGATGAGAGTTTTTGATGGGTACTTGGTAGGCTTGATGTAGATCCTCCCCGGCAACGGCGCCAGAAATTCTTCCTGCTACTTCTTGAACTTGCGTTGATTTTTCCCTTGAAGAGGAAAGGGTGATGCAGCAAACTAGAGATAAGTATTTCCCTCAGTTAAGAACCAAGGTATCAATCCAGTAGGAGGAACACACAATTCCTCAGTAGATTCACCTGCACAAACTAACAAATACTTGCACACAACGCGAAAAAGGGGTTGTCAATCCCTTCATGGTTACTAGCAAGAGTGAGACCTAATAGAGATTGATATAAAAGATAAATAAAAGTGCTAAATAAGATAAACATAAATAAATTGCAGCAAGGTATTTTTGATTTTATAGATCTGAAAATAATATGATGGAAAATAGACCCGGGGGCCATAGGTTTCACTAGAGGCTTCCCTCTTGAAAGAACACATACGATGGGTGAACAAATTACTATTGAGCAATTGATAGAAAAGCGCATAGTTATGACAAAATCTAGGGTAATGATCATGAATATATGCATCATGTCCGTGACAAGTAGACCGGCTCCTGCCAGCATCTACTACTATTACTCCACACATCGACCGCTATCCAACATGCATCTAGTGTATTAAGTTAACAAGAACGGAGTAGCGCCTTAAGCAAGATGACATGATGTAGAGGGATAGATCCAAGCAATATGGTAAAAACCCCATCTTTTTATCCTTAATGGCAATAATACAAATACGTGCCTCGCTACTCCTACTGTCACTGGGTGAGGACACCGCAAGATTGAACCCAAAACAAAGCACCTCTCCCATTGCAAGATAGATCAATCTAGTTGGCCAAACCAAGTCAATAGATCAGAGAGAAAGACAAAGCTATCTTAATCATGCATAAAAGAGTTCAGAGAAGACTCAAATAATATTCATAGATAATCGGATCATAAACCCACAATTCATCGGATCTCAACAAACACACCGCAAAAGAAGATTACATCGGGTAGAACTCCAAGAACATCGAGGAGAACATTGTATTGAAGATCAAAGAGAGAGAAGAAGCCTTCTAGATACTAGCTATAGACCCATAGGTCTGTGGTAAACTACTCACACATCATCGGAAGGGGAGCAAGGTTGGTGTAGAGGCCCTGTGTGATCGAATCCCCCTCCGGCAGAGTGCCGGAAAAGGTCCGAAGATGGGATCTCACGAGAACAGAAGCTTGCGGCGATGGAAAAGTATTTTTGGTGTGCCCTCTGGTATATGGGGAATATTTGGGTATTTATGGAGCTGGAATTAGGGTTAGGGGAGTCTTGAGGGGCCCACAAACCTGGGGGCACCCCGCTGGGGCATGCCTCTAGGGCTTGTGGCCCTCTCGTGGCTCCTCTGGCCTCCTCCCAAAGCTTCGTGGTTGTCTTTTGGTCCAAGAAAAATCCTCAAAAAGTTTCGTTCCGTTTGGACTCCGTTTGGTATTGATTTTCTATAAAAGACAAAAACAAGGAAAAATAGCAACTGACACTGGGCACTAGGTTAATAGGTTAGTCCCAAAAAATGATATAAAATAGCATATTAATGCATATAGAACATCCAAGATGTATAATATAATAGCATGGAACAATCAAAAATTATATGTACATTGGAGGCGTATCAGAGGCCTTCTCCGGCACTCTACCGGAGGGGTCAACAATCACAGAGGGGTTCTTCATCAACACCCTTGCCCCTCCGATGATGAGTGAGTAGTTTACCATAGACCTACGGGTCCGTAGGCAGTGGCTTCTCTCTTTTTGATCTTCAATACAATGTTCTCCTCAATGTTCTTGGAGATATATTTGATGTAATGACTTTTTGCGATGTGTTTGTTGGGATCCGATGAATTATGAGTTTATGATCAGTTCTATCCATGAATAGTATTTGAGTCTTCTCTGAACTCTTTTATGCATGATCTTTATAGCCTCGTATTTCTTCTCCGAAACTTTGGTTTGGTTTGGCCAACTAGATTGATTTTTCTTGCCATGGGAAGAGGTGCTTTGTGATGGGTTCGATCTTATGGTGCTCAATCTCAGTGACAGAAGGAGACATGACACGCATGTATCGTTGCCATTAAGGATAAAAAGATGGGGTTTATTCCTACATGAATAGATCTTGTCTACATCATGTCATTGTTCTTATTGCGTTACTCTGTTTTTCCATGAACTTAATACACTAGATGCATGCTGGATAGCGGTCGATGTGTGGAGTAATAGTACTAGATGCAGAATCATTTCGGTCTACTAATCTTGGACGTGATGCCTATATACATGATCATTGCCTTGGATATCATCATGATTATTCGCTTTTCTATCAATTGTCCAACAGTAATTTGTTTACCCACCATATGCTATTTTCTCGAGAGAAGCCTCTAATGAAATCTACGCCCCCCGGGTCTATTTCCTATCATATTATTTTCAGATCTATTAATCCAAAAATCCAAAAATATCTTGCTGCACTTTTTCTTTCTTTCTTTTATTTTGTGTTTTTGCTAGATCTATTTATCCAATCTCATACAATTTATTCTATCTCAATACCAAGGAGGGATTGACAACCCCTCTTACGCGTTGTGTTGCAAGTTTTTGTGGTTTGTGTGCAGGTGTTGTTTACATAGTGTTGCTTGGGTCTCCTACTGGATTGATAACCTTGGTTTCATAACTGAGGGAAATACTTACTGTTGCTGTGCTACATCATCCTCTCCTCTTCGGGGAATTACCAACGCAGATACAAGCAATCACACGCACACACTCTATGCCTTCTCTCTTTATATCTCTCTGTCGGTGTACTAAGTATTGGGCCATTAGCACCCCGTACTTGTGCACGGGCAGTTGTAGCCGTCCTCGCGGCAAGGCTTGCCGGGATCAGCTCGAGGTCGATTTAAGTCATCAAGGAAATCATCAAGTCAGAGATCTGAGGATCAGCAGATAAGCAAAGCTGGAAATCGAAGGCCAGCTTCCCCGGCAAGATCCTTGCCGGGATGGCTCGTGGTGCCCGGCAAGCCTCGGCGCTCGGCAAGGCTTGGTTCCCAGCAAAGCTTGGCGCCCGGCAAGCCCTGGCGCCCGGCAAGGCTGAGCGCCCGGCAAGATTCTGCCACTGTGCCACCGCTTCGGCATAGTAACGAGTCTGACATTCTGGCTCCTTCCATGGATGCGTGGCGGCGCGCCAGTGGAGGAGAGCTTAAGCGGTGCTGATGGGATGGCCCCTTTTTCCATCCCCAAGAAAGTGAGGACACCTAAACGGACACCTCACGGTGCATTAAATGCGCTTGTCCTAATCCGTCAGGGGTTAGGTATGATACCCTGTAGCTACTTTACACCTCAATGTATGTACATTTTGCCACTGTGGAGACCCCTTTGAGCATATAAAAGGAGGCCCAAGGCAACTACTATAGAAGAGGAGAACTTCTGGCCCATTCTGCATGCGTAGCTGCTCTCTGAACGTAGTGTTCATTGCGAGCGCTCCTGAAGGCTGGGCTCAAGAACATCAATAAGAACACAAAGCAGGAGTAGGGTTTTACGCTGATCAGCGGCCCGAACCTGGGTAAAAACTTCCCGCGTCGATCATTGGTTCTGCTCTTTGCGTATACCTCTCCCCCCGCCGAATCGTAAAGGGGTCTCTCGGGATCCCATAGGTGTCGTACCCCGACATCTTTGGCGCGCCAGGTAGGGGGATTGGAGGTTGCGTGAACCTGATCTGGTGGTCGACGCCCTAGTTTCTTCATCATGTTCATCATCATGCCGCCCAAGAAGAAGAACGCTGCGACAGCACAACCATCCGGGTCCGTTTTGCCTGCGCCTTCGCAGACAGGCGATGGTGTGGGTGCAGAAAGAAGAGGACTAGAACCCCCGCGGCGTTCTGGTGACCCAAGCCAAGCGAGCGGTATCGTTCGCAGTGGCAGTGGTAACTTGCGCGCCGCTGGATCTAGAGATGGTGCTGTGTTGCCTACGGGTGGCACAACTAACTCTAGGGATCGAAGGGCGCCTGCTGGAGCTCCCACGCCGGCGCAAGCCTCGCAACCTACCCAGGTCGTGCGAGATGAGCGACATCATGGCGCTGGTGGTTCGGGGCGTCCCCACGAAAAGGTTTCTACGCATAGGTCCCAAGATGCGCGGGACCAGCATGCACACCGAGCTGCCGGCGAAGGTGGTGCACGGTCGCGTGATCGTGGCGGTGCTCCTTCTAACCTAGTTAGGAGTTAGAGCACCTCACGTACCTCGCACCTGTCGCCACCACCTACGCCAGCGGAAGCCTTGGCGCGTGCACAACTGCTCCTCGATTTTCCTCCCGCCCCGGAGAAGCTGGAGGAGTGGCGAGCTACTATCCAGAGCCTTATAGGCTTTGCTAACAAGGATGGACTGCAAGAGGCAGGGCCCTCTCAGCGGAGGCCCATCGATCCGACGCGAGCCGGTGTAGAGAAAACCGGGGGTGGTGCAACTATGGTGCACTCTCCTCCACGGCGTCAGCGGCGGCCGATGACTCAGCAAGTCGACCGCCATGAAGAAGTTTCCACAGCGTCGTCCGATCCACGGATGCGCCGTGATCAGCGTCTGGTTCTCCAGGAACGAGGCAAGGAGGACGCTCGAACAACCATCGAGCGGCGACGGGAAGCGCGCTATCAGTCTGATAAGCGCGCGGGGCCGGTTGTCGACGAGCCTGCGCCAGGGAACGTAGGAGACTTGCCTTACGAGGTAGGACCTCCAGCGTTTACCCGTGAGCTGCGGCAAGTCCAATGGCCCAATCTCCGAACCTTCAAGCCAGAGGTCCCGGAGAAATATGACGGCAAGACCCATCCCTCGGAGTTCCTGAGCATCTACACCATTGCGGTACAAGCTGCCGGGGGCCGAGATGACAAGATACTTGCCAACTACTTCCCGTTGGTGCTCAAACCCAACGTCAGGTCGTGGTTGATGCTTCTGCCGGAGGATTCTATTTCTTCCTGGTCAGATCTGTGCCATCAGTTTGTTGGCGCCTTTGTTGGAGGCCACCAAGCTCCTGGCCAAGAAAGTGATTTGCACATCATCCCTCAGAAGGAGGGTGAGTCCCTGCGCAAGTTTATGCAGAGATTCAGCCGGGTGCAATACAATATTCCTGACGTTCATCCTGCCGCTGTCATTAGCGCGTTCCATCAGAACATGCGTAACCGCAGGATGCGGGAAGAGCTGGCAATGAACAAAGTCAGGAGTATTGCCGAGCTTTACACTTTGGCCGACAAGTGCGCTCGAGCTGAAGAGGGGAGGAAACTCCCCGGTGAGGCTGTTGGTGCGGCAGGTGACTCAGAAGAAGAAGATGCCGCGGCTCCGTCAAGGAAAGGTCGGCGGCGAAACAGGAAGCGCGGAGGCAAGGCCGTGCTTGCCGTCGAGGAATCCGGCAACCCTGGCGCCGCCAAGAAGGCCAAGGTTGGCGACCCCGGCAAGGATCTTGCCGGGTGCCCTTCCTGTCAGGCCTTGGCGGCTGCCGACAAGTCAGAGAACTCCGGCAAGCAGTATTGCAAGATCCATCGCACTAAGGGCCATGATCTCCAGAACTGCCGGCAAGTTGAGCAGCTTGCCGAGAAGCAGAAGGCCGAATACGAAAGGCGAGACAAGGAGAAGGCCCAAGATGGTGCTGAGGGGTCTGGCAAGAAACGCGGTGGCCGAGGGGGTCGCCGCGGCAAGGCCAAGCAGCAAAAGGATCGGCCCGCTCGGGGCCGAGATAAAGAAGGAGATGATGATGAGGAAGATGACGAATCCAGTGAGCAGGAATTCCAGAAGGCTACGGAGGCTATGTGCATTGATGGGGGTGCCTCGCTGCATTCTTCCCACCGCCAACTTAAACAGTGGATGCGGGAGGTTAATGCGGCAGAGCCATCCCCCGATGCATGTAGGCCTCTGAAGTGGTCCAGCACGCCTATTATCTTTGACGCCGAGGATCACCCTGATCGCACAACTGTGGTCGGGTGTTTGCCATTGTTGGTTTCCCCGACAATTCGCAACCTCAAGGTGACGAAGATGTTAGTTGACGGCGGGGCCGGCCTAAACTTAATCTCACCAGATGTGCTCACAAAGCTTTAGATTCCCGACGAAGACCTCGAGGAAACGGGTACGTTTCAAGGGGTCAACCCGGGAAGAACCCAGCCTAAGGGAAAGATCACGTTGCCGGTAACATTTGGCAGCGAGCTTAACTTCAGGACCGAAAAGGTGGTGTTTGATGTCGCCAAGATCCCCATGTCATACAATGGGATCCTTGGTCGGCCAGCGCTGGCTAAGTTTATGGCGGCATCACACTACGCGTACAATGTTTTGAAGATGCCTGGGCCATTGAGCGTCATCACCATCCATTCCGATAAGAAGGATGCGCTCATCTGTGCCGACCAACTTTACCGGGAAGCAGTTGCAGCACCTGCCATCAAGGCACCTGCTCCTGCCGCTGGAACTCCCGGGGGGAAGAAGAAGACCGGCGGGGACCTTGGCGCGAACTCCGGCAAGCGCGCCTCCTCGGAGTGCTGCTCTTCCGTTGAGGACGTACCAGAGAGTTCCACCGGCAAGAACAAGAAGTCCAAGGCTGCCCCGCCGGAAACCAAGAAGGTGCCTGCCAAGGGGGACGGAACGGGTGGAACTTTTACCATAAGTTCCACCCTAGATGACAAATAGGAAAGCGCGCTCGTTGCTTTCCTGCGGGCGAATGTCGACGTGTTTGCGTGGCAACCGTCTGACATCCCCGGCGTTCCCAGGAAAGTGATTGAGCACCACCTTGCTGTCTGTCCTCATGCGCGGCCCGTCAAGCAAAGGGTGAGGAAACAAGCTTTGGAGCGGCAAGAATTCATTGCTGAAGAAATTAAGAAGCTGGAGGCGGCAGGACTGGTCAAAGGAGTGCTTCATCCAACCTGGTTGGCCAACCCGGTTGTAGTGCGGAAAGCGAATGGGAAATGGAGGCTTTGTATCGATTATACAGATATCAATAAAGCTAGTCCAAAAGATCCTTTTCCCTTGCCGCGCATCGACCAGATTGTGGATGCCACCGCTGGTTGTGATCTCCTGTCCTTCCTTGATGCCTATTCAGGGTATCATTAGATTTTTATGGCAAAGGAAGATGAAGAGAAGACCGCCTTTATTACCCCATGTGGTACATATTGTTTTATACGAATGCCTTTCGGGTTGAAAAGTGCTGGTTCAACATTCGCCAGAGCAATCCAGATTGGTTTTGAGCCACAACTCCATAGAAATATGGAGGCATATATGGATGATATAGTGGTCAAAACTAAGGATAAAGCAACGCTCATTCAAGACCTAGAAGAAACATTTGCAAACTTGCGCAAGATCAACTTGAAGCTCAATCCTGAGAAGTGCGTGTTCGGTGTTCCTTCCGGCAAGCTCCTCGGATTCTTTGTATCTTGCCAGGGAATCGAAGCAAACCCCGACAAGATCAAAGCCATTGAGCAAATTGAAGCGCCGAGACGCGTCAAGGATGTGCGTCGTCTTGCCGGCTGTGTTGCTGCTCTAAGCAGGTTTATTTCCAAATCTGCTGAGCACGCCCTGCCCTTCTTCAAAATTTTGAAGAAGGCAGGTCCAATGAAATGGACTCCGGAAGCGGAGGCGGCACTGCAAGATTTGAAGAAATACCTTTCTTCTCCGCTGATGCTAGTCGCACCTAAACCACAAGAACCATTGCTGCTGTATCTGGCGGCAACAAATCAAGTGGTTAGTGCTGCGCTGGTGGCGCAGAGAGAAGCTGATGAGGAGGCAACATCAGTGGCAGGACCGCCAAGTGACGCGGCAAGATCTTTCCCGGCGAGGGTTGATCCCGGCAAGACAGGATCTGCGCAAACAGAAGAACTTGTGCAGAAGAAGAAGGTGGTGCAGCGCCCAGTTTATTTTGTTAGCTCTCTGTTACAAGGAGCTAGGTCAAGATATTCTGGTGTGCAGAAATTGCTTTTCGGCCTCCTTATGGCCTCAAGAAAGCTGCGCCATTATTTTCAAGCACATGAGATCACTGTCGTCACTCACTTTCCGTTGCAACGGATTTTGCAAAATCTGGAGGCAACCGGCAGGATCGTGGAGTGGGCGTTGGAGCTGTCCAGCTTTGGTCTTAAGTTTGAAAGTACTTCCACAATTCAGAGCAGGGCCTTGGCGGAGTTCATTGCAGAATGGACCCCGACGCCAGACGAAGAAGTTCAAGAAACAAGTCTCCCCGGCAAGGAAACCGATCAACAATGGGTTTTGTACTTTGACGGGGCTTTTTCGCTGCAAGGCGCCGGTGCTGGCGTGCTGCTTGTCGCACCCACCGGGGAGCACCTCAAGTACGTAGTCCAAATGCATTTTCCCCGGGAGAGTTCAACCAACAACACTGCAGAATACGAGGGTTTGCTTGCCGGTCTTAGGATCGCGGCAGACCTTGGTATCAAAAAGCTCGTCATCAAAGGCGATTCACAGCTTGTCGTCAGGCAGGTCAACAAGAACTATCAAAGTCCATTGATGCAAGCCTACGTAGATGAAGTGAGGAAATTGGAAGAACGCTTTGACGGTCTCCAAATGGAGCATGTCCCTCGTGTCGAGAATAGTGTTGCTGACGACCTGTCAAAGCGCGCTGCTCTCAAGTTGCCTGTGGAACCAGGAACTTTTGTGCTCCAATTGACTCAACCATCCGTGGCGCCATCGATGCGGCAAGAAAAGAGAAGAAAGTTGAACTCTGGCCAGTACTTCCCGGCAGAGCTCCCCGGAGCCGCCGGCAAGGAAGTTGCCGGGATCGGCACGCTTGCCGGGGAACAACAGGCTCCGGCAGGGCCTCAGGCTCTTGCTGTCGAGACAAATGTTCCCCCGGCAGACGAGATGTCTTTAGTCCTAGTTGTCGAGCCTCAGGCTCCAGCATGGGCGCAACACATTGTCCATTTCCTTCAGACAGGTGAACTCCCTGAGGAACAAGAAGAAGCGGAGAGAGTAGCCCGTCAGTCTGTTATGTACAAGTTCATCGATGACGTCCTGTACAAAAAGAGACCAAACGGTGTGAAATTGAAGTGCATTTCTCGGGAGGATGGACTACAGCTGTTGGCAGAGATTAATGGGGGCATATGTGGTTCCCACATAGGGTCAAGAGCGCTTGCCAGAAAAGCATTCCGGCAAGGTTTCTTTTGGCCTACCGCCCTCCAGGATGCGACTGCACTAGTAACCAGGTGTGAAGCGTGCCAGTTTCATTCGAAGAAATTACATCAGCCAGCTCAAGCTCTTCAGACAATCCCTCTCTCCTGGCCATTTTTGGTCTGGGGGCTCGACATACTGGGCCCCTTTCCTCGTGCTACCGGGGGCTTTGAGTACTTGTACGTTGCTATCGACAAGTTCACAAAGTGGCCGGAGGTGGAAGCAGTGAGGAAGGTGACAGCGCAGTCGGCTGTCAAGTTCTTCAAAGGAATTGTTTGCCGTTTCGGTGTGCCTAACAGGATCATCACCGACAACGGCACGCAGTTCACAAGTCGCACCTTCATGCAGTACGTCCAAGACCTTGGCGGCAAGATTTGTTTTGCCTCTGTTGCTCACCCGAGAAGCAACGGCCAAGCGGAGAGGGCCAATGCTGAAGTGCTGCGCGGTCTCAGGACCAGAACTTTTGACAGGCTGAAAAAGTGCGGAAGACGCTGGATTGATGAGTTGCCGACGGTTCTTTGGTCAATCAGAACGACACCAAATCGAGCCACCGGCCAGACGCCCTTCACTCTGGTCTGTGGAGCGGAAGCAGTTCTCCCCACGGAACTCATATACGGATCTCCTCGAGTGCTCGCTTATGATGAGCTTGAGCAAGAGCAACTGCGGCAAGATGACGCTGTGCTCCTTGAGGAGAATCGTCTTCAGGCTGCTGTGCGAGCTACACGCTACCAGCAAGCTTTGCGCCACTATCATAGCCGCAAAGTTCATGCCCGAAGCCTTGAGGAAGGCGACCTTGTTCTTCGACGGATTCAGTCCGCCAAGAATTCAAACAAGTTGACGCCAAAATGGGAAGGCCCTTATCGGGTAGTACGAGTCACCAGGCCTGGCGCTGTCCGCCTGGAGACCGAAGATGGTGTTCCAGTGAGTAATTCCTGGAATATCGAACATCTTCGCAAGTTCTATCCATAAGGCGCGGTTGCCGGGGGCTCCCGGCAACCACCTTTTTGTACAAGTCTTGCCGGTAAGGCATGTGATCCTTTGTACAAAGCCAGGCGCAGACCCTGAACACAGATAAATAAATTTAAGTGTTGTACATTCCCTTATTGATTCCCATGTTCACATTCATATATGCATGCTTGTCTAAGATGTTGTATGACACATGATCCCGGTAAGTTCTAACGAACCGCCAAGGTTTCATCCCTTTATTTTCTCTTCTTTCTTTTTCTCAAAGACAGAAGGATTCCTCGCGTTGACATTTGCCGGGGGGGAAGGGAGACATGAATACCAGTTGGTGACGTTCGGAATCGATGCTTGCCGGAGGAAGAACAAAGCCAGAAAGCTAAGTCCTAAAACTTAGAGCAAGTGTTTTCTTTAGTTACCAAGTTACTTCCTTAGACGATTCCGATTCTTGTATGGAAAATCTGCACGCGAAGGAACCCTTGCTGTAATCAGTTGCGCCCTTATTTTGTTTCGAGTCCGCTCAACAATTTAAGTGGCTGCACTGAGAGCACCAAGGAGTCTTGCCGGCTGCTGCGCCTCCGGCAGGCTGCTGAAGTCCCGCACCCAGCGCTCGTGGCAGGTTGCGCGCCGGCAAGTTTTTCAGTAAGCGTAGGATGAACTCCATACATAAAGGAATCAGACAAGGAAAGTAGCTAGCATGAGCCTAAACATAGTCAAATTATATTGCATCCATGAGTTGCCGCAGTTCTAACTTGAGACTTAATTGTCTTTTACATGAGATGATGGCGGCAAGAATAAAAGAGAAGCACTCAAGCCCTGCGCTGGCCTTTGATCCTTTTGATGGAGTCCACCTTCTCAAGGATTGGCGCGATGCACTTCTCAAGCGCCTCAACATTTGCATCCTTTGGCAGGTGTCCGAGTGCGCTGGAGAGGTCGATGCCGGGATTGCTGTGCACCACCTTGAGGAGCACCTTGCGAAGGACGGCCCGGCAAAGCTGGCGAGTCTCGTTCGCCAGTTGGGTCGCCCGGCTAGGCTAGAGCGCCCTCAACGCGTTGATGATGCTTTCAAAGAACATCGTCAATCTGGCGCTTGGGGATATTCTTTCCTCGGAAGAATATCTGAAGTTCGACAAGCCCATGGTTGACAGTTCTGCGGTAAGCTTCTCCGCGGCAGCAATAAGACGACCAGTCCAGATCTCCACTCCCTTCTCGTACTCGTTCTGGGCAGCGGCGGCGCTCTTGAGCAGGTTCCTCTCTCCTTGGAGATCCTTGAGTAGAGCCTTCTCACGGGCCTTGCCGGCCTCGAGAGACTTCTGCAGCGTGGTCAGCTTCAGCTCCAGAACTGCAATACTATCAGCTGCGCAGGAGAGCTGCTTGGTCTTGTCGGACAGGGCGACTTGCATCTCTGCCAAGGAGTGGAGGGTTTTTTCCCTGTCCCCCTTGAGCGTCGAGAGCTCCTTGCCGTGCTCGTCGAGATCTGTCTCCAGCCTCTTCACTTTGTCGCTCAGCTTGTTCTTGGCGGCCTCTGCAGCTTCGGCAGCATCGACGGCCTCCTTGAGCTTGCCGGCATGACTGACAGTTAGAGCTTCGAGCGCCTCCTTGTGCTTCTGCTCCAGCTCCTCGGTCCGCCGCGCCACAAGATTTTCAATGTCTTCATCCTTGCTACGAAGCTTGGCGGCGAGCGCCTGCTCACGCGCGGTGAGATCTTCTTCGTAAGCGTCAAGAGCAACGCGGCGCCCCGTCAGGAGAGCATCTTCGGCAGCAATCCTTTGAACAGCTTCATCATGTGCCTTCTCCATATCTGATTGCTTCAGGAGGATCTCATTCCATTGTTGGCTCACTTGTTCTCGGCCGGCAACCAGCTCTTGAAGGGCCTCGGCGTGCCAGATTTGCATTTGTGCGACGCACCTTTGAAAATCCGCTTCGGCTGCCTCGACAACTGCCATTCTGGAGTCCGCCTTCTCTTTTCGGGCACGATGGAGAGCCTGGAGTTTGCGGAAGTTCTCGCCCATGGCCTGAAGGAGCTGATCCTCTTCAGACTTGCCGCTGCTAGCACTGGGATCGTCAACAACTTTGAGCCCGGCAGCGGTAATAATTTCCTCGAAAATTTCTCCTTCGGCTGGTGCCTCGGTGCTTGCCGTCCCTGGCAAGTTGATGAATAGGTTTTCGCCAACCTTGAGATACTTGCTGGATGAGGGCTCTTCAGATGTTGATGGCTGGTCTTCAGTGGCCGCCTCACCAGTGACAGGGGGCTCTGTGGCCAATGCAGCGCCTGGCGCTCCTGCGGCAGGAATGCCGTCAGTATGGTCCCCAGCCTCCCTGTCGCCCTCTTCAGCAGGTTCTTCGGCGATTTATTTTTGTGCTGTCTTGGCGGCCTCCCCGTCAAGAGCATCACCAGCCCCGGCAACGTCATCCTTGGTGGCCTCGCTGGCAGTAATCCTGTCCGCTTCGGCGGCAGCATCCGTGGTGGTCTCCTCGATGACGGCGTCGACGTCCATGTGTTCCATCACGGAGAACTCTGAAGGGCGAAGGAGGAGGACATAATAAGATCGAGTTTTTGGATTTTGAAGTGACTAAAGATAAAAAGGTAAGAGGGAAAGAATAACTAGCACTCTGAGGCGATCGAGTACCTGCGTCGGGCTGTCGAGAGGTGGCTTCGCCTCTCCCGGCAACTCCGGTTGCCGGGGGTGGGTTGCCGGAGTCCGTGCTTGTCGGCTCCTTCTCAATCCGGACGGGCTCGTCGGCAGGATCTCTTGCCGGGGATGTGCTTGTGGGCGGAGCGGTCGATGAAGGAGGCACAATGGGGCTATCTTCTCCTTGTTGCCGTTCTTCTCCTGCAAACCCAAAGATATCAGCGACAAGAATGAAAGCCTCGGCACCAGCCAACAGAAAAAGGGACAATGAACTTACGCTGGGGGCTGTGCTGGGGGCTGCGCTGGGGGCTGCGTTGAGGACTAGACTCCGGGTTCACAATGACGGTTTCTGGCATGCTAGTGGAGCCTGCCGGGGGCTCGTCGCCCGTAGAAGTCCTTGACCTCTTCGCCATCCTCTCCAGCAAGGTTTCTGTGTCACTACAGAAACAATACAAGCAAGTCAGTAAGACTGATGCAGATTGGAAGGTGGAAGTTGTGGCAGATACTCACTCTTCTTCCTCCCGCTCTGGACTAAAGCCGGAGATGTCGAAGTCGACCTCCGTTGCGATGTCTGAGTGGGGAGGCGGAGGAGGGGTCCTGGGCCGCTTGGCTGTGGCAGGCACCGGGGCAGCCTCCGGCACGGTTGTACGAGACCCTCCTGCCGCTCTGGCGGTGGTCGCTGGTGTGGGTCTCGCGCGCCACGTGGGCTGTTGACGGGCCCCCTGCCGCGGTTCGGTCTTGCCGGCCACTCTCTTGCCGGGGGATTCGCCGCTCGATGTAGGCTGGCTTGCCGGGACGCCTGATGCGGCTTTCCGAAGGACACGCTTTGTCTTCTTCGGGGGCGAGGGCTCTTCTCGGGTCTCCTCTTCGGCCGTGTCTTCGCCGGATGAGTTCTCAGCGACTGCGCCGCATTCTTCCCCGGCAACCTTGTTCTCCTCGGCAGGTTTTGCCTCCACTACCACCTCTGCATCGCTGGCTTCCCACTCTGTGAAGCCAACGCTGCCGGCCTCCGCGGCAAGATTCGCTTCCTCCACTCTGGTAGCGATGTATGCTACCTCCTGATCAGTGGTGGCGCGGATAAGATCTGACTCTTGCCGGACAGGCTTCTCCGTCAGATTGTCAAAGAACTTCTGCGCTTCTTCCTCGCTTGGCTCGACCCAGGTCGGGTCAAGGCCGTGGGCGTTAAACATCGGCAAGAAGGCAATGATTGACCCCAATGCAGAGTTGTTGCACAAGGGGACGATCCTTGCCGGCAGCCGGTGCTTGTCTTCGTGCTGGAATAACTTTTGGCGGAGAGCGCCAAGCTGCATAGCGGTCAGATTATTGTTCAGCCCAGGGCGCAGCCTCATGACATCTGCTGCGTTCTTATACTCCCAGGCTGGCCTCCCCCTATTCTGCAGAGGGGCGATGCGGCGGCGGAGAAAGTCGAAGCCGATCATCTCCATTATCAGCCCGGCAGCCTTCAAGTGGAGGATCCTGGTAGTGGCGATTGTGAGCTTCTCGTCTTCTGCGGCGAGATCACCCCAATCCTTGCCGCGGACCACCTTCTGTCGCCGGCGATGACAAAAAGGATGAGGATCTGCTTCCTGGATCCAGCACCATTCGGCCCGCCAATCGTCCCACTTTTCACGGTAAACTCCATCTGGGTATATCTCTTTGTTCCAAGCCCTTGGAATCCAAGCAATAGATCCAGAGAGAGCCTCTCCTTTTTGGATTCGAGGATAGAAATAATGGCGGAAAAGAGCAGAATTGGGGATCACGCCAGCGAAATTCTCACAAAGATGGGCAAAGATAGACATGCAAAATACGGCATTCGGCGTGAAATCAAGAAGGCGGAAGCCGTATGTGTACATGATGTCGTTGAAGAAATCGGAAAAGGGTGGACAGAGCCCACAATAAAAATACGCAGTGAAGAAGGGGTATCTGTCCGATCCGCCTTTAGAACAAGCACCTGGGATTACGCGTGTGGCGGGGTGAGCTTGTGTTCCCTTCGCCCACATGCATTGGTATCGCCCCTTCAAAGTTTCGGCGTCGAGCGTCGGAGGGAAGACGACGAGCCTCTTCCGCATCTTCACCAGTTCGCTCTCCAGAACTTCGGCTTTCGCCTCCTTGTCCGTGCCCTTGCCTTTGCTGGCCTTGGGCGGCATGGCGACTGTGGGGATGGAAGCCGGGTGGCGGAGCAAGCGTGGGAGCAGCGGGCAGAAGAGAAAAAAGGTTTCGCTCTGAGCTCGAGCAGAGGAAGGCGATGGCGATGGTCAGATTGGGAAGAAGAGGGGGGTGAATAGGTTTGCGCCTCCGCGACTTCTCCTTTTTATGGGGAAGGAGCGGGGCCGCCTTGTTTATCCCCCAATATGAATGCGCCTCTATGGGCGCGAAACAGTTTGCAGCCTTTTTGGCACGCTTCCCACGTCGCGCGCTCCGTGCGCGTAGTGGGAGGCACAGTAAAACGATATATTTACGAGCAGTTAATTCCCTGCCACGTGTGCCCGTGCACTGTTTGGGCCTAGCCCAACAACGCCTCGCACTCGTGTATGGCCTAGGCCCGGGGGCTCCTGTCGGTGTACTAAGTATTGGGCCATTAGCACCCCGTACTTGTGCACGGGCAGTTGTAGCCGTCCTCGCGGCAAGGCTTGCCGGGATCAGCTCGAGGTCGATTTAAGTCATCAAGGAAATCGTCAAGTCAGAGATCTGAGGATCAGCAGATAAGCAAAGCTGGAAATCGAAGGCCAGCTTCCCCGGCAAGATCCTTGCCGGGATGGCTCGTGGAGCCCGGCAAGCCTCGGCGCCCGGCAAGGCTTGGTTCCCAGCAAAGCTTGGCGCCCGGCAAGCCCTGGCGCCCGGCAAGGCTGAGCGCCCGGCAAGATTCTGCCACTGTGCCACCGCTTCGGCACAGTAACGAGTCTGACATTCTGGCTCCTTCCATGGATGCGTGGTGGCGCGCCAGTGGAGGAGAGCTTAAGCGGTGCTGATGGGATGGCCCCTTTTTCCATCCCCAAGAAAGTGAGGACACCTAAACGGACACCTCACGGTGCATTAAATGCGCTTGTCCTAATCCGTCAGGGGTTAGGTATGATACCCTGTAGCTACTTTACACCTCAATGTATGTACATTTTGCCACTGTGGAGACCCCTTTGAGCATATAAAAGGAGGCCCAAGGCAACTGCTACAGAAGAGGAGAACTTCTGGCCCATTCTGCATGTGTAGCTGCTCTCTGAACGTACTGTTCATTGCGAGCGCTCCTGAAGGCTGGGCTCAAGAACATCAATAAGAACACAAAGCAGGAGTAGGGTTTTACGCTGATCAGCGGCCCGAACCTGGGTAAAAACTTCCCGCGTCGATCATTGGTTCTGCTCTTTGCGTATACCTCTCCCCCCGCCGAATCGTAAAGGGGTCTCTCGGTATCCCATAGGTGTCGTACCCCGACACTCTCTCTCTCTATTAGGCCTTCTTCATACACACACTTTATAGATCCTTTGCACACAAACACACACATCTTTCTCTAAGTAGCCAGTCTCCATATTATGACTCTCTCTGTCTCTGTCTCTCTCTCACACACCCACCCACTCTTTGTCTCTCTCTAACACTTTCCCTGTCTCCGAGCCACTTCTCACTGTCTCACACACACAAACACACATTGTGTAAATAGTGTAGGTATTGCACCCTCTCTCACACTATCTATTCTCTCCCTCTCCCTGTGCCTCTCTCTCCCCTCTCTCTCCCTCTCCCTCCCTCTCTCTTTCTTTCTCTTTCTGTACTAGTTATGAGTAGGATGGCAATGGGTAGGTTATGGTGCGGGTACAATAATCCCATACCAATACATGCATGTTTCTCATGTGCATAAAATCCTACACATACCATGCCCATCAACACAAATCCATGCCCGTGCCCATAACCAATGGGTATCCATGCCCGATAGGTACCCATTTGGTATAACAACACATCGTTGAAGGTGGTTGTGTAGTTGCTTGGTCCATTGGCACCACTGACATGATTCTAGGGGTGAGGAAATCGTGATTGCGAGGACGATGGGCGTGGGGTATTCCTTGGTGGGTTTGACTAGAGGATGGAGGTGGACAATGGTAGTGAGTCTAGTATTTCACAACTTATATGCATAAACTAGGTAGCTTAGGGCTGTGATGCATGTTGTTGAAGTATAAATGGATAGCCCACCTTTTCCCATCAGCTTGGGCTTTCGGGTGAACTGGCTGGTGCGTGCAGTTCTACATGGTATCAGAGCCAACATATCTTGAGTTCAACAGCCAGCTGGCGCAATTTAGAAATAAAAAAATTATAGCCCACTTTCGGTCCACGTTTAGGTGTGAGGGAGCCACATGTGAGGGGGAGTGTTGAAGTATAAGTGCATAACTCACCTTTCCCCATCAACTTGAGCTTTGTGGTGAAATGGCTGGTGCGTGCAGTTATGCATGTGACCCACCTATAAGATCATCGGGTCTAGTTTGGGAATACCCATGAGCACATAATTGTACACACGCCTTACCCTTGACTGCTCGTATAGGGTACGGGCACCACCCATGGGCAAAAAATGTGACCATACCCTACCCATATGTGGGTCGGGTTCCCATGGGTAAATTGTCATCCTTAGATATGACTATCTGAGACTCAGTATCACTCTCTCTCTCTCTCTCTCACACACACACTATTGTCTCTCCCTAGGTCTATTCTGATCTAGCTAGTTGATCTTTCGATACACCTTTTCGCTCACACACAACATGCTCGGTCTCTCTCCCCTAGTTCACTCTAACTATATGGGTATCTCTCGCACACATACACACAATCTATCACTACAAAACATGCGCTATCTGTGACGTTTCACTTGTGTCACGTAAAACTATTTTTAGTCCCCAAATTTGGTCTGTTGACGTTTTTTGGCCGTCACCCCCATCGTCACTGAAGTGCCGTCACAGAAAATAAGATCTTGATGGTACCACTTTTTTTATCACTTAAGATCGCATCTTAGGTAACAGACCCAAATTTGTAACAAACGACCATTATCGGTGATGGCCTGTACTGTCACCTATGAGAGGCTAATATGTTACCTAAGATCGTTTTTGGTGTTGATAATCCATCACAGTAATTGTTCTATGGGTTTGACCGGTCAAAGATTCTAACAAATGGGGCCAGTAGTTGCTAAAGTGGCTACTTCCATGTGGGTCTGGCGTAGGTTTGATCACCAACGGTGCCCGTCAGTAATAAGTCGGGCATTAGTTTTGACATGTCAACAATGCTGACATATGGGCCCAGAAGATGCTGATGTGGCTGCTTACATGTGGGAACATGCATCATGTTTTCTGTGACGGCGATCATCACTAACAGTTTTGATGTTGTCGTTTGACCGATCAATGATGCTGACATGTGGGCCGAATGTAGCACTGATGTGGATGCTAGCAAGAGGCTCCGTACGTGGGTGGCATGGCTTCTTACATGTGGGACCATACGCTGGTGACGGCGTGCATAACCGTCATAGTTTGCAGGCATGGTCCATTTGTTTTGTATTAAAATTGGCGGTCATATTTGATACAAAATTGTCTCTCAGACTGTGCGAGATGTTACAATAGGCAACCATGGGACAGAGTCATGTAATGAAATATGAAACCTGACGCAGTTTCATCACCTTCAAACAATGTACCAGTATGATGGCGGTGTTTTTCAGCTATGGGCAATGAATGATTGTGACACTACCCTGATGATGTAGTGAGTAGCTCCCTCAAGCTCTTCAAGAGTCATTTCAAGATTCAAAATTTTCTCTTCCTTGGCATTGTTGACAACTTCAAGTTCTTTGGCATAGACTGTAAGTGCAATCTTGGTAGACTAAAATTGTTAATAAAGTGCTGCCAAGGAATTTTTTAGAGCCTCAATTTCATCCAGCTTCTGCGGCAGGGTCTTCTGGAGAGCTTCAAGTATTTCCTGTTGGTATAAAAGGGCATTCTTCATAGATTTAAGATCACAACACATAAGTTCATAAAAAACAATGTCAAACATCCAGTAAGATACTGTAAAATAAAATGTACCAGAGATGTAGATTTTGGCTCCTCTACATACGGTGCAATCTTTGGGGCGACAAATCTAGTCTCTGAACTATTGGCACTGTCCGCATCTTCTACTTCCTCGTATGAAGAGATACCCCCTTATTCGTACAATATTGTACTTGCCCCCATACACATCCCATGCTTTAGAATGGATAAGCTCTAAACCAACGGTTCTAGACCTTTTTCCTTTAGTATTTGCGACAATCGAGCTACATTCTCCTTGACATTTCAATTCCTAGACTTCCCATACTCCTCAATTTGCATGAAGTACAATAACAAAGATGAAATTATCAATAATATACAACCTGAACACCTAATCATATACATCCTAAAGTAGAATAACACATAAGCAGATTGACTGTATGGATGTAAAATGACTTTGTTTTAAACATGAATCAAAGTATAATCATAACTTCAAATGACTAAAAAAAACTAAAGTAAATTAGTGCATCTCTTGCTGACCTCTTAATGTAGGTCCTTATGGAAATATGCCCTAGAGGCAATAATAAAGTTGTTATTATCATATTTCCTTGTTCTTGATAAGTGTTT
Source organism: Thinopyrum elongatum (assembly GCA_011799875.1). NCBI lineage: Eukaryota > Viridiplantae > Streptophyta > Magnoliopsida > Poales > Poaceae > Thinopyrum > Thinopyrum elongatum. Next base: position 311,078,834 of record CM022298.1, on the reverse strand, counting down.
ATTCTCCATGCTATAATTGTATTAACCGAAAACTCAAATACATGTGTGGATGCATAAACAAATACTGTGTACCTAGTAAGCCTCTACTACACTAGCTCGTTGATTAAATATGGTTAAGGTTTCCGAACCATGGACATGAGTTGTCATTTAATAACGAGGTCATATCATTAGGAGAATCATGTGATGGATAGACCCAATCATAAGCTTAGCATCTCATCATGTCACTAAGTTTAAATTGCTAAACTTTCTTAATGTCAAGTATCTGTTCCTTAGACCATGAGATCATCACTAGTGCAGAGACGTGCTATACAAACGGTTTTAACCCCCTTTCCGCGATGGAGTTTTAAACCATCGCCTTGCCTATGTGTGCGATAGGGGGGTCCTTCCCACACGAGCTAGAAACCATCGCGATAGGTCCTCCGGCCACACACGTGGGGCAAAATGAGCTCGTGTGCGATTGGGAGAGGCATCAGAGACAATTATACAGGCCCAATTGTTTCCGTTCGTATGTACATCCCACACAGTGAAAAAACCTTTCCATTCGTATGTATATCACACACAATTTTTTATGTGGAAACATTTGTGCAAGGTGGCCTAATGCAAACAGTTCTCTGGCGAAAGTCGTGTCTGATTGTTGATTGATCCAACACGCCTACTTTCTAGAAACCGTGTGGGTTGTTTGAGTTCATCACCCACGGTGTTGTCTGAGAAACCATCCGCAATAGAAAACACCAATAAGCAGGCTAATTGGACTATTATTGATAATCCATTTAGTAATCAAATTGACATTTCTTATAAAACACACCATATATTTCATATCCATATTACGGCAACCAGGATTTCATAATTGAACTACAACAGATAGCTTCAGCACTTAGTTACACCATATAGACATATAGCTAGCTACGCCATTACACAACAACACCAAGTTTCACATGTAACATCAAAAACCTTTGGAAAGTAGCATCATACATGGTAAATAGATAGATGAATCTCATCTGGGAAACTGCAGAAGCGGAAGGTGAATATTGAGCCTTCAATGATGTTGAATGCCCTTGCAACTTTAGGCCAGTGGCTCTGGATAATTGCCCGCCCAACCTTCATCCTCTTGAGGTAGACTTCAATAATGTACCGTGGGTATTGAATGAATACCTTCCTCGCCTCTTGACCATGCAGGTGGTTTGAGAGGTAATCATCGGTGAACTGCTTTGGAAAGGACTGAAAACAAAGATATGCATAAATAGCTATTCTAAATTTTGAAATGGCACAAGGGGAAAAACAAGGTAAAAGAGTTAGTCCCATCCTATAGTTAACCAATGTCTTCTTCATTATGCAAACAAAGATCTTGCTATTATTCATCGCAAGTTTCTTTATCCTAACAATCTTTTCGAGTTTCTTAACTTGACTGATATTCATGGAAATCTCATTTCCCCATATGCAAAATGGGTTGAACAGTGGATCTAAACCTCTTACAGCAGGACCTATATGTGCAAGACCAAATTGTTAAAAACCTAATTATTAGAATGATTCCTACAACTGCACAAAAATGTGCTATTAGCCAAAGGACCATGCATGTGCTATTAGCCTCCCATTGTTTCCCTGCAACACATTGATAACCCACAAGTATAGGGGATCAATTGTAGATTTTTCAATAAATAAGAGTGTCGAACCCAAGGAGGAGCTAATGGTAGAATTTATATTCCCTTCAAGTTCTATCGACCACCGATACAACTCTACACACACTTAACGTTCGCTTTACCTAGAACAAGTATGAAACTATATTGTAGGTGATATGATAGGTTTGCAATAATAAAACTAGAGGTACTTAGTGGAAATAAAACTAGGATTAAATTGCAAGATAATATAAGTTGGTTGTTTAGTAGAAAGGTTTTTGTAACACAAGAGAAAGATTTGTCCCTAGGCAATCGATAACTAGACCGGTAATCATTATTGCAATTTTATATGAGGGAGAGGCATGAGCTAATGTACTTTCCGTACTTGGATCATATGCACTTATGATTGGAACTCTAGCAAGCATCAAAACTACCAAAGATCATTAAGGTAAAACCCAACCATAGCATTAAGTATCAAGCCCTCGTTACTCCCATACGCAACAACCCCCGTACTCGAGTATGTGTTTCCGTCACTCATGCCACCCACTATAAGCGAATCAGGAACGCATTGCAACACCCTATAGCGGGAATCCCTCACACTTGCGTGACATGGAGGGCACCATAGGACAACATCAAAATAAAAAATACAACTCAAACCAATCACGATCATCAATCAACCCATAGGACAAAACGAATCTACTCAAACATCATAGGGTAGCCAGATATCATTGGATAATAACATATAGCGTTAAGCACCATGTTTAAGTAGAGATTACAGCAGGGAGAAGAGGTGTTACACCACCGCATAGAGGGGGAGAGAGTTGGTGATGACGGCGGCGTCGATTCGACGATGGGGGGCACCGCGACCTCGCACTGGTGGGCGGGACCGTCGAGCAACGGCGTGGCGGAGCTCCCGGTCACGTCGGCATGCCGAGGGAGGGGCTGAGGTCACGGTGACGGTGATGACGCAGCCGTGGTGGCGCTCGGGCGCGAACGAAAGGGGAGGGGGAGAGGAGAGTGAGTGAGGGGAGGAGAAGTGGGGGCGAGCTAGGGTTCGCAGGGGGCAGGGGGTCCTCGTATGCATCGAAGATTGCTCGGATGGATGATACGTGTCCGATCCAGACATGGACGGGCGGGCGGGGGCCACATCGCCATGGATGAACAGGGCGAGGAGGGGGAGACTGGGAGGTGCGCTGTAGCAGTGGGATGCAGTGCACAGTGCAGCCTTTCTTCCTTTCCCTTATTTTTTTTAATTTCTTTTCTGGTTTTCATTTTATTTTTAGTTAGTAAATGATTTTTGTTTCACATGAAACTTCACACACAAATTACACACAATATTTCTAGACCCCACACAAAGTTTCAGAATGTTTGGAAAAGCATAAGTATTTGTTTTATTTTGAAAAGGCCAAAATATTTGCTGATGGACCATTTATTATTTTCTGAGGAATTTATTTGTGAGTCAAATTAAGTTGGTTTCAATATGACAATGATCAGGGGAATTTATAGAATTATTCGAACATTTTAGTTTTTTCGCTCGAAGAAATAATAATTTCACTTGAAATTTTAATTTGAAAGTGACTTTGATTTTGGACAAGTGGCAATTTGCATGGTAATCATGATGACATGGCCACCATTAGGGGGAGATTACTGTAGCATGATTCTCGGGGTGTTACAGGAATACGAGGGTTAACTGGTTCTGGTGCAGCGTGGGGCTGCAGTTGGTGGAGAATAACATGAGGTGTGGAGGGGTGGAGGGATAGCCTGGCTGACGGCGGGGTAGCGCTTCACAGCGATGCATGCTAAGCAGAGCCGCTAGCCGCCGGAGGCCGGAGTAGGTGGTCCCGACGTTGCTGGAGGAAGAAGACGAGAGATTGAAGATGCATGCTGGCCATTGGATATAAATCCAATGGTTGTGGATGTCAGAATCATTTGTTGACTAAGTTGACAACGCCTTGCGTAGGCTTCGACCTATTGGCCCACATGTCAGCCTACAAAAAGCGGAACATATTTAACCTTTTTTGAGAGAGAAACATATTTGACTCATATTTTCTAGAATTTACAGTCAATTTGTTTGACTGGGTGAACAAATAATGTAGCATTAATGCGGCCCATTTAACCTTTTTCTAAGAAATCACAACAGATTTGCACTTTCTTGAAATACATGAATTTGCTGGGCTTGTTGTAAATATAATGATAGGTTAAACGGTGCAATTAGTATCAAAATAAATGGGAGCTGGACATTTTATTATATATAAAATTAGCTAATTAGTGAGTTATTGCTCAAAATAAAAATGAGCGTGTTATTATTACATTGGTCCTTAAATCTTCGCAACTTTTGTGCGCAAACACCAGGATTTTTGTTGCTTTAACCACGATTTTCCTTGCCAACTTCTGTTAAACAATTATTTTTATAAGCTGATAAGACGTGGGAAGTTTTTGTAATGTATATATAAGTTTCTATTAAATATGCGATAAAAATAATATATATATATATAGTATGGTTAGAAGGGAAAACATAAATTGGACCTGGCATTCTTATTCTTCTATATAGAAAAATAGAACAGAGATCTGTGTTTTGTTAAAAAAAGATAAATTGGGCTGTCGATGTTTAAGAAAAAAATAAAACCTAGGCTGGGAGGCCCATAGGTCGGTACATACACGATGGACCTCAAAAAATTAAGTTGAAACCACGATCTCGATATGTCGTGGGCTGCGCATGTTAAAAAACATAACCTAGGCCGAGCTGATACTTGTTCGCCCTCTGAAAAATATGATACCTGCTAGATCCCCGATACCCCTAAAAAATAGCTCCCCGATGACATTTTTCGTTGTAATTTTTTTCATGTATTGACTAGGTTGACAAACTCGTGGGCCCCAACGTCAATATACAATTAGGAGGAAGCTTTTTTTCCAATGAGGCACTTGCTTGCGTACGGCCATGGACCTGGTGGGTCCCGAGTGTCAGCCTCTTGACATACGGCCCTCTCCAGTTTCTCTCATTTGTTGAGCATGTTGACAACGGCAGACGGCGGCGCCGCGTGAATGCACAAACTGGAGGACGACACCGTGGACATGGACAGGAACGAACTGGAGCCGGCGAAGACGCCTTAGAGTAGTTGAAAACCGCGCCTTCATTCTGTCGAACATACCGTAGTAGCCTGGTGCATACAACCCTCTCACCCAAAAGATGTTCTGTCTGGGTTCGATTCCAACTGGTGCAGTTGGAAAATATCTAATTTTTTGCCTCAGCTATTACTGACATGTGGGTCCCGCCATGTCATCTACACACACCACCTCCACCGCTTGCCAAAATTTCGTCCCTAGTTTACCCAGTTTTTCACAGACTCAACATTATCTTGGCATTTTGAAAATAGCATATATTTTTAACTGTGCATTATATGAAGATGTGTTATACATGAATATTGATCATCATGATGTTAACTTGTTGCTAGTTCCATTTTCGACCATGAGTAAAATTTCCAACATTCTGTTATCCATGTTTGAAAAGTGCATGTTGATTTAAATGCTCTTCCTCTGAAACATGCAGTTTCTTATCTGAAACTGAAACTTTCAGTTTCTTCTCTAAAAATCACTTGGACAGGCAGCCATCACCGATGGTGGATTGGATGTCGCGCTTCTTCAATCCCCCGGGCGAGAGGGAAGAAGATGAAACTTCCGTCCCGTGCTGGCGGTTGGGGAATGGAGTGAACTTGATTTAAGAGGGGGCAGGGGGCACAACGTGAGGCAGTGCCACTGGCCCCTGAGCGGCAGCAGGCAGTCCGGCCACGCTGCTGGTTTGGGCGGCGGGAGAACAACCAGAGGGAAGACTGAACAAACACATCAGTCGCAATTTTTTTTCCAGTGGATGGCTCTTGATAGCGTTTTTACTTGCCTGTGCACGATACAACTTGTATTTTTAGCCTCTCAGTCCATGGCAGACCAGCAGCCCATTTGCTGGGCAGGCCAACCTACAGAAAGCAGCACTTGATTTTTCATCAAGGCCCAAAAACAATGCAGTAGTATGATTTTTTAGGCCGAAAACATTATGGCGGGGGTTGAGCGAGGAGGGGGGAAGACTGAGCAAAAAGATAAAAAAAGAGCTGATGCGCCGTTGCTACCCTAACAAGCAGGTGCCATTCTTCTGGGGACAAAGTTGTGCCATGTGACACTCACACATCACAATCCCACAATATATATTCTAACTAGTTCACACACAAGTACAATAGAAAAGGTAAACATTCAGATCAAACTCAGGTTCACAGGATATGTTCATATTCATAGCCAACATTGACAATCAACAACTCAAAAGATTCATGTATATACAAGTTAAGCATGTCTATGCATCCAAATGATTCATAGATCACAAGCCAATATTCATAGCTAACATTCACAAAAAGATTTAGATATACACAAGTTCAACATGTTTACGCATCCAAATGATTGAGAGAACACAACCAATATCATCCATTGACACACTTTAATTACCTAGGGTACAGACTGGTAAGTGATGTTCACTCGGTGGTACTTCTTACTAAAATTAATGCTTATCTGAGCAAACTTTCGAGTACATAAGAGGCAGCATAGACCATCTGAACTTTGCTTGTAGGTTTATTCTCATGATAGTGGCCTTGATGCCGCGAGAGGTTTGAGAAACTTGGCCACTACTTTCTTCCAACTAGTTTACTAGCTCATCTTTGTCTTGTATCTCGCCAAAATTCTACATTGCAGACAACAAACGAGACAGTTGACAAAATGAACCACCCAAAGTTTTTGTGCAGTTCAACTGAAATGGAGCATCCCAGGCATGCAGACTGGTTAAGTGCCATATGAATATCTGTGTCTACCAACTTGTCTGGAATCTTTAGACTCCATGGCATACAGTTCGCTACCAGCATACGAGCTGATAACCAAAAAGCGCAAGTTGGGACCAAAGACTGGACTATGTTTTTCAGGGCTATGCGCCAAGCAATATTGTTGGCGTTCACTCTAGCACTATATTCTTGTCAACATCTATGCTTGTCTGAGTGAACTTGGGAGTACATAGCAGCATCATAAGTATCTGTCCATCTGATCTTTTTGTGCAGTTCTACTGAAATCGGCCAATGTAACATTTTTCCTGCGAGTTTTAGGCTCACAAGTTACTCCTTTATGAAATCGGCCAACAGTAGCACAACACAAAATTACCATTAGATATGACAAGCACACTAATTAGGATGAAGACCGGTACCAACCTGTGTGAGGAAGCATATCAATTAGTGCTTCCTTTGACTGGAATCCTAGATAAGCGGCTGACAGGAAAGGAAGGAAGCAGTCGAGGCAATGAACCTCCCAAAGTTTTTGTGCTCTTCAACTGAAATCGAGCATCCCTGTTGGCACATATATTGAGAAAGTGAGATTACTATAATAGTGGCACTAGTTGATGAAACATACACTAACAAATAGAAGCATCCTCATTATCTTAATGGGTAAAGTTAGCAACATAGTAGCCTTGCTTAAAGAGATGTATTAGTTTATTTTATCTATGCCAATTAGCTCAACACTCAGAGCATTGACATGTATCATAGCTTGCAAAGATTTAACGTGCAAAGATAAAGGACTTTCTCATGACAGTAGCAAAACAGCAGCACGATACAAATAGAGATGACAGCACACCAATCTGGATGAAGGTCTTAGGCCGGTACCAACCTGAGCAAGGAATCTTATTCAAGTAGTCCCAGAAGAGAAGATAAAGCACTGACTGGAATCATTCAATAGTATATATTTTTGTGCACTTCCAATGGACGGTTGACATCACTCTTGTTTACCAGTGGTGTGATTATATCGAGAGATTATCAAGAACTTCCAGCAGAGTTAAAGCACTGGCTGGGATATAGTTCATTGTATCCTCTTGTGCAGTTCCACTAAAATGTACGATTGACACAACATGATCCCTGTTTGCACAAGTAGGAACAAGGTGAAACCTTCATTAGCTTAGTGAGGAAGGATATAAAGACAATGCGAGTAGCATATTACTTTAACAATAGCATCAAATCATGATGACAATACAGTAGCAAAATATTGGCTCATTGAACCAGTGGCAATAAATTGACATGCAAAACAATAGCATTACTATCTCATGACACTGCCAAGATCCCCTCCCGGCTCCACCACATGGTCCACCTGCACACACACACACGTACATGATTCAGCATGGGGTGCTACTATAGGTTAGTTTAATTCCGACAGGATAATTAGCCAGCGATTAATTAGTGCTGCTTAAGTACTCCTAATTGATTAGCGACCTTGCAGGAAAGGCAGCAGAAGTGGAAGGGCTCCTAGAGGATCGTCTCACATGTGAGGCAGACATTGCCGGAGCCATTGAATGGCCTCAACTAAGGCCTCGACTTCAGGAAGATCACCTTGGCACTGTTGATCGTGTAGGGCTGGGTCACACATGCATCCAGAATCCAGTTAATTAGTATGATGTGTCGTCAAGCCAAGTACTACTCTGCTATGTACTACAAGTGCATTTCTTCAAATAAATTAATACTAGTAGCAACACAGCAATACAGTATCACTAGCAAGATGTCAGGATAAAATAGGACAGTACCAGCATGTGATCCTTCTTCTTCTTCTTCTTCTTCTTATTCTTCTTCTTCTTCTTCTTCTTCTTTGTTTCTCTTTCTCCTCACCAATTGGTGAAACCAAGTACATGATTGGCCTTCAATGTCAGATTTGGTTTTGTTAGTGAGGGAGTACAAGTCTACTAGTAAACAATAGCATTATTTTCTCATGGCAGTTGCAAAATAGAGGTGAACACATGCATTAAATATCATTCTTACCTAAGGGAAGGTTAGGGTGCCAATATGGAGGATGAAGATTGGAACATAGATCTCCATTTGTGCAGTTCCACTGAAATCAACCGACGGTTCCGGCGTGACATTGTCGGCGTTCTGGGAACCAGGGTACCCAGACTTGCCTACCTGCGGCCCATGGCGTGGCTCCTTCGACGGCCTGGTACGGCCCATCTACAAGACAGCCGAGACAAGACCCTCGCAAAGGCCCCCTGGCCTCGCGAGGTGGACGACACCAAGACCTCTGGAGGGGGCGGTCTCCCCAGGCTGCCTCCCGAGGAGCGGCGATTCCTATGCAGGTACCAGCCTCATGAGGCTCCGATGACGCAAGCCATGATGACCAAGGCCACGCGCGCCAGCGGGCGCAGAGGAGGCAGTTTCCTCTTTGGTGCTAAGGAGGCAAGGACAGGCGTGGGTTCCCGAGGAATCTGGCAAAGGTTTGCATTCCGGTGCTACAAGACCAAGACCACCAGCACGGCAGGACGGATGTCATTGCCGAGCCCGCCGCTGCGTCACGACCAGAAGCTTTGTAGGCAAAGACCACCTTTCGTCATATTAAGATGTACTACTTGTCCCCTTTCAAATTGGCCACTGTGGGATCCCTTCCCGGCTACGTTTTGGGGGAAGAGGACCAAGGCCACTATAAATATAGGTTAGCCACCACCGTAGAGAGGGATCGGATCCTTTCCACCCTCACCAACATAGCCCTCGCAAGGCTGTTCATCCACTATACTAGTTCATCCTCAGCCCCTCGTGAGGCCAATCCACCACAAAGCAGGAGTAGGGTTTTACACTGCAAGGTGGCCCGAACCTTGGTAAACTGCCGTGTTCATCTTCTTCCTTGCTCACGCGAGTCCAGCTAGGCTAGGCTGTGGGGCGACAAGCTCGAAGCTTGAGAGGTTGAGATCTTCCCACACGCCCCAGAGTTCGAACCTTCTTGGGTCTGCGGAGCCCTGAATCCGACATTTGGCGCGCCAGGTAGGGGCATGTCAAAGTCCTTCTTCCATCATTCGCTTCGCTTCCATTCCGTCGCTCCCATGGCCGACGATCGTCGCGTCCGAGCCGAGCACCGGGCCGCTCGTGTCGCCCAGACGGCGCCCGTGGGCAACAACACTCCTCACCGCTCTGCCTCCCCTGCGGCCAATGCCGCCATTGACCCTGCTGCTCGCGAGCAACAGGACTCGTCGCTGCCGCCTTCTGTGCGGCATGATGGCCGCACCGCCACTCCATCGCCTACTCCTGCCACGGCGTCATCCTCCCATGCTCGCCGTGGGCCGGCGAACGCGCAGGCTACGCTGCTCATGGAGCGCGAGTTCCTGCGCTACCGCCCCGCCAAGGACCTCTACGACGACTAGCTCGGCCGCATCGCTGAGCTCATCAATGCTGCCGGTGAGGTCCCTGTGCCGTTCCGCTCGCTGCCTCCCCCTCCATCCCAGGCGAACGACGTGGCTCACGGTGCGCCTCCTCCTCCTCCTCGGTGCAACGTGGACCCGGAGCCTAGGCGCGATGCACCCCCGCGCAACCCACGGCGTGGGGCGCCGGCAAGGGATGAAGCAAGCTGCCAGGTGGTGCAGCGGCCATAGGCCGATGCGCGCGCGCTCCCGGCGCCTCAGCGCCAGCACCAGCACCAGGACCTCATGCCGCCGGAGCCTGTGGCGCGTGGGCGACAAGACCGAGCTCCCCCCGTGCGTGCTGCGCCTGTGAGCGCAGTGGGCTGCCGTGCTTTCACCCCGGAGCTGCGCCTCATCATCTGGCCCGGCAAGTTCAAGCCGGATCTGCCTCTGCGCTACCATGGCACCCCCGACCCCGCGGAATTCCTCCAGCTCTACGCGTTGAGCATCAAAGCGGCAAACAGCAATGAGAAGGTTATGGCCAACTAGTTCCCCATGGCCCTCAAGGATGGCGCGTGCTCCTGGCTCCTCAACCTCCCGGAGGGGTCGATTTCCTCCTGGGATGAGCTTCGCGAGTGCTTCATCGCCAACTTCCAGGGCACCCACGACCACGCTCCCGCAGTGGCTGACCTGCGGCGCGTGAAGCAGTAGCCGAGCGAAACTTTGCACAAATACATCCAGCGTTTCACGAGCGTTCGCCTCAAGACCCCGAAGGCGTCGGACGAGGCCATCATCTCGGCGTTCACTGATGGCATTCGGGATGTAAAGATGAAGGAGGAGCTTGCCATCCACAAGGACCTGTGTTCGGCCCTGGAGATGTTCAACCTGGTGACCAAGTGCGCAAGGGCCAAGGAAGGCCGCCTCTCCGTCCTTGAGCTTCCGGAGGACGACCTTGAAGACAAGAAGGCCAAGGCCAAGGAGGCAAAGCGCAAGGGCCCTGCTGTGCTCACAGCCGAGCCTGAGATGAAACGCGGCCGTGACCACGATGAGCCCCCAAGGGGCAACCGCCCGTTCTGCATCTTCCACAACATTCACAACCACAACACCAACGACTGCCAGGAGCTCAGGGCGCTCCATGACGGGCGCCTCGGTCGTCGCCCCGAGCGCGGCGACCGTGGCTACTGCCGTGGAGGAGGCCGTGGTAGAGGCCGCTGGGACAATCGCGACCCACGTCAGGACTGGCGCGATCAGCCTCGCGAGGACCGCTGGCAGGGTCAGCCGCGTGATGGCCCATGGCGAGATTAGCCTTGTGAGGACCGTCCTCAGGGCAACGCCATCCTCCCTCCGCTACCGCCGCCGCCAAGGAGAAACGACGACAATCGGCAGAATGATGGGGCTGGGGGCTTCCAGGAGCCTCGAGCGATCACCTGCATCCTGGGTGGTGCTCAGGCCCCCGCCTCACACCACACCTTCAAGCAGTTCTCTCGTGAGGTGAATGCGGCCCTCCCGAAGCTTGAGGCGACACATCCCCTCAGGTGGTCGCAGCACGCCATCACCTTCGATTCCAAGGACCAACTTAAGTGCTCCGCCGTCGCTGGCGCGCTCCCTATGCTCTGCATGGCCACCATCAGCAACGTCCTCATCACCAAAACCCTCATCGACGGTGGCGCGGGGCTCAATGTTCTCTCCGTTGAGACATTTGAGATGCTCCAAGTGCCCTACGACCAGCTCCTGCCCACCAAGCCTTTCTCAGGGGTGACCGATGGCTCCACCGTCCACCTAGGGTAGGTACGCCTCCTAGTCACCTTCAGCAAGTGCGACAACTACCACACCGAGCTCATTGACTTCGATGTCGCCCACATCGGCCTCCCATACAATGCCATCCTCGGGTATCCGGCCCTTGCCAAGTTCATGGCAGCAACCCACCATGGTTACAACGTCCGCAAGATGTCGGGGTGCGGCGGTATCATCATGCTCGCCTGCGACGAAAAGGATGCGGTGTGTTCTCTCGAGCGCGCCTACCAGGCCGCGGCGGTCAAGAACTCTGACGACGAGGGCGCCATCCTTCCTCCTGAGGCCATCCCCAAGAAGAAGAAGCAGCTCCTCCCCAAGGGCCGTCAGGAGGCTGGGGCGCCTGCCGATTATGCCTCAGGCCCGCGCCCACTGCTGGGGCGCCCTTTCCTCTCGCATAGGAAGGCGCGCCCAGTGCCCCCCTCAGGACGGGCTCGGGGGCTCTCGTTTGGAGGGCCTTAGACCTGACCAGTGCAACGAGGGAGGGGTTCAGGCACCACTTGGAGGCGTGCTTCGACTTACGCCTCCGTGAGCAAGGCGCAAGGCGTGAGGCACCAGGCGCGCAAGAGTTCATCACCAAGGCCATCGAAGAGCTTCAGGAGGCGCGATCCATGCGTGGCGAGCGTCGCTCCGCACCAACGGGTGCAGCCGCGGCCCCTGACATGGGCGGTGGGCTGCGCGTCTGTGTCAACATCCCAGGCCTCAACAAGGCTGCATCGCAGGACCTCTTCTGGCCGTCCCGCATCGGCCGGAGTGGAGGCTACCCCTGCAGCTACGTTCGCATGCCGTTTGGCCTACCGAACATGGACGCCTCGTACAAGTGCTTCGCTCAGGCTGCCATGGCGGCCCACGAGGCCAGGCGCCAGGCGGTCCTGACAGAGGAGGTGCCAGACCCGCGCGAGCTCCGTGGACCTCCTGATCCTCCCGAGCCTCAGGAGCCGGTTGGCTCGTGAGGAGCAATCTCTACAGCGCACACCTTCAGCTACCTCGACCCTCCTACAACGATGGTGCCATGTGACTTTTTGGTTTGTTCATATTGAGGGCGCCCTCCCGGGCTGCATCATCCTCAGGCTGCTGGGGCCGGTCCTCGCAGCTGCATCATTTCGATTCATGTATTCTGGACCAGTTATGCCTGCTTGAATTACTATGGTTGTTAACATGGCGCTTGACGATCTATCATCTCTGAGGTTACCCTTGCGGTCCCCGCATGTTGCTAACCTGCCCTTGCTCGTCCCGCGATGGGGGCTAGCGGCACGGCGCCTGTGCTCGGGTCCATCCCTGCAGCGCTGACAAACCTAAGATACTGACCTCTGGCTCGCGGCCGGCCCCATGCACGTCACCTCACCAGGTCCTTAGTACCTTCGTCTTCTTGCAGAAAGATCATGGGCAGAACAGCAAGCGCGGCTACCTTTTGTATTGCGTGACTGACTAACGCGCAGGAGCCTACGGAGACAGGACCTCGAGTGGCTTCGCCAACGCCTCACCACTTCAGGAGGATGCTACACCGCGCACTATGGGGCACAACCCCTCCCAAGCACCCTCGCGGGGCGAGCCACTCCTTTCTCGCACAAGTCGCTTGCACGTTAAAAGGGGGCCCTTGAGCACCGTGCCTCAGGGGCTCCTACTGGCTCTTGAGCCCTCACCCCCTGGCCTTGACCACGACATCGCGACCTGGCATACCAGCGGCGGCTGAGCCCTGCTCGAGGGCTGGGCCCTTAGAACGTAGAGCACCATGATGAGTGAGAGAAGTGGGATCGCAAAGCCCTGTGGAGAGGTACCAAGGGAGGGACGTGACCCGACGCCGGTGGCGCTCTCCTCTCGAAATATAATGAATGTCAGTGTTCTCTCACGCCCTTCGCAGGGTTCGCCTTGATTTATTTTAGGACAAGGAGCTCGCCCTCGCAATCGCAAAACCGAAGAAGCTCACCCTCGCAACGAGAAAACCACCGCAGGCTGCAAGCTCGCTAAGCTAAGTCGCCTCACACGCACAGGCGTGAACCTCATCGTCGGCATTTTGTTTCCTGTGATTTCGCTCGGGCAAGGAAACCTCCCTCTTAGTCCTTCGGGACCTGCTTGCGCGCTAAAGGGACCTCCTGAGCATCGCACCTCGGGGGCTCTTACCGGACCTCGGGCCGCTCACCTCCTGGCCTTGACCACGACATCATGACCTGGCATACCAGCAACGGCCAAAGCTTGCCTGGGAACTGGGTCCTGTCGGCGTAGAGTAGTAAGCTACCGCGAGAGGAAAATGGGGTCCGTGCCCAAGCGAGAGATGCAATCACGACATAAGTTGGGAACACTAACATTAAGGCGCAAGCATTACGATCCTTACACGCCCCCGCGGGGCCCTTCATGATTTTTTACGCAGGAATGAAACAAAAGAAAAAGATCTCCTGAGGGCCGCGACTCGGGCAGTGTCGCCCACAACGTCGTGATGCCTAGTCGACGCCATTCCCCTCCTAAGCCCGGGCACGGCGACGCGGCGGCTCGTAGTAGTGGTTGTCGCTTGAGCTTGGTTCGGAGGAAGCGCCGCTGCTGCTGGAGGAATCGCGGACAAGGCCAAGGGCAAGTTCACCGCCAGGGGCCTCGCCGCCTCGCCGGCTAGCAGGGGGATCGCCGTCCCGATCGCCTCCCCTGGGGCAGCACTCCAGACATTTGCTATCCTCTCCGAAGACCTTGAAGAAGAGTGTCGACGCCCCGTCGTACTCAAAGTGGAGGGCGTGCCTCCCCTCCGAGTTGCAGGCGCGGGCAATCGCCCCCCATTCCCGGGTCATGAAGATGTCACCGGAGGACACGACCTCAACCTCGGCCTGCGAAGCTTGGCTGCAGCAGCCGTCGTGCTGCAGCCAAAACTCGATGGTGTCTCGCCCGCCAGGGACCGCAGGAGCTGGATCCATGTGCGTGGCGGCATCACCGCCCACACCATGAACTCACGGGCCGTGCCGCTGGCATGGGCCTGCGGGCAAGGTGGTCGCGCGCCATCGCTTGTTCTTCTTCCCGGCTTCAACCTCCGCAGCTCCCGCGGCCGCCCCCGCGAGCGGGGCCCTGTGCGCGAACGCTTGCGCCGACGGGGAAACCCGGCGGAGCGCGCTCGCACCAAGGCTGGGCAGCAGTAGGTGCTGCGGTGGCTTTGCGCGGGCGGCCGCGTCTCTTCTTTGGCGGGAGCAACTCCGGTTCCACCTGTGGGGCCTTGCCCTTCTCCTCGATGGAAAACCTCCTCACCGGCTCCATGGATGCTTCGGCAAGATGGCGGGACGACGAAGACAAAGAAGGGGCGAGCAGTAGGAAGATGAAGATGGGCTGGGGGCTCTGCCCCCCTTCCCCATTTATAGGCGGAGGAAGGCTAACCGGCGGTCTCCCACATTCAAAGCAATGATGGCCCCACTACATACACTAGGCAGTTGTCAAGTCAGGCAGATGCCGAGGCGATGTGGGGAAGCAAAGACGCCCATGTCCCGTCAAGCGCCACGCGGCGGCCTGGCCCGCAGGCGATTGGGGCCCGCGGCGCTTCACCCTTGCCCTTTGGCTGCGCCTAGAAGCCAAGCCCGAGCGCGCCTTGGGCCCGGGGGCTACTGTCGGCATTCTGGGAACCAGGGTACCTAGACTTGCCTACCTGCGACCCATGGCATGGCTCCTTTGACGGCCTGGTATGGCCCATCTACAAGACCACCGAGACAAGACCCTCGCGAAGGCCCCCTGGCCTCAAGAGGCGGACGAAACCAAGACCTTTGGAGGGGCGGCCTTCCCAGGCTGCCTCCTGAGGTGCAGAGATTCCTATGCAGGTACCAGCCTCATGAGGCTACGATGATGCAAGCCATGACAACCAAGGCCAGGCGGGCGCCAGCGGGCGTAGAGGAGGCAGTTTCCTCTTTGTTGCTAAGGAGGCAAGGACAGGCGTGGGTTCCCGAGGAATCTGGCAAAGGTTTCCATTCTGGTGCTACAAGACCAAGACCACCAGCACGGCAGGACGGATGTCATCGCCGAGCCCGCCGCTGCGTCACGACCAGAAGCTTTGCAGGCGAAGACCACCTTTCATCAGGATAAGATGTACTACTTGTCCCCTTTCAAATTGGCCACTTTGGGATCCCTTCCCGCCTACGTTTTGGGGGAAGAGGACCAAGGCCACTATAAATATAGGTTAGCCACCACCGTAGAGAGGGATCGGATACTTTCCACCCTCACCAACATAGCCCTCGAAAGGCTGTTCATCCACTATACTAGTTCATCCTCAGCCCCTCGTGAGGCCAATCCACCACAAAGCAGGAGTAGGGTTTTACACCGCAAGGTGGCCCGAACCTGGGTAAACTGCCGTGTTCACCTTCTTCCTTGCTCACGCGAGTCCGGCTAGGCTAGGCTGTGGGGCGACAAGCTCGAAGCTTGAGGGGTTGAGATCTTCGCACACGCCCCAGAGTTCGAACCTTCTTGGGTCTGTAGAGCCCTGAATCCAACAGACATTCCAGTTAAACTACACAAAAATCACTTCTTTTAAGAAGTGTTTTGTGCAGTGCACCAAAAGGTCGCAATAGCAACGAGGTGAAATGGATATTCCTGTTTGCACAGAAAGCTACAAAGGAAACAGTCGGAGTCTCAGACAATTACTGGCAAAAACAATTGGTTAAACTTGTGATGATTTGTAACAATGGCATGGCATCATTTGACCAGTGGCATTAGATTAAGAACAACTAAATAGTTGCTCTAAGGACATGAGACAGTGGGTGCACCAGTAGTCCAGCACCATGTACCTAAACTGGGGCATAAAGTGGTGATTCAGAGTTCGTTGCCCCGAGAAACAAACATCCAAGCAACATATCTGGGTTGCTCTCATTTTTGTTCACTTTAGCCACCTATTCGTATGTGTGGATAGGAAATCTAGTACTGGTCATACCAGTGTGTATAGCGTTTCCCCTTTATTTCTGTTTTCAACCAAGAGACCGGTTGGATGGTCAGTATGTACTACTTTCACCCCTTTTCTTTCCTGTTTGTACCAAGTCCTATGCACATACTACATCTTTTCCCCCTTTCCTTCCTGTTTGAACCATGTACTACAAGATTCGACTCCATGAAGTAGCTTTACCTCTAACAATAAAAAAAAGGTGGCGTTGGATAATCCGATCGAGCCTAGCTACGTGGGGGGTTGAGATGTAGAAAATGATGCACATGCAGCTACATAGTGAGCTGGGGAAGTAGAGCTAGGCTGGTTTCGAAGGAGGATATACCTGAAGGTTGTTGGGGTGTGGCTAAGTGGGGGGCGGGAGGCCAGATCCACCGACACTACAGCAAGGACCAAGGGATCCGAGGACCTCCCGCACCAGCGCTCGGCCAGAGATAACGGTGCGGCCGACAGTGGGTCTCCTCCCTTGTCGTCGACGACGGCCTAAACGATGCCCCTCCTCCCCTTCCTCGGCAGAGGGGATGCGTCCAGATCTATAACCAGCAGTGAGGATAGAAAGACAATGTGACCACCACTATCTTGTTTAGATCTGGAGAGGATGAGAGTGTGTGAATAGAGCAACCCTAGCAAGCAAGCGCGGAGGCTCCTGCCTATATATATACGTATAGTGGGGTAGTTTTATTTTTGTCTCTTGAAGGTGCTCGTAGGGGTAGAGTGTGTGTGTATGACTTCATAGGGGTGAGTGTATGCGCGTATATATGAACGCTTGCGTTTGTACTGTGTTAAAAAATTATGTATGTGCCAGGTCGCCGTTTTTTTTGAGTTGTTGATTGTTTTTTGAGATAGCTACCCACTTATTCCAAGCGGTGTGCAGGGGTAGATTAACAAGCTGCTCGACTCGTTAAGTTCGTGCTCGTTAAGGCTTGGCTCATTAAGCTCGGAAAGATTAACGAGCAAAAAACCTGCTCGGCTCAGTTCGTTTGAAGCTCATTAAGCCCGTGAGCGCTCGTTAACAATTTTGTCACGTATGATGAAACATGTGTTGTGTTGTTACTAACGAACTTAGCGAGCTACTCGTGAAACTTGTTAGCTCATTTGTTAAGCTCTTTAAGAAATTGATGATTGGCTTTGTTCATTAAGAAGCGACCCACGAGCATAACAAGCCGAACTATCGAGCGCTCATTAAGCTCGCAAGCTACGAGCTTTTGGTCCAGCCCTAACGGTGTGCCAAGTCGCACTTTGTATCGTTCACGTCTCATACTAGACCCTCCATTAAGTGAACGACCACCGCCTCGTAAAATTTGTGAACAAGCCCACGACTCAAATTATCAGAAATGTGGGCTGCACCAACATGCAATATTATTTATATTTTCTATGTGGGAGTACAGTTAATCCTCAAAACAAAATGTGAGAGTACAATTTTTATGGAGTTCTACTATTGCCAGCTCCTCCTCTGTCATCCAAACTCTATGACTAGCCCCGCTCTATTACATTGTTTCACGGACATGCCGGACATCAAGCATCTGGGCCCACGTGCCATCCACCAAATCACAGCGAGGTGCTATAGTGGAGACTCATCATTCACCCCGGTGTGGCCGTCATGACCCTTCATATCACAAAACCCACACCTTTACTAGCAGTGGTAAAGTGGCCTCGTAAGTTGGACGGGACAAAGCAACCATCATTTCACTAGAACGCTCGTTGAAGCCCTTTCTCCCCTATCTTGAAGAAAACCTCACTCCAGGCTACTCACTTCTGTCATTTTTCTTTTGTACCGACGAAGGAAAGGTTGGCGAATTAGTGATGCTACTCTATTTTCATTCCAAGAATCTTCTTTTTGTGAAGCACTGATTGATTTTCATGGCCTATTCTTTTCCCATTTTCATTGCGAATGCGGTTTCCTTTCGATTGCTTTTTGTTTGTTAGTTTATTGATGGATCCTGGAGCACTAGGAAAAGAGTTGCCGGCGGACAACCCACTCGAGACAGAGATCTCCAGGAAGCGAGCACTGGCAAATGAGTTGGCGATGTTGGCGAGCCAACCCATGGAGACGAAGAACTCCAAGAAACAAGCACTGGCCAAAGAGTTGACGATGTTGGCGGACAAACTCCTGAACAAAGAAAGCTGGAAGAAATGCAAGGGACCCAATGTGCCTACCCCAAAAACTCTAATGGCCACCTATGAGAGGCTCAAGGCCGGGTTTGAGGAGATAGTCGCTGTTGAGAAGCAGTATTTCCCTGGCAAGGCGATGGCCCCCTTCGAGGAGATTGCCCCTGGAGGGATGGGATCCCCCGGTGAGCTGCACAAGGTAAAACAAATGGCTTACCATAGTTGTGGTTTTTGATTACTTGCAATGTGCTTGCTAATATGTTAGGGTTGTGCAGGTGCCTGTGGATGTCCTTGATGATTCCGATGTCGCGGTACATCCTGTGGACATTGCCCTAGAGATCGATTCCCATGCCGATGTCCGTCCCATGGACATCGCCCCAGAGATCGATTCCCATGCCGCTGTCCGTCCTATGGACATTGCCCTAGAGATCGATTCCCATGCCAATGTCTGTCCTGTGGACATTACCCCAGAGATCGATGACAAGAAATAGTTGGTCGCACTAATCTTTCAACGTAGTTTGCATTGTGTTTAATTACCAGAACGATGCGTGTTATCAAACCATCTTAGGGCTAGTGCACTGTCTTGTGTGGGCGATACTTGCTACTTTTGTTTGATAGTGAATCATGCGAACCCTCTCCGAGTTATGGAAACAGATGTATCCTCACCAGCTTTTGATGTAATATATGGCATGCTGAGACGTAAGTTTGAACTGTTTATCTTATAAGCAGGGCTTGTTTGATGATTCTTAGTGTCAAACCTCGACTGATTCCATGCTGTGTTAGTAGGCTAGCTACTGTGCAAGCTATAGTACTTGCAAACACTCACCAAAGAGAAACATTGGGGCTGATCAGCTCGTTGTACGCTTATAGGTCTGGTCGTTGATCGGCCAATAGCCCAAGCTCCTAATTAAGACTATAGGCTTAGCGATCGATCAGACAATAGTCCACAATTATACATTAATTCACATCAAACTCAAAGAGTTGGTTCACGGATACATTCACATTAATAGCCAGCAGCCAGAACAAAATTGGCACGTACTTGTAACATGTGTGAATGTGTATTTTTTTTGCTGGAAGCATGAATGTGTAGTGACATCATACTTTCGGAGTGGCTACAGAGAGTGTGTACATGTGCTAGAGAGGGGTTGTGGGATGGAGAGAGATCTAGAGAGAGAAACTCCCTCCATTTCTTTTTAGTCATTAACAAAACCATAGTAGTACAGAGACTTACAAATCCTAGAACATTGGCGTTAGGCGGGCAAGTTTGGCCTAGTGGGTTTGAGTGATATGACGTGCTACAGCACCGTCCAGTCTTCGCGTGTGGTAGCAGTATTGCTGGTACAGTAAGTTTTCTTGAAGAAGCGGATTCAACGAAGTCATGATGGTTCCTTCGTCCAAGCAACTTACAGTGCGTAAGGTTGGGCCTACGATTTGATGGCTTATTAGTTATTATTACTGTGGCGCTACGACCTAGGTGAGTCTCCCCTCCAGTTCTGTGTGATGCACTCTAATTTTGGTGCATGGCAAGTGGACCAGGATGGTCGACGTCCCACATGTCGGTGAATGAAGGTATTATTTCCGATATTGAGGACGAGCAAGGAAACTGGGCGGTATAATGTCAGTGCTCTTTTATAGTATAGCCAGTTGCTGGCTATATGAGCATGCCATGTGATCAAGAGTTAGCCATATTAATTACTCATACAATAGTGTTGACTGTAAGGTTGGATATAAGGTTATACCTTTTTCTCACTATCTCTCTATCTCTTTCCTCTCATTAAATGTTTTTACCTAGGAGCACATGTAGAGATGGGCTCTTGCATTAGAGCATGGTTAATAGTATAGCCAGCTGCTGGCTATATGATGTTGCCATGTCGACTATAGCCAAGCTTATAGCCAGCAAGTATAATAGTTAGATGTAAAAATTTACTACTTCATTGATACATGGCCCGCTTTCCTCTCTCACAAAGTCTCTAGGAGCACGTGCTGCAGCCGGCTATCAGATTATAGCCCGCTTGTCTTCTCTCTCCTCTTCTCTCTCTTCCAACTCAGCAAACATATACTATTTTAAGTCTTACAGTCCGCCTACGTCACCTTATTATACTTGCTCTTAGAGCCCACTCCTTCACTTTTTCAATGCCTCTCTCCTCCACATAAGCAAAAATGCCATGTAAGCGGGCTTAGGCTACCCATAGTGGGGAGTATCATATACTAGTATCATGCATATGATACTAGTGTATGATACTACCTTCATAGTGCATAGTATCATAGAGTAGTATCATAGATTATCTTATTTATTGCCATGCATGACACAAAATAGCATGGCATTTAATATGATACGGTATCTACCTATGTTACTCTAATCCTCTCTCTCTCTTCTTTAGTTCTTTGCCACATCAGCGTGTTTGCTATTCCCAAATGCACCACTATGGCCAGCCTTATAGCCCACTATTGTACTTGCTCTGAATGCGGGCAGCTGGCGCCGGGCGGGAGCGCGTGCGGGAGGTTTTTTTTTGGTGGGCGAGTGTGCTCAAAAGCAGACTTGGGAGCGGTCCAGACTCCCGCACGGCCCACCTCACATCATCGCCATATTTCTTGGAGTCTGTGCGTGGCGGGTGGCCAATCTCTTCTCCCTCCCCATTTCTCTCTTCTCAGCCGACGCTCCGCAGGTGATTAGATTTTGGCAATCGTCGGTTTATTCAATTGCAGTCCCACACGTCAGTGAAAATGCAAGACAACGCGTGTCCCCTTGGTGAGCAGCATGCCAGACCAACTGTCAGGGGTGCGACGCGAACGAGACAGGCGTGCTTTAAGTGTGCCACCTTTTCCTTTTGAACTTGCAAAGTGTAACATTTTCTACTATTTTCTTTCGCTTGTTCGTGCGATCGATCGATAGAAATCCAGAACAAAATGACGAGGGCGGGGCTTTCCTGCGCGTTAGGCGGGCTAGTTTGGCCTAGTCGGTTTGAGTGATATGGTGTGCTATAGTGCCGTCCAGTCTTCGCGTGTGGTAGCAGTATTGCTGGTGCAGTAAGTTTTCTTGAAGAAGCGGATTCAACGAAGTTATGATGGTTCCTTCGTCCGAGCAACTTAAAGTGGGAAAGGTTGGGCCTGCGATTTGATGGCTCATTAGTCATTATTACTGCGGTGCTACGACCGGAGTGAGTCTGTTGGAAATATGCCATAGAGGCAATCATGTATGATGATATTTCCTACGTGTTTATGAATAAAGATAGTCCTTGGACGTTATCAATGATGTGTATCAGCAAGTACGTGACTTGTCTGTGGGACTATACATTGTATGATGACTGTCCTAAAAGGTCCCTAGTCGAAAGGGTTGTGTGGACGCACAACCGACTAGACTAGCATATGACACGGTGGATGGCTCGGTCTCACTAGCCATGGAGCATTGGATGTTAGCCAGATAATATGGACTCGAAAGGATCTATTCGGATTCGATGTAATCGGATCCGAGTCGAGATAAGGTCCAAGTCGGACAGACCCAACTATGAGACGCAACGATATGTCATCTGTGAGTCTCTAGTACAACATACATTCTATGTCCTAAGACCTGAGCTGGCACATGTACTCGGGATGGTGACTGATCTGCTTTGGGCCGATCAAATGCTACTCCGTGACTGGGTAGTTACAAAGATAGGTTTCAGGCTTGTCCAGACCCATGCTGCGAGACATTGTCAAGCAAGATGGGATTTGCCCCTCCGATCAGGAGAGATATACTCTGGGCCCCTCGTGTGATCCGACCAAGATAAGCATGGCCATGCGACAAGGATTATGAGATAATCCAGTTTGTGGTCAGCATCACTAGAACGAGAAAGAGGTCGGGATAGCACAAGGATGACAGAGTCGCCTTGAGCCCGACAATATATATCATGTGGCAAAGGGAACAGAAGTGTGAGATGTTGTATAGGTTCGCCAACCAGCTTCATTGTCCACTTGTGGTCGGCACGCCTTGCTAGAGACCGCTACCAGCCGAGCAGGTCGGAGTTGATCCGGCCTGCGGCCAAGCTGACTTGAACCTAAGGGGTCGCGTGCTTAAGGGAAGGAACCTTTGAGGCCCGGTCCGACTTCACGAGTCAGAAGTGATCCTACTCGGACTCGGATCGAGGCCGAACAGACTTTGGGCTTTAGGATCCATGCAAGGCCCAAGTGTTGAGCCCGTGATGGATGCCTATATAAAGTGGGGGTGCGGCACACTCATTTGGTTGATCGCTTCGGTGTTGTCACTAGGGTTTTCATGTGTTGTGAATAGCCACCTCGACTCGCTGCCGGCTGTGTGATCGGACCTAGCAGTCTGCCACATGGTGTTCCTCCTGCACGCGTAGATATCGTTAGAGGTGGTACGCTTGCGCCGCTCCGGTGAACCTGTACGTGGGATCCGACGACCGGCTGTTCGAGGGAGATCGGATGAGGAGGATAAGATCCACGCGGATGCGCTGCCCCAACTCTTCTTCCGCTGCACGACACTGCGCGTCTAGTGGGCGACGCGTGTGGTGTGGCCCCAAGCACCGCTATCCCTCAGCCTGGCCTCATCCTCGTCTCTCTCCCCCACACATCTTCCCATCCCCGATTCCCTTCCTCTCTTCTTCTCGCCCCTTCTCTCTGTTCAGTGCCTCGATCCCACACCTCCGTGCAAGCCATCCCCATCGAAGCGCACATCTTGTCCTCCCTCTTCCTCACCTCCGCAGTGCACATCTCCTTCTCCCTCTTCCTCACCTCCTCTCAGAGGGGGAGCCTCGCCGCTACTGCCATCACGGACGTGTCCCCAAGCCGCCGGCGCCGCCTCCCGCGACCGCGCTCCTCCCCGCCGTGGCCCGGCAGCAGGCCACTCCGGTGAGCGCCTCTGCTCCGCCGCCCATCCTATTGCCCCACTCTGTGATGCGCCGCAGTGGGACCTCCTCAACCCGGCTGGCTGCTCCTCGACCCGGCCACATCCACCCCTCCCCTCCCCTCCCCCTTCGGCAACCGCGTATGTGCGCACACCCGACCCAGCCATTTTCTTCGTCGGTTTGTTGATCCTCGAGCTGGCTTGCTGATTTGCCATCAACTCAGCAGGGTATTTAAATTGTTGTAATTTGATTAAGAAAAACGATGTGGGACTATTTTAATCATGCAGCGAACTTTGTTTTGAGATATAAGACTGAGAGTTCAGGTGGGGCTGCAACCCACGGGGCAACAGGGATCAATTTTTTGTCCATGGCCCAAATAGCGACCGATGGACGGCCCAACAAAAAGGCTTGTAACTACGCACAGCCCATGCACGGAGGGAATGGACGAAAATCAAAAATTTAGTACCACATTCGGATAGTAAAAAGTCAAATAAATAAATATGTGTGAACGGATGAAAAAATTGATGAAACACACCTTGCTTTATTAGTAGGTATAGATTCATTTTTTATTTTGGATGAAAGCTAGCGTCTCCACTCTTACGATGGAGGAGTGCAAAACATGGCAGCCCAGTGAACTAGGGATGTGCACTGGACACTGGTTCATACTTTTTTTCTTGACTTGATGACTTGAAGATTTTTTGAAACAAGGTGATGACTTGAAGATTTTTTGAAACAAGGTGATGACTTGAAGATTGCTCACCACACCTCCTGCAGATTGACGAGGACATGAACAGCATGTTAGAGCATCTCCACATCTTCTATTTTTATGTAAGCAAGTGTCTCCACTCTTACGAGGGAGGAGTGCGAAACACAGCAGCAACGTGATTTGACCGTCCGGGTAGCTATCCCATTGAAAACCGAGTACTCTCCAAGTGTATTCATGCGCACCCAGGTAGCATCACAGGGGTCGAACACACTGCCGTCCATCTGGTATACGTGGCATCTCAAACCTGGATACATGATCTGGGTCCGATCGTGATAGATCGTGGCACCTTGTTGCCCTTCAATGGTACCATGCGTAACGACTGCTAAGATAGTACGTACATACATCCCAAGTGGGAGTCGTCAGTTACAAGGTTGCACGTCAGACCGAATGCCCCATGCACATCCATGATCAGCGATCTGATTTTGATCGAGGGATAACTGTTCCCTGCAAAATAATGGAGCACCGTTACGGATTATAGTCATTATTACTGCGGCGCGATGACTGGGGTGACTCTCCCCTGGAGTTCTGCGTGATGCACTCTAATTTTGGTGCATGACAAGTGGACCAGGGTGGTCGACGTCCCACATGTCGGCGAAGGAAAGTATTCTTTTTGATATCGAGGACGAGCAAGGAAACTGTGCGGTATAGTGTCACTGCTGATTTATATTTATTTTTTATTTTTGGTGAAAGCTAGCGTTTCAACTCTTATGACGGAGGAGTGCGAAACACGGCACATGCTGGATGTCCCACACGTCAGCGAAAGGAGGGGGCCATGAACAACATGGTAGAGCATCTCCACTTCTTCCACTTCTAGGTCGGAGACCACACGTAGTACTAGTATATAACATTACAAAGTGCGACCCGGAGAGACAGGCGCGTCTAGTTGGAAGGTCTCGTACCATACACGTAAACAAATATCCAACCTAATATGTGCCTG
Source organism: Thinopyrum elongatum (assembly GCA_011799875.1). NCBI lineage: Eukaryota > Viridiplantae > Streptophyta > Magnoliopsida > Poales > Poaceae > Thinopyrum > Thinopyrum elongatum. The sequence continues at coordinate 311,053,719 of CM022298.1, read as the reverse complement.
CAATTAATATAGTAGAGTACTTAGGCATATACACCATAATATCACAATGCATTGCACGTAACATTTAGTGGTAGTAAGACAAATGCCTATATGCCATGCAGGTTCATACTATTTGTGCCTGGCTACTTCAGTTACTGCGCTACTGACGCGGGCGCCGGCATGGGAGGGGGTTTGGGTGGGCCAGGGAGGTCAGACGCGGGCGTGGTTGTGGTATTGATTTTGTACCGTTTCAGGCGTAGTACCAGTTTGCAAAACTACTCAATTATTGCACCTAGTTTCCTAAAAAATGCGGTTAAAAATGTTAATTGCAATGCATGCATGCATGAGTGACCAATATAAATGACCAATAAAAAGCTACTACATGAATGCAACGATTTAGTGCACATTGTAATCTCCACATGCGATGGGGAGCTCTAAATTTGAATTTGAAACTTAAAAAACAGAAAAACTAAACAAATAAACTGGAAGAGAGGGAGTATACCATAGGATGTGCCCCATAGAAAACAAGTCCCTTGGTTTGTTAGCGCAAAGATGCGGTTAAGAAGGAGCACAATGTCTTCGTACTAGTATGGCAACAAATTGGCCGCAGACAGCATGGTCCACCTTTGACCGCCACGTGCAGGATGGATCGTGAAAGCGATCGCAATGTCGAACACCGCGATGAGACTATAATTTTTGTTGGCGCACGACCTTAGCGGGGCTTCCGGGATTGCTATGTTCTTCAATCTCACAGTGGTTCCATCGTACCAATTCAGGTGATGGCCCATTGCATGGCCGATCCCAATGTTGGACAAAGGTTCTACGGGAACCGTGTCACTGTTGTAGATGTTGTGAAAGTTGATGTTGGTACCCTCCCGTACATATGCAAGCCAATCTCCATTGGCACCAAACCTAACATGTGAAACATGGGGCAGCGGGGTAATTATCCAATGGACACGGAAGTAGTCTTTAGAATGCATTTACGTGATCAAACTCATCACTTACCTGCTCATCAGACAAAATCCGAGTGCCCCTCAACGTCGACATCTCAAGGGGTGTCAACTTGCAACTACGGCCACGCCGCGCTGGTGAGACCCCCCAGGAAACATCCTCGTCCTCGAGGATGCATGGCAGACCAACTAGCATGGCCTTCTCCCACGCATATTTACGCACCCTCTTAAAATATTTGGTGCAAGTACCGCTGAGTCTTGCGGATGTGAGGAAGTCAGAGCGACTTACGATTTCCCCCAAATGATCGTCGTCCAAGGTCTCCCAACCTCAATGAGGACGAGAAGCACCACCACCTTGCGAATCCATGGCAATGGCGACGAACTATGTTGTCCCTGGGGGAGCTGGTTTACACGAGAAGAGATGGGAACGACAGGGCTTCGTACCTTCGGAAAGGATGTTGTACGACACATTCGTGTCCATCCACTAACCCGAAATTAAAGCACACATGATATTTGTAGCTACTGGGATTAGTTTGTTTTCTGGGCGCATGGACCAACACGGACTAGCGGACCTCGTCGCCCTTTTTCCAGCACGACTTCGACAACTACGTGCATGACATGCATGCATGCAAATATTGCGTGACCAAACCGTGTGAGGCGGAGCAGTAGGCTATCAAACTACAGCCTGCATGTTGTAGCCATGTCCTCCACACGCAACCTAAAGGCCAATTCATACTTCGCTGGTGTACGTACTACCTATACTGTACTATGCATTGTTTGGCACGAACGTTCCTTGGAGCTTGTGCTGCAGCTCGCGTACTCCACAACCCGCTTCCCTTATCCTTCCTCTTCCACTGCCCGGGCAAGTCCGCGGGAAGCGACCGGTTAATCCTAATATAGTACTAGCCCAAAAAGATGCATGCATGACCACTAAAATTTCCTTTCTCTTATCTCTATGAAATAAATGTGGCTTGAGACTCAAAGTCCTTTAAGTCTGAGTATAATGGAAATCTATTTTTTTAGAGGAGCCCTTTAAACCAGAAAGGAGGGAGTATTAGAAGTATGTTTTTTAACAAACAAAAGGTGCTCGCCAAGCTTTCATTCATTCATCTTAAAAGCAGTTTACATTGAGGAGTAGTATTAGATATCTCAAATCAATACATACCATGCAATAGTAGTAACTAGTACTAGTACATACTATGCACATAAGTACATAACCTAAGCTAGACCACACTACTCGTCATCGGAGATGGGTAGGCGGCTACATGCTGCAACTCCAGCTCCTCCTGCTCCTCCTCTAGTTTGGAGAACATCCCGTTGATCCCCTACTCCCGCTGGCGGAGGAAGCGGCGGTTGGCCTCCACCTCGGCCTTCGATTGGATGTACTCGAGGATGGCCTGCTGTTCCGCCGCCCCCTCTGCTTGGGTCAACTCCGCCATGTTGAAGCATGTAGCCGATGGCGCCGGCTCCGCCTCGGCCACGTCGTCGTCGTCCTCCTCCGGCTCTGCTTCGCATGCGTCGTCGTCCTCCTGTTCCGGCTCCGCGACGCCCACATCGTCATTCTCCTCCTCCTCCTCCGCGTGCTGCTCCACCTCCACCGCCTCCTCCTCCGGCTCCGGCTATTACGGACTCCAGAGGCATGGCGGCTGCGATCTGGGCTTCACGCCGCCTCCAGATCTCTGGAAGCAGCTCAAAGCGCCGCTCCAGCGGGAGCACGGCATATGTCGTTACCTTCGGCTGGGCCATGGCTATCGGGAGAGGGCGACCAGAGAAGAGGCAGCGGGAGGGGAATGAATGCGGCTACAATTTGGGTTCGCCACCCGGCTTAAATAAATGCGCTCCATCACATGTACCCACGCGTGCACAAATTGTACACATACAGGTCTGTTTAGGGGGCGTCACATAACTGGTATGTGTGTGAGATTCTGAGAGACAGAGCATGTGTGTGCCTCTACTCTTCGGACATGTACTCCACCTTTTCAATCGGGATATAAGTATAATGGTACTACACTTTAGGTTGTGATTTACGTTGCCATATTAAAGTGGTTGTGTAAAAAAAGTCACTTCCTGCTCGTGATTTGCATTATATAATTATGAGAAGTTTGCTAACTACTAAAATAAAGTGGAATTTGTCCATGCTATATAAGTAAATTAAGGTGATTGATTATCATACGGGTATGGTTGGACGAAGGGTGGTAGGAACAAATGCTCCAACTAGAGCATGTGTGTGTGTGTGTGTGTGTGTGTGAAACGGAGTCTTCGGTAGGGATAGTAATTAAGTGTGTGTGGCTTCATCGTAGAGAGGTGATGTGTATGGCAGAGGCCTCCATCGAGGGGGTTGCGAGAAAGAAGTGGCCCGTAAAGAGGGAAGAGAAGGTGTGTGCGCGTGAGAGGAGTGGACATCGAGATAACGTGTTTGTTTGAGAGACACCGAGGAAGACTACTACCGATGGTGCATGTAGGCGGGAATTAAACGAAGGGATAGTCTTATTGGTTTCAATGTGTCGGTGTACTAAGTATTGGGCCACTAGTACCCCGTACTTGTGCACGGGCAGTTGTAGCCATCCTCGCGGCAAGGCTTGCCGGGGAACAGTTCGAGGTTGATTCAAGCCACCAAAGAAATCATCGAGTCAGAGATCTGAGGATCAGCAGATAAGAAGAGCTGGAATCCGAAGGCCAGCTTCCCCGGCAAGATCTTGCCGGGGTGGCCTGCGGAGCCCGGCAAGGATCGGCGCACGGCAAGGCTTGGTGCCCGGCAAGCTTCGGCGCCCGGCAAGGCTTGGTGCCCGGCAAGCTTCGGCGCCCGGCAAGGTTTTGTTGCTGTGCCACCGCTCTAGCACGGCGACAAACCTGACATTCTGGGTCCTTCTTTGGATGCGTGGCGCGCGCCAATGGGGGAGAGCTTAAGCGGTGCTGATGGGATGGCCCCTTTTTCCGTCCCCAAGAAAGTGAGGACACCTAAACGGACACCTCACAGTGCATTAAATGCATTCATCCTAATCCGTCAGGGGTTAGGTATGATGACCCTGTAGCTACTTTACATCTCAATGTATGTACATTTTGCCACTGTGGTGACCCCTTTGAGCGTATAAAAGGAGGCCCAAGGCAACTGCTACAGGGGAGGGGAACTTCTGGCCCATTCTGCATGCGTAGCTGCTCTTTGAACATACTGTTCACAGCGAGCGATCCTGAAGGCTGGGCTCAAGAACATTAATAAGAACACAAGGCAGGAGTAGGGTTTTACGCTGATCAGCGGCCCGAACCTGGGTAAAATCTTCCCGCGTCGATCGTTGGTTCTGCTCTTTGCGTATACCTCTCCCCCCGCCGAATCGTAAAGGGGTCTCTCGGGATCCCATAGGTGTCGCACGCCGACATCTTTGGCGCGCCAGGTAGGGGGATTGAAGGTTGCGTGAACCTGATCTAGTGATCGGCGCCTTAGTTTCTTCATCATCATGCCGCCCAAGAAGAAGAGCGCCGCGATGGCACAACCGTCCATGTCCGTTTTGCCTACGCCTTCGCGTACGGGCGACGGCGTGGGTGCAGAAGGAAGAGGACTAGAACCCCCACGGCGTTCTGGCGATCCGAGCCAGGCGAGCGGCATCGTTCGCAGTGGCAGTGGCAACCTGCACGCCGCTGGATCTAGAGACGGCGCTGTGTTGCCTACGGGTGGCACACCGAATTCCAGAGATCGGAGGGCGCCTGCTGGGGCTCCCGCGCCGGCGCAAGCCTCACGACCTACCCAGGTCGTGCACGATGAGCGATGTCATGGCGCTGGTGGTTCAGGGCGTCCCCATGAAAAGATTTCTGCACACCGATCCCAAGATGCGCGGGACCAGCATGCACACCGAGCTGCTGGCGGGGGTGGCGCGCGGTCGCGTGACCGTGGTGGTGCTCCTTCTAATATGGTTAGGAGTCAGAGCACCTCACGTACCTCGCACCTGTCGCCGCCGCCTACGCCAGCGGAAGCCTTGGCACGTGCGCAGCTGCTCCTCGATTTTCCTCCTGCCCCGGAGAAGATGGAGGAGTGGCGAGCTACTATCCAGAGCCTTATCGGCTTCGCCAACAAAGATGGACCGCAAGAGGCAGGGCCCTCGCAGTGAAGGCCCATCGATCCGCGCGCGAGCCAATGTGGAGAAAACTGGAGGTGGTGCAACCACAGTGCACTCCTCTCCACGGCACTAGCGGCGGCCGACAACCCAGCAGGTCGACCGCCGTGAAGAAGTTTCCACGGCGTCATCCGATACACGGATGCGCTGCGATTAGCGTCAAGTTCTCCAGGAACGAGGCAAGGAGGACGCTCGAACTACCATCGAGCGGCGACGGGAAGCGCGCTATCAGTCTGATAAGCGTGCAGGGCCGGCTGTCGACGAGCCTGCGCCAGGGGACGTAGGAGACTTGCCTTATGAGGTAGGGACTCCAGCGTTTACCCGTGAGCTGCGGCAAGTCCAGTGGCCCAATTCCCGAACCTTCAAGCCGGAGGTCCCGGAGAAATATGACGGTAAGACCCATCCCTCGGAGTTCCTGAGCATCTACACCATTGCGGTGCAGGCTGCCGGGGGCCGAGATGACAAGATACTTGCCAACTACTTCCCGTTGGTGCTCAAACCCAACGTCAGGTCGTGGTTGATGCATCTGCCGGAGAATTCTATTTCTTCCTGGTCAGATCTGTGCCATCAGTTTGTTGGCGCCATTGTTGGAGGCCACCAAGCTCCTGGCCAAGAGAGTGATTTGCATATCATCCCTCAGAAGGAGGACGAGTCCCTCCGCAAGTTTATGCAGAGGTTCAGCCGGGTGCAGTACAATATTCCCGACGTTCACCCTGCCGCTGTCATTAGCGCGTTTCACCAGAACGTGCGTAACCGCAGAATGCGGGAAGAGCTGGCAATGAACAAAGTCAGGAGTATTGCCGAGCTTTACGCTCTAGCCGATAAATGCGCTCGAGCTGAAGAGGGGAGGAAACTCCCTGGCGAGGCTGTTGGCGCGGCGGGCGAATCCGAAGAAGAAGATGCCGCGGCCCCGTCAAGGAAAGGCCGGCGGCGGAACAGGAAACGTGGAGGAAAGGCCGTGCTTGCTGTCGAGGAATCCGACAACCCCGGTGCCGCCAAGAAGGCCAAGGTTGGTGACCCCGGCAAGGATCTTGCCGGGTGCCCTTCCTGTCAGGCCTTGGCGGCTGCCGACAAGTCGAAAAACTTCGGCAAGCAGTATTGCAAGATCCATCGCACCAAGGGCCATGATCTCCAGAACTGCCGGCAAGTTGAACAACTTGCCGAGAAACAGAGGGCCGAATATGAAAGGCGAGATAAGGAGAAGGCCCAAGATGGTGCTGACGGATCCGGCAAGAAGTGCGGTGGCCGAGGGGGGGCCGCAGCATGGCCAAGCAACAGAAGGATAGGCCCGCTCGGGGCCGAGACAAAGAAGAAGATGATGATGAAGAATATGATGAGTCCAGTGAGCAAGAATTCCAGAAAGCTACAGAGGCTATGTGTATCGATGGAGGTGCCTCGCTGCATTCTTCCCATCGTCAACTCAAACAGTGGGTGCGGGAAGTCAATGCGGCAGAGCCATCCCCAGATGCATGTAGGCCCCTGAAGTGGTCCAACACGCCTATCATTTTTGACGCCGAGGATCACCCTGATCGCACAACTGCGGTCGGGTGCTTGCCATTGTTGGTCTCGCCAACGATTTGCAACCTCAAGGTGACGAAAATGCTAGTTGACGGTGGGGCCGGCCTAAACTTAATCTCACCGGATGTGCTCAAAAAGCTCCAAATTCCCGACGAGGACCTCGAAGAAACGGGTACGTTTCAAGGGGTCAATCCGGGAAGAACCCAGCCCAAGGGCAAGATTACGCTGCCGGTGACATTTGGTAGCGAGCTCAACTACAGGACCGAGAAGGTGGTGTTTGATGTCACCAAGATCCCCATGTCATACAATGGGATCCTTGGTCGGCCAGCGCTAGCTAAGTTCATGGCGGCATCACACTACGCGTACAACGTTTTGAAGATGCCTGGGCCGTTGAGCGTCATCACTATCCATTCCAATAAGAAGGATGCGCTCATCTGTGCCGACCAACTTTACCGGGAAGCAGTTGCAGCACCTGCCATCAAGGCACCTGCTCAAGCCGCTGGAACTCCCGGGGGGAAGAAGAAGACCGGCAAGAATCTTGGCGCGAACTCCGGCAAGCGCACCTCCTCGGAGTGCTGCGCTTTCGTCGAGGATGCACCAGAGAGTTCCACCGGCAAGAACAAGAAATCCAAGGCTGCTCCGCCGGAGACCAAGAAGGTGCCCGTCAGGGAGGACAGAACGGGTGGAACTTTCACCATAAGTTCCACCCTAGATGACAAATAGGAAAGCGCGCTCGTTGCCTTCCTGCGGGCGAATGTCGACGTGTTTGCATGGCAACCGTCTGACATCCCCGGTGTTCCCAGGGGGGTAATTGAGCACCACCTTGCTGCCTGTCCTCATGCGCGGCCCGTCAAGCAAAGGGTCAGGAAGCAAGCCTTGGAGCGGCAAGAATTCATTGCCGAAGAAATCAGAAAGCTGGAGGCGGCAGGATTGGTCAAAGGAGTGCTTCAGCCAACCTGGTTGGCCAATCCGGTTGTAGTGCGGAAAGCGAATGGGAAATGGAGGCTTTGTATCGATTATACAGATATCATTAAAGCCTGTCCAAAAGATCCCTTTCCCTTGCCGCGCATCGACCAGATTGTGGATTCCACCACTGGTTGTGATCTCCTGTCCTTCCTTGATGCCTATTCAGGGTATCATCAGATTTTTATGGCAAAAGAAGATGAAGAGAAGACCGCATTTATCACCCCATGTGGTACGTATTGTTTTATACGAATGCCTTTCGGGTTGAAAAGTGCTGGTTCGACATTTGCGAGAGCAATCCAAATTGGTTTTGAGCCTCAACTCCATAGAATTATGGAGGCATACATGGACGATATAGTGGTCAAAACCAAAGACAAAGTGACACTCATTCAAGATTTAGAAGAAACATTTGCAAATCTGCGCAAGATCATCTTAAAGCTCAATCCTGAGAAGTGCCTGTTCGGTGTTCCTTCCGGCAAGCTCCTCGGATTCTTTGTATCTTGCCGGGGAATCGAAGCGAACCCCGACAAGATCAAAGCTATTGAGCAAATCGAAGCGCCGAGACGCGTCAAGGATGTGCGTCGTCTTGCCGGCTATGTTGCTACTCTAAGCAGGTTTATTTCCAAATCTGCTGAGCGCGCCCTGCCCTTTTTCAAAATTTTGAAGAAGGTAGGTCCAATGAAATGGACTCCGGAGGCGGAGGCTGCGCTGCAAGATTTGAAGAAATACCTTTCCTCTCTGCCGACGCTAGTCGCGCCTAAACCACAAGAGCCGTTGCTGCTGTATCTGGCAGCAACAAATCAAGTGGTTAGTGCTGCGCTAGTGGCGCAGAGAGAGGCTGATGAGGAAGCAACACCAGCGGCAGGACCGCCAGGTGACGCGGCAAGATCTTCCCCGGCAAGGGTTGATCCCGGCAAGACAGGATCTGCGCAAACAGAAGAACCAGTGCAGAAGAAGAAGGTGGTGCAGCGCCCAGTTTATTTTGTTAGCTCTCTTTTACAAGGAGCTAGGTCAAGATATTCTAGTGTGCAGAAGTTGCTTTTCGGCCTTTTTATGGCCTCGAGGAAGCTGCGCCATTATTTTCAAGCACATGAAATCACCGTCGTCACTCGCTTTCCGTTGCAACGGATTTTGCAAAATCCAGAAGCAACCGGCAGGATCATGGAGTGGGCGTTGGAGTTGTCGAGCTTTGGCCTCAAGTTTGAAAGCACTTCGATGATTCAGAGCAGGGCCTTGGCGGAGTTCATTGCAGAATGGACCCCAACACCGGACGAAGAGGCTCAGGAAACAACTCTCCCCGGCAAGGAAATCGATCAGCAATGGGTTATATACTTTGATGGGGCTTTCTCGCTGCAAGGCGCCGGTGCTGGCGTGCTGCTTGTTGCACCCACCGGAGAGCACCTCAAGTACGTAGTCCAAATGCATTTTCCCCGGGAAAGTTCGACCAACAACACTGCAGAATACGAGGGTTTGCTTGCCGGTCTCAGGATCGCGGCAGACCTTGGTATCAAAAAGCTCGTCATCAAAGGCGATTCACAACTTGTCGTCAGGCAAGTTAACAAGAGTTATCAAAGTCCATTGATGCAAGCCTACGTGGATGAAGTGAGGAAAATGGAAGAGCGCTTTGACGGTCTGCAAATGGAGCACGTTCCTCGTGCCGAGAACAGTGTTGCTGACGACCTGTCAAAGCGTGCCGCCCTCAAGTTGCCTGTGGAACGAGGAACTTTTGTGCTCCAATTGACTCAACCATCCGTGGCGCCATCGATGCGGCAAGAAAAGAGAAGAAAGTTGAACTCTGGTCAGTACTTCCCGGCAGTGCTCCCCGGAGCCGCCGGCAAGGAAGTTGCCGGGATCGACATGCCTGCCGGGGAACAACAGGCTCCGGTAGGGCCTCAGGCCCTTGCTGTCGAGACAAACGTTCCCCCGGCGGAGGAGATGCCTTTAGTCCTAGCCATCGAGCCTCAGGCTCCAGCATGGGCGCAGCACATTGTCCATTGCCTTCAAACAGGAGAACTCCCGGAGGAACAGGAAGAAGCAGAAAGAGTAGCCCGTCGGTCTGTTATGTACAAGTTCATCGATGACGTCCTGTACAGAAAGAGACCAAACAGTGTAAAATTGAAGTGCATTCCTCGGGAGGATGGGCTAGAGCTGTTGGCAGAGATACATGGAGGCATATGTGGTTCTCACATAGGATCAAGAGCACTTGCCGGGAAAGCATTCCGGCAAGGTTTCTTTTGGCCCACCGCTCTCCAGGATGCAACTGCACTAGTCACCAAGTGTGAAGCGTGCCAGTTTCATTCGAAGAAATCACATCAACCAGCTCAAGCTCTTCAGACAATCCCTCTCTCCTGGCCATTTTCGGTCTGGGGGCTCGACATACTGGGCCCTTTCCCCCATGCTACTGGGGGCTTTGAGTACTTGTACGTTGCTATCGACAAGTTCACAAAGTGGCCGGAGGTGGAAGCAGTGAGGAAGGTGACAACACAATCAGCCGTCAAGTTCTTTAAAGGGATAGTTTGCCGTTTCGGTGTACCCAACAGGATCATCACCGACAACGGCACACAGTTCACAAGTCGCACCTTCATGCAGTACGTCCAAGACTTTGGCGGCAAGATTTGTTTTGCCTCTGTTGCTCACCCGAGAAGCAACGGCCAAGCAGAGAGGGCTAATGCTGAAGTGCTGCGCGGTCTCAGGACCAGGACTTTTGACAGACTGAAAAAGTGCGGAAGACGCTGGATTGATGAGTTGCCGGCGGTTCTTTGGTCAATCAGAACGACACCAAATCGAGCCACCGGTCAGACGCCCTTCGCTCTGGTCTACGGAGCGGAAGCAATTCTCCCCACAGAACTCACGTACGGATCACCTCGAGTGCTCGCTTATGATGAGCTTGAGCAAGAGGAACTGCAGCAAGATGACGCTATGCTCCTTGAGGAGAATCATGTTCAGGCTGCTGTGCGAGCTGCACGCTACCAGCAAGCTTTGCGCCGCTACCATAGCCGCAAAGTTCATGCCCGAAGCCTTGAGGAAGGCGACCTTGTTCTTTGGCGGATTCAGTCCGCCAAGAATTCAAACAAGTTGACGCCAAAGTGGGAAGGCCCTTATCGGGTAGTACGAGTCACCAGGCCCGGCGCTGTCCGCTTGGAGACCGAAGATGGCGTTCCAGTGAGCAATTCCTGGAATATCGAACATCTTCGCAAGTTCTACCCATAAGGCGCGGTTGCCGGGGGCTCCCGGCAACCACCCTTTTGTACAAGTCTTGCCGGCAAAGCATGTGATCCTTTGTACAAAGCCAGGCGCAGACCCTGAGCGCAGATGAATAAATTTAAGTGTTGTACATTCCCTTATTGATTCCCATGTTCATATTTATATATGCATGTTTGTCTAAGATGTTGTATAACACCTACTCCCGGTAAGTTCTAACGAACCGCCAAGGTTTCATGTCTTTATTTTCTCTTCTTTCTTTTTAAAAGACAGAAGGATTCCTCTGCACGCGAAGGAACCCTTGTTGTAATCAGTTGCGCCCTTATTTTGTTTCGAGCCCGCTCAACGATTTAAGTGGCTGCACTGAGAATGCCAAGGAGTCTTGCCGGCCGCTGCGCCTCCAGCAGGCTGCTAAAGTCCCGCACCCAGCGCTTGCGGCAGGTTGCGTGCCGGCAAGTTTTTCAGTAAGCGTAGGGTGAACTCCATACATAAAGGAATCGGACAAGGAAAATAGCAAGCATGAACCTAAACATAGGCGAGTTATATTACATTCATGAGTTGCCGCAATTCTAACTTGAGACTTAATTGTCTTTTACATGGAATGATGACGGCGAGAAAAGACGGAGCACTTAATCCCTGCGCTGGCCTTCGATCCTTTTGATGGAGTCCACCTTCTCAAGGATAGGCGCGATAAGTTCTTCAAGCGCCTCGACATTTGCGTCCCTTGGCAGATGGCCGAGCGCGTTGGAGAGGTCGATGCTGGGATTGCTGTGCACCACCTTGATAAGCACCTTGCGAAGGACGGCCCGGCAAAGCCGGCGAGTCTCGTTGGCCAATTGGGTCGCCCGGCTAGACTGGAGCACCCTCAAGGCATCGATGATGCTTTCAAAGAACATCGTCAACCTGGCACTTGAAGATATCCTTTCCTCGGAAGAATACCTGAAGTTCGACAGGCCCATGGTTGACAGTTCTGCCGTAAGCTTCTCCGCAGCGGCGATGAGACGTCCAGTCCAGATCTCCACCCCCTTCTCGTAATCGATTTGGGCGGTGGCAGCGCTCTTGAGCAGGTTCCTCTCTCCTTGGAGATCCTTGAGCAGAGCCTTCTCACGGGCCTTGCCGGCCTCGAGAGACTTCTGCAACGTGGTCAGCTTCAATTCCAGAACTGCAATAGCATCAGCCGCAGAGGAGAGCTGCTTGGTTTTGTTGGACAGGGCAACTTGCATCTTCGCCAAGGAGTGGAGGTTTTTTTTCCCTATCACCTTTGAGCGTCGAGAGCTCCTTGCCGTGCTCTTCGAGATCTATTTCCAGCTTCTTTACCTTGTCGCTCAGCTCGTTCTTGGCGGCCTCTGCAGCTTCGGCAGCATCGACGGCCTCCTTGAGCTTGCCGGCATGACTTGCAGTCAGAGCTTCGAGCGCCTCTTTATGTTTTTGCTCCAGCTCCTGGGTCCACCGCGCGACAAGCTTCTCGATATCTTCATCTTTGCTGCGAAGCTTGGCGGTGAGCGCCTGCTCACGTGCGGTGAGATCTTCCTCGTGAGCATCAAGAGCAACGCGGCGCCCCGTCAGGTGGGCATCTTCAGCAGCAATCCTTTGAGTAGCTTCATCCTGCGCCTTCTCCATATCAGATTGCTTCAGGAGGATCACTGTCCACTGTTGGCTCACCTGTTCCCGGCCAGCAGTCAGCTCTTGGAGGGCCTCAGCGTACCAGGTTTGCATTTGTTCGATGCGCCTCTGGAAATTTGCCTCGGCCGCTTCGACGATTGCCATTCTGGAATCTGCTTTATCTTTCCGGGCGCGGTGGAGAGCTTGGAGCTTGCGGAAATTCTTGCCCATGGCCTGAAGGAGCTGATCCTCTTCAGATTTGCCGCTGCTAGCGCTGGGATCGTCAACAACCTCGAGCCCGGCAGCAGCGATGATTTCTTCGTCAAAAACTTCTCCTTCGGCTGGTGCCCCAATGCTTGCCATCCCCGACAAGTTGACAAACAGGTTCTCGCCAACCTTGAGGTATTTGCTGGATGAGGGGCCTTCAGATGTTGACAGTTGGTCTTCAGCGACCGCCTCACCAGTGGCAGGGGGCTCCGTGGCTGGTGCAGCGCCTGGCGCTCCTACGGCAGGAATGCCGTCAGTACGGTCATCAGCCTCCCTGTCGCCCCCTTCAGTAGGTTCCTTGGCGGGTTCCTCCTGTGCAGTCTTGGCGGCCTCCCCGTCAAGAGCACCACCAGCCTTGACAGTGTCATCCTTGGTGGTCTCGCTGGCAGCGATCCTGTCTGCTTCGGCAGCGGCGTCCCTGGCCGTCTCCTCGATGACAACGTCGACATCCATGCGTTCCATCACAGGGAACTCTGAAGATTGAAGGAGGAGAACAGAATAAGATCAAGATTGAAGTTTGAAGCGACTAAAGACAGAGAGATAAGGGAAAGAGTAACAAGCATTCTGAGGCAATCGATTACCTGCGTCGAGCTGTTGAGAGGTGGCCTCGCCCTTCCTGGCAACTTCGGTTGCCGGGGGAGGGTTGCCGGTGTCCATGCTTGCCAGCTCCTCCTCAGTTAGGATGGGCTCGTCGGTAGGATCTCTTGCCGGGGACGTGCTTGTGGGCGGCGTGGTCGATGAAGGTGGCACGACGGGGATGTCTTCCGACAACTCCCCTTGTTGCCGTTCTTCTCCTGCGAGCCCAAGGATATCAGCGACAAGAATGGAAGCCTCAGCACCCGCCAGCGAAAAAAGAACAGTGAACTTACGCTGGGGGCTGTGCTGGGGGCTGCATTGAGGACTGGGCTCCGGGCTGACGATGACGGTTTCTGGCACGCTCGTGGAGCCTGCCGGGGGCTCGTCGCCCGTGGAAGTCTTTGTCCTCTTCGCCATCCTCTCCAGGAAGGTTTCTGCATCACTGCAGAGACAATACGAGCAAGTTAGTAAGATCGATCCAAGATTGGAATATAAAGGCTGTGGCAAAGTACTCACTCTTCTTCTTCTCGCTCCGGACTAAAGCCGGAGATGTCGAAATCAGCCTCCGCTGCGATGTCTGAGTGGGGAGGCGGAGGAGGGGTCCTAGGTCGGTTGGCTGTGGTAGGCACCGGGGCAGCTTCCGGTACGGTAGTGCAAGACACCCCTGCCGCCGCAGCAGTGGCCGCTGGTGTGGGTCTCGCGCGCCGCGCAGGTTGTTGACGAACCCCTTGCCACGGTGCAGTCTTGCCGGCCACTTTCTTGCCGGGAGCCTCGCCGCTCGAAGAAGGCTGGCTTGCCGGGATGCCAGATGCAGCCTTCCGAAGAACGCGCTTCGTCTTCTTCGGGGCCAGGAGCTCTTCTTGCGGTTCTTCTTCGGCCGTGTCCTCGTCGGACAAGCTCTCAGCGGCTGTGCTGCTCTGTTCCCCGGCAGCTTTGTCCTTCCCAGCAGGTTTTACCTCCACTACTACCTCTGCGTCGCTGGTTTCGCATTCTGTGAAGCCAACGCTGCCGGCCTCCGCGGCAAGATTTGCCTCCTCCACCCTAGTAGCAATGTAAGCTACTTCTTGGTCGGTGGTGGCTCAGATGAAATCTGTCTCTTACCGGACGGGTCTCTCCGTCAAGTTGTCAAAAAATTTCTGTGCTTCCTCCTCGGTTGGCTCGGCCCAAGTCGCGTCAAGACCGTGGGCGTTGAACATCGGCATGAAGGCGATGATTGACCCCAAGGCGGAGTTGTTGCACAAAGGGACAATCCTTGCCGGCAGCCGATGCTTATCTTTGCGCTGGAATAGTTTTTGGCGGAGAGCGCCAAGCTGCATAGTGGTCAGATTATTATTCAACCCGGGGCGCAATCTCATGATATCTGCCGCGTTTCGATATTCCCAAGCTGGCCTTCCCCTGTTCTGCAAGGGGGCGATGTGGCGGCGGAGAAAGTCGAAGCCAATCATCTCCATTGTCAGCCCGGCAGCTTTCAGGCGAAGAATCCTGGTGGTGGCGATTGCGAGCTTTTCATCATCAGCGGCAAGACTACTCCAACCGCTGTCGCGGACCACCTTCTGTTGCCGGGGAAGACAAAACGGATGGGGGTCTGCTTCCTTGATCCAGCACCATTCAGCCCTCCATTCGTCCCACTTTTCGCGGTAAATTCCTTCTGGGTATATTTCCGTATTCCAAGCCCTTGGCATCCAGGCGATAGAACCAGAGAGGGCCTCTCCTTTTTGGATGCGGGGGAAGAAGTAATGGCGGAAAAGAGTAGTGTTGGGAATCACTCCGGCGAAGTTTTCGCAAAGATGGGCAAAGATGGACATGCACAGTACCGCATTCGGCGTGAAATCGAGAAGATGGAAGCCGTATGTGTACATGATATCATTGAAGAAGTCGGAAAATGGGGGGCAGAGCCCGCAATAGAAATACGCAGCGAAGAAGAGGGGTATCTGTCCGACCCACTTTTGGAGCAAGAACCTGGAATCACGCATGTGGCGGGGTGAGCTTGCGTCTCCTTCGCCCACATGCATTGGTACCGCCTCTTCAGAGCTTCTGCATCGAGCGATGGGGGGAAGACGACACACTTCTTCCGCATCTTCACTAGTTCGCTCTCCGGAACATCGGCTTTCGCCTCCTTGCTCTTGCCCTTGCTGGCCTTGGGCGGCATGGCGGCTGTGAGGGCAGAAGTCGGGGGTGAAGCGAGCGTGGAAGCGGCAGGCGGAAGAGGGAAAGCTTCGCTCTGAGCTCGAGAGGAGGAAGGCGATGGCGACGGCCAGATTGAGAAGAAGAGGGGGGTAAATAGGCTTGTGCCTCTGCGGCTTCTCCTTTTTATGGGGAAGGAGCGGGGCCGCCTCTTTTATTCCCTAATGTGAATGCGCCTCTATAGGCGCGTCGTAGTTGCGGCCTTTGAAGCACGCTCCCCACGCTGCGTGTTAGACGCGCGTAGTGGGGGGCACAGTAAACAAGATATTTACGAGCAGTTAATCCTCTGCCACGCGTGCCCGTGCACTGTTTGGGCCTAGCCCAACAATGCCTCGCACTCGTGTATGGCCTAGGCCCGGGGGCTCCTGTCGGTGTACTAAGTATTGGCCCACTAGTACCCCATACTTGTGCATGAGCAGTTGTAGCCATCCTCGCGGCAAGGCTTGCCGGGGAACAGTTCGAGGTTGATTCAAGCCACCAAAGAAATCATCGAGTCAGAGATCTGAGGATCAGCAGATAAGAAGAGCTGGAATCCGAAGGCCAGCTTCCCCGGCAAGATCTTGCCGGGGTGGCCTGCGGAGCCCGGCAAGGCTTGGCGCCCGGCAAGGCTTGGTGCCCGGCAAGCTTCGGCGCCCGGCAAGGCTTGGTGCCCGGCAAGCTTCGGCGCCCGGCAAGGTTTTGTTGCTGTGCCACCGCTCTAGCACGGCGACAAACCTGACATTCTGGGTCCTTCTTTGGATGCGTGGCGACGCGCCAATGGGGGAGAGCTTAAGCGGTGCTGATGGGATGGCCCCTTTTTCCGTCCCCAAGAAAGTGAGGACACCTAAACGGACCCCTCACGGTGCATTAAATGCGTTCATCCTAATCTGTCAGGGGTTAGGTATGATGACCCTGTAGCTACTTTACACCTCAATGTATGTACATTTTGCCACTGTGGTGACCCCTTTGAGCGTATAAAAGGAGGCCCAAGGCAACTGCTACAGGGGAGGGGAACTTCTGGCCCATTCTACATGCGTAGCTGCTCTTTGAACGTACTGTTCACAGCGAGCGCTCCTGAAGGCTGGGCTCAAGAACATTAATAAGAACACAAGGCAGGAGTAGGGTTTTACGCTGGTCAGCGGCCCGAACCTGGGTAAAATCTTCCCGCGTCGATCGTTGGTTCTGCTCTTTGCGTATACCTCTCCCCCCGTCGAATCGTAATGGGGTCTCTCGGGATCCCATAGGTGTCGCACGCAGACACAATGATAGAGGGAAGGAGTGAGAGAGGGGGGGGGTAGCTAGATGGAGATAGTTAAGTGTGAGTGTGTGTTTTAGAGAAGAGACCCATCTAGATGGAAGTCATGTGCACACAAGAAGAGAAAGATTCTATGTGGGGTGAGGGCTGAGGGTAATTAACTACGTATGGAGACATATGAGACCTTGAACATGCATGTGCAAGAGGTATACATGTATACGTGGGATGTGTGTGTGTGCGCGCATGATAGAGATAAAAGAAAGGAGACATAAGTCATAAGATCAACGGGATGGGAGAGATGGATCGGTATGACAATATGCATGCATGTGGGAGTGGAGGGAAGAAGGCCCGATGATTGAGCATGTGTTTTTGTCTTTAAGAGAGAGTGGTGTGTGCTGGAGCATGCATCTATGGCGAGCAGAGAGAGCGAGACACAATGTGTGTGCAAAAGAGATCGACCTATAGATGCATGTTTAGAGAAACAAATATAGTGTGCGTGATAGGAAGCAAGAGTGCGTGCGAGAAAGAAGGTTAACGGAGAAACAGATAGATAGAGAGATAGAGATGCTAGCTAGAGGGACATCGGCTAGTTTGTGTGTTAGAGATAAGAGTCGAGTGGATTAGAGGGGTGAGTTATGTGTGTGTGAGAGAAAGATAGAAAGAGGGTGCATGACTACATGTAGATACAAACATATATAGTGTGCGTGACAGGAACCAAGAGTGCGGGCGAGAAAGAAGGTTGATGGAGAAACAAAGAAATAGAGAGATAGAGATGCTAGCTAAAGGGAGATCGGCTAGTCTGTGTGTTAGAGATAAGAGTCGAGTGGATCAGAAGGTTGAGTTATGTGTGTGGGTGTGAGATAGATAGAGAGAGGGTGCATGTGAGTGACATACATTGAATATTAGAGAGAATGAGATCCTGAGAGACGGAGTTTTGTGTTTGCGAGAGAGAAAGATATTTCACAAGGAGAGTCGTAGCTAGAGAGACATAATAGGGAGCGCGAGATATACCTAGGGAGAGGGTGTGTGTGTGAGCGGCATACATGGGAATGGTGGAGAGATATGAGACCGTGGGAGACGGAGTTTGTGTTTGTGTGTGTGAGAGAGAGATATTTAAGAGGGAGAGTCATAGCTATTGAGACATAGGGAGCGCGAGACATCTCTAGAGTGAGAGGGTGTGTGTGAGTGGCATACAGGGGAATAGTAGAGAGAAATGAGACCCCGGGAGACGAAGTTTGTGTTTGTGTCAACGAAAGATATTTCATAGGGAGAATCATAGTTAGAGACAGATAGCAGGGAGCGAGATATACTTAGACAGAGATAGAGTGAAGGTCGAGGGAGAGAGTACCGTTAGTGTGTTACGAAGATAAAAGACTGCTATGGACATACAAGTAGCATGAGAGATACCCGAGAGATGGTGAAGGCATACAGGTCTAGAGAGATATATAAGGCATGAGTGATAGCTATATGAGACGAATATCTAGATTAAATGGGATTCAAATAGTTAAACTAGAGATCTGGACATCGATAATATCACAACGAAAATTGGTCTATCAAACATGCATATTCATTTGAATTTGGGGACACGTGTAATGTTATTTAGTTTATCAATATTAGTGATCCATAGATTTTTTTAATTAGAGACAATGCATGGTTTATATGCAATTAATGTCTAAACGGGATTACACTATATGTTGCGTGTGTCAAACACATTATAGGCGTTTGAGAAGTAAAAAAAAACCGCATGAAACACACATTTATTGGAGGTAGTTAGCGAGGAATGCATACATTGAATTTCAACATAAAGTGGTTTCAAATATTTGAAAATTCAAATTAAGATGGATTGAGCCTTATGAATATGAGATCATGCCATTTGTAAACCATATTTATGTATAAAAGGTGTTGTGCTTTTGAAAGTATATATAAAAAATGATGTATATATATTTGTATTGGAATACAAAATAGATCTTGCCCGAAAAAAAGAATACAAAATGGATTCAAATTGAGTTGGCACGGTAAACATGAACGCTTTTTCTCCCAAAATTTGAATGAACCGGCGAAAGATGCAGTCCCTGCTCTGCCGTAACCGCCCGAAACCAAAATCGGGGAGATGAAAATTACTGCCTATCCCTGACACGCAAAACCTGTCGGCTCGATTTCTATGGGTGTAGATAGGGGCTGGTTTGTAATTTCACTCAAACGTGACATAACCGCCTCTCACCCGGATTCATACACAGTGGGTGCCAAAACACATTCTCTCCTCGGCCGAAATCGCCTCTCACTCAGATTCATACACGATGGGCGCCAAAACAAACTCTCCTCGGCCGAAATCTCCGTCGGCAAATATTCGGTGTATGCGAGATTACCGTCCTATCCCCAACCGACCAATATTGTTGTGATGTCGGAAATTTTAAACGGGGGCTAAGTTTGTAAATTTCCTCACATTTGAGAGAAGCGCGTCCTGAAGACATGGTTCCCCCTACCTCTCTCCCTCCATTTCCCAATTCATACTCCATGGGCGCCAAAACACCCTCTTCACCCTAGTCTCCTCCGTCCGCCACGCCATCCACCGCCGTCCTCCTCCACCATGCCGGAGCTGATACCCCGATGCCGTCGTCCATTACAAGAGATTGAAGTCTCTCATCCATAGCTTTGGACCAGGATCCTTGCATCGCGTCCTCTCGCTTCATCCGTGCTGTCGTCCACCTTGGCGAGGCCGCTGCTACGACTATCTCGTCCACCGCTCCGGGATATTTCCCCAACCGGCACCATCTGCCCTCCTAGATCTGCTTCCATGCCGCCGACAACCATCGCTACCACAACACCCTCAACATGAGGCTGATGCTTACACGGCGGCACACCAGAGGTGGTACTCTTTTGTATCTGCTCAAGTTATTTATCTCAGCAACAAAATATACACCATTGCTTTACTGTGATTTCTTGTCCATCACTTTGAATCTTACTTGTTAGTTGAAAGCAAATATTGGTTGCAAAGTTGCCTTTGTCTGGTTTGCACCTTTCAAATCCTCCATGGCACGCTCAACACTATACTTGCAATGTTTATGGTTTTCCCCTTTTATATTCCACATTAGCTTAAATGGCAGTCGACTGAATTTCAATTTGGGGTCAATCCATTTTTGAGGGTTCGTCGGAGTTCGCCGGAGGGAAGGAAGGGGCTCGCCGGAGGGCTGCCCCCTTGTCTATCTTAGGGTTTCGGGCGGGGACAATGGTTGTGTGGGGCGGTCATTGGGCTATGGTGGGGCCTCGCCGGAGGCAAAACTCGACGCGGGTGGGGGGGGGGGGGGGGGGGTTTGGTTGGTGGCTAGAGGGATGGACCGGGGGAGGGCGGGAAGGAAAACCAGCGGTGGTGGGCGGTTCAGGGGAGGGCGGGGGCCGGTGGTTCGGCCGGCGGCCCGTGCGGTGGTCTGTAGGGGAAGAATAAGAGGCGAGGAAGAAGAAGGGTTAGGAGACGTAGGATCTTCATCCAACCGCCTGAAATGGTTGACTGACCCAAATGACGAAAGTCATGCGACTTGCATGTAGACATTCCCTTTATATTCAGTACCGTCATCCTAGGTGAATCGAGACGTGCTAGCACTGCTCCTCAACCCATCAAGCTAAACAACATGCCACTCTTAATTCCAAACTTAGTTACCCAAATACGAATCTGATATGATGCTGACATTACTAAAATAGAGAACGTTTAATTGGTCAGCTAATATTCCTACTTTACTTTCGAAAAGCACGTGGGCCACATATAGAGAGACAACAAGGAGTTGCATTTTTTATGCTCTTTGGTTCATCATGTGTGGGCAACAAACATTTTATTATCCAAAATCAGCTTGCTCTTCTTTAGCATGTTCCTCTTCTGTTCTTTAATAAGTACTCTCTCCATTCCTAAATATAAGTCTTTCTAGAGATTCCTCCATGAACTACATACGGAGCAAAATGAGTGAATCTACACTCTAAAATGTATCTATATACATCCATATGTGATCCATAGAGGTATCTCTACAAAGACTTATATTTAGGAACGAAGGGAGTATAATAGTAGTATAATATGTTCCTTGTAGTGAAGAGGAGAAGGGACATTTGCAGTGTACAGGACTATTTGGTCGCTTGTCATGGATGCTTTCAACTCTTCGTGTTGGTCTGCCATAATATCCAGTAAATGCTGGGAGATGTGTCACCTTTGAGAGTTAGACTGATAGTAACAGTACTGTTCCTTCAGTTGAAGAGAGCTGGTATCCGAAGCCTTTCTAGCCTTACCGACAATACTAGCCCATATTTTCCAACAAGTTCCACTTTCCTGATTACTTGTGATGCTTAGGGTTTTCCCATTATATTTACACTATGATCTGTGTAGGTGCTTTGTGTCGTACTAGCAGCAGTCCACTCTTGAAGCTAAACAACACACCAATCATATGTCCAAAGCTTAATTCTTCAAATACGAATGTGATTTGATACTAACATTAGTTAACAGACACACATTTAAATGGTCAGCTAATGCTCCCTCTTGAGTTTCCAAATGCATGTGGCCACATATAGAAAGACATCATGGAATTGCATTTCTTTGGGCGCGCTGATTCATCATGGGTGGGCAAGCAACATTGTATAGAAAGAAGCAGAATCTCAATAATATGCTTCCCCTTCTATTATTTAACATGTTCCTCTTCTGTTCTTCTTTAGTAAGTACAGTATGTTCCTTGTCAGGAAGGGAAGTAGGGACATCTGCAGTCAACAGCTCTATTGGGCCGCTTCTGCTAGATGATTTCAACACTTCTAGTTAGTATGCCATAATATCCAGGAAATGGTGGGAGTTGTGTGGTCTTTGATAGACTAGACTGATAGTAACAGCAGTGCGCCTTCAGATGAATAGAGCTGGCCCGTAGGTGATCGATAGGCTTTAAATTAGTAGTGGCAATACAACCCCGTATTTTCCAGCTAGTTCTGCTTTCCGGATTTATTTATGATGGTTATGGTGTACCCCTTTTATCTACACTACGATCTGCCTAGTGGTTGTGCACTCTCGTTATCATGGTGTGGCAATAAACTTTTTATACGATATATTATGAACCTATCATCTGCCAACTATCCTCTGGAGCCTTTTTTTGTGTGTAGTTGTGCCAGATTATATTAATGTACGCACCATATTACAACACTCATGGGCTCTCTCATCAAAATCCAGTGATAGCACACAAGGGTTTACAGGGAGCCCCTATTATACTAGAATATCCTCTGCATTACAAAGACAATGTCACTACTATTTATGTTTTCATGCTTCTCAGATATTGTACGTAATCACATTGAATATAAGAATGCGCACATCCGAAGAATATTGCGGAACAGTTCAATGGGTAACAAACTTGGCATCAAGGGATTGAGGTCCATTCTGGATGCAATGAAACCCACATGCTCCCGACCTACAGATTCGTATTCAGAATATGATCCTAATGACTATTCTGAGCTCAAGGAGTCAAAGGTAGATGGCCTATCCTATTCACCCAATAAGGTGTCTGTTCTAATTTGGCAAGGTTTTATTGGTTGCACGTATCTTGCATAAGGTGTCTTGCATTTCTTCTGCTTCATTGCACCGCCATCTGCTTAGTTTACTCATGGTATATGTGAAGATGCCATTCCCATCCATTATCAATACCTATTCCATTTGTTGTCATACCATGTTTTTCCATTCAAATGCTATTCTTGTGTTTCAGACATCCAAAAGGAAGAGGGTGATTGCAGAACCTGAAGGAGTACAAGCAAAGTCCTTGAAAAGGTGGTGGTACTGGAGAAATCAGATAGCACCCCACTTATATTGGAAATAGAACCAATGCTGCAAAACCTAGGATATCGCAACTATGCTTCTTGCTGCTTTGCTCTTATTAGTACCTGTTGTCCTATCGCTATGCTTACATTCATACCTTGTGGATTATGTGACATCATTGTGCATTATAGCTTGCTTATCCACTGTTCGCTCCAAATTATCAGATCTATATTAATGCTTACATTGGTGTGGAAAGTACACTCACCATTCATGCTTATATGTTGTTTAGCACTAAATGTATGCTTGTGTTCTTGATCTGTAATCCAGTGGTGTGGCAAAGCTGGCCGCTTGTCGGTGCAACAAACCTTCACGTGTGTTGCCCGGACTGTATACAGGCATGGCAGCAAGGAAGCAAACAGCAACAAGCATTCAAGACAAAGCCAAGCGAGAGAGATAGCCCTTTGAGGAATTAAGGGGCGGATCAAGAAGACCAAGACAAGCCAAGAGAACAAGATATCACTATGGAAAAGCCTCCCTTACCGGGCAAGCGAGCCTGGTCAGGTCGAGGCCATCCCGAAGACAAGTCCCATGACTTCCCCGGCAGGCTTGCAGGGACCGCTGGCGGCCTGCATCCCCTCCAAGACTCCATCACTCCATCGCATTGCAACGCAAGTCATCCATCGATGCAGTGTCGAGCCCCCTGATAGCTAAGTGGCTGTCATTTGGCACATGGCAGCCATTTAGAACGAAGATCACCTCCATATGACACCCGTCCAGAGGCGTGTCAACCAGACAGATGGAAGATGACTAAGCGGCACGGCAGGCCTTCCGGACCGCATCCACAGCATGACACCTAGCAGTGTATTTAATGCACTTTGTCCTAACTGCTAGAGTTAGGTATGATAGCACTGTTAGCTATCTAATCACTGGATAATGGCCGTTTTGCCATTGTGGTAACCCCTTAGCGTATAAAAGGAGGGCCGTGGCAACCTTAGAAAGGATTCGGACCCTCGTGTACTCATACACGCGTAGCTGCTCTACTAAAGGCGACCCTGCCGGGCATGAGCGCTGTGCGTTCTTCATGGTCCCTCCATCAATCCACCAAAGCAGGAGTAGGGTTTTACGCTTCTCAGTGGCCCGAACCTGGGTAAAAACCACCAGCGTCATCACTGCCGTCCCGTCCCATGGGCTCCGCTCTTTGTGCAATGCGACCTCCCCCCTGCCGAACCACGAAGGGGCCGATGGCCCCATAGGTGGCCGTGTTCTACCACGACATCTTTGGCCCCCCAGGTAGGGGGGCGTGCGTGCGTGAACCTGAGGTTGTGATCAGTGCGTCGACCTTCATCATCGTCTTCTTCATCATCCATGGCGCCCAAGAAGAAGTCCGGCGCAACTGCTCATCCTTCCACCTCGAAGGCCCCCTCACATGCAGTCACCGATACTATGGGGGCTGCAGCGGCGTCGGGGGGCACGGACGCCATGGGGAATGTGACCAGCGCAGGCGGCTCCGTCATCCTTCCCCCCGCAGCCAAGGCGGGAGCAGAAAACACCGGAGGAGGGCGGCATCAACAACATTCCGACGGCCGTGCTCCATAGCGCACGGGTGGGGAGAACATTCAGTCTCCACCTCCCCACCGTGCCGAAGGACGCAGCCACAGCGACAACGCTCACTTTGGTGTGAACTGCGGCCCCCTGGCTGTCCCTGCAAAGGGCGCAACAGCGGGGCAAGCGTCTCCCCCGGGGCAGGGTAACCAAGATGAAGCGCCGAACGGGGTCGTCAACCCCCAGGCGCACCCTTCTCGCCACCGTACCACCGTGGCGACTGGCTCACGGCGACAAGATCACGGTGCCACCGCCACTGGTACTGGCAGGAGCCGAGTGACGTCGCAGTCTGTGTCGTCGTCTATGCCAAGCGCTGCTTCGGAAGCCATGGCGTGAGCTTAACTCCTACTGAGATTCCCACCAGCGGTCGATGAAATGGATGAGTGGAGAGCCACCATCCAGAGTTTGATCGGTTTTGCTGAAGCGGGAGGATCACAGCGGGCGGATCCGCCATGGCGCCCACAAGCAATAACCACAGCCCAAGCCGCTGGCCAAGTTGAGGGAGCCACTCAAACAGTGCAATCCCCTCCTCGGCAGCCAGCGCAAAGGCTGCAACCAGAACCCCACAACCAGGAGCCCGACGAGGTATCGATGGCTTCATCTGACCCTCAGGCCCATCAAGATCAGTGGCAGGTCCTAGAAGATCGGTG
The DNA here is from genome assembly GCA_011799875.1 of Thinopyrum elongatum. NCBI lineage: Eukaryota > Viridiplantae > Streptophyta > Magnoliopsida > Poales > Poaceae > Thinopyrum > Thinopyrum elongatum. The sequence goes on along the minus strand of CM022298.1, from coordinate 311,029,123 downwards.
GAGGGAAGACACGCGTGTCACCATAGAACGACACCACGAAACCCACCGCCAATCTGACAGGCACAATGGCCCAGACGTCGACGAACCCGCGCCCAGTGAAGGCTGATACTTGTCTGTCGAGGTTGGGTGCCTTGCCTTCACTCGCGAGCTGCGGCAATTCCGTTGGCCATCTGCCTGCATTTTCAAGCCAGAAATACCAGAAAAGTATGATGGAAGGCTGAACCCGGCAGAGTTCTTGAGCATCTACACCATCACTGTTCAAGCTGCCGGAGGAAGAGATGAGAAGGTGTTCGCCAATTACTTCCCTTTGGCACTCAAGCTGAACGTGAGGTTGTGGCTGATGCACCTTCCGGAGAATTCCATCTCATCATGGGCTGACCTGTGTAATGAGTTTGTTGGCGCCTTCACGGGCGGCCATCAAGAACCAGGACGGCCCAGCGATCTGCAGCTCCTTCCACAAAAGGAAGGGGGAGCTTGCGAAAGTACATGCAGATGTTTAGCCGGGTGAACAGAAACATTCCAGACATCCACCGGGCAGCTGTGATTGCCGCGTTCCAGTCCAACGTGCGCAACAGAAGGATACATTCCAAGATGAACGTCCGGTTGCCCAAGACTGTGAATGAGATGTACACCTTGGCGGATAAGTGTGCCCAAACAGAGGAAGGGAGGCGGCTCCCCGGGGAGGAGGATGGCGTCGAAGTCAACTCAGAGGATGACGACGATGCCGTTGACCCGAAGAAGAAGAAGAACAAGAAATGTAATAAGAAGCGCAAGGAAAAGGCAGTATTGGCTGTTGAGGGCTCTGGCACTCCTAGTACAGGCAAGAAGGCCAAGACCGAAGCCCCCGGCAAGGAAGTTTCCACGTGCACTGATTGCCAGGAGGCTGCGGCAGCCGAAAAGGCTGGGAAGGCTGACGGGCCATACTGCAAGATCCATCGGACCAAGGGCCATGATCTCCAAGAGTGTCACCAAGTTGAGCAACTCGTCAAGAAGCAGAGAGCTGAGTACGAGAAGCGTGACAAAGAAAGAGACCAAGAAGGTGTTGGCGGGAAGGGCCGAGGCAGCAGATGAGGCCGCCACGGCAAGGTTCCCCATCATCCAGAGAAACCTACAAGAGGCCGTGAGAAGAAAGAAGGCGATGACGAAAGTGATGAAGGGGATGAAGAGGAAACCAGTGAGCAAGAGTTCCAGAAGGCAACTGAGGCCCTGTGCATTGACTGAGGCGCATCTTTGCACTCCTCTCACCGCCAGCTCAAACAGTGGGCACGTGAGGTCAATGCCGTAGAGTCAGCGGTAGACTCCAGGATACCGCTCAAATGGTCCCGCACGCCCATCATCTTCGAAAAGAGGATCACCCTAACCACACCACCGCGGTAGGGTGCTTGCCGTTGTTGGTTTCACTAACAATCCGCAACCTCAAGGTCACGACGATGTTTGTTGACGACGGGGCGGGGTTGAATCTGATTTCCCCCAAGGTACTCAGCAAGCTGCAAATATCAAAAGAAGAGCTCAAGGTTACTGGCACTTTTCAGGGGATTAACCCCCGCAGGAGTCGTCCTAAGGGAAAGATCACACTGCCGGTGACGTTTGGAGGAGAATTGAACTACCGGACCGAGAAGGTTGTGTTTGACGTGGTTGATCTCCCCCTGCCGTACAATGAGATCCTTGGTCGTCCAGCCCTGGCAAAATTCATGGCGGCATCCCACTATGCCTACAACACACTGAAGATGCCAGGGCTGATGGGCGTCATTTCCATTCCGTCAGACAAGAAGAACACAATCATATGCGTAGATAAGATGTACCGAGACACGGTCACTGCTGAGGCCGCGGAAGCTACAGCTCCCGCGAAGGAAAACAAGAAAGGGAAGAAAGCTAGCAGAGATACTAGCAAGGAATCCGGGAAGCGCACCTCTCCGGAGTGTGCTGCACCCGTCGATGATTTGCCAGAGAGCTCCACTAGCAAGAAGCCCAAGGTTGCCTCACCTGCTGTGAAGAAGGTCCTGACAGGGCTGGATGGCGCTGATGGTACGTTCACCATCGGCTCCACCCTCGATGACAAATAGGAAAGCGCGCTCGTTGCCTTCCTGTGGGCGAATGTAGATGTGTTTGCCTAGCAACCATCTGATATCCCGGGTGTTCCCAGGGAGGTAATCGAGCATCACCTAACTGTTTGCCCTCATGCCCGGCCCATCAAGCAGAAGGTCAGGAAACATGCTTTAGAACGGCAACAGTTCATTGCCGAGGAGATCAAGAAACTTGAAGCAACTGGGTTTGTCAGAGGAGTGTTGCACCCAACATGGTTGGCGAACCGAGTGGTGGTGCGCAAGGCGAATGGGAAATGGAGGCTTTGCATAGACTTCACAGACCTGAATAAAGCATGCCCAAAGGACCCATTTCCCTTGCCGCGCATCGACCAGATCGTAGATTCCACTTCAGGGTGTGATTTGCTTTCCTTCTTGGATGCATACTCTGGGTACCATCAGATATTCATGTCCAAGGAGGATGGGGAGAAGACCGCCTTCATAACCCCGTGTGGCACATACTGCTTCGTGCGGATGCCCTTTGGGTTGAAGAGCGCTGGATCCACTTTTGCAAGGGCAGTACAAATTGGTTTTGAGTCTCAATTGCATAGGAATATTGAAGCTTATATGGATGACATAGTGGTCAAGACCAAGGGCAAATCAACTCTCATTCAAGACTTGGAAGAGTCCTTTGCGAACCTGTGCAAGATCAACTTGAAGTTGAACCCTGAGAAGTGTGTGTTTGGCATTCCCTCCGGCAAGTTACTTGGTTTCTTTGTGTCCCACCGGGGGATAGAGGCCAACCCCGACAAGATCAAGGCGATCGAGCAGATTCAAGCACCCAAGACAGTTAAAGACGTGAGGCACCTAATCGGATGTGTTGTCGTGCTGAGTAGGTTCATTTCCAAGTCTGCCAAGCGTGCCCTGCCATTCTTCAAAATTTTGAAGAAGGCAGGGCCAATGAAGTGGACCCCAGAAGCAGAAGCAGCATTGCGAGACTTGAAAGCCTATCTTTCCTCTGCTCCCACCTTAGTCGCTCCTAAACCACAAGAGCTGTTGCTGCTGTACTTAGCGGCAACCAATCAAGTGGTTAGTGCAGCGTTGGTGGCGTAGCGGGAAGTGGATGAAGGAGCAGCCGCAGCTACTGTCTTCCCTGGGGAAGGAAGTGAACCCATCCCGGCAAGGTCTGGTGCAGATCAGGAGAAAGAAGAGCAGGATAATAGAGACAATTCCAAGACCGCGGCAAAGAAGAAGGTGGTGCAGCGGCCGGTGTACTTCGTCAGCTCCCTGTTGCAGGGGGCTAGATCAAGGTACTCTGGCGTGCAAAAGTTGATCTTTGGCCTCATCATAGCCTCAAGGAAACTGCACCACTACTTCCAAGCCCACGAGATCACAGTTGTCACCCGTTTCCCTTTGCAACACATACTGAGGAACCCGGAGGCCACTGGCATGATAGTTGAATGGGCTTTGGAATTGTCAAGCTTTGGTCTGAAGTATGAGAGTATGTCAACCATTCAAAGTAGAGCATTAGTGGAGTTCATCACGGAATGGACACCAACCCTAGATGAAGAGACACCGGACACAGTTGTCCCCAGCAAGGAGGCCCCCCAAGAGTGGATCATGTACTTTGATGGCGCCTTCTCGCTGCAAGGTGCAGGAGCTGGCGTGCCCCTTGTCGCACCCACTGGAGAGCACCTCAAGTACGTGGTCCAAATGCATTTTCCCCGAGAGAAAGCTACCAACAACACTGCAGAATATGAATTACTCCTTACTGGGCTCAGGATCGCAACAGAGTTGGGAATTAAGAAGTTGATCATTCATGGAGACTCACAGCTTGTGGTGAGACAAGTGAACAAGGATTACCAGAGTCCATTGATGGAGGCATATGTGGAGGAAGTGAGAAAATTGGAGGAGCGTTTTGATGCATTGCAAACAGAGCACGTGCCATGTGCGAAAAACAGTGTTGCCGATCATCTGTCAAAATGCGCTGCACAAAAGCTTCCTATGGAACCAGGGACTTTTGTTCTACGCCTGACTCAACCCTCAGTATCCCCGACAACAATGGCTAGAAAGAGGAGGAAACTAGACTCCGGCAAGCCTCTCCCGGCAGAGCTTCCCGAAGCCCCCGACAGAGAGGTTTATGGGAATAACTCCACTTCGCCCGGTGAGCAGCACCCTTCCGCCGAACTACCAGTTCTTGCGGTTGAGATATGCGCTCCCACGAACGAGGAGGTGCCATTGATCCTTGTTGCCGAGCCTCAGGCTCCAACTTGGGCACGACACATAGTCCATTACCTCCAAATAGGAGAACTTCCCGAAGAGCAAGAAGAAGCTGAAAAAGTAGCCCGGAGGGCCATTATGTATCAATTTTTTGATGACACATTATAAAGAATGAGGCCCAATGGTGTGAAATTGAAGTGCATTTACCGGGAAGAGGGGAAGGAACTGTTGGCAGAGATACACAAAGGCATGTGCAGCTCCCATATTGGATAAAGAGCCTTAGTTGGAAAAGCTTTCCGGCAAGGTTTCTACTGGCCCACGGCCCTCCAAGATGCAATTGAGCTAGTCACTAGATGTGAAGCCTGCTAGTTCCACTCCAAGAATATCCATCAACATGCTCAAGCTCTCCAGACGATCCCTTTGTCATGGCCATTTTCGGTCTGGGGGCTCGACATCTTGGGCCCCTTCCCCCGCGCTACCGGGGGCTTTGAATTCTTGTACGTGGCAATCAACAAGTTTACAAAGTGGCCGAAAGTGGAGCCTGTGAGAAAGGTGACCGCACAATCAGCTATCAAGTTCTTGAAGGGATTGGTGTGCCGCTTCGGAGTACCCGCCAGAGTCATCACTGATAACGACACCCAATTCACAAGCCGCACCTTCATGCTATACGTTCAAACCATCGGAAGCAAGGTTTCATTCGCCTCTGTTGCTCATCCCAGGAGCAATGGACAAGCTGAGAGGATGAATGCTGAAGTGCTGCGTGGACTCAAGACAAGAACTTTTGATAAGCTGTAGAAATGCAACAGACGCTGGATCGACGAGCTACCGGTGGTTCTTTGGTCCCTCTGCACGACACCAAATCGAGCTACCGGCCAGACTCCCTTCTCCCTAGTCTATGGGGCAGAAGCAGTGATCCCCACGAAACTCATATACAGGTCACCTCGAGTATTTGCCTACGAGGAAGTAGAGCCAGAGCAGCACCGGCATGACGATGCCGTGCTCCTTGAGGAGAACCGTCTCTGGGCTACTATGCGTGCTGCACGCTATCAGCAAGCTCTGCGCCGCTATCACAGCCGCAAGGTTCATGCCCGGAGCCTTGAGGAAGGCGACCTTGTCCTTAGGCATGTTCAGTCCGACAAGGGTGCAAACAAGTTGACGCCTAAGTGGGAAGGCCCTTACCAGGTAGTACGAGTCACCAGACCTGGCGCAGTCCATCTGGAGACTGAAGATGGCATTCAATAGCAAAACTCATGGAACATTGAGCATCTTCTTAAGTTGTACCCATAAGGCTTGGCTGTCGGGCCCTGCCCGGTAGCCACCCTTTTATACAAGCCTTGCCGATGCGCATGTAACCCTTTGTACAAAGCCAGGCGCAGACCCTGAGCACAGACAACAAATTGAAGCGCTGGCGCCCTAAAACAACTTGCATGCATGCATATCATAACATGAACTTGCCATGATCATGTAGATGAGATAATATGTTGCTTTGTTTCCCTCTGCACGAACTCCAGGGCTCTTGCCGTGGACTCAATCCCGAAAAGAAGAAATGGAAACAAGTCTACATATTGATCCCCGACAAGCCAAACAGATAACTTCCTTTTTGTCCATACATGTCTCTGTAAGAAGAAAACTTGTGCATAGAGAAACCTTATCACCTTCGAAGCATTTGTGCTCCCATCCTTTGACCCGAACGTTGCTTCGGTTAAGATGGTTGTAGTGGCTTTTGACGGAGAAGGATTGACAAGGAGCCGGTTCCCTTCCGTGGTTTCGAGCCCTGGCAGGAGGCAACAACGGAGGGCACCGGCAAGATAACTTGCCGGGAAAAACTTGTTTACCTAAAAGTATAGAGGCGTACCCCCTCTGCATGGATAAAACACATGCACAAGTGCCCGGCAAAGCTTGTATTTTTCATTAAATATGCGGATAAACAAGTACAACTCTTATAGGACACAAACATGGATAAAAGAGATTACATATTTGAAACTAAATTTTGGCAAGTGCCTACATATTTTAGATTGAAAAAAATATAAGTGCCCCGTAATCCCTTTCTTGTCCCTCTCCTCCTAGGAACTACGGTGGGAGGTGAAGAGGGCAAAAGGAGTGCCTGGGCTGAGCCCCGTCAAGACCCGTAAGGTGCGGCCTGACAAGATCGGGATTGGCAAGGCTGCGAAGGCGGCAGGGGCGGCTAGGAGATGCCCCGGACGCCACCGCCAGGACCAAAAGGTGCACCCGGCAAAAGGCACCAAGAGAGCATCCCCTCCCCGGCAACCGTCCGCAAGAGGCTGGTGATGATGGTGCCGGGGAGGGAGGGGGAGAGCAAAAAGACGGAGTAGCAGGCCGGCAGTATGAGAGGAAGGCGTCGGTGCCATCGTACTCCGACCTGACGGCCTGCCACCCGCCTTCCCTGTCTTCGCCCGTTTCTTCCTCGTCACTGTCGCTCTGGGAGGACGCCGGGCCCCTGGCCCGTCACCTCCCCCGAAGAAGCGGCTGACGATAGCGGCGGCACCCGAGGCGCACGAGGAGCACCACTCCCCACCTTGGTGGGCAGGAGGGCACCGCCATCTTCAGCGTCATCCCCGACCTTGCCGGAGAGATCAGTGTTGGGATTACTAAAGATCCCGAGCACAACGTTGCGGGCGGACACCAGAAGCCCCGAGGACTCCGCCGATGGGTTAACAAGCCCCAACGACTGGCGGCAGGGGCGACTCCTCTTCTACGGACGGCTAGCTAGAGTGGAGGAGGTGAGCGCTCCGCCATTATGGAGGAGTGCAATGTCTTCCATACCGGAGTCGATACGGCGTCCACGGATACGCCGCCGCAAACTACAACTGTCCCTACTATGGTTGCCGCGTCTCCCACGGCCCCGGACCAGACTCACTCCCCAAACATCAACACGAGCTTTTGGCATCGCCACCCCCGAGCTAGAGCCCGGGGCCTGGCCCCAGTCTCCCCCTCTTGACATGGCGAAGGAGGAGGCAAGGAAGAAGAAGGAAGAGGTGCATGGATGAATGCCTCTGCTCCCTCTCATGCTCCCTTTTATAGGCAGACTGGGACCGGGGGCTGATCCTTCACCCCCCCAAGGGCTCCTTCGAATCTGGCCCATCCAAGCCTCTGCCAACGACCGGGCCCACTGATAACCCACAAGTATAGGTGATCGCAACAGTTTTCGAGGGTAGAGTATTCAACCCAAATTTATTGATTCGACACAAGGGGAGCCAAAGAATATTTGTAAGTTTTAGCAGCTGAGTTATCAATTCAACCACACCTAGAGATTAATTATCCGCAGCAAAGTGATCAGTAGCAAAGTAGCATGATAGTTTTGATAGTAGTGATAAATAGTAGTAGTAACGGTAACAGTGATAGCAATGATTTTGTAGCAGTTGTAACAGTAACAACAGCAGTAGTAACTTAGCAAGAACAATATATGGAAAATTTGTAGGCATTGGATCAATGAATTCGTTGGATGACATTCATCATATAACAGTCATAACCTAGGGTGATACGGCACTAGCTCCAGTTCATAAATATAATGTAGGCATGTATTCCGTAAATAGTCATACGTTCTTATGGAAAGAACTTGCATGACATCTTTTGTCCTACCCTCCCGTGGCAGCGGGGTCCATAAGGAAACTAAGGGATATTAAGGCCTCCTTTTAATAGAGAACCGGAACAAAGCATTAGCACATAGTGAATACATGAACTCCTCAAACTACGGTCATCACCGGAAAGTATCCCGACTATTGTCACTCCGGGGTTTGCGGATCATAACACGTAGTAGGTGACTATAACTTGCAAGATTGGATCTAGAACATAGTTATAATGGTGATAACATAAACGGTTCAGATATGAAATCATGGCACCCGGGCCCAAAGTGACAAGCATTAAGCATGGCAAAGTCATAGCAAGATCAATCTCAGAACATAATGGATACTAGGGATCAAGCCCTAACAAAACTAACTCGATTACATGATGAATCTTATCCAACTCCCTCACCGACCAGCGAGCCTATGAAGGGATTACTCACTCCCGGTGGGGATTATCGGGCCCATTTCTGAGAGTAAGTTCCAGAATAGCCCTAAGTCACACCAGCCCCAAGATTAACACAACTGGTGGACTTCCTTGATACAGATAACCAGCATAAGATAATATTACACAAGGTTGAGTTTGGGAGCTCAACAATATTATTACAAACTCACCAATAAATGGCAGTGGTGGAATATGACAGTGGTGTGGTGGTGATACAATACTAGTACGATATCATAGAGCCAAGCGTCAGAGTGAGGCTTGACTATTTTATTTGTGTAGCGGAAGCTCAGCGGATGATACATGTGGTAGACTCCTATCTCACAGGTTGAATGACTGGGACTCCTCTAAGCGTCGGGCTCGCTAGCGCAATCCTCCTCGACAAGCTCGTCCTCCTCCTAGTCTGGCCAAGTAAATAGCCAGGGACAAGACAGTGAGTACGTTGGAATGTACTCGCAAACATTACGAACAGAAGATATAATGGATGCATATGCTCATGCTAACTGAAAGTTAAATCATGACAAATAAATGATATGAACGTGAACATAGCATGTTAGTCATGATCAAACTTATTAGAAATTAAACAAATGAATGCCACGGGTAGTCTAGCCAGCCCAAGTGACACTCAGCAAAATAAAAGAAATGCCAGTCGGATGTCTAAAATGACACCACAGTAGGTCTTGAAGAGAAATGCCAAACAGATGTCTAAACAAGAAATCGGATGAGACAGGACCATCCGAGAACTCAGGCGATGCCACGAGAGGTCTTGAAAAGAAATGCCAGTCGGGTGTCAAGTGACGCCACGGTCGGACTTGAAGAGAAATGCCAATCGGGTGTCCACAAGAGTAGTGGCGGGATAAACCGCCTGTTAACTTGAGAGACGCCACGAGAGGTCTTGAAAATAAAATTGAGTGCCCGGGGTAGTCTAGCCAGCCCCTGAGACACTCAGGAAGAATTCAAAATAAGAGAAGTGGGTTAGTCCTCAATATTATGCATAACCATAATAATATTTAACAAGCATAAAAATATTCATGGTAGCAACAGGGTGTCAATAATTATCCTGCAAAATAGTTCATGCCCAAATTAATTATTTTCCTCCGGAGACCGACACCGGGACCGACACTTGACCCACCCAGCTACGCCCTTTAACCAAGGACACGGCTATTCGAATAGGTTTAAACTCTGCAGAGGGTGTACTCTTTACCCACAAGTAGAGGATTTCTTTAGTCAGTACCGTGACACTGACTAATTCCCATTACGGTCTTTGGGTTGAAAACACACCTGACTAGCACACACCAGAATAACTTTCCGGATGCCAGGAATCACCCAAAGCATCGTTCAAGAAAAATTCTAAGACGGGGAGACCAACGTCCTGCATGGGATCACTATTAAAACGCGTGGATTCCAAGGGGTGCCCCCCTCTTGTTTACAACCGGAAACACCCATGCCCCCTGACCTGATGACAGGATTTAGTGCAAGGCCCTGGAAACCCTCATCGTGGCCCTCTGTACAGTGTGCACTTGGACAGGGGTTATCAACTTACTAAGCCGTACCTTCCTTGCGGAAGGACCCGTGGCAGCACGGTATTCCAGCTAGGTGTAAAGTAACAAGACTCGATCTAGGACGACTCAGGAGGTGTTAATTATCATCATCGGTATATTCCACTTAAGTCACATGACACCACCATGTCAAAAATAATGGCCCGTGCCCACCGGCACGTCCAAGGCAGGAGACACTCTCCTGGACATCTCACAGCTTTACCAAGTCAGTAAGTTTCTTGCAAGTTAAGCATAAGAAGTGATATGACCAAAGATGCATGCACTTGTGATATATGTGGTGCAACTCCAACCGATGCAAACATGCAAATGCAATCACCATATCCCAAGTTCAATAATGCTTGCCTTGTCCAAAGTAGTCAGGTGAAAACCCTTCGAAATTCTCGGCAAAGTTTTCCTCTTCTCTTTCTGAAAAGTTCAAATTCAAGCTTAAATCAAAATTTTTGGCAACAGTACAAAAAGTTGTCTCAAAACATTTTTAAATAAATACCAAAAAAAAACTAGAGAGAAAATAAGAATAATAAAAAATCCACTTAAACAGAGTTGTAGTTTAGGAGTTATTAAACTTTCAAAACCAGGGTTGTTTCTGTAAAAATCCAGTCCCTTAGCGCTTATAAGGAAAACGCTTCGGGCAGAAATACGCTTTCCAGCGTGGAAGGCGTAAAAGCAGAGATTACGCCTCCGATTAAAACAGAGAAAAAAAGAAAAAGAAAAGCGCGGGGTGGGGTCCACCCGTCAGGTTAGAAAATTCAAACACGCGCGCGGAAACAGAGGGGAGACGGCGATCGCCGGCGGTGATCGCCGGGGTTTTGGGAGGTGGTGGTGGTCGGAGTGTGCTCGGGGTAGACTACCGCGTCGGTGGGAGGTGGTGGTGGTCACCGGAGAGCGGCAGAACGCCGGCGAGGTCAACGGCGGCGGACGGTGGTTCGGGGGAGTCGGGAGCTCGCCGGAGAGAGCTCGGGGAGCGGAATTGGAGTGGGGAATCAATATTGCGGTGGAATATAAGGCTACTGGCAGGATTTGAGCATTGGTGGTGGAGTTACAGCGTCGTGGTGATCAGTGACGTTGGCGGCGGCTCGGCGACCGGAGAGGAGGAAGGAGACCTCCTCGAGGTCGGGGAAGAGGCGTAGGGGACGATTGGGAGGTGGTGGAGGCGATGGCTGAGGAGAATGGGGCTCGGGAGCCTCTATTTATAGGCTGCCGAGGCGGCCAGTGGTGTGCGGGCGACGCCGGAGTAACTCCGGCCGCCGTGGTAGGTTTTGGGCAGTGGTCAAGGACGGTGAGGGATTAATGATGGTGGCGGAGCCTTCTGGAGATGCCAGCGCGATCGAGGTCGAGCGCTTCGGCCTCATCCACGGGACGAGTCCCATATGGGTGCGGCGCTGAGGACCAACTCCGGCGACTGCCAGGAGGGGTCCAGAGGCGTGGGCGGTGCGGCGATGGCGCAGAGAGGGGCGACGCGTGGAGCTGGTAGGTGGAGAGGGCATTGACGGTAGTGATGGTGGCCGGTGGTCGGGGCGGCTCTGCTCGGCCCGCCATGGATGAGCTCAGTAGTTGTTACACCGGCCTGCCAATAGCTCACCAGCGAGGAGAGGCTGGGGAGCAGGCCAGGGGGTCGAGGCCTTAATGAGCTATGGCGACGCCATGCAGGAGAAGGAAGATGAGGAGCGCACGGCATCGTTTCCCTCTGCTGCCTGACGAAATTCAGTCAACTGAATTTTATTCAGTTATGAACAGTGCACAAGTACTCATATAATCCTATGGCAGAGAGTGCTAGGGATTTTTAGAATTTGTGGCAATTTTTGTGGTGATGTGTTGATGCATATGAGAGGGCCTGGCAAAGTTTGGGAATTTTTGGAGCATTTAAAAATATGTTTGGATCGGAAATATTGAATCTGGTCCAAATTTGAATTGAGTGGAATTTGAAAATTTTGAACTGTGGCACCCCATGTTTTTGGAGAAAATGGGTTGTGGGTACCATATATTTGTTGAGATAATTTTGGTGGAGATGGAATCCTTGTAGAAATGGTGGTTCCTTTGTAAACCATAGGAATGATGGATAATATGAATTCCAACTTTGGAATTTATTTGAATTGTGAAAAATATTTTTTTGTGGGGTGGGAGAGATTTGGGTACTGCCCTAGAATAATAGAATGATTTGAGGGATAAATGGGAGTGGCAGAAAAATTTATTTGGATGATTTTGGAAGGCTAGAAAGAAGTAAAGAGGGCCATTTTCTGTCGGATTCAGGGTTCCGCAGACCCTTGAGAGGTTCGAACTCTGGGGTGCGTGCGAAAAACTCTCTCTCCCCAGTCTGCCTGCTCAATGATTCCATGGCCTAGCTCGATGAACCCAAGGAACAAGAGACACATCAGTTTATCCTTGTTCGAGCCACCTTGCGGTGTAATACCCTACTCCAGCTTTGTGGTGGATTGCCTCGGGGGGCTGAGGATGAACTAGTACAGAGGTGGAATGACCTCAGGAGGTGAGGTGTTCTTGAACTCGATGAGCTGGTGAGGTGGTGAGGGTGGAATGGATCTGATCCAGCTCCGGCCCCCTCCTATGGTGGTGGCTAAGTCCTATTTATAGTGTCCTTGGTCCTCTTCCCAAATGTAGGTGGGAAGGGATCCCACAACGGCCAAATTCGAAGGGAGACAACTAGTACAAGTTATCCTGACAAAAGTAGTCTTCGCCTGCAAAAGCCTCTGGTGGTGACGCTGCCTGGTCCTGGTCCTGGTCCTGGTCCTGGTCGTCATGGCTCACGTCAGGTGAACCTCGTGAGGTGTAGCTTACATTGATATCTCCGCTCCTCGGGAGCCAGCCTGGGGAGGCCGCCCCTCTTGGAGGTCTTGGTGTCATCCGCCTCGCGAGGCTTGGCCCCTCGCGAGGGTCTTGAGTTGTCGTTGCTGAAGCTGGGCCATACCAGGCCATCGATGGAGCCACGCCATGGGCCGCAGGCAGGCAAGTCTGGGCACCCCCGGTCCCAGGACGCCGACAGTAGCCCCCGGGCCCAAGGCGCGCTCGAACTTGGCTTCGAGGCGAAGCCAAAGGGCAAGTGCGGAGCGCCGCGGGCCCTAACTGCCTGCGGCCTTGGTTGCCGCATGGCGATTGATGGGGCGTGGGCGCCTCCGCTTCCCCATGCTGCCTCGGCAACTGCTTCAACTTGACGAGACCCTGTTGCATGCAGAGAAAAATCATTATTACGCGCGATCGTGGAGGCTGGCGATCGGCCTTCCCTTGGCTATAAATGAGGAGAGGGGCGAAGCCCCCTTTGCTCGTCTTCGTCTTCTCGCCACCCACTCCTTCTTCTTCCTTCTTGCCTCGCCGTCTTGCCGTGGTGCTCATGGCGCCGATTAGGAGGTTCTCTGCCACGGAGAAAGGGAAAACCCCTCGCGAGGAGCAGGGACCACTCCCACCGAAGAAGAGGCTCAGCCGTCCCCGCGATGTTGGCGAGAGGCTGGAGGTGACGCGACCCTGGCTCGAGCGGCCTCCGCCGGGCTTCCCGCTCCCTCTGTACGCCCGAGCTCAAGACTCCGGAGAAGGTGGCGACGCCCCGCACCGCGCGAGCCACGGCCGTGGTGGCCTGGCTGAGGTCGTACGGGCGACTGGCCCACGAGCCCACGCCGAAAGTTCTTCACGCGAGTTCGTGGTGTGGGCGGCGATGCCACCGCGTTCGTGGATCCAGCTCCCGCGGTTCTTCACCGAGGAGATGCCGCTGAGGGGGCCACTCAAGCTGTGGTTGCAGCGCGCCAGGTGCTGCAGTCCGGCCATGGGAGCGGAGGTCGAGGTCGTCCCACCAGGCAAGATCTTCATGACCCGAGGATGGGGCGAGGTCGCCCGCGCCTGCCGCGCGGAGGGAGCCCTCACCATCCACTTCGAGTACGACGGCGCCTCCACACTATTCTTCAAGGTCTTCGACGAGGAGGGTCGCCGCCTGGAGTGCTGCCTCGGCGGAAGCGGCCCTCGTGGCATGGCTGCAGGCGCCGAGCCTGCCTCCAGGCCTGCTGACAGCTCCTCCAGTAGCAGCGACGGCTCCTGGGAGTCCAGCGACTCTCCCGAGCCTAGCGAGTCTCCGGAGTCGAGCGACGACAGCTACGTGCCACCAAGCTCCCGCCGTGCCCGGAGCACGGCGGCAGCATTCGCTCGACGTCGACGATGACCTAGATGGGGTTGGCGTCGGCCTCATGCGGCCCACTGTTGATGACGGCGTCGACGGCAATGGCCGCTACTAGGGTTTCTCGAGATTTTTCTTCTTTTGTTCCCTGCGAGGAGCCAAGGCGAACCCCGTGGGGGTATGTAAGGGAATTGTAATGCTTTTGCTTCAATATATGATATTGCTTGTGTGTGATCTTGATGCTTTGTGTGTTTTTGTTTTAGTCATTTCTTTTGCTTTTTTCTTGGGGCCCTTGGTGTTACCTGATGTCCCCTTATGGAAGTTGCTCACCGACACCGGACTCAAAGAATCCGTGAAGAGGCAAGCATTTGGAAGCTCAGCTCAATAGTATGGAATTTTCCGCCGACTGCCTGATATTGGGAATATCTGGTCTGACTACAAATGGTATTCTGGATTGATTGTCAGCATCAAGTATACATCAGTGTGCAATCTTCATAGCAGTAATCATCAAAACAGCAAGAAGGCAAAGTTGTGTGCATGATAAATAGTATATTTTGAGTCAAAGTGCTCAGCAAGAAGGATAGTCGAACAACGTTCTTCCTACAACAAGTAACCGACAGCAGAAACATTAAGGGATATATAAATATGCACTCAGTCCTCATATGGCAAAAAGAAAGCTTCATATGCAAGCAACCTAGTCTTTCTAAGCAGGCTACCAGAGAAGCTTACAACGCAAGGTCCCTCTGTCTTCCTCGATACGACACATGGATATCTTCTAGTACATGGTACTCAGACTTCTTCAGTAAGATACCGCGGCAGTTTCTGGCATAAGGTACCGAGTATTCCCCAGCAAGTCTTTAAGGGAGGAAGCTTCTGAGGTATGGTACCCAGTCTTCTTCAGCACGCTATCCCAGCAGAAGCTTCAGGCACGAGCTATTCAATCTTCCTCAACAAGATAATCTCTATGGCTTCCAGCACAAGCTATGCAATCTTTGTCAGCAAAGCAACACATCATCATCAGTAAAAGATATTCTACCAACAGTTGGCAGCATATGACAATGCATTCCCAAGAGTCAACAGTTGGTCAGAAGGCAAAAATCAGTTAGGACACATGTCTGCATCAGAAATCAAGTGCCCAGCTACACATGTTTCCATAGATATGGTGAATATGCTGCCAAGGTCATATGAGTTACTCATACAATGATGTCAGCCCAGTGAGAATCTGACTATCACCTGAGTTATGTAAGAAGAAGAAAGCCAGTTATACACTTCGGTGTGATGCAAGATATGAAGCCAGACAACCAATTTTGCAGTGATTATCAAGGCCAGTTCCCTCACACCCGACAAAGTGATATCATTGACCCTGGTCAGTGTTTGCATGGTTGACGACAGAGAGGAGCCCCATACAAGTAACTACGAACCTGAGTTCGGATGACCATTGCCCTACGAATAAAGCGTGGAGGACGATAAAACTGGTCCTGTGAGCAAAGATACCCTATCAGGGGATCAGGATAAGATATGCCTGCCGGAATATTTCACCTGACAGCACCTATGGTCACACGAAGAATCAAGAACATATAAGGCCAAGTTCTTTCAGCAAAGGATCCAGGAAAATAGAACCATAATGAAAGGGCAAGATCGTCCATATAGGGATGGTAATGGTTGCATGGTACAGATACTCTGGACAGTCTGATTTGGTACCGATCACCATGGGTACACTCCCACGAGGTCTATCCCGTTTGCAAGGGCCTCATAGCAAGGTAACCCGCTCAGCCAGCTAGATATGCTCAGAATCGTCAAAAGGGGGATATTCAAGTCTGCCAGGTCAATTCAGCAGTTTGATTGCAGAGATAGTGTTAAAGCATTACATGGCCTACTATTCACTTAAAGGTGCCGACAGACGTAACGATCAGAAGGTTGACAACTGTCTCAAAGCATGTGACCTCACCTAGGGAAATCAGTTAGAAGATAGCCTGCTGTGGACAAGATCTTTCTGTTAGGACCACCATTAGTCAAGTCTGCAGATAATACCATTATAAGGTCATACACCTTTATGCTGGTCACGACAGGTGACAGTCAAATGTTTGGTAGGAATGTGATACTCAAGACATTGTCGCTATCCCAAGATATTTCAGCAATCATTGCGAGAAGTCAGATTCCGTCAGGAGAACGGTATGATTTCCAACACTGTTTCAAACCTGGAGGACACACATCCATTTAAAGCCACCCAATGCAATGAGTAAAAGATTTCGTGTCCACCAAGGGAATCTATTCACAACTCAATGGACGGTTGTCCGTATTGGACTTCATCACAACACGTCCATGAGGAACAACTCTCGGACTTGCGAGAAGGACAGGTATTTCAGTCAGGATAATTCAGCACACCCAGACAAGGCAGCAGACATAAAAGGATTAAAGTCAGAGTAATATATGTGGTAAGATCTGTCGAAATGAGGATCCAGTGAAACAAACCACCCCGAAGCTAGGCAGTCAGTCGGATGATATTTAATGGGAGCATTATTCAAAGGCAAAAAGTAAACCCGAGTTGGAAACGGTTTCTTTAAGCGAGAATATTCATGCTTGACCCCTGAGCAACCAAATCTCGAGGACGATATTTCTTTAAGGGGGGTAGGTTTGTAACACCCTGGATTTTGCCCATTTCTTTTTCTTTTGATTTTGGTCTGGATTTGCTTTTCTGTGGCTTAGTGGTCTTGGAACCTGGAGAGATCATCCTTGATTCTTCTCCCAAGTGGCTTGTCAAGCTCAAAACCATCCCAAGACCTGGTCATTTCCATCTTGGACCAATCCCAATATTCTTTTCCTTGGGAATATTCATTTTTCTATTAAAGGAATAACCCTATTTTCCCTGGGTTGTGAAGCAACCCACATTTCCAGCATTCCAAAGATTCCCAAATAATTCTCATAAATTTTTTGGGTCATATCTTCCTCAGATATGTCAAAATCCTTCCTTGCCATGTTCAGAAATATTTCACCAATATTCCTTTTCTGATTCTGCCCCAGCTGGCAGTTTGAGAAGCAAGTACCCTTTATCTTTGCTTGCTTGCTCTCAAACTTTTTGTGCACTCTTTCCTATCCAAATCATTGCCTCTTGCCAAAAATTCAAGTCAAGAGGGCTAGTAAATCTTCCTTGGAAAATTTCCAAAGTTTCTGGTCAATTAAAAGCTTGGTGAAGGAAGTACTAGCTAGGAGTATCCAAATGAGTTGAAATTTTGCAAGCATCTTCATATGCTCAAAGTAACACTATCCACAAGATTTGAGCATGATCTCATATTCTATGTGAGCATACCATCAAATCTTGGCTTCTGGTCATATTTTTCTGTTGTGAAGCAACTATATTTTATATTGCTGAAAATTTACCAAAGCATTCTCCTACCCATATAACCTATCTCCACAAAATTTGGGCTAATTTTATCTAGCCATTTTTCCTCAGAAATTTTCTTAAGATTCTGGTCAGAGAGGTCCATTATGAAGGAAGTACCATTTTGGCTTGTCCAAATGGTATGAAATTTTTATGGCACTCTCATATGACCAAATCATCATCCTATGCCCATTTTTAGCCCAAGGAAACACTATATGTGAGTGCCACATCAAGATCTGTTTTCTGGACCAGATTGGTCAGTTGCAAAGCAACTATGCTAAATACTTGTCCAAATCCTCTCTAATTGCATAGGATTATAGTCCTTCTTAACCTAGACCTCCTAGAGATCACATTTGGCTCTTATCACCTCCCTGTTGATCATAGTTGTTCAGTCAAGTTTGCTACAACAAACTTCCAGTGAAGCCTCACATCTACTCTTGGTCTCTTTTGCTGATCTATCACTTCTGTGATACTTTGGGGAGCAAGGACTACACTCCAGACAAGGTGTGCCAGCCTCACGTGTCCCCTCCAAGCATGTACACGCGGTGATCATGTGTTTGGACGCCTATGCACGTGCTCTGTAGCGTTTGGGCGCGTCCAAAGTGCCGCCCAGCTCCTGTCCTCTCGGTCTCGTCGGTTTCCTCCTCTCTCTCGACACCTAGCCATGTCTAGGAGCTTCCCCTAGACGTCGTCTTCCTCCTGGACCCCTCTCCCCCTCTCACGTCCCCGCCTACGCGGTGCGGCAGCCATACCCGTGACCTGCAGCCGCGGTCGCCGACGTGCCCGGTTGTCGGAGCTCTCCCGAGCCTTCACAAGCTCACCTGAGACCTCTCTACACCTCCGTGAGTCCTCTGGACACCTCTCCTCTCCTCCATGCGTGTTCCCGAAGCTCCGGCATGTGGCGCACACGTTGCCGTGGCCGTGCCCGAGCCCTGCGCTGTCCCGGCTATATAAAGCCACCCGAGCCCATCCCGAGCTCATCAGCGCACTCACCACTCTCCTCTACCCCTCCCTAGCCTCTCCCCGGAGCTCGAGCCGCCCTCTTCGCCGCCCATTGCCGCCTCGCTCCCCGCTGGCCGCAACCTAAATTGGCGCCACTCCGAGCTCCCCTCCACCTCCTTCCACCACCATAGCAACACCCACAGTCCACCGGAGCTCCTCCGCCCTCCTCTTTCTCCTCGGGTGCGCCGTGGCCGCGAGCCCCCTCCAACACCCGTAGCCGCCGTCTTCCGCCATCGAGGTTGCGCTCCCTCCGGTGAATCTCGGCGAGCGTGAGGAGTCCAGACGGGAGTGCATTGCCTTCCCGATCTCGCCGGTGTGCTAGGCGTCGCCAGAGACGACCCAGGTCGCCAGAACGGCCATCGCCCGCCCTGCTTCTCTGTTCGCCAAGCCGCCACAGTGCCACCCCTCCCCGGCGCCCACTTTCCCTCTGGACAGACGCGGTGTCCTTCCCTGGTCCCGCCGGTAGCCTCGCCCTGGCCGGAGTCCTCCCGAGTCACCGGAGCCCGGCGCCGGCCGCGCCTCTGCTCGCCTCCCCTGCTGCTGTCGAGAGAAAGAAGAAAGGGAGCGGCAGGAGAGAAAGAAGGTGCGTGGGCCCCGCTTGTAAGCCTCTGGGAGTTGACCCAGCTCAGGCCACGTTAATAAGTGGAAACGGGTTTCTGTCGAATACGTTTTCTGTTAAAGGAAGCGTACTTCCCAGAAGGCGCGATCTATTTTTGCAGCCAGGGACCTGTTTGTAGAATTTATTTTATAGATTGGACCCTAAACTTTGTCTGGTCATATCTTTTCATCCGTAACTCCAAACGAGGTGATTCCAAACCCACGTCTTCGTCTCGTCGAGCCCGTTCTGTTGGTACCATTTTCATAATGTGTTCACATAGTGGAAATGACCATTTTGCCCTTGCCCGTAAACAGCCACCCCCGAGAGAGAACTGTTTCCAGCAATCGTTTCCGTGGATTCTCCGCACTTCTCCTTGGTGGTTTCTTCATACCTAGGCAAGCCACGACAGCCACTTGCATGATGGATTTGCAGTAGCTATGGTTTCCTACTTGAATAATTATTTAATGTGTGCATGTTAATATGTTTGAGAATACTGTATATGCTCGTGTGTCATCCTTATATTCTGTCCATGTGCATCTTGCTAGTTATCAAGTACTCGTTGGTAGCATTATGCTCCTGGTTGATACTTGCAGTAGTTCATGCTAAGATGATGGCATGTCTGCATACTTCTTTATCGTTTGGACATACTAAAGTTGTTCATGCTCACCGCTATGCCATGCTTGTTTCCATTTAGCTGGTTAAATGCTGGCATGTTGTTGATGCTATGCCTCAGATATCATGCTTCCCATCCCTGCTTAGGTTATATCATGTTCATATGCAATACGGTTTCATCATGTTATTGTGACTCAGCTCATTTACAATCAAGTTAAACCGGATGTTAATCGAACTTGAACACCTGTTGGCTGAGTCATAGTGCGCCACCGAATCGAGCTCACCAGTGCAACCACACTTGCCGGGAAGGGGTGGCCCTAATTCGGTCTATTGTCATGCCTCTCGCTGGTACCTCCAACCAGGGAAGGTTATGAGTGCGTGTTACCCTAATCAGGTAGGCGGCTATAACCTTGTGAACCCAGTTTTGGTATTGCACTCAGGTCCCCGTTTGGGACAGTTTTGTTTGGCCACGATGGTGGCAGGTGTCATGAGTGACACAGGGGTCACCCATGACATAGCCCAAAGGGGAGTTTGTTAGAGTGGCCGGGAGAGTGCCATGCAATAGATTGGGTTTTGTCAGAACGTCGTTGGTCCACCCGAATGAGAAAGAAGTTGGTTGATCTTTATGTGATCGCGAGAGGATCACCGTGGTATCGAGGATACCGATGTTGGTTGATCATGATCACGAGAAGATCACCGTGGTATCATGGATACCGAATTTGGTTGATAGTGTTATGTGGTGATCTTGGGTAAAGACCAAGCTCGCTGTGATCATGTTATCACTACGGTATTGTAATACCAAGTTTGGTTGGTCCCGAGGTTATCATGTGGCACACTCGATGGTAAGTTCTGGCATGTGGTGGTTATGAGGTAACCTCAGAACAGAGTAGGTGGCATCATGATAGTTTTATCCTGTTGCATGTAGCGTCATCCTGCACATATGTCATGCCTATATTGTTCTAGCATCATCATGTTTACACCTGCTTAACCTGTAAATGCCATGATGTTGCTTGTCTTGACTGCTTTGGTTGCTGTGAGCTTGTGAGTACATTCAAAGTACTGACCTGGCGTGTCATGCCAATTTGCAAGTCATGCCATGATTGCTTGCTTGTCGAGGATTCCGAGTTTCCGAGCTAGGATACACGTTCCAGCCAGAGTCCCTGCGGAATGGAGTTCACCACCGCCGGTGTCGTTCCGCTGCTAGATGTGACTCCGCTTTCTCGGGTTGTTCCGCTGTTAACATAGAGCTACCCTGGGCAGGCGTAGTATCGCCGTGTCGATGTAATCCTTGTACCCTTGTTACCTTATCCATAGTAATAAAGAGCTGATTTCTTCTATGCCAACAGTGCCGTATTCCAGAAGACTTGTCTCTGGGCTGGAATACGGGGCGTTCTGGTTTCCTCTGAGCCGGGGTGCCACACTTATCTTTTTTCAATCTAAAATATGTAGGCATTCGCCAAATTTTAGTCTCAAATATGTAATCTCTTCTATCCATGTTTGTACTCTGGAAGCTTTGTACTCGTTGATTCGCATATTAATGAAAAAAGACGGGCTTGCCGGGTACTTGTGCATGTACTACATCCATGCAGAGGAGGAGCGCATCTGTACTTTTAAGTAAACAAGTTTTCTCTAGCAAGCTATCCTGTCGGTGCCTTCCGTCTGTTGCCGCAGTGCTTGGCCTACCGGGTTTCAGAACTACAGAAGGAAACCAACCCCTTGTCGAACCTTCTCCGTCAAATGCCACTACAACCATCTTAACCAAAATGATGTTCGAATCAAAGGATGGGAGCACAAATGCTTTGAAGGTGACAAGGCTTTTCTATGCACAAGTTTTCCACTTACAGAGATAGGTTCATGGACAGAAAGAAACTTATCTGTCTGGCTTGTCAGGGATCAATATGTAGGCTTGTTTCCATCTCTTCTCTTTGGGATCGAGCCACGGCAAGAACCCTGCAGTTAGCGCAGAGGAAAACATAGCAAAATATGATCCTATCTACATGATCATGGCAAATGTATTCTGATCTAGTCATGCATGCAAGTTTTTAGGGCGCCAGCGCTTCATTTTATTGTCTGTGCTCAGGGTCTGCGCCTGGCTTTGTACAAAGTGTTACATGCGCATCGGCAAGGGTTATACAAAATGGTGGCTGCCGGGCAGGGCCCGACAGCCGCGCCTTATGGGTAGAACTTACGAAGATGCTCAATGTTCCATGAGTTTTGCAATTGAATGCCATCTTCGGTCTCCAGACGGACTGCGCCAGGCCTGGTGACTCGTACTACCCGGTAAGGGCCCTCCCACTTTGGCGTCAACTTGTTTGTACCCCTGGCGGACTAAACACGCCTAAGGACAAGGTCACCTTCCTCAAGGCTCCGGGCATGAACGCTGCGACTGTGATAGTGGTGCAGGGCTGGCTGATAGTGTGCAGCACGCGTAGTAGCCCAGAGATGGTTCTCCTCAAGGAGCACGGCATCGTCATGCCGATGCTGCTCTTGCGCTACTTCATCGTAGGCAAATACTCGAGGTGACCCATATATGAGTTCCGTGGGGATCTCTGCTTCTGCCCCATAGACTAGGGAGAAGGGAGTCTGGCCGGTAGCTCGATTTGGTGTCGTACGGAGGCACCAAAGAACCACCGGCAGCTCATCGATCCAGCATCTGCCGCACTTCCGCAGCTTGTCAAAAGTCCTTGTCTTGAGCCCATGTAGCACTTCAGCGTTCATCCTCTTAGCTTGTCCATTGCTCTTGGGATGAGCAACAGAGGCGAATGAAACCTTGCTTCCGAGGATTTGAACGTATTGCATGAAGGCGCGGCTTGTGAACTGGGTGCCGTTGTCAGTGATGATTCTGGCGGGTACTCCGAAACGGCACACCAATCCTTTCAAGAACTTGATAGTTGATTGTGCAGTCACCTTCCTCACAGGCTCCACCTCCGGCCACTTTGTAAACTTGTCGATTGCGACGTACAAGAATTCAAAGTCCCCGGTAGCGCGGGGAAAGGGGCCCAAGATGTCGAGCCCCCAGACCAAAAATGGCCATGACAAAGGGATCGTCTAGAGAGCTTGAGCAGGTTGATGGATATTCTTGGAGTGGAACCGGCAGGCTTCACATCTAGTGACTAGCTCAATTGCATCTTGGAGGGCCATGGGCCAATAGAAACCTTGTCGGAAAGCTTTTCCAACCAAGGCACTTGATCCAATATGGGAGCCGCACATGCCTTTGTGTATCTCTGCGAACAGTTCCTTCCCCTCTTCCTGGCAAATGCACTTCAATTTCACACTGTTGGGCCTCCTTCTGTATAACGTGTCATCGACAAACTGATACATACTGGCCCTCTGGGCTACTCTTTCAGCTTCTTCTTGCTCTTCGGGAAGTTCTCCAGTTTGGAGGTAATGAACTATGTGCCGTGCCCAAGTCGGAGCCTGAGGCTCGGTAACAAGGACAAACGGCACCTCCTCGTTCGTGGGAGCGCATATCTCAACCGCAAGAACTTGTAGTTCGGCGAGAGGGTGCTGCTCACCAGGTGAAGTGGAGTTGTTCCCGGTAACCTCTCTACCAGGGGCTTTGGGAAGCTCTGCTGGGGGATGCTTGCCGGAGTCCAATTTCCTCCTTTTTCTGTCCATCACTGTCAGGGATACGGAGGGTTGAGTCAGGTGGAGAACAAAGGTCCCTGGTTCCACAGGGAGCTTCTGTGCGGCGCATTTTGAAAGATGATCAGCGATGCTATTTTCCGCACACGGTATGTGCTCTATTTGCAATCCATCAAAATGCTCCTCCGGCTTCCTCACTTCCCTCGACATATGCCTCCATCAATGGGCTCTGGTAATCCTTGTTGACTTGTCTCACTACGAGCTGCGTGTCTCTATGAATGATCAACTTCTTGATTCCCAATTTAGTTGCGATTCTGAGCCCGGCAAGGAGCCCTTCATACTCTCCAGTGTTGTTGGTGGCCTTCTCCCAGGGAAAATGCATTTGGATCACATATTTGAGGTGTTCTCTAGTGGGCGCCATGGGGAGCACGCCAGCCCCGCGCCTTGTAGTGAGAAGGCACCGTCAAAATACATTATCCATTCTTGGGGCGCCTCCTCGCCGGGGATAATTGTTTCTGGTGTCTCTTCGTCTGGAGTAGATGTCCATTTTGCAATGAACTCCACCAGTGCCTACTCTGAATGGTTGAGGTACTCTCATACTTCAGACCAAAGCTTGACAACTCCAATGCCCATTCAACTATTCTGCCGGTAGCCTCAGGTTCCTCAGTATGCGTTGCAAAGGGAAACAGGTAACAACCATGATCTCGTGGGCTTGGAAGTAGTGGCGCAGTTTCCTTGAGGCCATGATGAGACCAAAGATCAACTTTTGCACTCCAGAGTACCTTGATCTAGCCCCCTGCAATAGGGAGCTGACAAAGTACACCGGCCATTGCACCACCTTCTTCTTTGCCGTGATCTTGGGATTGTCTCTGTTATCCTGCTCTTCTTTCTCCTGATCTGCACCGGACCTTGCTGGGATAGGTTCACTTCGATCTCCAGAGAGGACAGTAGCTACGGCTGCTCCTTCATCTACTTCCCGCTGCACTAACCACTTGATTGGTTGCCGCCAAGTATAGCAACAATGACTCTTGTGGTTTAGGAGTGACCAAGGTGGGAGCAGAGGAAAGATAGGCTTTCAAGTCTAGCAGCGCTGCTTCTGCTTCCAGGGTCCACTTCATTGGCCCTGCCTTCTTAAATTTTTTGAAAAACGGCAAGGCGCGCTCGGCAAACTTGGAAATGAACCTGCTTAGCGCGTCAACACATGCAGTTAAACGCCTCACGTCCTTGACTGTTCTGGGTGCTTGAATCTGCTCGATTGCCTTGATCTTGTCGGGGTTGGCCTCTATCCCCCGGTGAGACACAAAGAAGCCAAGTAGCTTGCCGGAGGGAACGCCAAACACACACTTCTCAGGGTTCAACTTCAAGTTGATCTTGTGCAGATTTGCAAAGGTCTCTTCCAAGTCCTGAATGAGTGTGGTTTTATCCTTGGTTTTAACCACTATATCATCCATGTAAGCCTCAATATTCCTATGTAGCTGTGGCTCAAACCCAATTTGCACTGCTCTTGCAAAGGTGGATCCAACACTCTCTAACCCGAAGGGCATCCGCACAAAGCAGTACGTGCCACACGGGGTTATGAACGCGGTCTTCTCCTCGTCCTCCTTGGACATGAATATCTGATGGTACCCAGAGTATGCATCCAAGAAGGAAAGCAGATCACACCCGGAAGTGGAATCTACGATCTGGTCGATGCGCGGCAAGGGGAATGGGTCCTTCGGGCATGCTTTATTCAGGTCAGTGAAGTCTATGCAAAGCCTCAATTTCCCATTTGCTTTGCGCACCACTACTAGGTTCGGCAACCATGTTGGGTGCAACACTCCTCTGACCAAACCAGCTGCTTCAAGTTTCCTGATCTCTTTGGCAATGAACTGGTGCCGTTCTAAAGCTTGCTTTCTGACCTTCTGCTTGACGGGCCGGGCATGAGGGCAGACAGCTAGGTGGTGCTCGATTACCTCCCTGGGAACACCGGGGATGTCAGATGGTTGCCAAGGAAAAACATCTACATTCGTTCGTAGAAAGGCAACGAGCACGCTTTCCTATTTGTCATCGAGGGTGGAGCTGATGGTGAACGTACCATCAGCACCATCCAGCCCTGCCAGGACCTTCTTCACAGCAGGTGAGGCAACCTTGGGCTTCTTGCTAGTGGAGCTCTTCGGAAAATCATCGACGGGTGCAGCACACTCCGAAGAGGTGCGCTTCCCAGATTCCTTGCAGGTATCTTTGTTAGCTTTCTTCCCTTTGTTGTTTTCCTTGGCGGGAGCTGCAGCTTTCGCGACCTCAGCAGTGACCGCATCACGGTACATCTTATCCATGCAAATGATTGCATCTTTCTTATCTGATGGGATGGAAATGACGCCCATTGGCCCAGGCATTTTCAATGTGTTGTAGGCATAGTGAGATGCCGCCATGAATTTTGCCAGGGCTGGGCGACCAAGGATCCCATTGTACGGCAAGGGGAGCTCGACCACATCGAACACACCTTTCTCTGTCCGGTAGTTCAATTCTCCTCCAAACATCACCGACAGCGTAATATTCCCCTTAGGACGACTCCTGCCGGGGTTGATTCCTTGAAACGTGTCAGTAACCTTGAGCTCTTCATCTGATATTTGTAACTTGCTGAGTACCTTGGGGAAAATCAGATTCAACCCTGCCTCGCCGTCAACCAACATCTTCGTGACCTTGAGGTTGCGGATTGTTGGCGAAACCAACAACGGCAAGCACCCTACCGCGATGGTGCGGTTGGGGCGATCCTCTTCGTCAAAGATGATGATGTGCGGGACCATTTGAGTGGTTTCCAGGAATCTGCCAAAGGCTCCACGGCATTGACCTCATGCACCCATTATTTGAGCAGGCGGTGAGGGGAGTGCAAAGATGCACCTCCGTCAACGCACAGGGCCTCAGTTGCCTTCTGGAACTCTTGCTCACTGGTTTCCTCATCATCCCCTTCATCAGTTTCATCGTCATCTTCTTTCTTCTCACGGCCTCTGGCAGGCCTCTCTTGTTGCTGGGGAGCCTTCCCGCGGCGACCTCCTCGGTTGCCCCGGCCCTTCCCGCCAGCACCTTCTTGATCTCTCTACTTGTCATGCTTCTCATACTCGGCTTTTTAACAAGTTGTTCAACTTGGTGACACTCTTGAAGATCATGGCCCTTGGTCCGGTGGAACTTGCAGTACGGTCCATCAGCCTTCCCAGCCTTTTCGGCCACCACAGCCTCCCAGCAGTCAGTGCACGTGGCAACCTCCTTGCCGGGGCTTCGATCTTGGCCTTCTTGCCGGTACTAGGGGTGCCAGAACTCTCAACAGCTAGTACTACTTTCTCCTTGCACTTCTTGTTGCACTTTTTATTCTTCCTCTTCGAGTTGGCGGCATCGTCGTCGTCATCTGAGTCGACTTCGATGCCGTCCTCTTCTCCAGGGAGTCTCCTCCCTTCCTCTGTACGGGCACACTTGTCCGTCAAGGTGTATAGCTCGTTCACAGTATTGGGCAGCCGGACGTTCATCTTTGAACGTATCCTCCTATTGCGCATGTTTGACTGGAATGCGGCAATCACAGCTGCCGGGTGGATATCCAGAATGTTCCTGTGTACCCGGCTAAACCTCTGCATGTACTTCCGCAAACTTTCTCATTCTTTCTGTGGAAGAAGTTGCAAGTCACTGGGCCGTCCTGGTTCTTGGTGGCCGCCCATGAAGGCACCAACAAACTCTTGGCACAGGTTAGCCCAGGATGAAATGGAATTCTCCGGTAGGTGCATCAGCCATGACCTCACGTTTGGCTTGAGTGCCAAAGGGAAGTAGTTGGCAAATACCTTCTCGTCTCTTCCTCCGGCAGCTTAAACATCGATGGTGTAGATGCTCAAGAACTCTGCCGGGTTCAGTCTTTCATCATACTTCTATGGTATTTCTGGCTTGAAAACGCTGGCAGATGGCCAATGGACTTAGTTCGCGAGTGAAGGTAGGGCACCCAACCTCGAAAGGCAAGTATCCACCTTCACTGGGCGCGGGTTCATCGCCGTTTGGCCCATTCCGCCTGTCAAATTGGCGGCGGGTTTCGCAGCGTCGCTCTATGGTGATGCGCGCATCCTCTCTCCGCTGATCTTCCAGGACCTGCCGCTGATCTTGACAGGCCCGAGGGTCAGATGAAGCCATCGATACCTTGTCGGGCTCCTGGTTGCATGGTTCTGGTTACAGCCTCTGCGCTGGCTGTCACGGAGGGGACTGCATCGTTGGAGTGGCCCCCTCAGCACGGTCAGTAGCTCACGTCGTGGTTGTTGCTAGCGGGTGCCGTGGCGGCCCTGCCCGCTGTGATCCTCCTGCTTCAGCAAAACCGAGCAAACTCTAGATGGTGGCTCTCCACTCATCCATTTGGTCAGCCGCTGGTGGGAATCTCAGCAGGAGTTGGGCTCGTGCCATGGCTTCCCGAAGTAGTTCTTGGCATAGATGACGACGCAGACCGCGATGTCGCTCAACTCCTGATGGTACCGGTGGTGGCGGCGCCGTGCTCTCACCGCCGTGAGCCAGCCGCCACGACGGTACGATGGCGAAAAGGGTGCACCTGGGGGTTGACGACCACGTGCGGCGCTTCGTCCTGGTTGCCCTGTCCTGGGGAAGGCGCGTGCCCCGCAGCCGTGCCTATAGTAGGGACAGCCAGGGGGTCGCGACCCGCACCAGAGCGGGCATTCTTGCTGTGGCTGCGCCCTCCAGCACGGTGGGGAGGTGGAGACTGAGCGTTCTCCTAGCCCGCGCCTTGTGGAACACGACCGTCGGGATGCTATGGATGCCACCCTCCTCCGGCGTTTTCCGCTCCAGCTTCGGCCGCAGGGGGAACGATGACAGCGCCGCCTGCGAAGGTTACGTTCCCCACGGCGTCCGCGTCCCCCGACGCCGCTGCAGCCCCCACAGTATCGGTGGCTGCATGCGAGGGGGCCTTCGAGGTGGAAGGGTGAGCTGTCGCGTTGGGCTTCTTCTTGGGCACCATGGATGATGAAGAAGACGATGACGAAGATTGACACGCTGATCACAACCTCAGGTTTGCGCATGCATGCCCCCTACCTGGCGCGCCAAAGATGTCGCGGTGGAACACGATCACCTATGGGACCATCGGCCCTTTGTGGTTCGGCAGGGGGAGTGATCACATTGCACAAAGAGCGGAGACCATGGGACAGCACGGTAGAGGTGATGCTGGTGGTTTTTAACCAGGTTCGGGCCGCTGTGAAGCGTAAAACCCTACTCCTGCTTTGGTGGATTGAAGAGAGGACCGAGGTGGTCACGCGGCGCTCTAGCCCGGCAAGGTCGCCTCGAGGAGAGCAGCTACACGTGTATGAGTGTACAAAGGTCTGAATCCTTTCTTATGTTGCCATGGCCCTCCTTTTATAGGCTAAGGGGTTACCACAGTGGCAAAATAGTCATTATCTACTGATTAGATAGCCAACAGTGCTAACATACCTAACTCTGGCAGTTAGGACAAAGTGCATTAAATCCACTGCTAGGTGTCACGCTGTGGATGCAGCCCGGCAAGCCTGCCACGCCGCTTAACCATCTTCCACCTATCTGTATGACACGCCTCTGGACGGGTGTCATATGGAGGGAATCTCCCTTCCAAATGGCTGCCATGTGCCAAATGATAGCCACTTAATCACTTGGTGGCTCGACACCACACTGATAAGTGACTCGCGTTGCTGTGCGGTGGTGAAAGTGCATCTAGTGCCCCTTAGTGATTTTGGTGTATTGAAGACTTATAGGTTAAGGGACTAATGTGTTTGTGAGTGTACACAGGTTCTATAAGTCTATGAGGAGTTTGATATTTATGAAGAAAGTCGACCCCTAAAAATGAATGTCTTCAGTTGAAGACTTTGGTTTTCTTGAAGACTTTGAAAATGAGGAAATTGGTGTGACCTTGAAGACCTGATATTGATGCGAGGATTATGAAGCGTGAAGACTTTTGTTTTCATAGTTTGGTTTTCCCTTTCTTGAGTCATAGGAAACACCGTACTGTTAAAGGGGGTCGAGGTAAAACTAAGGAAAAGTTTCCAAGTGATGCTCAACTCAAATCCTACACCTACCAATCCTTTCGAGTGAAGCCATTGGAAATCTCATACAGTTCAGTCAAGTTCTTCAGTGACAGAGACGAAGTTCTTCTATTCTCTGAGGAATTTGTTCTGACTGAGGAGTTAGGAATTCGCCAGTGCGGATTGCCTACAAGTGAGGAACATGATAGCCCTGAGGAATTTGAGAGCTCAAATTTCCGACCGTTGCTGTGCTATGCGCCAGTTGTCCAAAATATCCTATCCACCTAACAGTCATATCATTGAAGGGCATTTATGTCTTATCATGTCGGGCTGCTCCCCGGCTATAAATAGCTGTCCCCTACAACTGCTAGCTGGTTGGCTGCTCCGAGAGAAGCTGACACTTGTCATTTAGAGCATCCCATCCTCCGAGGACTTTGAGTGAAAATCATCAAGTGAGGAAAAACCCAAACCCAACACCTAAAACCCAAAGTGATTGAGCATCACTGAAGAAATTGTTCCTTTGTGGAACCGACGCTTGTTACCTTTGAGGACTGTGCATCCTCCAGACGGTTAGGCGTCATGGTCTAGAGCATCCAAGAGGAATTGTGGATCGCCGAGTGACCAAGTCTGTGAAGGTTTGGAAGTCACCTGTGAAGACTTACCACGAGTGATTGGGCGAGGTCTCTGTGACCTTAGCTCAAGGAGAATACGGTGAGGACTGTGTGTCCGGGACTGTGTGTCCTCATGTTTAAATACCTAGCCGCTCCAACCAGACATACAACTGTCACAGCAGTTGGAACTGGTCTACCAAATCACTGTCTTCACCAAGCTACTGGTTCTATTTCCTCAACCCTTTCATTTCCTCGCATACTTGCTGTGTACTTGATCGTTACTGTTTGAAGACTTTGACTGAAGACTTTCTCAATTTCCTCATTCCTATTTCTTCAGTCACTTTGTCTTCAGCCTTCTTATCCTGTTTACACGCTACTTGTGCTCTATTTTGTTTCATTTCATCATGATGACTATGCTACTGCTTTGTTATCCATGTACCTGAATACTTATTCCGCTGCTTGTAGTTCGTTGCTTAGGAAATTCCTCAAGTAGTATTTCCTCAGCGACAAATTCATAAAAATCGCCTATTCACCCCCCTCTAGTCGATATAACGCACTTTCAATCGGTATCAGAGCAAGGTACTCCCTTGTTCTGTGTAATTTTGGTTTAACCACCTGGAGTTTTAGTTATGTCGACTGCAGGCATGATCAAGGTCTCGGCTGGGTGTCCTACCTTTGATGGGACAGACTACCCCTACTGGAAGAATAAGATGCGCATGCATCTTGAGGCAATTGACAACGATCTTTGGCACGTTGTGGAAAATGGCGTTCCCTCTGTCACTCCTTCCGTGAACGCTGCTGATGTGAAGAGATTCAAGCAACTCGACTCTCAAGCGGAGAATATCATATGTGGCCATCTGAGCAAAGGACAGTACGGCAGAGTGCGTGCTTTGGAGTCTGCAAAGCTTATCTGGGACAGGCTGTCCAAGGTCAACGAAGGAATCTCAACTCAACGTGATTCTCGAGTTGACATTCTTCGCAATCTCTTCAACCACTTCAAAAGACTCGACAATGAGAATGTCCAGCAAACCTTTGATCGCCTCACTGACATTTCAAACGAGCTTCAAGCACTGGGTGCCACTGACATCACCGACCATGAGGTGGTGAAGAAATTGCTGAGGTCACTCGATTCTTCATTCGATACACTGGCACTGATGATTCAAGAACGTGGAGACTACAAGTCACTAGATCATGCTGATATTCTTGAGAGGCTGAACACTCATGAATTCCAACAAGCTGAAAAGAGAGATCTCTACGGGCCAAGCTATGGAAGATCATGCGCACTGAAGGCCAAGGCAGTTTCCTCATCTGAAGGAGAAGATTCTGATAGCAGCCTTGGTGACCCTGAAGAACTAAGCCAGGAGCTAGCAATGCTCGTGAAGAAATTCGAGAAGTTATCAAGGCGTAGTCGCTTTGTAAAATCTTCAAAAGGTGATGGCACAAGATCAGATTTCTCATCCCATGATTACAAGAAGAGGACTTGCCACAAATGCAAGAAACCTTGTCACTACATAACTGATTGTCCTCAGTGGGCAAAGGAATCAAAGAAGAAGAAATACAAGGATGATAGTTCAGATGACTCAAAGAAGAAGAAGAAATCTTCAAAGTCCTCATCATCAAAATCTTCAAAGTCTTCATCTCACAAGAAGAGCAGTTCCAAGAAGGCTCGGGCATTCATTGGCAAGGAAATGGACTCTGAAGCTGAATCTAAGGAACATGAGGAAGAGGAGGCATCTGAGGAATCAGACTCTGGTGTGGTGAGCCTAGCCCTCGCTACTGCTTACGGCAGCAAGTCCATCTTCAACACTGAGGAAAATGGCGTCCCCAACACTGTTGATGATGGCAACGATGACTATGCTCCCACCTATTGCTTCATGGCAAAAGGTGCCAATGTATTCAAATATCCCTCCTCTGAATCAAGTGTGGATGAATCTGATGATAACCTCAAACCCAGCTATTCCAAACTTGCTAATATTGCTGTTAAACAACAAAAGGCTTTGGAAAGGGTTCAAAATATGCTAGACAAAAGCGATGACCTGTTAGGTGAGGAAATGGATCAAACTCAAACACTGACTGATAATCTTCAGCAACTATAGTCTAAGTTTGACAACCTTCAAAGTTGTCATGAAACTCTCTTAGCCGATCATGAGAAGCTTTCTTATGAATTTCTTCAAAGAAAGCAAGATCTTGAGAAGCTAAGGGTGAGTCATGAACATCTTCAGAAGGAAAATGATTCATTGCTTGCTCAACAGATCAGTTCCGCTCAGGAAGAATTTATTCCACCATGCTTGAAATGCATTGAACGTGAAACTGCTAATTCTTCACCTGAAAGTTCAAATGCTTCTATTGCTACAAATTCTTCAACTATCTCTGTGGTCACAAATTCCTCATCTGAGGATACCACTAGTATCACTGACGAAAATGCAGGGTTGAAGGAATTGTATGTGACAGGCATGTACAAAAGCCTCAAAGGGCATCAGACTCTTTGTGATGTGCTCAAAAAGCAGATCTTGAACAGGAACCCTAGGAAAGAGGGTATTGCCTTTGAGAGGAAACTCAATGCTGATGGAACCTACTGGAAACCTGAGCAGTATCCCAAAACCGCATGGGTTGCTGCGAAGGTACCTCCCGTAGATCCATCCACTTTATCTGGCTTTACTTGTGAATCCTCATATTCATCTGATGAGTCATTTGACACCAACTATAAATTGTTCAAAAATCAGAATGGTGAAGTATTTGCTAGATATGCTGGAACTAACTGCAGGAATGGTCCCCCTATGAAGAAAATCTGGGTTCCCAAAAGGTGCCTTGAAAGTCTTCAGGTGAATGTCCTCATGACATCACCTGTGAAGAATAGGAACCCCAGATCAAATTCTTCATATGGACCGAAGTCTTCATATGGATCCAAGTCCTCTTATGGATCAAATTCCTCACGTGGATCTAAGTCCTCATATGATCATCATCATGCTAACGCTTCTGTTTCACAGGGAAAACCTAAGAGTTCTGATTACGTGCATTATTCTTCAAATCATTATGTTCATAAGTCCTCGAAGAATTTCTCTGCTTACTCATATGCCTATACTAATCCCTCTCCTGTGAAACGAAGCGCTTTGGCTTCAATGCCACCTTTCTCTTATGGAGCTCGCAGAATAATGAACTCTTTGCCACCCCTCCAGATGTGGGTGGTGAAGAAAAAGAACTAAATCGTCTGAAGAATTTTCTGGAGACCTGAAATGCTTGAAAGGACGCTAGCTAATCATGAAGAAATGATTCATTCATTTCTCACGTCCTCATACTGTTATATATACATATGTTGCATTAATTGATGAATTTCTGTCTGATGAAATTGATGTCATATTCTTCACTCTGAAGATATGTGTTCGTAAGATGCACTAATTCATCTGCAGGATGATTTACCCAAAGCTACTGAGTGGGTCCTGGACAGTGAATGTACTAATCACATGACCGGTGACAAGATCTTACTGATGAACACTCCTTTATCTCTATCACATTCGAAGCATATCACCTACGCAGACAAAGGCAAAAGCAAGGTATTGGGTCTAGGTAGGGTTGCAATCTCAAAGGATCGACACATGGACAAAGTCATGCTTGTCGAGTCCCTCGGATTCAACCTCATGTCTGTCTCAATGCTT
The DNA here is from genome assembly GCA_011799875.1 of Thinopyrum elongatum. Taxonomy (NCBI): domain Eukaryota; kingdom Viridiplantae; phylum Streptophyta; class Magnoliopsida; order Poales; family Poaceae; genus Thinopyrum; species Thinopyrum elongatum. The sequence goes on along the minus strand of CM022298.1, from coordinate 310,995,747 downwards.
TGTGATCTTGATATGGTTGTTGTCTTTGGCAAATATCGCTGCTTAGTGCTCATGGAATCTGACAATTCCAAAGTCTTCGAAGGCTTTAGGAGAGGAGACTTGTATATTGTTGATTTCTTTGCAGGACCACAGCCTGCCACATGTCTACTTGCAAAAGCTTCAGAAGGCTAGCTATGGCATCGACGACTGGGTCATGCTGGCATGAGGAACTTACACACGCTTGTGAAGAAAAAGCATGTCATTGGCATTGAGGGTGTCAAATTCCTCAAAGATCATCTTTGTCGGGCTTGTGAGGCTGGAAAGATGACCAGAGCCAAGCACCCCTCGAAGACTATCATGACTACCTCTCGTCCTTTTGAATTGCTTCATATGGATCTCTTTGGCCCTACTCATTATGCCACACTAACAAATGCAGCATCTCTATATGGCTTTGTTATTGTTGATGATTATTCTCGTTACACATGGGTGCATGTCATTACTTACAAAACTGAAGTGCAGGAAGTCTTCAGATGATTTTCCTCAAGGGCATCGACAAAGTTCTGTGTGAAGATCAAGCATATTCGGAGTGACAATGGGACCGAGTTCAAGAATACTGGTCTTGATGACTATCTTGATGAACTTGGTATTACTCATGAGTTATCTGCCCCATACACTCCTCAGTAGAATGGCGTTGTGGAGCGCAAGAACAGGACTCTTGTTGAGATGGCACGCACCATGCTTGACGAATACAAGACACTTCGTCGCTTCTGGCCTGAGGCAATTGATACTGCATGCCACATTATCAATAGGATGAAATGTCTCCTGAGGAATCCATCAAGCTAAAGGCTACTGAGGATGTCATACCTACTGAAGAATCTGCTAAAGAAGTCATTCCAGATCATGAAGAAAATCATGCTGGTGCATCTGAAGAAAATGGCTCTGAAGAAAATGCTGAGCCAAGTCAAAGTCGTCAACCTGCTCATCCTCGCGTTGCAAATGAAGTGCAGATTGAGAGAATCATCAACGACATCAACACACCAGGTCCTCTCACTCGCTCAAAAGCTTCACATTTGTCTAACTTTTGTGGGCATTTTGCTTTCGTCTCTATCACAGAGCCCACCAAAGTAGACGAGGCATTTCTGGAGCCTGAATGGATTCAAGCGATGCAAGACGAATTACACCAATTCGAGCTGAACAAGGTGTGGGAGCTTGTCAAGCGACCAGACCCACGCAAGCACAATATCATCGGCACCAAATGGATCTACCGCAACAAACAAGATGAAAATGGCCTAGTGGTGAGGAATAAGGCTCGTCTTGTAGCTCAAGGCTACACACAAGTTGAAGGAATTGATTTCGATGAAACTTTTGCACCTGTTGCTAGACTTGAGGCTATTCGCATATTGCTTGCCTATGCTAACCATCATAATATCATCTTATATCAAATGGATGTGAAAAGTGCAATCCTCAATGGTAAGCTTGAGGAAGAAGTTTATGTTCCTCAACCCCCAGGTTTTGAAGATCCCAAGCATCCTGATCAAGTCTTCAGACTCAATAAGGCCCTCTATGGCCTCAAGCAGGCCCCTCGGGCGTGGTATGATATTCTGAAGGAATTCCTCATGAAGAAAGGCTTCAAACCCGGTTCACTCGACCCAACTCTTTTCACCAAAACATATGATGATGAATTATTCGTGTGCCAAATATATGTTGATGATATTATTTTTGGCTGTACTAACCAACGTTACAGTGACGAATTTGCTTATATGATGAGTGAGGAATATCAAATGTCCATGATGGGAGAATTGAAATTCTTCTTAGGCCTTCAAATTCGTCAACAACGCAATGGCATCTTCATTTCTCAAGAGAAATACCTCAAGGACGTTCAGAGGAAATTCGGTATGCAAGATTGCAAAGGCGTCAAAATCCCTATGCCCACAAATGGCCATCTATGCACCGATGAAAATGGTATAGACTTCGATCAAAAGGTATACTGCTCCATGATTGGCTCTTTACTGTATCTATGTGCATCTAGGCCAGATATTATGCTTATGTTTGCATGTGTGTCCGTTTTCAAGCTACACCGAAGGAATCACACCATAAGGCTGTGAAACATATTCTTCGATATCTAGATCACACTCCAACACTTGGATTATGGTATCCCAAGGACTCGGCTTTTGATCTCATTGGATATTCTGACTCTGACTATGCTGGTGATCATGTGGATCACAAGTCAACATCAGACACATGCCATTTCCTCGGACGATCTTTAGTATGTTGGTCCTCGAAGAAGCAGAACTGCGTATCACTCTCTACTCCTGAAGCTGAGTACATTGCTGCTGGTTCTTGCTGTGCTCAATTGCTGTGGATGAAGCAAACCCTCAAGGACTATGGCATCAATGTGAAGAATGTGCCACTCTACTGTGACAACGAGAGTACCATCAAGATTGCTCATAACCCAGTTCAGCACTCAAAGACAAAGCACATCCAGATTCGTCATCATTTTTTTCGAGATCATGTGTTGAAGGGCAACATCTCTATTGATCACGTGAAGACTGAAGAACAGCTAGCGGATATCTTCACCAAGCCCTTGGATGAGAAGAGATTTAGCAAGTTGGGGTGGGAGCTAAATATCTTAGAATCTTCGAATGTTCTTTGAAAAGGACACACATCCTAACACTTATGCAAAATTGATGACTTAGATGTGCAACACACGAAGTAACGTTTTTCTTCAATCAATGAAGACTAACCCTCTAAGTGTGAAGAAATTAATGAAGAATTTGATTCTCAGAGCCCTACGACAATTGTATGCGGTGTCTGAAATCATCATTCTTATACGGTGGGTCACGCCACCACAAAAGTTGAAAATCTTCAAAATTGAGTTTTTCTTCATTTTGCAAATTCTTCAACTTTCAAATTCTTCAACTTGCAAAGTCTTCAAATTTTTTTGACTGATGTTCTTCATTGACTATATATATATAATTGAGTTTTTCATGTCCTCAATAGCATTCACTTATTGCTAATTCTTCAAGTTGATTTTCTTCTAAGTGAATGTGATCGGACCCGTTCCCCCTCTATGCTAAACTCAACCCAGTCTGTTCACAAATTCTTCATGTGCGTTCTATTTGAAACCCATTCAAAGTCTTCACTGTGTCCTTGACAGCTGAAGAATTTGCGAACGAAACCTTAAAATTTTCATATCTGAATTTTCGGCTTTTCCCGCTCAAACCGTTCCGCATCCCGCGATAGGATTAAACTACTCACCCACGATCTACCATGATCTCCATCTCTCCGTACATGGGTGACACATGTCGTTAGAAGAGTAAGGGTCTGGGGCATGTTCGTCCAAAAATTTCGGACGGGCAGTTTTTCACCGTGGCTATAAATACCCCCCCTCCCTTCCTCTGTCTTCATTTACTCCACTCGACCACCAACTTGCTCGAGCTCTTAGACCTAGCGCCGCAGCTACTCTCCATCGTCGCCGGTGAGGAAGAGCTTCACTGCCTCGACCTCGTCGCCGTCGTACTCACGCTGCCGCGGAAATCTTCACTCCGCCACCGCCGTAGCTGTCTCTCACCGCCAAGTTAGGGCGTGGGAGATCTGAACGGACGAACTTCTCCACTTCCACATCAGTTCGTCGTGTTCTTCATCCAAGGTAAATAAAATCTGATTTGACTGCCCTACTTTGATTCTGATGATTTCACAAAATCTTCAAAAGGAGTTTATTCTTCAACTTCCCATTCCATAAACTCCCGAATGCTTCTGTATCTTTATTTGTTTCTCTAAGCTATGTTTTTTCTTCAAGATTCCTCAATTGTGTGGATTTTCTAATCTATACAACTCTGGAACCTAAGTCAAGAATGCTTAGTGAAATTCCTCAAGACTCCCCTGGTCAAATTCCTCAAACTTGATTTCTTTTGAAAAATTTCTGAGAACGCATATGATCTCTCCAAATTCTTCGCACCTATACTCTGTTCACAGGTACAGAATGTTTGCTGCTGAATCACTAGGTTCTCATCAACTTAACTCATTTGCAGCGTTCCTCGAAGATAAGCTGCACACTTCCTTAGAAACATCAATTGTTCAAAATCCTCAAGTGAAGAAAATGGCTGATGGTAAGAGACCTCAGAAGGGAGGAAAGAGGCATGAAACAAACACTGCTTTTGAGATCCCTGAAGACATATATGATGAATACTGCACTCCTGATGAAGCAACTCATGGCAAAGAGACCAAGACTCAGCGCAAAGTGCGCATACAGAGAATTGAGAGAAGATGGGCTAAGGAATGGAGGGAATATCGTTATGTTACTCCCAAGTAGATGTAGAAATTCGCCGTTAACCCTTCATGTCCAAGACCTCCATTGGCACCAGGCCAAGAAGCTGATCCCTCAAGTATCAGGCGCGGTGAGGAATTTCCCAAGGAATGGGCTAAGCACCAAGCCAAGTTGGCTAAAGTAGCAAAGGAAGCAGTGAAGAAATTCAATGAAGACTTTGCTGCTGCTGCTGCTGCTGAGGCCTCTGCTAGCAAGCCTAAGAAGGCTTTGCCGAAGAAATCTGCTGTGAAGCTGAGTTCCTCAACTGTTATGCCCTCACAGCCAATTGCAAAGCCCTCACGGCCAATTCCTCAGGCAACCACATCGAGGGCAGCTCCAATTCCCTCAGCTCCCACAAAGTCTTCAACTTCAGCTGCAAAGTCCTCAGCACCTGTGCATCTTGCCACGTGCCAACGGACTACAGGAATCTCTATTGCCTCAGGTGCATCTTCAAATTCCTCAGCTCTGCCATAATCTTCAAATGGTCCAATCTTGTTGAAGAAAAAGGCCACTGCTGGACGAGGCCCAAGGACAAGTCCTCACAAGAAGCAAGTTGCCTTCCAAATTCCGTCTGATGACGATGAAGCTGATGATGAAGAACTTGCTGAGATCATCAAAGACAGGCAAGAAAAGGTCGCTAGAGCCAAAGGCAGTGATGTGACACTCATGCTGGATCCTAAAAGGATCCTTGATTTCATCGATCTATGGCACAAGGATCCAAATACTCCTTTGCCTGAATTGAACCTCACTCCTGGCCAGAGCCACATGTTGACAGCCTTCATAGCTGAAGAAAAATGGAAATTTGAGAAGGCCAGGCAAGTCAAGAAAGCTCAATACAAAAAGGAGCGCTTTCTGAAGAAGAATGCTGTGAAGATGACTCGTGAAGAACTTGTGAATCTGCAAAAGGAGATCAAAGCTCTCAGCGATGAATTGACGCATATCCTGCAGATTGGCTAGGTGCCAAAGTTAGATTTATCAGAATGGCCAAGGGGTTCAACCCAAATTTTGCAGTTCCAACACAACAATAAATTCCTCAGGCTGATGCATCTGCTCAGCCTACTAAAGAGAATGCTAGCACAGCTAATGAAAATCAGTCTGTTGAAGAAACTGAAAGTTCCAGGGCCGCTGAAGAAATTCCAGCTCCTGAAGAAAATACCAGGGCAACCTCCAATGTTGCGCCTGAAGAACAACTCAGGTCAGCTGAAGCATATGAAGCTGTGCCTGAAGAATCTGATCAAGCCAGGGCAACTGCATCAGTTGTGCCTGAAAAAACTGCACCACTTTCATCTGCTCCTCCTGCAAAGTCATCACAGATGAAAGATATCCACCTTCCTTTGCATCAGAAGCAAAGAAGACCAAAGCTACAGAAAAGGCAGCTGTGAAGAAAAGGAAAGCATCAGAAACTGCAGAGTCTTCAGCTCCCAAGAAAGTGAAGACTTTGCAAAGCTCGTACACCAACCCCATTGATGCTGTTCCTATCTCAAGCATGCCATCAAAGGAAATTGCTCCCTTTGGTGAGGAATATGTCATTCTAGATGACAGTGATGAAGCAAATCCTTCTGCTGCTACTTCAGAGCAGTTGGATGAAGAAATTGAAGTGAATGATATCCCTTCAACCCCACTGGTATCATCGCCCGTGCCTCAGTTCACAGCTGAAGAAGCAGGCGTTGAAGAAATTGATGAAGAAGATGAGGATGTGGACATTGGGTCTACTACACCAGTTCTCAATGATGATTATTGGGAAAGACATCATCCAAATTCTCCATTGACCACTCCTCTGCAACAAATTCCTCAGTCCCCTATGCAGACTGAAGAAATTCATACGGGCTCTGAAGGACATCAATCTTCACTTCATTCTATTCTAGAAGAAGTTCCAGCTACTAATGCTGAAGAAATGGAGACCGAGACTGCTGCTGATGAAATTGCTATGGAAATTCCTCAGTCTGTGGCTCCAGAGGTTGTGCGCCAAGCGGTTGTGAAGACTTCAACTGTTAATCTTCAGCCCAAGCCACAAAATCCTCATACCAAGAAGCAGAAATTCAACGCTGATGATTTCTTTGCTGAGCATCATTTCTTCACGGATTACAATCCCTATGACTCTGCAAGACTGCGACGCAAGCGCTTCTGGACAGCAAGTCAAATGAACTATTACTCTTCCCTCATGTTTGGTAAGAACAAGGTATTTGACCACGAGCAAATTCCTCATGTGGATATGGAGGCGCTTCCTTGCTTCCATCCAGTCCTTAGTGTTCTTCATGACGCTGGGCTGCTTAACTTCTGCACTGACATCTGCGACTGGAACGAAGAACTCATTCTTCAATTCTACGCCACACTGCATATCACTGGAAATGTTGAAGATGTGAATTCATGGGTGCTAGACTGGATGACCGAAAATACACATTACAAAGCTCCGGCCTCTGAATTGCTTCACGCCGTCCCAATCAGTCCTCCCACTGAAGGTGCTAGGCTCATCTATGAGGAACCTGAACTCTCAAATCATCTGATGCAAGTGCTAATGAAGCCTTTGAAGGCTGGCCAAGCTCCAAGGACCACCTTCCTTGTGAAGGAATTGCTCTATGTGCCAAGGACGATTTATCGCATATTGACCAAAACCCTCAGTCCAATCAAGGGCCACAACTCTGATGAAGAAGAGGTTGTTGGCATCATGAAGAATCTGCTGTTCAACATGATACATGGCATTCCCATTAACTACCATGATTTCTTCATGAGGACTTTGGCCAATGCTGCTCTGTCACCTTTTGAGTTGAAGCCTTACGCTCCCTAGATAATGAAATTCATCAGACCAAGGTCTTCAATTCATTATCAGGCTGACTTTCAGAATCATCTCAGCTATTTGCCACCTATCGAAGCCCTCAAGCGGACTATTTCCTCAGCTGATGAGAAGGGCAAGGCTGCTATTATAGATGAAGGCACTCGTCCATTGGATGGGCAGTTTCGCAAAGCTGCATCCTATTCCACCAATGATGACTCTGCAACACAAGATTTTGCCGCCAAAGCTTCAAAGAAAAATCCTCAAGCAACAGCTCCGCGTGTGATGACTGATCGTGAACTTCTCCTCAGTCTTCATCAGAAAGTTGATCGAAATCACAAGTGGGTCAAACATCAGTTTGGTGCAATTCTTCAGAACATGACAGTCACTCAAAATACTGTGAAGAAGAATCACTACTACTTGCATGAACTCTTTGACCGCACTTGGGCTATTCTGTCGAATCTTTATAGTGCTGAAGATCTCAAGGAGATGGGCTTCCAACAGGACTTTGACTGGTCTCAGCCACCTTCAAAGAAATTCAAGAAGGTCGAAGTTCCTCAGCTTGTTGCTAGTTCATATTCTTCATCGCGCGAGACGGATGAAGCTAAAGATTTGAACGACACTGCGGCAGGCCCTACCTCAACGGATGACCCCAACAACGCTGGCACTCCTCCATCGACATCATGATGATATTCTTCAGGGGTGTTAGTCCTCATTTTTCGTCCCATTTGGTTATTCGATGACAAAGGGGGAGAAATTTGAGTTAGTCTTCAAGCGGGTCTTATATATGGGCTATTTTTTTGTTAAGTTACAACTCTTGCTCTTCTGAGGTATTTGATCTGATGAGTTGTAAACTTAAGTCCTATGGTGGTCTGATCCTTTTGAACTGCTTTCTACATGCTTATTTCCTCAAGTACCTTAATGCACGTATGCTGAATTTCATCAGACACCATATTTCATCATGCATTTCAAATTCTTCATATCATATGTTAAATGCGTGTATGAATTACAAGATATAGGGGGAGATCTCCATGATATTACTCTACAATGTGCATTTGCAATCCAAAGCAAAATCCTCAATATGCACAACTTCAGGGGGAGTTCCTCTATATCTTGCAATCAAATTCCTCAATATTAGTATTTACACTTCATGTGTTTTATCCCCGTTGAAAACTTAACCTATTTGTCATCAATCACCAAAAAGGAGGAGATTGTAAGTGCATCTAGTGCCCCTTAGTGATTTTGGTGTATTGAAGACTTATAGGTTAAGGGACTAATGTGTTTGTGAGTGTACACAGGTTCTATAAGTCTATGAGGAGTTTGATATTTACGAAGAAAGTCGACCCCTAAAAATGAATGTCTTCAGTTGAAGACTTTGGTTTTCTTGAAGACTTTGAAAATGAAGAAATTGGTGTGACCTTGAAGACTTGATATTGATGCGAGGATTATGAAGCGTGAAGACTTTTGTTTTCATAGTTTTGTTTTCCCTTTCTTGAGTCATAGGAAACACCGTACTGTTAAAGGGGGTCGAGGTAAAACTAAGGAAAAGTTTCCATGTGATGCCCAACTCAAATCCTACACCTACCAATCCTTTCGAGTGAAGCCATTGGAAATCTCATACAGTTCAGTCAAGTTCTTCAGTGACAGAGACGAAGTTCTTCTGTCCTCTGAGGAATTTGTTCTGACTGAGGAGTTAGGAATTCGCCAGTGTGGATTGCCTACAAGTGAGGAACATGATAGCCCTGAGGAATTTGAGAGCTCAAATTTCCGACCGTTGCAGTGCTATGCGCCAGCTGTCCAAAATATCCTATCCACCTAACGGTCATATCATTGAAGGGCATTTATGTCTTATCATGTCGGGCTGCTCCTCGGCTATAAATAGCCGCCCCCTACAACCACTAGCTGGTTGGCTGCTCCGAGAGAAACTGAAACTTGTCATTTAGAGCATCCAATCCTTCGAGGACTTTGAGCGAAAATCATCAAGTGAGGAAAAACCCAAACCCAACACCTAAAACCCAAAGTGATTGAGCATCACTGAAGAAATTGTTCCTGTGTGGAACCGATGCTTGGTACCTGTGAAGACTTACCACGAGTGATTGGGCGAGGTATGTGTGACCTTAGCTCAAGGAGAATACGGTGAGGACTGTGTGTCCGTGACTGTGTGTCCTCAGGTTTAAATACCTAGCCGCTCCAACCAGACGTACAACTGTCACAGCAGTTGGAACTGGTCTACCAAATCACTGTCTTCACCAAGCTACTAGTTCTACTTCCTCAACCCTTTCATTTCCTCGCATACTTGCTGTGTACTTGATCGTTACTATTTGAAGACTTTGACTGAAGACTTTCTCAATTTCCTCATTCCTATTTCTTCAGTCACTTTGTCTTCAGCCTGCTTATCTTGTTTACACGCTACCTGTGCTCTGTTTTGTTTCATTTCATCATGATGACTATGCTACTACTTTGTTATCCATGTACCTGAGTACTTATTCCGTTGCTTGTAGTTCGTTGCTTAGGAAATTCCTCAAGTAGTATTTCCTCAGCGATGAATTCATAAAAATAGCCTATTCACCCCCCTCTAGTCGATATAACACACTTTCAGGTGGAGCGGTGGAGTCTTGGCGGGGAGACCCACCCTTGGCGGCCCCGGCATGCCTGCCGGGGGGGGGGGGATCTTGGGACTTGTCCTTGGTGCTGCCTTGACCTAACCAGGCTCACCTGCCCGACAAGGGAGATCTTTCCTTAGTAGCATCTTGTTCTCTTGGCTTGTCTTGGTCTTCTTGATCCGCCCTTTGATCTCTCAAAGAGCTATCTCTCTAGCTTGGAAGCTCATCTTGGAAACTTGGTGCTGTAGCTTCCTTGCTGCCGTGCCTATGTACAGTTCGAGAAACACACGCGAAGGTTTGTTGCACCGACAGTACACATCCAAAATGGAAAGCAGATCACACCCGAAAGTGGAGTCTAAAATCTGATCGATGCGCGGCAGGGGGAATGGGTCCTTCGGGCATGCTTTGTTCAGTTCCGTGAAGTCAATGCAGAGCCTCCATTTCCCATTTGCCATGCGTACTACCACCGGGTTCGCTAACCATGTTGGATGTAGGACTCCTCTGACCAAACCAGCTGCTTCAAGTTTCTTGATTTCCTCGGCAATGAACTGCTGCCGCTCTAAAGCTTGTTTCCTAACCTTCTTCTTGATGGGCCGACTGTGAGGGCATACAGCAAGGTGGTGCTCGATTACCTCCCTGGGAACGCCGGGGATGTCAGATGGTTGCCAAGTAAACACATCGACATTCGCCCGCAGGAAGGCAACGAGCGCACTTTCCTATTTGTCATCAACGGTGGCACCAATGGTGAACGTACCGTCAGTGCCATCCTGCCTTGTCGGGACCTTTTTTCATAGCAGGTGGAGTAGCTTTGGGCCTCTTTCTTGTGGACCTCTCCAGCAGATCCTCAACGGGTGCGGCGCAATCCGAAGAGGCGCGCTTCCAAGAATCTTTGCCGACATCTCTGCTAGCTTTCTTCCCCTTCTCTACCTTCTTGGCGGGAGCCGTGGCTTCTGCAGCTTCAGCTGCTACTGCGTCTCGATACATCTGATCCACACATATAATTGCATCTCTTTTATCTGATGGAATGGAAATGACACCCAATGGCCCTGGCATCTTCAAGGTGTTGTAAGCATAGTGGGACGCTGCCATGAATTTTGCCAGAGCTGTACGACCAAGAATTCCATTGTACGACAAGGGAAGTTCAACAACGTCAAACACAACCCTTTCGGTCCGGTAGTTCAGCTCCCCACCAAATGTTACCGGCAGCGTAATCTTTCCCTTAGGATGGCTCCTACCGGGATTGATTCCTTGGAACGTGCCAGTAACCTTGTGCTCTTCATCAGGGATCTGCAGCTTGCTGACCACTTTGGGGGAGATTAGATTCAACCCAGCCCCACCGTCAACTAGCATCTTTGTGTCTTTAAGGTTGCGGATTGTTGGTGAGACCAACAATGGCAAGAACCCTACAGCGATAGTGCGGTCGGGGTGATCCTCTTCATCAAAGATGATAGGCGTGCGGGACCACTTGAGCGACTTCCGGGAGTCTATAGCTGGCTCCACGGCATTGACCTCTTGTGCCCACTGCTTGAGCTGGCGGTGAGAGGTGTGCAAAGATGCACCTCCGTTAATACACATGGCTTCAATTGCTTTTTTGGAATTCTTGCTCGCTGGTTTCTTCTTCATCCCCTTCATCACTCTCATCATCTCCCTCTTTCTTCTCACAGCCTCTAACAGGTTTCTCCTTTTGCTGCGGGGCCTTGCCGCGGCGGCCCCCTCTACTGCCACAGCCTTTTCCTCCGGCACCCTCTTGGTGCTTGTCCCTGTCTCTCTTCTCATATTCTGCCTTCTGCTTCTTGATAAGCTGCTCGACTTGGTGACATTCTTGGAGATCGTGACCTTTAGTGCGGTGGATCTTGCAGTATGGCCCATCGGACTTCCCAGCTTTCTCTGCCGCCGCAGCCTCCCGGCAATCAGCGCACGCGGAAGTTTCCTTGCTGGGGGCTTAGGTTTTGGCCTTCTTGCCGGTGCTGAGATCGCTAGGGCTCTCAACGGCCAATACTGACTTATCTTTGCGCTTCTTGTTGCGTCTCCAGCTCCTCCTCTTTGGCTTAGCAGCCTCATCGTCGTCCTCCGAATCGACCTTGATGCCATCCTCCTCCCCAGGGATTCGCCTTCCTTTTCCAGGCCGAGCACATTTATCCGCCAATGTGTACAACTCATTGATGGTCTTGGGCAGCTGGACGTTCATTTTGGACCAAATCCTTCTGTTGCGCCCGTTCAAATGGAACACGACTATCATAGCTGCTGGATGTATCTCTGGAATGTTACGGTGCACTCGATTGAACCTTTGCATATACTTCCGCAAGCTATCCCCTTCCTTCTGTGGAAGGACTTGCAGTTCACTGGGCCGCCCAGGCTCTTGGTGGCCACCGGTGAAGGCGCCAACAAATTCATCGCACAGGTCGGCCCAAGACGAAATGGAATTCTCTGGCAGGTGCATCAGCCACAACCTCAGGTTTGGCTTGAGTGCCAAAGGGAAGTAGTTGGTGAATACCTTCTCATCCCTGCCCCCGACGGCTTGAACGGCAATTGTGTAAATGCTCAAGAACTCTGCCGGGTTTAACTTTCCATCGTATTTTTCTAGTAATTCAGGCTTGAAGACGTAGGCATACGGCCAGCAGACACCCAACCTCGTAAGGTAAGTACCCGCCATCATTGGGCGCGGGTTCATCAATGTCTAGGCCATTTCGCCTGTCAGAATGACGGCGGGTCTCCCGGCGTCACTCTATGGTGATGCACATCTTCCCTTCGCCGATCCTCCAGGACCTGCCACTGATCCCGGTGGGCTCATGGATCAGAAGAGGCCATAGATGCTTCGTCGGGTTCGCGGACATGCTGCTCTTACTGCTGTCGCCTCAGGGTCTGCTGTCGCAGAGGAGACTGCACCGTTAGCGCGGCCTCCTCGACATGGCCATCAGCCCGGGCTGCTGCTGTTGTTCGCGGGTGCCGCGATCGCTCTGCCTGCTGTGATCTTCCAGCTTCAGCAAATCCGATCAAACTCTGTATGGTGGCTCTCCACTCATCCATTTGATCAGCCGCCGGTGGGAATCTCAGTAGGAGTTGTGCCCATGCCATGGCTTCCGTAGCTGTGTGATGTCTACTACACATCTTGTTCTTGTAGACTCGTGTTGGGCCTCCAAGTGCAGAGTTTTGTAGGACATTAGCTAATTTCCCTCAATTGGTTGACCTAAGGTTTATCAATGTGTGGGAGGCATAGGATGAAGATGGTCTCTCTCAAACAACCCTGCAACCAAATAATAAAAAATCTCTTGTGTCCCCAACACACCAAATACAATGGTAATTTGTATAGGTGCACTAGTTCGGCGAAGAGATGGTGATACAAGCATAGTAATGATAGTAGATATTGATTTTTGTAATAGGAACAATAAAAATCAGCAAGGTAGCAATTGATAAAACGGAGCACATACGCTATTGCAATGCTTGAAAATGAGGCCTAGGGTCCATACTTTCGCTAGTGCAATCTCTCAACAATGCTAATCTAATTGGATCATATAACCATCCCTCAAAGTGCGATGAAGAATCACTCCAAAGTTCTTATCTAGCGGAGAACATAAGAAGAAATTGTTTGCAGCTATTCTTTCCGATCGATCTATCCAAGAGTTCGTACTAAAATAACACCAAGTTATTCTTTCTGATCGATCTATCAAGAGTTCGTACTAAAATAACACCAAGTTATTCTTTCCGATCGATCTATCAAGAGTTCGTACTAAAATAACACCAAAGCAAATTCAAATTCATAATACTCAATCCAACACAAAGAACCTGAAAGAGTGCCCCAAGATTTCTACCAGAGAAACAAAAGACGAGAACGTGCATCAACCCCTATGCATAGATTACCCCAATGTCACCTCGGGAATCCGCGAGGTGAGTGCCAAAACATATCTCAAGTGAATCAATATAATACCCCATTGTCACCACGGGTATTCATATGCAAGACATATATCAAGTTCTCTCAAATCCATAAAAGTATTCAATCCGATAAAAACGAAATCTCAAGGGGAAAACTCAATTCATCACAACAAGATAGAGATGGGAAAACACCATATGATCCAACTATACTAACAAAGCCCGCGATACATCAAGATCATGACATCTCAAGAACATGAGAGAGAGAGATTAAACACATAGCTACTAGTACAAACCCTCAGCCCCGAGGGTGGACTACTCCATCCTCATCATGGTGGCCGTCGGGATGATGAAGATGGCCACCGGTGATGATTTCCTCCTCCGGCAGTGTGCCGGAACAGGGTCTAGATTGGTTTTTCGCGGCTACAGAGGCTTGTGGTGGCAGAACTTCTGATCTAGGGTTACCCCGAGGGTTTTTGGGCCCAGGCGCGCCCTGGTGGGTTGTGCTCTCCTCGGAGCTCCCCTCTGGTACTTCTTTGGCCCACCGGGTGTCTTCTGGTCCAGAAAAAATTTCCAAAAAATTTCGCTGTGTTTCGACTCCGTTTGGTATTGATTTTCTATGATGAAAAAACAAGCAAAAAACAGCAACTGGCACTGGGCACTATGTCAATAGGTTAGTCCCAAAAAATGATATAAAGTTGCTATAAAATGACTGTAAAACATCCAAGAATGATAATATAACGGCATGAATACTTCATAAATTATAGATACGTTGGAGACGTATCATCATCCCCAAGCTTAATTCCTACTCGTCCTCGAGTAGGTAAATGATAAAAGAAATAATTTATGATGTGTGAATGCTAGCAAAATGCATAAGTTTGATCAATGATAATTTCTATCGCTTTTTCTAGCATCATAACAGCAACTCTTTCTCATAAAACTTATCATGATAAGGTAGCAATTGAAAACGGAATTTTTATTGTGGAAAGCTACCTATCATATTCATCATATACTCTTTCTTTTGTAGCATGGACATTTGGACTTGAATGATTCAAAGCAATAGTCTATAATTTGACATGAAGACAACAATACTCAAGCATATCAACAAGCAACCATGCCTTTCAAAATATCAACACTAAAGCAAGTTATCCCTAGCCCATTATGCTCAATCATTGATCCATTCATGAAACACACTCGCATATTAGCTACACCCAATGCTCAAGTATGATCATAGTGCCCCTTAGTTGGTGCTTTATAAGAGAAGATGGAGACTCAAGTAAATAGATATGCCCTTCGCAGAGGGAAGTAGGGATTTGTAGAGGTGCCAGAGCTCAAAGCTTAAATTGAGAGATAAAAATTTTGAGTGGCATACTTTTCCCGTCAACGAAAACGACCGAGTAATTCCCAACACTTTCCATGCTAGATATATCATAGGCGGTTCCCGAATAGAAAATAAAGTTTATTCCTTTTTCCACCATTCTTTCATGATCCATGGCTAGCCATATCCACGGGTGCCCTCCATGCCAACACTTTCCAAGGAATTTATTATTTGACAACATAAAGTAAATTCATTTTTCATTTCGGGACTGGGCATCCCTAATACCTTTGCCATACTCTCATGCAATGACAAGTGAGTAAACACTCATCTTGAGAATAACACATCTAGCATGGAAAATGTTGGCCACCCCCTGCCGCTTCATGAGCGGTATGAGCACACAAAAAGGAAATTATTTTGAAAATTTAGAGATGGCACATACAAATTTGCTTAGAACGGCATGGAAATACCGCATATAGGTAGGTATGGTGGACTCATTTGGCACAACTTTGGGTTTAAGAATTTGGATGCACAAGAAGTATTCCCACTTAGTACAAATGGAGGCTAGCAAATAGATTGAGAAGCAACAAACCAAGAAACAAAAATTCACATAAACGAGCATTGAGCATAACTAACACCGAATAATGCACCACAAGTAGGATGTAATTTCATTGCATAATTATTGACTTTCGTGCTTGCATAGGAAATCACAAACCTTAACACCAATATTCTTACTAAAGCATAATTACTCACCAACATGACTCACATATTATTATCTCCACATCACGAAACTATTGCAAGGAATCAAACTTATCATATCCAATGATCTACATGAAAGTTTTTATTATATCCCTCTTGAATATTCATCATATTAGGACCAAATTCATAGCTTGCGCATATTGTCATCACTATTGTCAACTCTCAAAGTAATATAAGTGAAGTATGAGAGTGTTCGACAAACTACTCCAAAAAGAAATAAGTGAAGATCAAGCGAGTAGTTATGTAAATGGGTAGCTATTTGATGACACTCTCTTATTTAAAAGTTTCAGATCTAAGTATTTTATTAAAACAGCAAGCAAAACAAAATAAAATGAAATTCTAAGAATGGCACACATCATGTGAAGAAGCAAAAACTTAGGTTCAACCGATACTACCCGATAGTTTTTCATGAAGAAAGGTGGGATGGCTACCGGGGCATCCCCAAGCTTAGATGCTTGAGGCTTCTTGGATTATTAACTTGGGATGCCTTGGGCATCCCCAAGCTTGAGCTTTTGTGTCTCCTTAATTCCTTTTATATCACAGTTTCCCTAAATCTTAAAAACTTCATCCACACAAAACTAAACAAGAACTCGTGAGATAAGTTAGTATAAATCAATGCAAAAACCTTATCATTCTCTACTGTAGCAAATCACTAAAATTATTATTCAACATTGCATACTAAATGCCTCCGCATATTTAATACTCTTATCCTCAAATAGAATCATTAAACAAGCAAACATATGAAAACAATGCGAACATAACAGCAATCTGTCTAAACAGGACAGTCTGTAAAGAGTGCAATTGTACTCATACTTACCTAACTCCAAAAATTCTGAAAATTTACCACACTGTAGAAAATTTATCATAGCTTATTGTTAAAATTTTTCAACATTTTACCACATTCTGAGTTTTCTGGATAATTATTGCAACCGCGATAAACTTTCTGTTTTGAAACAGCAACTCATATATTTGCAAAATAAGCATGGTGAAGGCTATCCTTGCCACTTTTATTGATATAATAGATGCAAAACATTATTATAAATAACAGCAAGCAAATACTAATAAAATAAAATGACTCTCCAAGCAAAACTCATATCATGTGACGAATGAAAATATAGCTCCAAGTGAGGTTACCGATAATGTTGAAGACGAAAGAGGGGATGCCTTCCGGGGCATCCTCAATCTTAGTTGCTTGGATCTTCCTTGAATATTGCCTTGGGGGTGCCCTGGAAATCCCCAAGCTTAGGGTCTTGTCACTCCTTATTCTCCTCATATCGATATCTCACCCAAAACTTGAAAACTTCAATCACACAAAACTTAACGGAACTTCGTGAGATGGGTTAGTACGATAAAGACAAATAATTCACTTTGGTACTGTCAAAGACAAGATTCATAATTTTTCTCACACAATGCCTAATGTACTCTACAATTTCCACAATTTATATTAAGCAATATAAGTCATAGAAACTAGAAACAAGCAAATTATGCATTGAAAACAGAATCTGTCAAAAACAGAACAGTACGTAAAGATCTGAATTAAGGTCATACTTTTGTAACTTCAGAAATTCTGAAAAATTAGGAAAACGTATAAAATTTGTATACCCATCAACTGTAAAACATTCAGAATTTTTTCACGTTCCAGTAAAAGACAGGAATTTCTTCACTGGATGCAAAAGTTTCTGTTTTTGCACAGAATCAAGTCAACTATCATCTATACTATCCCAAAGGCTTTACTTGGCACTTTATTGAAACAAAAGCTATAAAATATGATTACTACAGTAGCTTAATCATGTGAACACACAAAACAGTAGGTAAAAGTGTTGGGTTGTCTCTCAACAAGTGCTTTTCATGAATGCCTTTTAGCTAGGCATGCTGATTTTAATGATGCTCACATAGAAGTAGAGAATTGAAACACAAAGAGAGCATCATGAAGCATATGACTAGCACATTTAAGCTTAACCCAATTCCTAAGAATAGGGATTTTGTGAGCAAAGAAATTATGGGAACAAGAATCAACTAGCATAGGAAGGCAAAGCATGCATAACTTCGAAAATTTCAACACATAGAGAGGAAACTTGATATTATTGAGATATGTAGATGCATATGTTCCTCTCTCATAATAATTTTCAGTAGCATCATGAATGAATTCAACAATATAACTATCACAAGCTTAAAAAATTTATTACTCTCCACATAAGCAAATTTATTCTCTTGAATAGTAGTGGGAGCAAACTCAACAAAATAACTATAATGAGATTGAAAATTAAAATCATGATAAGTTTCATGGTTATCATTATTCAATATAGCATACATGTCATCACCATAATCATCAAAGATAGCAACTTTGTTCTCATAGTCAATTGAAACCCCTTCCAAAATAGTGGATTCATCACTAAATAAAGTCATGACCTCTCCAAATCCACTTTCATAATTATTATAAGATTCAACACCCTCCAAAAAAGTGGGATCATTAGTACCTAGAGTTGACACTCTTCCAAACCCACTTTCATCAATATAATCATCATAAATAGGAGGCATGCTTTCATCATAATAAATTTTCTCATCAAAACTTGGGGGAGTAAAAATACCATCTTCATCAAATATAGCATCCCCAAGCTTGTAGCTTTGCATATCATTAGCATCATGGATATTCAAAGAGTTCATACCAACAACATTGAAATCATGCTCATCATTCAAAGATTTTTTGTCAAGCATTTTATAGAATTCTTCTTCTATCAATTGAGCACAATTTTCCTTTCCATCATTTTCACGAAAGACATTATAAAGACGAACAATATGAGGCCACCTCAATTCCATTTTTTTGTAGTTTTCTTTTATAAACCAAACTAGTGATAAAACAAGAAAAATAAAAGATTCGATTGCAAGATCTAAAGATATACCTTCAAGCACTCACCTCCCTGGCAACGGCGCCAGAAAATAGCTTGATTTCTACTACACAACTTGTTCTTGTAGACTCGTGTTGGGCCTCCAAGCGCAGAGTTTTGTAGGACAGTAGCAAATTTCCCTCAAGTGGATGACCTAAGGTTTATCAATCCGTGGGAGGCGTAGGATGTAGATGGTCTCTCTCAAACAACCCTACAACCAAATAATAAAAAGTCTCTTGTGTCCCCAACACACCAAATACAATGGTAATTTGTATAGGTGCACTAGTTCGGCGAAGAGATGGTGATACAAGCGTAGTAATGATAGTAGATATTGATTTTTGTAATAGGAAGAGAAAAAACAGCAAGGTAGCAATTGATAAAACAGAGCACAAACGGTATTGCAATGCTTGAAAATGAGGCCTAGGGTCCGTACTTTCGCTAGTGCAATCTCTCAACAATGCTAATCTAATTGGATCATATAACCATCCCTCAAAGTGCGATGAAGAATCACTCCAAAGTTCTTATCTAGCTGAGAACATAAGAAGAAACTGTTTGTAGCTATTCTTTCTGATCGATCTATCCAAGAGTTCATACTAAAATAACACCAAGTTATTCTTTTCGATCGATCTATCAAGAGTTCGTACTAAAATAACACCAAGTTATTCTTTCCGATCGATCTATCAAGAGTTCATACTAAAATAACACCAAATAAAATTCAAATTCATAATACTCAATCCAACACAAAGAACCTCAAAGAGTGCCCCATGATTTCTACCGGAGAAACAAGATATGAGAACGTGCATCAACCCCTATGCATAGATTACCCAATGTCACCTCAGGAATCCACGAGTTGAGTGCCAAAACATATCTCAAGTGAATCAATATAATACCCCATTGTCACCACGGGTATTCATATGCAAGACATATATCAAGTGCTCTCAAATCCATAAAAGTATTCAATCCGATAAAAACAAAATCTCAAAGGAAAAACTCAATTCATCACAACAAGATAGAGAGGGGAAAACACCATATGATGAAACTATATTAACAAAGCCCGCGATACATCAAGATCGTGACATCTCAAGAACACGAGAGAGAGATTAAACACATAGCTACTGGTACAAACCCTCAGACCCGAGGGTGGACTACTCCCTCCTTATCATGGTGGCCGCCAGGATTATGAAGATGGCCACCAGTGATGATTTCCCCCTCCGGCAGGGTGCCGGAATGAGGTCTAGATTGGTTTTTCATGGCTACAGAGGCTTGTGGCGGCGGAACTTCTGATCTAGGGTTACCCCGAGGGTTTTTGGAATATTTGAGAATTTATAGGGCGAAGAGGCGGTGCGGGAGGCCACCGAGGTGGCACAAGCCACCTGGGCGCGCCTGGGCCCCCAGGCCCGCCCTGGTGGGTTGTGTTCTCCTCGAAGCTCCCCTCTAGTACTTCTTTTGCCCAACGGGTGTATTATGGTCCAGAAAAAATCTCCAAAAAGTTTTGCTGTGTTTGGACTCCGTTTGGTATTGATTTTCTGCGATGTAAAAAACAAGCAAAAAACAGCAACTGGCACTGGGCACTATGTCAAAAGGTTAGTCCCAAAAAATGATATAAAGTTGCTATTAAATGATTGTAAAACATCCAAGAATGATAATATAACGGCATGAATACTTCATAAATTATAGATACGTTGGAGACGTATCACTGTGCTCGGCATAGGTGATGAGGCAGACCGTGACGTCGCTCGACTCCTGGTAGGACCAGCAGGGGCGCCACTGCGTTCAGGCCGTCGCGAGCCGGTCGCCAAGGTAGTCTGGTGATGACTGGGCCACACTCGAGGATCAGCAGCCCCGTTTGGCGCTCCGCCTTGCTCGCCCTGCTCCGGGCAAGGCGCGTGCTCAGTAGCCACGCCCGTGGCAGGCATGGCTAGAGGGTCGCGACTCACACCAGAGCGGGTGTCGTTGCTGCGGCTGCGCCCACTAGTGCGGTGGGGCGGTGGAGACTAAACATTCCTTCCACCCGCAGCTTGTGGGTCATGCCCGTTGGGATGTTGTTGACGCTGCGCTCCCCCGGCGCCTCCCGCCTCTGCTTCATCCATGGGGGACACAACGACGGCGCCGCCTGCGCCGGTCGCGTCTCCCTTGGTATCCGCCTCGCCCAATGCCGCCGTGGCACCTACGGTGTCCGTGGCTGTGTGCGAGGCAGCCTTCGAAGTGGAAGGGTGCGCGGTAGCGCTGGGTTTCTTCTTGGGCGCCATGGATGAAGACGATGATGATGATGGACGCGCTATTCAAAACCTCGGGTTCGCGCAAGCGTTTCCCCCTACCTGGCGCGCCAAAGATGTCGTGGGTGGACACGATCACCTATGGGGACATCGGCCCCTTGTGGTTCGGCAAAGGGGAAGATCACGTTACACAAAGAGCAGAGGCCATGGGACAACATGGCAGTGGTGACGCTGGTGGTTTTTACCTAGGTTTGGGCTGCTGGGAAGCGTAAAACCCTACTCCTGCTTTGGTGGATTAGATGGAGGAACACGACGAACATGCAGCGCTCAAGCCAGGCAAGGTGGCCTCGGGGAGAGCAGCTACGTGCGTACAAGTGTGCAAGGGTCCCAATCCCTTGCTAGTTTGCCTTGGACCTCCTTTTATAGCTCAAGGGGTGACCACAGTGGCAAAACAGTCTTTATCTACTGATTAGATAGCTAACAATGCTATCATACCTAACTCTGGCAGTTAGGACAAAGTGCATTAAATGCACTGCTAGGTGTCGTGTTGAGGGTGAAACCCGGCAAGCCTGCCATGCCGCTTAACCATCTTCTGCTTATCTGTTCGACACACCTCTGTACGGGTGCCACTTGAGAGTAATCTATCCTCTAATGGGCTGCCACGTGCTTGGTGGTAGCCAATTAATCACCTGGAGGCTCGACACCACATTGATAGGTGATTTGCGTTGTAGTGCGGTGGAGCGGTGGTGCGTTGGCGGGAGTCCTCGCTCTTGGTGGACCCGGCAAGCCTTCCGGGGAAATCTTGGACTTGTCCCTGGGGCGGCCTCGACCCGGCCAGGCTCTCCTACCCAACAAGGGAGGCCTCCCCAAGGTGAGGTTCCGCTGTCTTGTCTGACTTGGTCTTCTTGATCCGCTCCTTGATCTCACGAAGAGCGGTTCCTCTAGCTTGGTTTTGCTTTGCATGTTGGTGTAGGAAACGTGATGCCAGCACGCCTGTGTATAAGTCCAGGAAATCAAACATGAAAGTTTGTTGCACCGACAGGGATTGGATGGGCAAACCATAGAAGGCAACCCCAAGACTGTGGCAAGGAAGAAGGTGGTACAGCGACCAGTTTACTTTTTCGGTTCCTTACTACAGGGAGCCAGATCAAGGTACTCTGGAGTGCAAAAGCTGATCTTCGACCTCATCATGGCCTCGTGGAAGCTGCACCACTACTTCCAAGCCCACGAGATCACAGTTGTCACCCGTTTCCCACTGCAACACATATTAAGGAACCCTGAAGCTACTGGAAGGATAGTTGAGTGGGCACTAGAGCTATCAAGCTTTGGATTGAAATATGAAAGTGCCTCAACTATCCAGAGCAGAGCGTTGGCGGAGTTCATTGCTGAGTGGACACCCACTCCAGATGAAGAAGTACCAGATATAGTTCTCCCCGGCAAAGAATCGCCTCAAGAATGGATCATGCATTTTGATGGTGCTTTCTCACCACAGGCTGCCGGAGCCGGCGTACTTCTTATTGCGCCCACTAGAGAGCATGTCAAATATGTGGTTCAAATGCACCTTCCACGGGAGAAGGCCACCAACAACACTGCTGAGTATGAGGGGCTCCTTGTCGGGCTCAGAATTGCGGTGGAATTGGGAATCAAGAAACTGATCATTCGCGGAGACTCACAACTCGTGGTGAGGCAAGTCAATAAGAATTATCAGAGTCCGTTGATGGAGGCATATGTGGAGGAGGTGAGGAAGTTGGAAGAGCACTTTGATGGGTTGCAAGCAGAGCACGTATGTCGTGGGAAACCATGGCCACCTATGGGGCCATGAGCCCCTTTTGGTTTGGCAGGGGGATGGGCACATTGCACAAAGAGCGGAGAAGCATCACACAGCGCGACAGAGATCACACGGGCAGTTTTTACCCAGGTTCGGGCCGCCATGAGGCATAAAACCCTACTCCTGCTTTGTTGGATTGATGGTGGGAAAATGGTGGAGGAACGCAGCGCTCTTGCCTGGCTAGTTTGCCTCGGGGCGAGAGCAGCTACGCGCGTATTTGTGTGCAAGGGTCCAGATCAACCAACCCCCTCTACGGTTGCCATGGGCCTCCTTTTATAGATCAAGGGGTCATCACAGTGGCAGATCAGTTATTACATACTGATTAGATAGCAAACAGTGCTATCATACCTAACTCTGCAGGCTGACAGAGCGCAAATGCGCCGCTCAACGTCACATCTCAGCTTGCCCGGCAGGCCCTGCCGGGCTGTTTTCCCAGCTTCACGCCTGCTTTCTTGACACGTCTCAGGACGAGTGTCATCTGGGGGTATTTTCTGTAGGAAGCGGCTGCCATGTGGCAAATAGCAGCCACTTAGTCACTTTGGAGCTTGACACCGCACTGATCAACGACGTGCGTTGTGATGAGGTAGTGCGGTGGAGTGGTTTGCCTCCGTAAGCCCGGGTAGGCCTGCCGGGATGATCCTGAGACTCGCTTCCAGGGGTAACTCCATCCCCGTCAGGCTCGCTTGCCCGGCAGAGAAGGTTCTTCCCTTAGCGATATCTTGCTTCTCTGGCTCATCTTGGTCTTCTTGATCTGCACTTTGATCCTTCAAAGAATAAGTCTCTCATGCCTTGATCTGATCTTGAGTGTTGTAATCTTGTCCTTGGGCCTGTGCACAGTCTGGGCAACGGACCAAGGGTTTGTTGCACCGACAACGTACCACATGCGGAAAATAACATTGCTGATCACTTGTCAAAGTGCGTCGTGCAGAAGCTCCCTGTGGAACCAGGGACGTTTGTCCTCCATCTAAATCAACCATCAGTGCCCCCTTCAACGATGGGCAGAAAAAGGAGAAAGTTGGACTCCGGCAAGTATCTCCCGGCAGGACTCCCCGAAGCCGCTGGTAGAGAGGCTGCCGGGGACAACTCTATTTCGGTTGATGAGCAGCACCCTCCCGCGAAGCCACAGGTTCTTACGGCCGAGGTGAGCGCTCCCACGAACGAGGAGGGTGCCTTTAGTCCTAGTTGTCGAGCCACAAGCTCCAACTTGGGCGTATCACATTGTCCATTTCCTCCAAACAGGAGAACTTCCCGAAGAGCAAGATGAAGCTGAAAAAATAGCCCGACGGCCAAATATGTACCAGTTTGTCGATGACACACTGTACAGAAAAAGGCCAAACGGTGTGAAATTGAAGTGCATTTGTCTGGAAGATGGACTGAAGCTGTTGGCAGAGATACACGAGGGTGTGTGTGGCTCCCACATTGGTTCAAGAGCCCTGGTTGGAAAAGCCTTCCGGCAGGGTTTCTATTGGCCCACAGCCCTCCAGGATGCGACTGAGCTAGTCACCAAGTGTGAAGCCTGTTAGTTCCATTCTAAGAACATTCATCAGCCAGCTCAATCCTCCAGACGATCCCTTTATCCTGGCCATTCTTGGTCTGGGGCTCGATATCTTGGCCCCTTCCCTCGTGCTATCGGGGCTTTGAATTCTTGTACATAGCAGTCGACAAGTTTACAAAGTGGCCTGAGGTGGAGCCAGTGAGGAAGGTGACCGCACAATCAGCTGTCAAGTTCTTGAAAGGATTGGTGTGCCACTTTGGAGTACCCATCAGAGTGATTACCGATAACGGCACCCAGTTCATCAGCCGCATCTTTATGTAGTACATCCAAAGCCTTGGAAGCAAGGTCACGTTTGCCTCTGTTGCTCATCCATGGAGCAACGGGCAAGTTGAGAGGGTGAATGCTGAAGTGCTGCGAGGACTCAAGACAAGAACTTTTGACAGGTTGCGGAGATGCGGCAAGCGTTGGATTGATGAGCTGCCGGTGGGTCTTTGGTCCCATCGGGCGACACCAAATCGAGCTACCGGCCAGACTCCCTTCTCCCTAGTGTATGGGGCGGAGGCATTGCTCACCACGGAACTCATATACGGGTCACCTCGAGTACTTGCCTATGACAAAGTAGAGCAAGAGCAGCTACGACATGACGATGCCGTGCTCCTCGAGGAAGATCGTCTCCAGGCCGTTGTGCGTGCTGCATGCTACCAGCAAGCCCTGCACCGCTATCACAGCCGCAAGGTGCATGCCCGGAGCCTTGAGGAAGGCGACCTTGTCCTTAGGCGTGTTCAGTCCCCCAAGGGTACCAACAAGTTGACGCTGAAGTGGGAAGGCCCTTACCGGGTAGTACAAGTCACCAGACCTGGCATAGTCTGTCTGGGGACCGAAGATGGCATTCAAATGCAAAACTCATGGAATATTGAGCATCTTCTTAAATTCTACCCGTAAGGCGCAGCTGCCGGGCTCAGTCCCCGATAGCCACCTTTTGTACAAGCCTTGCCGATGTGCATATAACCCTTTGTACAAAGCCAGGCGCAGACCCTGTGCAAAGATAATAAAACGAAGCGCTTGCGCCTAGACTTGCATGCATGTTTTCTTAAGTATGATTTTTGCTATGATAACCAATCCATTTAAGTTGGATCGTATGCTGGTGTTTTCTCCCCTGTATTGTCAACAGGCCCCTACCGCGGGTGAACTCCTCGAAAGGAAAAATTGAGAGCAGCCTAGTGTAATGGTCCCCGGCAACTCCTTCTTGTCGGAGCGATAGGAAAGACAGCTAATACAGATAAGTTTTCCTCCCCATCCACAAGTACGTCCCTGTATGAAAATCTTATACGCGAAGAAACCTTTCCGCCCTCAACATCTGTGCTCCCATCCTTTGATTCGAAGGTTTACTTCAGTCAGGATGGTTGGAGTGGTGTTTGGGGAGGGGATTGGCAAGGAGCCGGTTTCCTTCCATACTCCCGACCCTTCAGGCTGGGTCCGGCGGCGGCAACGGAAGGGACCGGCAAGGTATCTTGCCAGGAAACCTTGTTTACTTGAAAGTACTGAGGGGCTATCCCTCACCATGGACATAATACATGCACGAGTACCCGGCAGGCATTTCTTTTTTCATTAATATGCGGATAAACAAGTGCAAATCATACAGGGTACAAGAGTGGATGGAGGATTACATAATTTAAGCTAAAGTTTGGTAGGTGCCTACATCTTTTAAATTGAAAAAAGATAAGTGTCCCATAATGCCTTTCTTGTCCCTCTCCTCCCAGGAGCTACAGAGCGAGGTGAAGAGGGCAAAAGGGGTGCCTAGGCAGAAGCCCAGCCTGACCCCGTCAGGGCCCGTGGGACGCAACCTGACAAGATCGGGAGGGTGGGGGCGAAGCGAGAAGGATGGAAGGAGCGGCTAGGCGATGCCCTGGTCACCACCGCCAGGACCAGAGGAATGCGGCAGGAGGGACACCAGTAGGGAAGATGAAGCCGGAGTCCATGAGGAAGCCTGCCGGGGTCCAGCTGGAGGACGCGGAGGCATCCACACCCAACCCCCCGACAAATCGCTCTGTCAGGGAGAAGGCTAGGTGCAGATGATGGTGCCGCCGGCGCCTAGCTGACTGTGATGGTGTGTCCGGCGCTCAGCTGGACTACTAGCCTCCGTCCTCCCGCTCGACGCCTTCGTCTTCGCCGTCAGTGTCCTCTTCGTCGCTGTCGCTTGAAGAGGAGCTTTTGTTGTTAGTCGAGCTCTCCGCATAGCACCCTAAGCGAGCACCCGAACCCCCGAAGACCTTAATGGAGAGCAGGTCGGCATCCATTAATTTAAAATGGAGGACGTGCCCCTCCACCAAGCTATGGGCACTGGCAAAGGTTTTCCAGCTGCGCCGGAGAAGCATGACGTGAGGTGCGGGGAACTCCACGTCCACCCGCATGTTGCCATTACAGCAACCCCTCATGTGCAACTTCAATGCGTGCGGCTATTCAACCTCCATTACCCTTGTAAAAGGAGTAGGAAGCCGAAGACGACTATGTGGGTGCCCGCGCAGCCTGACGGTGAACTCCAACGGTGTATCCCCGACATGGCCCTCCATTAGAATCGAAGCGGCTGGAGGGGGAGTAGCCGAGCCACCGCCGCATCCCCCTCGGCCCCGAGCACCGTGCCGGCCACGTCCACGTCCTGCGGCCCCGCCTTGTACACTAGATCTAGCCCTTGCATCCCCAACATGGGCGGGGATATGGTGCCGAGAGGAAGCTCTTGCTTCTGCTGCTGGAGCTCGGCCGCGCCCTCTTCCCCTCACCATGGTGGGAGAGGGAGCACAAGAAGAAGAAAGAGATGCGTGGGTGAGCCCTTTCACCCACCTCTCCGTTCCCTTTTTATAGCGGAGCACATAGGGGGGCTGGCCCCCCACTACCCCGTGGCAACCGCCGCGCTCCACCAATCCAGTCCATCTGTGTCACTGGCAACGTCCAGAATCACCGAATGTCCTCCTACGCCTATCACGATGCCGAGCTTTATGCCATGGCATTCATTCCCGCGCCTTATGCATCCGCCACCAACCCTGCGCAATGCATGTAGCGTACATGGCGGAAACGACAGGAGTAGTGGGATGGGTAAAATGGCAGTTACCTCCCGGTGAATATAGGTGACTCACGGGCCATTACATGGATAGCCCCATGTCGTTCAGGACGGCTTGCGGGAAAACCGGGAACTGATTCAATCCCAGGTTAATGAAGAAGCAAAGAAGATATCATAGAATACATGGATTCTGCCACGGCATGGTCGACGTGTCCGCCTGTGTATTTGTTGGGGCCTACCCCAACGATGCCCAACAACACGTATGGGTCAGGCCCGGGGGCTCCGGTTGGTGCAACAAACATCCGCGTTCGTTGACCACACTCATACATAGGCGTACTAACGATCGTACATCCAAAACCAACATGTAATGCAAGGCCAAGCCAGAGAAGCCGCTCTTCGTGAGATCAAGGAGAGAATTAAGGAAAATAAAGCAACAGGATATCACCTTGGGAAGGCCTCCCTTGCTGGGCAGGAGAGCCCGGCCAGGTCGAGACTGCCCCGAAGGCAAGTCCAGAATTGCCCCGGCAAGCTTGCCGGGGTCGCCACGACCAAAACCACTGCTAGGACACCAGCGCTCCACTGCGCCTCGACGCTAGTCACTTGTCGATGCGGTGTCAAGCACTCCAGGTGATTAAGTGGTACCCATTAAGCACATGGCAGCTTGCTAGAAGATAGATCACACCTATTTGACACCCGTCCAGAGGCGTGTCAAGATGATAAGAAGAAGGTGGCTAAGCGGCTGCATAAGCTTGCCGGGGATGCACCCCAGCATGCCACCTAAGGTAGCATTTATGGCATTTTGTCCCAAGTGCCAGAGTTAGGTATGATAGTACTGTTAGCTATCTAATCACAAGATAATGTCTGTTTTGCCACTATTGTTACCCCTTGGGCTATAAAAAGAGGTCCAAGGCAACCTAGAGAAGGATTCGGACCATTCCACACTTGTACGCGCGTAGGAGCTCTCCCCGAGGCCGCCTTGCCGGGCTTGAGCGCCGCGTGTTCTTCGTGTTCCTCCATCCAATCCACCAAAGCAGGAGTAGGGTTTTACGCTTCTCAGCGGCCCGAACCTGGGTAAAAACCTCCAGAGTCACATCGTCGTGCTGCCTCATGGCCTTCACTCTTTGTGCAACGTGATCTCCCCCCTACCGAACCACAAAGGGGCTCGTGGCCCCATAGGTCACCATGTCCATCCAAGACAACAGTCAAGTTCATCATGGTCCTGGTGTGCCGCTTCGGCGTCCCAAACCGCATCATCACCGACAATGGCACACAGTTCACCAGCGGCATCTTCAAGTCCTACTGCACCAGCATCGGCACGCAGATCTGCTATGCCTCTGTGGCTCACCCGTGAAGCAACGGTGAGGCCGAGCATGCCAATGTTGAGGTCCTCAAGGCCTCAAGATGAGAAGCTTCAAGAAAAAGCTCATAGCCTGCGGCAAAGGATAGCTCGACGAGCTCCAGCCTGTGCTATGGTCCATCTGCACAAGGGCGACCAAGCCTACCAGTGAAACACCCTTCTTCCTCGTCTACGGGGCAGAAGTGATGTTCCCCACCAAGCTCAAGCATGGGTCCCCGCGGGTCCTGGCCTTCGACGAGGTCCACCAAGACGGCCCGCAGGAAGTTGATCTGCTCCTCCTCAAGGAAGCACACTGCCAGGCCGCCATCCACGCAGCCAGGTATCACCAAGTGCTGCATCTCTACCATAGCCGCAACATATGCCCCCGTACTCTTGAAGCTGGCCATCTTGTCTTGCGAAGGATTCTGTACAGGGAAGGGCACATTTCCCGGCCTGGCACGACACGACTGTAGACGGAGGAGGGTGTCCCAGTAGAAAATACATGGAACATCCAACACCTCCGAAGTTCTACCCGTGACCTCACGGGCATGAACAAAGTGGAGCTGTACACGCTCCGGAGCCTCTCTTTCTGCGTTGCCGCTAGCTGTGAGAGCTCTCGCCCACAACCCAGTGGGGCCCGATGCTGAGACATGGCAGACTGTTTACTTGAGGGGCCGCCTAGCCACCACATCCTCAATCTGACCCGTGCACATCACGGCAGCATGTATCTTTTTGGTTGTGTAATGAGACCTCTTTAGGCATCAGTAAAATTTTATTTCCTAAGTAGTATGTGTGCTTGGTGAGAAATTTCATGAGGCGTGCGTGCTCGCGATCTCCCTCGTGCGCATCACGCGAGTGAGGGCTAGACATGGTGCCTGCGCCTCGGTCAGTCCCGGCAGTGCCGCTAAACCCAAATGACTGAGCTCTGGCTTGCGGGCCTGCTCCCGTGGACGTCGCCTCACCAAGGTCTTTGGCACTTTTGTCTCCTCGCCTGACACCCACAAGCAACCTCACGAGCGCGCACCGCTGCATTAGTTGCAAAAACTCGTTGGCAATCGCTGTCACTGATGCAGGGCAGAGGAAGCATCATGAGCCCTTCCCCACAAGAGTCCCCGTGAGCGCTGGCTCGCGAGGCAGCCTGCGGTGCCGTTCCCGCCAAGTACCCACAAGGGACCTCACGAGCGAGCACCCCGCGAGGCGCATCCTGCATGCGGTGGCGCGTGAAGACGCACACTTTGAAAAAGCTAAGTCTAAAACGCTTCGGGAGCCTTTCTTGGCGCCTCTCAAACTTTTTTCCCTCACGATATCACCGAGTGCCTCTAGTCTTTCGTTGGCATGGGCCGCTTGCACGTCAAAGGGGGGCTCCTTGAGCATCACGCCTCGAGAGCCCTTACGACCTCGCGGAGCCCTACACCCTCTGGCCTTGTTAGGCACGCTCCTAACATACCGGCAACGGTCGTAGCACGATCAGGGGCTGGGTCCTGGCGACGTAGAGCATGAAGGCATGTAAAAAGGGAAAACAAGTTCATTAGGGACAAAAATCACAGGAAACATAAAATTGCAAAGTCACTATGAATACAATGTCTTCACGCCCCCCAAGGGTCCATGTCTGCTCAATTATAGGTTACAAATCAAGAAGGCCTAAGCTGATGAGGCGCTGTCGCCATTACCCTCGCCATCACCAACGACGTCAACGTCCTCTTCGCTGCCCTCACTGACTTGCATGAACCGCTGGACGAAGTCCACCACGTGGTCCCACACCTCCTTCTCGAGGTGTCGCGATGCTCCGCAGGGGCAGGGCTCATCACCTTGTCGAAGTTGAAGCTGGCATCACCGCGGAAGAGGTTGCTGAAGACGCGCATCATCGCCTGGCTCAAGAGGTCACGGAACTCCTCCTCGATGGTGGCGTCGATGCTCGCGGCCCCTTCCTCCATCTTCCCCACGAGCTTGGTGAAGAAGTCTAGGTAGCTGGCATCGTTGTCGTCCAGGGGCTCCGTGGTCTTCTCGACGGTGAAGCGGTAACGGCGTAATACGTCTCTAACGTATCTATAATTTTTTATTATTCCATGCCATTATAGTATCAATCTTGGATGTTTATTATGGAATTATACGGAATTATATATCATTTTTGGGGACTAACCTATTAACCTAGCGCCCAGTGCCAGTTGCTATTTTTTTGCTTGTTTTGGGCTTTTCAGGAAATCAATATCAAACAGAGTCCAAACAGAGAAAAAACTTTGGATTAATTTTTTCTGGACCACAAGAGACCCTAGAAGGTTCGAGAGAAGACCTGATGAGCCACGAGGGAGCGACAAGATTGAGAGGCGTGCCCTAGGATTGTGGGCCCCTTGTGGCACCTCTTGACATAATTCCACCCCTATAAATTCTCAAATATTCCCCGTACATCAGAGAGCCACCCGAAATACTTTTTCCGTCGTCGCAAGTTTCTATTCTCACGAGATCCCATCTGGAGGCCTTTCCCGGTAGTCTACCGGAGGGGGAATCGACCACGGAGGGCTCTACATCAACATTGCTGCCCTTCTGATGATGTGTGAGTAGTTTACTACAGTCCTACGGGTCCATAGCTAGTAGCTAGATGGCTTCTTCTCTCTCTTTGATCTTCAATACAATGTTCTCCTCGATGTTCTTGGAGATCTATTCGATTTAATCCTTTTTTGTGGTGTGTTTGTTGGGATCTGATGAATTGTGAGTTCATGATCAGATTATCCATGAATATTATTTGAGTCTTCTCTGAACTCTTTTATGCATGATTATTATAGCTTTGCATTTCTCTCCGATCTATTCACTACAGGAATCAGGAACTTTGCCATCTGCCATGGCTGACGGCAAAGGCTTTGCCGTCAGCCAGCAGACAGCACCACGTCCGGCTGAACGAACTATGGCAAAGGGCACTTTGCCGTCTGCTGGCAGATGGCAAAGATACAAAGGTCCTTGCCGTCTGCCAGCAGACAGCAAAGGACCTGGACGGCACACGTGGCAGCTTTGGGTAGTTAAGGGGTTAACGGCGTGCTTTGCCATCTGCTGGCAGACGGTAAAGACCTTTGCATCTTTGCCATCTGCCAGAAGACGGCAAAGTACCCAAATATGCCAGCCCAGATGCCCCCCAGGTAGCTGCCATGTGGCACGCTATGCCGTCTGCTGGCAGACGACAAAGATGCGAAGGTCTTTGCCGTCTGCCAGCAGACGGCAAAGCAACCATATAGGCCAGTCCAGTGCCCCCAGGTTGCACAGGTAGCTGCCATGTGGCAGCTTTGCCATC
Organism: Thinopyrum elongatum; assembly: GCA_011799875.1. NCBI lineage: Eukaryota > Viridiplantae > Streptophyta > Magnoliopsida > Poales > Poaceae > Thinopyrum > Thinopyrum elongatum. The sequence goes on along the minus strand of CM022298.1, from coordinate 310,964,053 downwards.
TGCTGGCTGATGGCAAAGCTCTTTGCTGTCTGCCAGCAGACGGCAAAGAGCCTGTATAGCCCCTGTTTTTTCTGTTTTTTCTTAAATTCATTCAATTTCACAGAAATTCACAGATATATATATATATATATATATATATACATTTGAAAATACTTTCAACAAGCATAACAACACATATACATACCAAATCATATCCCTGCCATATGGATATGATCATCCAACACATATACATACCAAATCAAAAGTCCATATGCAACATATATAGCTAGCCAACATATCCAACAACAAGCATACAATGGTTTCATCCATCCATACATATATAGGTAGCAAGTTTCACATTGTTCATCCTACAAAATCAAAACAAAAAGGAAGCACAAGGAGAAGAGTAGACTCCATCAATGCAAGCTTCCTCATCTAAAGCAAATCTGCAAATTGGGAAAGAAGAAAGTTAGAAGAAGAATAAGAAGAAGACTAGAAGAAGAAGACTAGCTAGAAGAAGAAGACTAGCTAGAAGAAGAAGAAAAAGAAGAAGAAGAAGAAGAAGAAGAATTTTTCTTCTCTTTCTTTTTCTCCTCTCCTCTTCTTTATCTTCTTCTTCTTCTAACTAAGGTAGGTAAAAATGCCATTTTTTAGCTAAGCTAGGTAAAATGCTAAGTGTAGGTCAGTTTAGAGCTAAGCTAGGTAAATAGGTCATTTTGGAGCTTAGTAAGGTTATTATGTCATTTTCGAGGAAAATAAGCTAAGTCTATGTCATTTTGGAGGTAACAAAGTTTATCATGCCATTTTTGACCTAAGTATGCTAAGTATGTCATAAATGAACTGAAGAAGCTAAGTATAGGTCATTTTTGAGCTAACCTAGGTAGTTATGCCATTTTTGACCTAAGTAAGCTAATTATGTCATAAATGAACTAGGTAAGCTAAGTATAGATCATTATTGAGCTATCCTAGGTAGTTATGCCATTTTTTAGCTAACTAAGCATATTAAGTCATTTAGGAGGAAAAAATGCTAAGTATAGGTCATTTTATAGCTATCCTAGGTAAAGTATAGGTCAACTAAGCTTATTATGTCAATTTGGAGAAAAATAAGGTAAGTATAGGTCGTTTTTGTGCTAGCCTAGGTGATGATGCCATTTTTGAGCCAACTTACATAAGTATAGCTCATTTTTTATCTAACTTATGTAATTATGCCATTTAGGAGGAAAATAAGCTAAGCATGCATTTGTTAAGCAAAACACTAGAGAAAACTTACCCTCATCACAACAAATGCGATGAAGATCGCAACTAAGGTAACAATTGATCCAACGGCATAATCATACCAAGCCTCATTATCAATGGCATATTTTCTAATCTTCTTAATCTTCAAGCGCATTGCATCCATCTTCAAGCGCATTGCATTCATCTTCATCTTGTGATCATCGACGATGTCGGCAACATACAACTCCAATGTCATCTTCTATTCTTCAATTCTTTTAATTTTTTCTTTCAAATACTCATTTTATTTTTCAACTAAATTTAACTTCTCAACAAGAGGGTCGGTTGCAAATTCTGGTTCACATACCTCCTAGATTAAAATATCTCTATGTCAACTTGATGGCCATAATTGTCATAAATGCAAAATGCAACAAATAGTTATAAAAGAGAATTTACCACATCCGAATCATAAAGCGGGCGAGGGCCGACGGGGACGGATATCAAGACCATGGCACTATGTATAAGAAACAATCATACAAAGTAAGAAAATTATACAAGTAACTATATAAATCATACAATCATACAAGTAACTATATAAATCAAGTACAACATAAAAAATTGAATACCTAATAATAATCTGGATCGTTGGGTTCAATAAATGCTCCGGGATCAATAAATGCATCATCATCATCACTATCAGTAATGACGTGCTCATCATCATCATTAATAAATGCATCATCATGTGGAAGGTCACCTTTACGTAATCGGTCAAGCATTGACAGGTCAGTAACCTCTTCTAGTTCAGGCTCTTCTTGTTCCGGCTCAGGGGTGAAGTCGGGTTCACTGTCGCTGTCTACTTCAATGTTCTGGGGTGAAGTAGTGCGGTTCTTGAAATGTTTTTTGGAAAGACGTGTTTCTTGGAAGAATTCTCCTTCATATGTGTCTGGGTTAATGTGAGGTTCATAATCCTCTTCATTGGGGGGAGGTGGTCTAACACGTGGTGGCACTTCATAAATGACATCCCAACCATTGAGATTTGGATCACTTTGACAGGCCCACGGTAGATAGAAAAGTTGGGTTGCCTGTTGAGCCATAATATAGACATCGGGAACATCCAAATGGGTGCTTTGTTTGATTTCCACTAGCCATATATGTTCATGAGTCCTTCTAGTCTCCTTCGGCTGGAACCAATAACATTTGAAGACTATGATGTTTGGTGGGTTTGCACCATAGAATTGAAGTTCATAAATTGCTTCAACTCTTCCATAATACTCGGTATCTCCTTCGCCAATAGCAGAGACACAACAATTTGTAGACTTTCGGTCGGCCATAGATAGCTCTTTGCCATAGGTACGAAAGCAATACCCGTTGATGTCGTATTTGTCAAATGAACGAACCTTAAAGTCAAAACCATTAGCGACTTGTCTCAATTCGGTGTCCATAAACTCTGAATTACCCTACAAGTTTAATACGAAAGGGATTGTTGCATTAGCCACAAATTAGACAAAGAAATGAAATGGTCTAATGGAAATTACCGTTTGTTTGAACCAAGAGATGAAACCGGGATAGCCGCCTCCATGCTTTGCCAGAAGCTCATACTCTTCGACGGAATCCTTTTGGATCACCGCTCCATACGAGAATTTGGCGACGTATCGACTGTATCAAATTTATTCGGGAATAAGAGTAGTTCAAAGGAATTAGAAGTTGCGAAACAATGTACTGAGAACTTACTCGATATACGGCCGCACTTCTGTTAGGTTGGTGAAGATATACAACGAAATGATCTGCCATTCTTTGAAATCCAACGTTAAGGAATTAGAAGCACCGGCTGGTGCGAGATCCCCTTTGAATAGGCTGAGGTTGGATTCAACCTTTTTAGGGTTGTCAGCATTGTACCGAGGCTTCGGATTATCCAAATGACGATTTTTGGCTTCGTAGTGTGCTGTCACGAACTTTGCCGCCTCCTCAGTAATGAATGCCTCAGCCATCGATGCTTTAATTCTACGTTTATTTTTACATTTTGCTCGTAGCGTCTTCTGCATCCTCTCAGTTGCGTAGCACCAACAATTTTGCACGGGCCCCCCCAATCTTGCCTCGGTTGGGAGATGCAAAATCAAGTGCTGCATTGGATTAAAGAAGCCCGGCGGAAAGATCTTCTCTAACTTGCAGATCAACTCCGGCGCCAACTCTTCCATTTCTTCTAGCAGGCCAGGCAATAGTTCTTTCGCACAAAGAACACGGAAGAAATAGCTCAGCTCTGCCAGTACTAGCCATTCATCCTCAGGGATGAAGCCACGCAGCATCACCGGCATTACCCGCTCAATCCATATGTGCCAATCATGACTCTTGAGACCAAATATCTTCAGTTTATCAAGACTCACTCCCCTCTTTAGATTCGCTGCATACCCATCGGGGAACATCAACTGCATTTTCACCCACAAGATAATTTCCCTCATAACTGGCCTTCCAAGATTGAACCATGCCTTTGGCTTTGTCCAGTTCTGCTTTCCTTTCGGTGGTTGCATGTTTTGTAACGGTCTATGACATAGTGCCTCCTGATCGACTCTAGCCTTGGTATTATCCTTTGACTTCCCATCTATGCCGAACAATGTACCAAAAAGTGCCTCGGCGATATTCTTCTCAGTGTGCATCACGTCGATGTTGTGTGGGCAAAGGAGGTCTTTGAAGTAAGGCAGATCCCACAAGCATGTCTTGTGAGTCCAGGCGTGTACCGAATTATACCCCTTGAAATACCCTGGACGCTCTGGATCTGGCTTGAGAGCGTTTAACTGATCCAGGATCTCTTGGCCTGTCAACGGAGGCAGTGAAGAGTTTTTGACAACTCTACCTTTGATGAAGTTCTGCTTGTCTTGCCTGAACTTATGGCGAGGATCCAGGAACTGTCTATGCAAGTCGAAGCAAGAAAACTTGCGACCGGCCTGAAGCCAACAAAACTGAAGAGCTCCATTGCATGTGGGGCACGGGAACCTTCCATGCACACACCAGCCAATGAATAGCGCATACGCCGGCAAGTCATGCGTCGAGTACATGTACCAGACATGCATTATGAAGTTCCGTTTGCTAAAGGCATCGTATGTCTTGAACCCATTATCCCAGGCTTCTTGCAATTCATCCTTCAGTGGCTACATGTACACATTCATATTCTTCCCCTGATAGTTGGGCCCTGGAATTATCAACGTCAGGAAAATGTTCTTTCTTTGCATAATCTGTCCGGGGGGGGGGGGGGGGGAGATTGAGTGGAATGACAAATACGGGCCAACAACTATATTGGGTTGCCGTCAGACCAAACACACTGAACCCATCCGTGCTGATGGCGACTCGAGGATGCCTCGGATCTGCCGCTTTGTCATCATGTAATGCATCGAAGTGCTTCCACGCTTCACCGTCCGATGTGTGCACCATCATCAGCTTCTCATCTGCATCTAGTTGGGTTCTTTTGCCAATTTTGTGCCATGTCATCTGTTTGGCCATCTCTTCGACCATGAAAAGACATTGAACTCTTGGTACGATTGGCATATACCAAAGAACATTAACGGGGATTTTGGTCTACGTCTTCTCACCCATACCGTTGTCTACCACAACATACCTGGATGACTTACAAATGGGACAATAGTTCAAGTCCGCATACTGAAGCCTAAATAAGGCACATCCTTTCTCACAGGCATGTATCTTCTCATAGGGCATCTTAAGAGCATGGAGGATTTTGTCTGACTGGTACAGGTTTGCAGGTAGTACATGGCCTTTGGGTAGAAAACATCCAAATATTGTCATCATCGCGTCGTAGCATTCTCTGCCCAAGTTGAATTGAGCATTCAGGGCCATTATTTGTGAAATGGCATCCAGCTGACAAAGCTCAGTGTGCTTGTGGAGAGGACGTTTTGAAGACTCCAACATTTCATTGAAGGCCTTTGCAGATTCCTCCATCTCATCGTCCGAGTCCCGAGCATCATCAAAGTCTTGCACCATGTCTTCCATCCTGGTACCATGCTCGTCGGTGCGACGACGAAGCACCTCAGCTCTGGCACATTGGGCAGACTCGCCATGAAATGTCCACACTGTATAACCTGGTGTAAAACCCCTCTTCTGCAGGTGTTTGCCCATTTCGTCCTCTGTCCTCTTGTGCCAATTGTTGCACCCGGCACAGGGGCACCAGGTTGTCCTCTGGCCATTTGCAAATGCGGCTCTCAGAAACCCCTTGGTTTTTGTTAACCATTCAATGGTCATGTCTTTCTGACTAGTGTGACCGGTGTACATCCACGCACGATCACTCATCTTGCCTAGCTACTGGACACATAAGAAAAAATATATATAAATCAGCATGTATATATTCATCAGTTAATGGAGTTTGTCACTTTTATTACGTCCATGCAACCTAGACGCTAATAGGTAAAGATAGGTCCTAATCCCACCCGAGTATGTGTAGATTGGGTTCGTTTTCCCATGCGCTGCTCCGGATCCGACGCAAAATTTCAGCAGCACCTCCCCGCTGTTCTCCTGATACACATCTCGGCAATAAGCAGAGAGGATGTGTACCCGGAGAACAATAGGGAGGCACTGATGAAATTCTGCATCGGATCCGGAGCAGAGCATATGGGAAAACGAACCCAATCTACACATACTCGGGCTATCCATGGATAATGTTGGACAATTCAAAAGAATCACGGTTATAAATATGCAAATGCATGCATATTTATAGATGTAACCCTTTCGAACGGGGGACGCATAGTGGTCACGCATACTGATCACTGAAGACACCTATAGCTAGCAAGTTTCATCGGCACGAAGACCGGAACAGAGCAAATGGAGGGGGGAGGAGGAGATGTCATTTGTGCTCACACACGAACGCAGGGGCGGAGCTCGTCGAACACTAGACCATCGCAGCGACGAAAAAACTGCACATTTAAATCGAAAGATGAGTAACATAGCAATATTGTTTTTTCCGTCAACCTAACTAAATATTTATAACAGGACGAGCAGGTTAGGGGGTTCCTCGGCGTCGATGGAACCCTAAATAGCAAGTATCATCGGTGCGAGATACATGTGGCGCTCGGCGTTGAACACTAGATCCACATCCCACAAGTGACACCACCGCCCGGCGTCCCGCGCGCAACAATAGTTCTGGGGGCCGATGACGGTCGAACACCTTGGCGAATTTGCCTGGCAGCCTCTGCGATGAGGATTAAAGCCAAGTTTTGAAACTTCAAACAACCAAACTGACTTGAGTCAGTTTGGGTGTTTCAAGTTTCAACACTTGGCTTTTAATCATCATCGCAGAGGCTGCAAGACAAATTCGCATAGGTGTTCGACCGCCATCGACCCCGAGAACTGTTGCTGCGGGACGCCGGACGCCGGCGTCACTTGTGGGACGTGGATGTAGTGTTCGACACCGACGGCCACATGTATCTCGCACCGACGATACTTGCTATTTAGGGTTCCATCGACGTCGAGGAACCCCCTAACCCGCTCGTCCCTGGGCGCCCTCTGGTATGGCGATGCACGGTCGACGGGTCAGCACTCGGACTGGGGGATTCTCGGCATGGGCGACGGCGTCGGGACCGGCGGGACCCACTAGCTCCACCATCTATCCCCTCGGCGACCGGCGATCCACGACCCTCTTCCTTTTTTCCTTTTTCCTCTTCTTCTACTTATTCTTCTTTTTTTCAACTTTCTTCTTCTTCTAATTATCTAAACCTAAACCTAGCACTAACCTAATCCTACCACTAACCTAAACCTATTAATAACACCTAAACCTAAACAACAAATAACAATAGAAAAAAACAAAAAAAAAGTTCACCTTGGCTCCGACGGTGGTGGAGGAGGCGGCGGGGCGGGGCGCTGGGGCGGGGAGCCGGGGCGGCGGGGCGGGACGCCGAGGCGGCGATGCTCGGCGCCGGGGCGGCAGGGGCGGTGGGGGTCAGGGGCGGGGGCAGCGGCGCGGGTGAGGTGAGGGCCGGGAGAGAGAGAGGTGGGGCGCGGGCACCGGCCCCTTTTCAGTTAGGTCACAGCTCTTTGCCGTCTGCTAGCAGACAGCAAAGAGCCTAGCTAGTGGGGTGGGGCCGGGGGGAAACGGCCAATAAAACGGCCACTTTCTTTGCCGTCTGCTGGCGGACGGCAAAGAAGCTTTGCCGTCCGCTAGCAGACGGCAAAGAAAGTGGTCGTTAGGTCGTTCTTGTTAGTGGGCCACCCACCCTCTTTGCCGTCTGCTAGCAGACGGCAAAGCTTCTATGCCGTCAGCTAGCAGACGGCAAAGAGCAGGCTGACGGCAAACACCCTCTTTGCCGTCCACTCTTTCTTTGCCGTCAGCTTTCTGTAAGCTAATGGCAAAGACCTTCTTTGCCGTCAAATAGCAGACGGCAAAGAGCTGGCTGACGGCAAAGATCCTGATTCCAGTAGTGATTGATTTGGTTTGGCAAACTAGATTGATTTATCTTGCAATGGGAGAGGTGCTTTGTGATGGGTTCAATCTTGCAGTGATCTATGTCCTAGTGACAGAAGGGGACAAGACACATATTTGTATTGTTACCATTAAGGGTAAAACGATGGGGTTTATTCATTTAGTTGTGTTTACTTTGTCTACATCATGTCATCTTGCTTAAGGCGTTACTCCATTCTTTATGAAATTAATACTCTAGATGCATGCTGGATAGCGGTAAATGTGTGGAGTAATAGTAGATGCAGGCAGGAGCTGGTCTACTTGTCTCGGACGTGATGTCTATATACATGATCATTGCCTTGGATATTGTCATAATTATTTTCTTTTATATCAATTGCCCAACAGTAATTTGTTTACCCACCGTATGCTGTCTTCAAGAGAGAAGCCTCTAGTATAAAACCCAAAAATCCAAAAATACCTTGCTGCAATTTTATTTACTTTATTTTATTTTGTGTTTTTGTTTATCTATCTATCACTACAAGATTTGATCCTTGCAATTAACCACCAAGGGATTGATAACCCTCATTTGTGTTGGGTGCAAGTATTTGTTATTTTGTGTGTAGGTGTTGTTCAAGAGGTGTTGCGTGGTTCTCCTACTGGATTGATGACCTTGGTTCTTAACTGAGGGAAATACTTATATCTACTATACGGCATCATCCTTTCCTCTTCAAGAAAATCCCAACGCAGCTCACAAGTAGCAGGAAGAATTTCTGGCGCCGTTGCCGGGGAGACATCATCAACATCTATCAAGTACCATCGCATAAACTTTCATCTCCTTGCATTTACATTATTTGCCATCTACATCTCTTTTTCATCTTCCCCACTTCTAAAACATTTTCACAAAAACACAAAAATATTTTCCGTTTGGCTTCTTGCTTGTTTGCCTGTTTGCTCGCTTTATCGTTATGGCCAACTCTTCTACCGATTTACCTTCCTCTCTTTACTTAGGAGAGGATTGTGGAATTTTAAAATTCAAGCATGTGAATGATGAATCTTTAAAAGAAACTTGGGATAGAATATTGGAAATACAAATGAGAGCTAAGCCTATGAGTCACATTAAATTGCTACTTAGAAGTTTTTATGTTGGTCTACCTCTTGTTCATAGACGTGTCTGGGATTCTATGTTTGAAAATGATTTCCTTGGGAATAATGCCTTTGACACCTATGAAATGATGAAAAACATATTTGGACAACTAAAAGTTGAAACTATTGAACCTAACATTCTAGTAAGCTATCGTCAAACCGAGTTAATAAAAGAAACTAAAACTAGTATGGATTCCATCTTTCGATGGCGATTTAATCTTGCTTCTAAAATAAATGGTAACATGGTGTCACAAAAGGAGATTTGATGCTTTAGAACAAAAGGTTTCTCTTTGTGTTTTGAAAGAAATAAAAACCCTTATCACCAAGCTCTATCATCTAGTTCATATTATTGATAATGGAAAAGAGAGTGAAATAGGAGTTGCTAGGGCCATTAAAACTAAAGATGACAACACTTGAAACTATGCATTATGCCTAGCTAGGGGCGTAAAACAATAGCGCTAGTTGGGAGGCAACCCAATAGTTATCTTAATTTTTCTAGTAATTTTTCTATTTTTTGGTGTGCACACAATTATGCTACTATTATGGTTGTGTTTTTGTGTTTTAAGTTAGCGTTTGTGCCAAGTAAAACCTTTGGGATGATTTGGATGATAGTTGCTTTGATTTTGTGCAAAAATAGAAACTTTTGCACCCAGTAGCAGAATTGTTGAGATTTGTTGGAGTGTGATAAAATTCTAAATGTTTTACACATGACTGATATACAAATTTCCCACATTGTCCTAAATTTTCAGAAATTTTGGATTTAGAGAAGTATGGTCATTATTCGAATCATTACAGACTGTTATGTTTTTGACAGATTCTATTTTTGTTGCGTTGTTTGCTTGTTTTGATTAATCTATGGATTGTACAGGGGGGTATAAGGCATGGTCAAGTTAAAATACAATACGTATAATGCAATAATAAAATATGAATAGGTTTACAGCAGTGCCTAAAGTGGTGATTTGCTTGTTATACTAATGGATCTCACGATGGTTTTTGTTGAGTTTTGTGTGCTGAAGATTTCAAGTTTTGAGTGAGATCACGATGGATGAAGGAATAAGGAGTGGCACGAGCCAAAGCTTGGGGATGCCTGAGGCGCCCCAAGGTAATATTCAAGGACTCCTAAGAATCTAATCTTGGGGATGCCCCGGATGGCATCCCCTCTTTCTTCTACCAACTATCGGTAATATTACTTGGAGCTATATTTTTATTCATCACATGATATGAGTTTTGCTTGGAGCCACTACAAAAAATACACTTCCGTGATGATACGTGTTTGTCATAGTAGGCCACGTTTTCTGTCATGCATGTACATCCATGACGATTTTATGATAGAATGAAGATAGTCATACGTGTGCTGTCGTAGAAGTGTTCCATGACAATACCAAAATTATCATCATGGAAGTGTCCATTTGCATGATGATAAATGGCGCATCATAGAAGTGCTTTCGTCAAGGGTAACCGACATGTGGCATCCACCGTAACGGGTCGCCGTTAAGCTATTGGTTTCCGGTTTGGATCCGATAACCCGTTAACAGCTCGGACCAATGGATTTTTCACGTGTAAAATTCTCATTCGCCGGAGGAACGACGTGTCAGCTCCGCGTTGGGATAATGTCATCCAGCAAATCGATGGGATGCGCCTATGATACGTTGACACGTGGCTCAGCCCAATAGTGGCCCATTCAGGTCAAAAGGTCGGCCTGTTTGACTTAGTCAAAAGGAAGCGGGCCATCGCACGAAAAGCCTGTTAACGGCCTGTTCGTATATAGCCCATTTACATCCCGCTAACTCACGGCCCGTTATGGCCTATCCGAATTAGGCCCAGTAGCATCATCCAGGCCATCCAATATGGTTCCAGCCCATTGTAACTTCCGGCCCATGTATGGCCCATGACGTCTTTTGGCCCATATGAGGCCCTTTGTAACTCTGGGCCCAATAAAGGCCCGTGGTGAAACTGGCCCAGAATGAACAGTGTATTGCTTTATACCCATTAATGGCCCATTATTCCATTGGGCCGTTTCCAGCCATGTTATCTTTCGGCCTTCTAAGGGCCCATTTATAATTGGGCTCATTTCCGGCATTCGATTACTTACGGTCCGTTACTGGCCTATTCCGCTTGTGGGCCAAATTCAGCTCGTGGTTAAAGTCGGCCCGTCTGTGGCCCGTTAATCCGTTGGGCCGTTTTCATAGCGTCATCAAATATGGCCCATTAATGACCCGTTATGGCTGGTGATAGAATTAAATCCGTTGTACACATCGGCCTATTAATGGCCCATTATGGTCAGCCCATAAACAGACGATTCTGATTCTAGCCCGTTTACGACCCATATTGCGGTCCGTTAATGGTCCACGAAAGTACGGCCCATGTTTGGCCAATCGATCAAATGGCCCGTAGAAGGCCCATTGAATCTGCAGGCCGTAGAAGGCCCATGGATCATATGGACCTTAGGAAGCCCACTACAGCAGCCAGCAGGACCATGGTTACAATCGTCCATATGTTGCCCATGGTTATTATGGCCTAGTTCTAAATAAAAAGGTTACCGCGGAAAAAGAACTGCAGCGAATACACGCAAAAAAATAAACAAGACAATAAGGAAATAAATAAGCAAGCAACGTACACTAGGCTATTACGGCTATTACAAATATTACATCCACTGGGCATCAAAGTTCGCCACCAGTGCAAATATCATGAACAAAGCAGCATATTACATACACTGGGCGTCTAAATTGGCCACCAGTGAAAATAAACGTGGCAGCAAAACAAGTCTAGAACTGAAACCACTTCAGAAGAGCTGAAGAAACAATATCTTGGATACCCACCATGCTGGCAAGAAGCTTAGTAAGCTTATTAGTTTTCTCTTGTTTGGCACTAAAATCGTCCAGCACTTGCTGTTGCACCAGAAAGTATGCATCTGAATTCTGTAGGGACTTCCTTAGTCCTTCAGCTTTTTGCCGCAACACAGCTAACTGATGCCTTTCAGCTTGTAGCTGAGACTAAAGAAGCTGAAGTGAGTCAGGCAGCGAGTTCGAAGAGCTTGTGCTAGCGATAGTGGCCTGTAACTCGAACACTACATAAACGCAAGACTTTGGGGTTTTCTCACTGTCTACAAGATAGTTTTTATCACCTTTCTTGGAGACCAACAGGGTTGTCTCACTATATTGAACCTTATCTGCATTACTTTCTCTACCATTGCATAATGGGGTGCTCTTCTCCAATATTCTGTTCGCATTCTACAAGAGAAACAAGCAGATACATCATAGGTTTAGCATGTAGTATATGACACTCATTTTGGTAAACCAGTTCAGTAGTAAGGTGGACCGGATAAAAGCATGAAACAAACATATATCTATGTACTATGTTCACTATATTGTCTATATCATTCTAGTTTATGTTGCCAAATCAAGATAGAGACACAGTTCAAATCATATCTTTTTAAGACACAGCAGCATAGACAGAATATAAGTGTGGGAAACTACACAGCACTAGCAACACTTGTAATGTGCATGACATGAGAAATAACTATTTATACAACTGAAACTGAAATCAACATAGAGCAAGAAGTTAGAACATCAATCCAGTTAAAGAAATAGGTTTAAAACATACCTGTTGAACCATTGGAGTTTCAATTGGATCCTTCAAATTCGAAATTAGTTGGTATGCGTAAATACAGTGATGCAGGACAAAGGAGTATGGACCATAGCTACGGAATCTGACCTGAGAATAGTTGCTCTTCTGCTTTAAACATGGGGTTTGGGTTCTCTGTGGTGGTCTTTGTGCTTTGGGCACTGCAGTTGCTTTACAAACTGCTCGTGTGGGGGTACTCTGCTGTGGACATGGTGCTGTGTCAACTAGAAGTGGGTTACTATCTGCTGGGGTTGGAGTTAGATGGGGTGTAGCTGGTTCTCTGTCCAACAGTGTAGGTGTACAATCTGGAAGAGTCTCGATTATGTGTGGTGGGGCTAGTTCATGGGCCAGTACAACCATGGTTCTGTCTGCATCGACGGGTAGCACCATCTTTTGTGAAGAACGGGTTTTTACTCCCTTAGATACTGCCATCACCTCTCCAATTCAAATGGCTGATAAACAAGAAAAGAAATTGAATGTGCAGACATTGTATGATAGACAGATGTGGTAATTCACATATATGTTGTCTAACCAAACATGACAGCATGACACAATTTCACATATATGATGGCTAACTAAACTGGATAGCATGACACAGTTTCAGATATATGATGGAGAACTTAACAGGATATAATGGCATAATTCAACATATGATGAGTATCTAAATAGGATGACATGACATAACTATATGATGTCTTTCTAAAATAGGTTGGGATGAAATAATTCACATACATGTTGTCTAAGTATACATGATGGCATGATATAATTCACATAATTGATTCATGTACTAAGCAGCTGGCACTTGCATGTATGATCTCTAAACTAAGCAGATGGCATTGAATATTGTGTATATGATGTCTAAACTAAGCAATGCAAGACACCATATGCATGATATGAGAAATATAAACATTGCAAGTTAGAGCATACACCTCAGGTGGGATATAGGACTGGTCATCTTTGTTTGAATCCTCCTCTGAGGAGCTACCCGTAACCATCGAGATATATGCTTCAATAGGTACCATTGCCACTCTGAAGACCTTGTTTTCACTATAGATTTTTCCATAACCGGCTTAAATGGCTGATACACATGAAGAGTAGTTCAATATACACATATTGTTGACAAATGGAATACGTAATGAAAAAAAGGATGGCATGAGATAATTCACATATGTGATGCCTGGCTACACAGGATGGCGGTGCATAATTCACATATATGATAACTGGCTAAAAAACATGGCATTGCATAATTCACATATCAGATATAGAAAGCAAACAGGAGGCATTCAAACAATGCATGTCTAATCTAAGCAGATGGCATGGCAATGCAAGACACCATATGCAGGATATGAGGAATATAACCCTGCCAAGTTAGAGCATACACCTCAGGGGGGGGGGGGATACGACTAGTCATCTGTCTCTGAATCCTCCTCTGAGGAGCTATCTGTAACCAGCAAGAAATCTGCATCGACAGGTAGCACTGACTGCTCAGAAGACCTTGTTTTCACTCCAGATTTTCCCATGGCCGACTCAAATGGCTGATGCATAGGAAGAGTAGATGAATGTACAAACATTGTCGAAAAATGGAATACATTATAAAAAAATAGTATGGCATGATACAATTGACATATACGATGACTGACTAAACAGGATGGCATTGCATGATTCACGTATATGATGCCTGGCTAAAGAAGACGGCATTGCATAATTCACATATATGATATGGAAAACAAACAGGTGGCATTCACATAAAGCAAATCTAAACTAAACTGATGACATATAAGATGTATAAAGTAAGCAATGCGAGGCACCATATGCATGATATGACCAACATCAGCATGCCACGTTAGAGCAAACACCTCAGGGGGTAAATAGGAGTGGTCGGCTCCCTCTGAATCCCCATCTAAACAGTTATCTTCCTTTGGAATACAATCTGGAATGGGGGGAGGGGGCCCCCACTTCGCCCACCATGGAGCGGCGTCTGCATGACATTATATTCCCATGCAATGGTCTTCTCTTTTTCTCTACATGTTCAGTACGATTGTGTACAATAACTGACAGGCATAATAAAAAAACATAGTTATATTATGTAAGCCCTAAAGGGTGCATGTAGAAATCAAGACTGATGGTAGCAAACGAGTGGATAGATCCAAAACTAATGATAGCAGGCAGATAATAGCTTAAGTTTAAAAAGATAGACGATGGATCATCTGTTGTTTGTTGCCCACCCAACATGAACCACATAGAAGACCCGAGATGAACTAGATAGTAGACATATACTATTCATTGCTGCCTCGATATGTACCCCACAGGCATTTTAAAACTCAATTTTGAACATTAGTTTGGACCTGACTCAGAGTTTAACAGGTGAACAGGACGATAAAGTAGCAGGTAATAATAATCGATGTATAACGTAAGCAGACACGAAAGAGTGTGACCTCTCTTCCGGAACTGTGTAGTCCTCAGGTTCATCTGCTCAGTCGATGATGGTAACGTAGTTGGCCTGGCTGCTGGCAACAGGGAAGATGATCTGAGGCGGCGAAAGAAGGTCTGCAGGGGGATCTCTGCTGCAGTGAACACTTCTGCCGATGGTGCACCTCAGGTGGGGTGGATGACGGCATGGCTGGAGCGGGACAAAACACATAGAGTTTTCTTTGACACCTATCTGAAAATGAAGTAAATCTGTAAGGGCTTCTTAGAATTGGAGGATTCTAAAAACGTAGGGACAGGAAAAACACAGGAATAGGATAGGAATGCACGTGCAAAACAGAGCATTTGCAAACAGATGATTTCTGTCAACCTGGGTGTTTGGTTCACATGAATTGGAAGAACACAGGAATGGAGAAACATGGTAAAATTAAAGTCAAACCACATGAAAATGTAAAATAAGAATCTTATTATGCCAGTAATGCACTTAGTCCTGTTCTTCATGCATATTACTTTGAAAAGGGCATCCAAGTGGATATTAATATTCCTACATTTTTTCTTTGAAAGAGACACCAAAGGAAAAAAAATCCTCCAGTTTTGCTTTGCTCCATTCCTTCTAACCGAATGCACGAATAGTAGTACCATAGTAAAGTTGCCAATTCTTATGTTTTCCTTCACTTTTTCGTTGAACCAGTGGTGATTCTAGTAGGTAGTCTTCAATAGGCTGAAGCCTGCCCTCGGAATATTTTGTGAGCTTATTTGGTCCACTTGAATATCATATAGTGGCTATCTTGCTAAACTGATTCAAATTGTAGTTCAAAAGAGCATTTAGTTTTCTCCCTGTTAACTTTGTGACCATGATTCATTTCTTTCTAGGTTTGCAACTACTTTGAACCAAAGGATCCCTGAGGGATCGATATGAATGTAGAGTAACAAAGTGATGCGACGAGTGTACAACCTCTTTGGCGTAGCGTTGTCAACCTCAGCATCATTGGGTTGGACATGGAGGATGGTGATGCTGGTGTGACTGTCGGAGGCGGGGAAGAAGATCTGAGGCCTTTGGAGACAGCGCTGAGGGTTCTGCTCCATTGTGATGGATGGTTCCATCGTTGGAGCAGCTCCGGTGCGGTGTACGATGGCAAGGCTGAAGCAGGACAAGACAAACAATGTTAATCTGAATTGGGAGTCTAATAGCATCTGCAATAGATGATGTAAAATACAACACCAAAAAGTGCTAGATGTAAAATGCATCAGCCACGCCGTGGCCACTCCGACAGATGCTATAAATACTGTTGACTCCGAACTTAACTGAAGAAACTGAACTTTACAGTCGAAATTGAATTTTAGTGTCGAAACTGAATTTTATTGACGAAACTGATTGAACTAGTAGCAGAGCACTGGAATAGAAGTTTAGGACGTTCGATCACTGGTAGCAGAGAAGCAGTGATCTAAATCAGTAGCCGCTCGAGCAGGGAACACACTAGCAGAGAGCAGCTCGTGCAGTAGCACCACAAGTGAGTGCTAAAGCAGTAACTCCTGTAGCTGCCGAGGTCGTGTAGCAGCAGTAGCAGTGCGAGCGAGAGCAAGAGCAGAGCAGAGCAGCAGCACGAATGAGAGAAAGAGCAGAGCAGCAGCACAAACGAGAGCAAGAGCAGAGCAACAACGTGACCGACAACAAGAGCAGAGCAGAGCAGCAGCAACAACAAAAGCAAGAGTAGAGAAGTAGCGCGACCGGCAACAAGAGCAGAGACGCAGCATGAGGGAGAGCCGGAGTAGCAGCAGCTAATGCTGGTGTGGAAGTCACCGGCGAGGAAGCAACGACATGGGGGAGAGACGCCATGGAGGAAGTGTCCGGCGACGGCATCGTTGATGGAGACCCGCCATGGCTGCTCGGTATCGAGCACCGGCATCCCCGTGAGATCGAATAAAAGATAAACTGCAGCGGTGAGTGCAGAACCTCCTTGGTGGCACCGAGTAGGTCTCGGCTTCATCGGAGGAATTGGTGAGGGTGCTACGGTTCCGATGGGGCAGGTGAAGATGACGCTATGGGGATGGAGGTGGCGTGATAGATGAGGCGAACGTCGGGGCAGCTCCTTGGAGGTGAAGGACGGGGCGGCTGATCCGGCCGGACAACGAGATTGATGATGGATTCTCATCCATTGCGATGGATGAAGGATGTCGAGCTATTGCTGTGGACGACGTCGTCGGGGAAGAGGCTCCGGCTGGGCGGCGGTCGGGAGGCCGACGGAGGAGCGTTGGGTTTCGCGGGTTTTTGCGGCCTCGGTGTACGAATGGTGGGGACCAAAGCGGAAGGTAGGGGGAGCCATGGCTTAGGGACACGCTTGTCCGTAATGTGGGGTAAGTTATGAACGTACCCCCACCGGTTTTGACCACGCGACATCGAGGCGGCATTTTCGGCTTAGGGATAGAAGGGGGATTTCGCGTGTCTGGGCTGCGGGACCGATTTCGGTTGAGGAGGGAGTTTTCACGCGCATCGAAATTTTGGGATAACAAGGCGCGGTGCGGGTTGAAGAGGCGGGAGTTTCGCAGCAGAAGAGACAACAGATACTCTAGCTTTAAAATTTCGGGATAACCAGGCGCGGATTCCATGTTCGGCAGAATAAACTTAACTTGTAAAAAAGAAGACAATTCATACAAGACACAAGAGAGTCATGCCCCCTTCTACTATATTGCTATAAATGTCATGGAAGAACTACAAGAAAAATGTAAAAAAATTGGGAGAACAAGATTAGCCTATACAGTACCAAATCAATTCGCACTTCCCTCAACAACAACAAAAAACAAATCAATTCCCACCACAAGAAAGAGTCATGTCCCTTTTTATATGATTACAAATGCCAGGATCTCAAATTTCAATTTTTGAATCCACGTTATGTTGAATTCGAATATATCGTTAGGTGATCTTGCGGTTTATAATGGATGTAGTCCTACATTTTGATCTTCCATCTTATATGAACATTTTACTCCACCCTATGAATATATATATTGTCATCTACCATATGGACTAAATTTGAATCAATTCCCCCTATTTGAATACGATTGTTGTCAAGTTATACCATCATTTAAATATTATCTTGATAACAGAAAACATGCATATAGTAGTAATCATATTTAAATATGAAGTACATGTACCATACGATCTCCAATTCAAATATTTGTATCCATTTTATGTTGAATTAAAATCACAGTACATTGGTCTAGGTAGCGATATGTTCGGGATAATCTAAACCCTGTTTTCATATGTATAATGTGTTTAACACACATAGAAATGCATCCCCCACCACCTCCCTCCCCCACCCACACACACAACATTTAGATGCTAGCTTTGAAAGCCACACATTATCTCAAATTCAGATAGTTATGTCTGTGCGCGGATGCAATGTGGTTAGACGATGCCTGCCATCGGTATCACAAATTCAAATCAATTTGGCCTTGTTCGATGTGAATATAGTATATAGCACGTTTGATTCAAAACCACACCGGGCATATCTTTATTATATTCATGCATGCATGAGTTACAAACATCATGAGCTCTTATTCAAATATTTGAATCCACTTTTATATTGATTATCGTTTCTGTGAGTCTTTTACACGCGCACACACACACACACACAGTCCTCCTCCCTTCGTGGATACCAATAACTTTCCTATCGTGCATGCATATATGCCCATGCATTCCCCACCACTTTGTATCCTCTACATCGCACACACATGTTCTTGTTCTTTAGGTCGGTCTCCCATGATCTCCCTACGTCTCCATCTTTCCAACACACACCGATTGATATACCCCTCTAGCTAGGTAGGCCTGCTGACGACACACATAGTCCCTCCCCTCCTCTCACTATCCATGCCTCCTGCCCTAACTCTGAGGCACGCGGGCACTGTCGCCCCCTCAGTTGTTATCCATCTTGTACTCGTATAGTGTCACAACCTAGCTGCACCCCCCACTACATAAACACCTCTCCCTAGCTGTCTTCGTCACTCCAGGTGTTCTTTATCTCTGACACATGCATGCATGTGCACCAATCGATTTCCCTCTATGTGCGGCCAGGTTTGTTGCTATTTCCCCACACAAAACATCTGATCTATATCTCTAGTTAAGTGTCCCCCTCTCTACCCACGTACACATCGACCAAACCACGACCTCTCTACATAGGACCGCCTACCACACACACATTAATTGCCCCTCCACTTCTCATCATCCATGCCTTCCGCTTTGTCTATCGACGAGACAAGCGCGCCCACGCACGTTATCGTCCCCTCTCTTTAATTATCGATCTCGCACTTGTACTCCTTCATTGTCCTCGCCTAGTTGGCCTCTCGCATCATCTTCCAATATGCACCCCCCTCTTTCCTAGGGCTTGTACGCTCGTAAAGTTCTTCGCTCTATCCGTGTGTATCGATATGTTGCGTAAACGATCCCTCCCCCTCTCTTCTCATATATTGCCCCCTCCACATACATATACTATGTATTCAGGCCTCTCTTTGACAGAAACATATGTATAGAGGCATGTCAGACACACCATCTCCCTCTCTATCTCTAACACACCCACGTGTTGTATGCGATCGAATCTTGCAGCCGGATAGAGCAATGGAATCACCGAGTCGTATGAAAAGAGGGCTAGGTGGAGCCGTGGAGGACAGGTATGAAGAGAAGAGGTGCACGCACGCACGCATTGCCTCCCTCACACACATGCGCGGGTACACGGTGGAGCACATTTCTCTAAGGAGAGTTAGCCCTCGTGATAATTTGACGCATGTTGAAAGACTTGTTAGATGACATGGCACTAGTACTTTGAGCTTGGTTAATAGTATAGCCAACAACCGGTTATATGGAGTTGCCATGTCATATATAGTCAACCTAATAGCCAACGTGTATAGTATAGCTAGTTGCTAAGCAGTACTACTTTATTAATGCATGGCCCACTGTACACTGTCACAATGTTTCTTAGAGTTCGTGCTATAGCC
The DNA here is from genome assembly GCA_011799875.1 of Thinopyrum elongatum. Classification (NCBI taxonomy): domain Eukaryota; kingdom Viridiplantae; phylum Streptophyta; class Magnoliopsida; order Poales; family Poaceae; genus Thinopyrum; species Thinopyrum elongatum. The sequence continues at coordinate 310,944,288 of CM022298.1, read as the reverse complement.
GGTTGTTAATCTACAGCCCGCTTCCCTTCTCTCTCCTCTTCTCTCTCATCCAACTCAACACAAATATGATTGTTTAATCATTATAGACTGCTGACTGTAACTTATTATACTTGCTCTTCCGGTACGTGCAAAGCAAGTAGGAAACAAAATAGTAGGAATTTTTTGTTTCGGGAGGTGTCTCTCTTTTTCAGTCAATATATTTTTGAATAAAATGATGGGGGAGCTCAATGAAGCCACGTGGGACACGTGGAGGTGTTGTTTGCCATCTTCTTGCGTGGTTCGATCACACTGATGTGCTGATGCTTCCAGAAGAACGTAGACACTGCTGGGTACAATGAGGTTACTGTAGACGTGAATCCTAGCCATTCCGAGGCACCTAGACCGTTGGATCAACATCAATGAATGACTAATATCGCGTCACATGTGAAATTGAGAATTTCTAAACTGATTATAGAATAGCCAGCAGCGGGCTACTCATTTTTTGCTCCGAGAGGTTGCGGGCGTCTGGCTCCACCACGACGGCCTCTGAGAACACGTGCCCACGTATGCGTCCAAGAAACGTATGTAATTCTAGCGACCGATCTCGTTAAGGAGGCAAACCAAGTGTTACCCTTTACAAATTAAGTTAGGCGGTAAACTTACAGCTCGTCACGCTGGCGTCGCCCCAACACACGGTCGGTGCGGCCCACCGCTCACCAAAGGGACACGCATCGGCTTGGTGCATCACTGACATGTGCGACCACATATAAGCAGTAGCACCAACACACGGTCGGTCCGCCGCTTAGCATGAACAGACAGTATGTCCGGCCCGCCGCTCACCGAAGCGACGCGCATCGGCTTGGTACATCACTTTATGTTCGACCACATGTGAGCAGTAGCAAACTGACAGGCCAAGCTCCCCCGCCTACCATGCACCTAAAGCCAGCCTTTTATTGTAGACCCCATAAAAAAATTAAGATTGCACATAGGAGCAGACCATGGCAGTTGCGAACGCTCGAGTGGCTATTTCATGGGTAGGGGAGGGCGTGGTGTGGCAGTTTTGTAATATGCCACGACACTTCTTTTCTACTACTGTGTATGTGCAATAACTGGCACCGTCGGATACATATCTTACGGTTATTGGGGCGTTCGCCAGGAATAGCCTCGTGGTGAGCTATCGACTAGTCATTTTTCCACACGCATTACATCGACACATATCATCTCTCTCCCTCTTTCCCACGCACACACCTAGTCTCTCAGGACTTCTCGCACGCACCATCTCTAGCTATCTAGGTCGATGCCACCCACATACACTGCGTTTAGTACGTTGTACACGAAGAGAAGAGGTGCACGCACTCGTCCTCTCTCACACATGCATCTGTAGCTACGAATTGTAGTGTTCTCAACCATCCGATTGGCTCTATCATAGGTTCACGTTGCTCCTTGGCCTTGAGACTGAGAAGTTTAAAATGCGGAGGCTCAGCTGGAGGCGCGATGTTTTGGTTAATGTGCGGGCCGCACACGGTACCAACACGACACGAGCTTTGTCTGCCTGGTGCGCAGTTGGGTGAGTACTACTAGTAGTAGTCTATACTACTTATAAAAGAGCAAACATTATCTTCTCTAAGTGCACCCTACAAAACATACACGGATACATTACCACCGCATGATTAGTCCCACTAAACTCAATCTAACGGCTAGCCTTAACCTAATCCGTTCTCTGTGTGCACTTAGCAATTTACATTGACTGACCGTACTCCACCGCGGAGGAAAATATGAAAGTCCATGCCTGGTCAATTAGGAAACTATAATCACGGACACATCCTATTAAGAAACTAATCACGGGCACATCTAATTATTAGGAAACTAATCACAAACGCATCCTATTATTAGGAAACTAATTACGGGCGCATCCTATTATTAGGAAAATAATCACGCGCGCATCCTATTAGGAAATTAATCACGGACGCATCTAATTATTAGAAAACTAATCACGGACGCATCCTATTAGATAACTAATCACGAACACATCTAATTATTAGGAAACTAATCGCGAGCGCATCCTATCGTCTCCTATCAGGGAATCGCGATCGCGAGTCGCCTGCTGTCACCAGCCCACCACCCACGCGAGCCACAGTGGGAGACACGCGAGGAGGAGCTGCGGCTTCCTCCGAACACACACACGTGCCGTCGCCGCCTTTGTCTTCTGCCCGGAGGCCAGGTCACTCTTCTACTGACTGCAACGACTTCGTCCACATCCTGGGCATGCTCTCCGGGAACCACCGGCATCCGCGTCGACTTCAGCTCCGTCCACAACACCCACGCTGACAATCACCCACCGCCGACGCCCTTCAAGTGGGGGCAACGCTGAGTATCCCAGACCGGTATAAGCGGCCCAAAAAAATCGAGTGGGGGCATTCGCCCCCACAGCCATGCATGTAGATTCGCCTGGTCGCCAACCATCGTCGTCCCTAGGGCGGCGCAGGTCTCGGCCACTGCGCAGCAGGTGAAGCTAATCACGGCCTCATCTCACTCGCCCGAAGCCACCGCCGACTCCCTCAGCTCTGGCACGTGCTGCTCCGTTGGACACGCTTGTCCAGTACTCACGCGTGGACGACGTCGTTCAAAGACATCCTACCTTCGTCGGACGCTGGAACTCCCCACGCCCCGGTGCGTGGAGGCCGCCGCCTCAAAGCTGGACGACTGACTCACCTGCGTCGACAACGCCGCCCAGCTGGTGAGAGGACACGGTCGCCGTGGCCGCTCGCAGGCCTGAACGACGGAGACGCTCGCCTTCACGCGAACGCACTGCACGCACGCACTAATCAGGTAAGTACCGAGTGTTGTTTTTTTACTGTCATCGCTACCTCGCCGGTGGTGACACATCTAGAAGTACAGTACAGGAACTAGAGATGAGGCAATGAGAAATAGAGGAGCGCTGGAGCACACACAGTTGGGTTTCAGGCAACCAATGCCTTCTTTCTTTCTTTATTTTTTCACTGATTTTCGCGTACCTGCAACAGACATCCCTGTTTTTTTAAGTACTGACTACCGGTTATTACATGGCCAACTCACAGAAAAATTCGCTGAACCAAGACCTTACTTGCAGTCATGAAATTATGTTTCACTGAAAAAAACCCAAAAGTTTGCATAAGTTTTAGTGAAAAAAAAAATAAAGTTCGCATAAGTTTTACTAAAAAAACCTGAAGTTTGCATAAGTGTATTTGTTTGTCCAGCAGATACATGGCAATTGTAATTTTACTGAGCATTTTCATACCGTCCTTATCTACAGTTGAGTTAACATGTTTTCCTGATAGAAAACTTGGACCACATACAAGAGAAGCAAAAAATGCATGTTGATTATGATGATGACGAATGTAGGATATTTTGTGGTCATGGTAAATTCTCATATCATTTATTTTATTTCATTATTGCACTCTACATTACATACTACGCACGACCACTTTGGTAGAGGTGACGAGTTCGCATCATACAGAGAGACCAACCATGTTTCTCCGAATATCTTGAATCATGATCCTTATGACTTCATCTCTACTACTTATAAGAAGTACATTTTTTCATTTGACTATTTCCTGACTTGAGAGGCAAGGTATGTTTTATCCACTAGAGTTGCTAAAATTGGAAGCATGTCTGCAGTTTTTTTCTTTCTAAACCGGCATTTGTTGGCCTTTTTTTGCCACTGTTATTCTTACAAGTGGTAGCCTACGCATGTTGAAGACCATTTCCAAATTATTTATCTTCGTATCATTATTACTACAAACTGAGAGGATATTTGTTATATTGTAATTTTTTTAGAATGTTGAGCCCTTAAAGAAATGTGTAGTACTCAAGTAACTGTTCCAAGTTGTCATATTAATGCTTTTGTCCAGTGAATAACAAGTATAATTATGCAATTTATCACTGTAATTTTTATTTGGTTTACATGTTCTATTTTCATAATAAAGTAAGTCACTTTTCTTGCTTGCAGACATTACGACACTTGTGGTGCAATAGTAGAATCGGATGGTCCAACTAGCATTTTTTTGTCTTGTTTCACAGCTGATTCTATGCAGTCAAGACATCTCTACACTTCTCTATCTGAGAATGGCTTCCTCTTTTCAACAAACCATAGAGGTCTCTTCCCACTATTGTGGTTGACACTCAATTGTAATAATAATTCTTGACTGGAGTTTGTTGGCACTGAAACGGTTCCTTAGCTTGTCCTAAGTGACATTTTTAGGTGTGATTATACTTGCATAAATGTGTGCATATGGAGAATCATGATGAATCTTCTAAATAATTTTGAGTTTTATACATTGGGAAAAGTGGGTGGCCTTTTAATACATGAGACATGTTGATTAAGGAGAAACGATATTGATTAAAGAGAAACGATATTTCAAATTATTTGTACGAGTTGGGAATAAGAGATTGTGTACTTTATAGGGAAATTTCAAATTTATGAATAAATTGTCTTGTATTAAGTTTAGTATAATGTGTTAATCCAAATAGACGCATGTTGCACGTGCACACTTATTAGTCCAAATAGACATGCATTGCACGTGCACACTTACTAGTACTTCTTTGATGTGTCGCGTCAACTCGTAGAAGTATGCAACACTTCCTCAACAAACAAGCATATAAGCAGCTTAAGGTGGAGCCCGTGCGCACCATACCAGCTGGCTCGGACATCAAGTTCATCAAGGGCCTCGTGAGCCGCTTCGGGGTCCCCAACCGTATCATCACTGACAATGGCTCTCAGTTCACGAGCAACCTCTTCAAAACATATTGTGCTAACCTTGTGTCGGTGTAGTAAACAGGGGGGTGTTCACTACCCCTGGACACGCACCGGCAAGTCACAGCCTCCAGGCGGGAAGGACATGGCAGAGGAGGAATCCACCCAAGAGTACATTCGAAGCCCGGTTCCCGGCAAGGTATACTTGCCGGGAATGGGTCCACGCAACGCCGGCAAGGCAGAGCTGGCAAGACAAGACTCCAGACGGATCGACCAGAAGATCAAGTCTACTACTGCCGGCGAGATCAGGGCCGGCAAGCTCAGGACTCGACAAGACTAAAGATAAGGCCCCGGCAAGGTTCTTGCCGGGATGACCAGCTGAACCCGGCAAGGCTTGCCGGGGGACAGCTAGACTGAAGACAAGGCCCCGGCAAGGTTCTTGCCGGGATGACCAGCTGAGCCCGGCAAGGTTCCTGCCCGGCAAGGTTATGCCACTATGCTGCTGCTCCAGTGCGGCCGCCAGCATGGCACTCTGGACCCTTCTCCAGGCATGCGTGGCAGAGCACTGTGCCAAGCGGCGCTGATGGGATGGCCCCTTTTCCCATCCCCAAGAAGCTAAGGGACACCTAGACAGAGCATTTAATGCGCTTGTCCTGACCCGTCAGTGATAAGCATGTAAATGCTGTAGCAGAGTACTTGCCGCGGCAAGGTACTTGCCCCGGCAAGTCATTGGCTGCGGCAAGGTATTGGCTGCGGCAAGATAGCAGCTACGGCAAGGTACTTGCCCCGGCAAGTTACCTTGCGCGGCAAGCTATTGGTTGCGGCAAGCTATCAAGTGCGGCAAGGTCTTGCCGCGGCAAGCGTTACTGTACCACTGTGCTACTGTGCTGCTGCTCCAGTGCCTCTACCAGCGTGGCGCTCTGGGTCCTTCCAAGCGTGCGTGGCAGGGCACTGTGTAGACGGCGGTGCTCTGTAGCTAGCGGTGCAGGAGCAGGTGGGATAGGCTTTTCCCACGTCCAAGACGCCCAGATACATGTATCTGGACAGCTAAGGCATTGGCATTTAATGCCCTTGTCCCCTACCGTCAGTGGTAGGTAGGACATGTCATCCTAGTAATAATGGCCTTACTGTAGCAACTTTCCACCTCTACCTTTACTGTTTGCCACCTGTTGGTGACCCCTTTGTGCGTATAAAAGGAGGCCCATATGCAACGTGGAGGGAAGTGAGGAACTGGGAGATGGAGAACTCCAGTATTGTACGCAGCTACTCTGTACTGTAGCGCTCCTGGAGCTAGAACAATCATCCAGATAATACACCAAAAAGCAAGAGTAGGGTTTTACGCATCCGTGCGGCCCGAACCTGGGTAAATCTCTCTCGTGTGCTGTCGTGTTCTTCGCTAGATTTGCTCTTCGTGCGACCATCTCTCCCTGCCGAACGTAAAGGGGTCCTTCCCTGGGTCCCATAGGTGATCGCGGATTCGTCCCCGACATCTTTGGCGCGCCAGGTAGGGGTGAGGGGCTCCGCGAACCTGATCTGGCGATCAGCGCGGCAGTTTCTTCATCATCTTCACCGCCATAGCGTCCAAGAAGAAGGGCCTGAACCTTCGCAAAAAGCTAAGTTTTAAAGCTTTAATTACTTTCTGCTGTGAGTCTTATCCTGGATGATATTTTTGTGCGTAACCTGTGCGCGAAGGAGCGCTCCTGAAGCATTCTGCGCTCCTGGTTGTTTTGGGTCCGCCCAACAATACAGATGCAACTGCGATTGTTTCTAAAGCGTTAAGCTCCCGAAGAGGCGGCGTTCTCGATAGGCTGCTGAACAGGACCCGATCCTAAGCGCCATCGACCAGAACGTGCGCATTCGGGGAGTATTCCGGCAAGCGTGGGGGCTCGTTGTGCAAAAATGCAGTCGTTTAAGGAGAAGGACTTAGCGAGTTTTATTCTAAGGTTCCTGCGTAGACCCGTATGCTGAGGAGCCTTCCCGGGGCTAGTCGCGCTCCTAGTTGCCTCGTGTCCGCTCGGCAACCTGAGCAGCTGCGCCAGAGCCGAGAAGGTAAACCTTTTCGGGAGGCGGCGTTCCCGGCAAGCTGCTAAGGATCCGTTCCTCAAAGCGCTGCTGACTGGATCGTGCGCACCGGAAAGTGTTCCGGCAAGCAAGGGAATATTCAGCAGGAGTCAAGATTGCAGCGAATCCGACATTAACCAGAAGCTAATCAACTTGTTGTGCTCAAACGCTGTTGTGGCATTTCATGCCCAGTCAGTGTTGCAGGAACACGCATGGAAGGCGAGCTCGGGGGCTGGCAGCGCCCCAGAGAGTAACCCTCTGAAGAGCCTCCCCGGCAACAAGCTTGCCAGAAGCTGGCGTTGAGAACGTCAAGGTTCTCCGCCAGAGTCAAGAGCCTTCCCGGCAACAAGCTTGCCGGAAGCTGGCGTTGAGAACGTCAAGGTTCTCCGCCAGAGTCAAGAGCCTTCCCGGTAACAAGCTTGCCGGAAGCTGGCGTTGAGAACGTCAAGGTTCTCCGCCAGAGTCAAGAGCCTTCCCGGCAACCCCTTGCCGGAAGCTAGCGTCGAGAACGTCAAAGTTCTCCGCCAGAGTTAAGAGTCTCCCTTGCCGGGGGCTCCGACAACCACTCTTTGAGCAAGAAACAAGCTCGGGGGCTAGCGGCGCCCTAGCAGAAAAAGCTAAGTTGCACAGATTTTTCGGCAATTGCATTCATTTTACTGTCCTCACTCGCTTCTTACACCTACACGCGAAGGAGCCTTCCCGGGGCTAGTTGCGTTCCTAGTCGCCTCGAGTCCGCTCAGCGATGTGAGCAGCTGCACCAGAACCGGGAAGGTAAACCTTTCCGGGAGGCGGCGTTCCCGGCGGGCTGCTAAGGACCCGATCCCCAAGCGCCGCTGCCTGGAGCGTGCGCACCGGAAAGCTTTCCAGCAAGCGTGGGGCGTCTTGATTGATTCCTCGTTCTCGTATATCGACCTGCACGCGAAAGGACCTTGCCGTGGTTAGTTCGCGGTCTGGTTTCGCCTCGAGTCCGCTCGGCAAACTTAGCAGCTGCGTTCTGGCCCGGCAAGTCACCTTGCCGGCGGCGGCGTTTCCAGCAGGCTGCTAAAGACCCGCACCTAGCGCTCGCGGCAAGCGTGCGCACCGGCAGGGTTTCCAGACAGCGTAGGGTACAAGATATGTGCAAGGACGGAATCAATCAAGGGGGAAGCATGCATTCATTTAGCATGAAGGAATATCTCTTGTGCCATAAAGCTTGGCCTAATTAAGGTAAATTGTTTCTTTATGCGTGCCATTGCAGCAACAGGGTTGCGACCTCCAGGCGGGAGGAACGGCAGGGAACAGATGTACATGTTGCCGGTGCGCGTCGTTGGGCCTAGCCCGGACAACCACTGTGCACGCCTGTCCGGCCCAGGCCCGGGGGCTCCTGTCGGTGTAGTAAACAGGGGGGTGTTCACTACCCCTGGACACGCACCGGCAAGTCGCAGCCTCCAGGCGGGAAGGACATGGCAGAGGAGGAATCCACCCAAGAGTACATTCGAAGCCCGGTTCCCGGCAAGGTCTACTTGCCGGGAATGGGTCCACGCAATGCCGGCAAGGCAGAGCTGGCAAGACAAGAGTCCAGGCGGATCGACCAGAAGATCAAGTCTACTACTGCCGGCGAGATCAGGGCCGGCAAGCTCAGGACTCGACAAGACTAAAGATAAGGCCCCGGCAAGGTTCTTGCCGGGATGACCAGCTGAACCCGGCAAGGCTTGCCGGGGGACAGCTAGACTGAAGACAAGGCCCCGGCAAGGTTCTTGCCGGGATGACCAGCTGAGCCCGGCAAGGTTCCTGCCCGGCAAGGTTATGCCACTATGCTGCTGCTCCAGTGCGGCCGCCAGCATGGCACTCTGGACCCTTCTCCAGGCATGCGTGGCAGAGCACTGTGCCAAGCGGCGCTGATGGGATGGCCCCTTTTCCCATCCCCAAGAAGCTAAGGGACACCTAGACAGAGCATTTAATGCGCTTGTCCTGACCCGTCAGTGATAAGCATGTAAATGCTGTAGCAGAGTACTTGCCGCGGCAAGGTACTGGCCCCGGCAAGTCATTGGCTGCGGCAAGGTATTGGCTGCGGCAAGATAGCAGCTGCGGCAAGGTACTTGCCCCGGCAAGTTACCTTGCGCGGCAAGCTATTGGTTGCGGCAAGCTATCAAGTGCGGCAAGGTCTTGCCGCGGCAAGCGTTACTGTACCACTGTGCTACTGTGCTGCTGCTCCAGTGCCTCTGCCAGCGTGGCGCTCTGGGTCCTTCCAAGCGTGCGTGGCAGGGCACTGTGTAGACGGCGGTGCTCTGTAGCTAGCGGTGCAGGAGCAGGTGGGATAGGCTTTTCCCACGTCCAAGACGCCCAGATACATGTATCTGGACAGCTAAGGCATGGACATTTAATGCCCTTGTCCCCTACCGTCAGTGGTAGGTAGGACATGTCATCCTAGTAATAATGGCCTTACTGTAGCAACTTTCCACCTCTACCTTTACTGTTTGCCACCTGTTGGTGACCCCTTTGTGCGTATAAAAGGAGGCCCATATGCAACGTGGAGGGAAGTGAGGAACTGGGAGATGGAGAACTCCAGTATTGTACGCAGCTACTCTGTACTGTAGCGCTCCTGGAGCTAGAACAATCATCCAGATAATACACCAAAAAGCAAGAGTAGGGTTTTACGCATCCGTGCGGCCCGAACCTGGGTAAATCTCTCTCGTGTGCTGTCGTGTTCTTCGCTAGATTTGCTCTTCGTGCGACCATCTCTCCCTGCCGAACGTAAAGGGGTCCTTCCCTGGGTCCCATAGGTGATCGCGGATTCGTCCCCGACATCTTTGGCGCGCCAGGTAGGGGTGAGGGGCTGCGCGAACCTGATCTGGCGATCAGCGCGGCAGTTTCTTCATCATCTTCACCGCCATAGCGTCCAAGAAGAAGGGCCTGAACCTTCGCAAAAAGCTAAGTTTTAAAGCTTTAATTACTTTCTGCTGTGAGTCTTATCCTGGATGATATTTTTGTGCGTAACCTGTGCGCGAAGGAGCGCTCCTGAAGCATTCTGCGCTCCTGGTTGTTTTGGGTCCGCCCAACAATACAGATGCAGCTGCGATTGTTTCTAAAGCGTTAAGCTCCCGAAGAGGCGGCGTTCTCGATAGGCTGCTGAACAGGACCCGATCCTAAGCGCCATCGACCAGAACGTGCGCATTCGGGGAGTATTCCGGCAAGCGTGGGGGCTCGTTGTGCAAAAATGCAGTCGTTTAAGGAGAAGGACTTAGCGAGTTTTATTCTAAGGTTCTTGCGTAGACCCGTATGCTGAGGAGCCTTCCCGGGGCTAGTCGCGCTCCTAGTTGCCTCGTGTCCGCTCGGCAACCTGAGCAGCTGCGCCAGAGCCGAGAAGGTAAACCTTTTCGGGAGGCGGCGTTCCCGGCAAGCTGCTAAGGATCCGTTCCTCAAAGCGCTGCTGACTGGATCGTGCGCACCGGAAAGTGTTCCGGCAAGCAAGGGAATATTCAGCAGGAGTCAAGATTGCAGCGAATCCGACATTAACCAGAAGCTAATCAACTTGTTGTGCTCAAACGCTGTTGTGGCATTTCATGCCCAGTCAGTGTTGCAGGAACACGCATGGAAGGCGAGCTCGGGGGCTGGCAGCGCCCCAGAGAGTAACCCTCTGAAGAGCCTCCCCGGCAACAAGCTTGCCAGAAGCTGGCGTTGAGAACGTCAAGGTTCTCCGCCAGAGTCAAGAGCCTTCCCGGCAACAAGCTTGCCGGAAGCTGGCGTTGAGAACGTCAAGGTTCTCCGCCAGAGTCAAGAGCCTTCCCGGTAACAAGCTTGCCGGAAGCTGGCGTTGAGAACGTCAAGGTTCTCCGCCAGAGTCAAGAGCCTTCCCGGCAACCCCTTGCCGGAAGCTAGCGTCGAGAACGTCAAAGTTCTCCGCCAGAGTTAAGAGTCTCCCTTGCCGGGGGCTCCGACAACCACTCTTTGAGCAAGAAACAAGCTCGGGGGCTAGCGGCGCCCTAGCAGAAAAAGCTAAGTTGCACAGATTTTTCGGCAATTGCATTCATTTTACTGTCCTCACTCGCTTCTTACACCTACACGCGAAGGAGCCTTCCCGGGGCTAGTTGCGTTCCTAGTCGCCTCGAGTCCGCTCAGCGATGTGAGCAGCTGCACCAGAACCGGGAAGGTAAACCTTTCCGGGAGGCGGCGTTCCCGGCGGGCTGCTAAGGACCCGATCCCCAAGCGCCGCTGCCTGGAGCGTGCGCACCGGAAAGCTTTCCAGCAAGCGTGGGGCGTCTTGATTGATTCCTCGTTCTCGTATATCGACCTGCACGCGAAAGGACCTTGCCGTGGTTAGTTCGCGGTCTGGTTTCGCCTCGAGTCCGCTCGGCAAACTTAGCAGCTGCGTTCTGGCCCGGCAAGTCACCTTGCCGGCGGCGGCGTTTCCAGCAGGCTGCTAAAGACCCGCACCTAGCGCTCGCGGCAAGCGTGCGCACCGGCAGGGTTTCCAGACAGCGTAGGGTACAAGATATGTGCAAGGACGGAATCAATCAAGGGGGAAGCATGCATTCATTTAGCATGAAGGAATATCTCTTGTGCCATAAAGCTTGGCCTAATTAAGGTAAATTGTTTCTTTATGCGTGCCATTGCAGCAACAGGGTTGCGACCTCCAGGCGGGAGGAACGGCAGGGAACAGATGTACATGTTGCCGGTGCGCGTCGTTGGGCCTAGCCCGGACAACCACTGTGCACGCCTGTCCGGCCCAGGCCCGGGGGCTCCTGTCGGTGTAGTAAACAGGGGGGTGTTCACTACCCCTGGACACGCACCGGCAAGTCGCAGCCTCCAGGCGGGAAGGACATGGCAGAGGAGGAATCCACCCAAGAGTACATTCGAAGCCCGGTTCCCGGCAAGGTCTACTTGCCGGGAATGGGTCCACGCAACGCCGGCAAGGCAGAGCTTGCAAGACAAGACTCCAGGCGGATCGACCAGAAGATCAAGTCTACTACTGCCGGCGAGATCAGGGCCGGCAAGCTCAGGACTCGACAAGACTAAAGATAAGGCCCCGGCAAGGTTCTTGCCGGGATGACCAGCTGAACCCGGCAAGGCTTGCCGGGGGACAGCTAGACTGAAGACAAGGCCCCGGCAAGGTTCTTGCCGGGATGACCAGCTGAGCCCGGCAAGGTTCCTGCCCGGCAAGGTTATGCCACTATGCTGCTGCTCCAGTGCGGCCGCCAGCATGGCACTCTGGACCCTTCTCCAGGCATGCGTGGCAGAGCACTGTGCCAAGCGGCGCTGATGGGATGGCCCCTTTTCCCATCCCCAAGAAGCTAAGGGACACCTAGACAGAGCATTTAATGCGCTTGTCCTGACCCGTCAGTGATAAGCATGTAAATGCTGTAGCAGAGTACTTGCCGCGGCAAGGTACTTGCCCCGGCAAGTCATTGGCTGCGGCAAGGTATTGGCTACGGCAAGATAGCAGCTGCGGCAAGGTACTTGCCCCGGCAAGTTACCTTGCGCGGCAAGCTATTGGTTGCGGCAAGCTATCAAGTGCGGCAAGGTCTTGCCGCGGCAAGCGTTACTGTACCACTGTGCTACTGTGCTGCTGCTCCAGTGCCTCTGCCAGCGTGGCGCTCTGGGTCCTTCCAAGCGTGCGTGGCAGGGCACTGTGTAGACGGCGGTGCTCTGTAGCTAGCGGTGCAGGAGCAGGTGGGATAGGCTTTTCCCACGTCCAAGACGCCCAGATACATGTATCTGGACAGCTAAGGCATGGGCATTTAATGCCCTTGTCCCCTACCGTCAGTGGTAGGTAGGACATGTCATCCTAGTAATAATGGCCTTACTGTAGCAACTTTCCACCTCTACCTTTACTGTTTGCCACCTGTTGGTGACCCCTTTGTGCGTATAAAAGGAGGCCCATATGCAACGTGGAGGGAAGTGAGGAACTGGGAGATGGAGAACTCCAGTATTGTACGCAGCTACTCTGTACTGTAGCGCTCCTGGAGCTAGAACAATCATCCAGATAATACACCAAAAAGCAAGAGTAGGGTTTTACGCATCCGTGCGGCCCGAACCTGGGTAAATCTCTCTCGTGTGCTGTCGTGTTCTTCGCTAGATTTGCTCTTCGTGCGACCATCTCTCCCTGCCGAACGTAAAGGGGTCCTTCCCTGGGTCCCATAGGTGATCGCGGATTCGTCCCCGACATCTTTGGCGCGCCAGGTAGGGGTGAGGGGCTGCGCGAACCTGATCTGGCGATCAGCGCGGCAGTTTCTTCATCATCTTCACCGCCATAGCGTCCAAGAAGAAGGGCCTGAACCTTCGCAAAAAGCTAAGTTTTAAAGCTTTAATTACTTTCTGCTGTGAGTCTTATCCTGGATGATATTTTTGTGCGTAACCTGTGCGCGAAGGAGCGCTCCTGAAGCATTCTGCGCTCCTGGTTGTTTTGGGTCCGCCCAACAATACAGATGCAGCTGCGATTGTTTCTAAAGCGTTAAGCTCCCGAAGAGGCGGCGTTCTCGATAGGCTACTGAACAGGACCCGATCCTAAGCGCCATCGACCAGAACGTGCGCATTCGGGGAGTATTCCGGCAAGCGTGGGGGCTCGTTGTGCAAAAATGCAGTCGTTTAAGGAGAAGGACTTAGCGAGTTTTATTCTAAGGTTCCTGCGTAGACCCGTATGCTGAGGAGCCTTCCCGGGGCTAGTCGCGCTCCTAGTTGACTCGTGTCTGCTCGGCAACCTGAGCAGCTGCGCCAGAGCCGAGAAGGTAAACCTTTTCGGGAGGCGGCGTTCCCGGCAAGCTGCTAAGGATCCGTTCCTCAAAGCGCTGCTGACTGGATCGTGCGCACCGGAAAGTGTTCCGGCAAGCAAGGGAATATTCAGCAGGAGTCAAGATTGCAGCGAATCCGACATTAACCAGAAGCTAATCAACTTGTTGTGCTCAAACGCTGTTGTGGCATTTCATGCCCAGTCAGTGTTGCAGGAACACGCATGGAAGGCGAGCTCGGGGGCTGGCAGCGCCCCAGAGAGTAACCCTCTGAAGAGCCTCCCCGGCAACAAGCTTGCCAGAAGCTGGCGTTGAGAACGTCAAGGTTCTCCGCCAGAGTCAAGAGCCTTCCCGGCAACAAGCTTGCCGGAAGCTGGCGTTGAGAACGTCAAGGTTCTCCGCCAGAGTCAAGAGCCTTCCAGGTAACAAGCTTGCCGGAAGCTGGCGTTGAGAACGTCAAGGTTCTCCGCCAGAGTCAAGAGCCTTCCCGGCAACCCCTTGCCGGAAGCTAGCGTCGAGAACGTCAAAGTTCTCCGCCAGAGTTAAGAGTCTCCCTTGCCGGGGGCTCCGACAACCACTCTTTGAGCAAGAAACAAGCTCGGGGGCTAGCGGCGCCCTAGCAGAAAAAGCTAAGTTGCACAGATTTTTCGGCAATTGCATTCATTTTACTGTCCTCACTCGCTTCTTACACCTACACGCGAAGGAGCCTTCCCGGGGCTAGTTGCGTTCCTAGTCGCCTCGAGTCCGCTCAGCGATGTGAGCAGCTGCACCAGAACCGGGAAGGTAAACCTTTCCGGGAGGCGGCGTTCCCGGCGGGCTGCTAAGGACCCGATCCCCAAGCGCCGCTGCCTGGAGCGTGCGCACCGGAAAGCTTTCCAGCAAGCGTGGGGCGTCTTGATTGATTCCTCGTTCTCGTATATCGACCTGCACGCGAAAGGACCTTGCCGTGGTTAGTTCGCGGTCTGGTTTCGCCTCGAGTCCGCTCGGCAAACTTAGCAGCTGCGTTCTGGCCCGGCAAGTCACCTTGCCGGCGGCGGCGTTTCCAGCAGGCTGCTAAAGACCCGCACCTAGCGCTCGCGGCAAGCGTGCGCACCGGCAGGGTTTCCAGACAGCGTAGGGTACAAGATATGTGCAAGGACGGAATCAATCAAGGGGGAAGCATGCATTCATTTAGCATGAAGGAATATCTCTTGTGCCATAAAGCTTGGCCTAATTAAGGTAAATTGTTTCTTTATGCGTGCCATTGCAGCAACAGGGTTGCGACCTCCAGGCGGGAGGAACGGCAGGGAACAGATGTACATGTTGCCGGTGCGCGTCGTTGGGCCTAGCCCGGACAACCACTGTGCACGCCTGTCCGGCCCAGGCCCGGGGGCTCCTGTCGGTGTAGTAAACAGGGGGGTGTTCACTACCCCTGGACACGCACCGGCAAGTCGCAGCCTCCAGGCGGGAAGGACATGGCAGAGGAGGAATCCACCCAAGAGTACATTCGAAGCCCGGTTCCCGGCAAGGTCTACTTGCCGGGAATGGGTCCACGCAACGCCGGCAAGGCAGAGCTTGCAAGACAAGACTCCAGGCGGATCGACCAGAAGATCAAGTCTACTACTGCCGGCGAGATCAGGGCCGGCAAGCTCAGGACTCGACAAGACTAAAGATAAGGCCCCGGCAAGGTTCTTGCCGGGATGACCAGCTGAACCCGGCAAGGCTTGCCGGGGGACAGCTAGACTGAAGACAAGGCCCCGGCAAGGTTCTTGCCGGGATGACCAGCTGAGCCCGGCAAGGTTCCTGCCCGGCAAGGTTATGCCACTATGCTGCTGCTCCAGTGCGGCCGCCAGCATGGCACTCTGGACCCTTCTCCAGGCATGCGTGGCAGAGCACTGTGCCAAGCGGCGCTGATGGGATGGCCCCTTTTCCCATCCCCAAGAAGCTAAGGGACACCTAGACAGAGCATTTAATGCGCTTGTCCTGCCCCGTCAGTGATAAGCATGTAAATGCTGTAGCAGAGTACTTGCCGCGGCAAGGTACTTGCCCCGGCAAGTCATTGGCTGCGGCAAGGTATTGGCTGCGGCAAGATAGCAGCTGCGGCAAGGTACTTGCCCCGGCAAGTTACCTTGCGCGGCAAGCTATTGGTTGCGGCAAGCTATCAAGTGCGGCAAGGTCTTGCCGCGGCAAGCGTTACTGTACCACTGTGCTACTGTGCTGCTGCTCCAGTGCCTCTGCCAGCGTGGCGCTCTGGGTCCTTCCAAGCGTGCGTGGCAGGGCACTGTGTAGACGGCGGTGCTCTGTAGCTAGCGGTGCAGGAGCAGGTGGGATAGGCTTTTCCCACGTCCAAGACGCCCAGATACATGTATCTGGACAGCTAAGGCATGGGCATTTAATGCCCTTGTCCCCTACCGTCAGTGGTAGGTAGGACATGTCATCCTAGTAATAATGGCCTTACTGTAGCAACTTTCCACCTCTACCTTTACTGTTTGCCACCTGTTGGTGACCCCTTTGTGCGTATAAAAGGAGGCCCATATGCAACGTGGAGGGAAGTGAGGAACTGGGAGATGGAGAACTCCAGTATTGTACGCAGCTACTCTGTACTGTAGCGCTCCTGGAGCTAGAACAATCATCCAGATAATACACCAAAAAGCAAGAGTAGGGTTTTACGCATCCGTGCGGCCCGAACCTGGGTAAATCTCTCTCGTGTGCTGTCGTGTTCTTCGCTAGATTTGCTCTTCGTGCGACCATCTCTCCCTGCCGAACGTAAAGGGGTCCTTCCCTGGGTCCCATAGGTGATCGCGGATTCGTCCCCGACATCTTTGGCGCGCCAGGTAGGGGTGAGGGGCTCCGCGAACCTGATCTGGCGATCAGCGCGGCAGTTTCTTCATCATCTTCACCGCCATAGCGTCCAAGAAGAAGGGCCTGAACCTTCGCAAAAAGCTAAGTTTTAAAGCTTTAATTACTTTCTGCTGTGAGTCTTATCCTGGATGATATTTTTGTGCGTAACCTGTGCGCGAAGGAGCGCTCCTGAAGCATTCTGCGCTCCTGGTTGTTTTGGGTCCGCCCAACAATACAGATGCAACTGCGATTGTTTCTAAAGCGTTAAGCTCCCGAAGAGGCGGCGTTCTCGATAGGCTGCTGAACAGGACCCGATCCTAAGCGCCATCGACCAGAACGTGCGCATTCGGGGAGTATTCCGGCAAGCGTGGGGGCTCGTTGTGCAAAAATGCAGTCGTTTAAGGAGAAGGACTTAGCGAGTTTTATTCTAAGGTTCCTGCGTAGACCCGTATGCTGAGGAGCCTTCCCGGGGCTAGTCGCGCTCCTAGTTGCCTCGTGTCCGCTCGGCAACCTGAGCAGCTGCGCCAGAGCCGAGAAGGTAAACCTTTTCGGGAGGCGGCGTTCCCGGCAAGCTGCTAAGGATCCGTTCCTCAAAGCGCTGCTGACTGGATCGTGCGCACCGGAAAGTGTTCCGGCAAGCAAGGGAATATTCAGCAGGAGTCAAGATTGCAGCGAATCCGACATTAACCAGAAGCTAATCAACTTGTTGTGCTCAAACGCTGTTGTGGCATTTCATGCCCAGTCAGTGTTGCAGGAACACGCATGGAAGGCGAGCTCGGGGGCTGGCAGCGCCCCAGAGAGTAACCCTCTGAAGAGCCTCCCCGGCAACAAGCTTGCCAGAAGCTGGCGTTGAGAACGTCAAGGTTCTCCGCCAGAGTCAAGAGCCTTCCCGGCAACAAGCTTGCCGGAAGCTGGCGTTGAGAACGTCAAGGTTCTCCGCCAGAGTCAAGAGCCTTCCCGGTAACAAGCTTGCCGGAAGCTGGCGTTGAGAACGTCAAGGTTCTCCGCCAGAGTCAAGAGCCTTCCCGGCAACCCCTTGCCGGAAGCTAGCGTCGAGAACGTCAAAGTTCTCCACCAGAGTTAAGAGTCCCCCTTGCCGGGGGCTCCGACAACCACTCTTTGAGCAAGAAACAAGCTCGGGGGCTAGCGGCGCCCTAGCAGAAAAAGCTAAGTTGCACAGATTTTTCGGCAATTGCATTCATTTTACTGTCCTCACTCGCTTCTTACACCTACACGCGAAGGAGCCTTCCCGGGGCTAGTTGCGTTCCTAGTCGCCTCGAGTCCGCTCAGCGATGTGAGCAGCTGCACCAGAACCGGGAAGGTAAACCTTTCCGGGAGGCGGCGTTCCCGGCGGGCTGCTAAGGACCCGATCCCCAAGCGCCGCTGCCTGGAGCGTGCGCACCGGAAAGCTTTCCAGCAAGCGTGGGGCGTCTTGATTGATTCCTCGTTCTCGTATATCGACCTGCACGCGAAAGGACCTTGCCGTGGTTAGTTCGCGGTCTGGTTTCGCCTCGAGTCCGCTCGGCAAACTTAGCAGCTGCGTTCTGGCCCGGCAAGTCACCTTGCCGGCGGCGGCGTTTCCAGCAGGCTGCTAAAGACCCGCACCTAGCGCTCGCGGCAAGCGTGCGCACCGGCAGGGTTTCCAGACAGCGTAGGGTACAAGATATGTGCAAGGACGGAATCAATCAAGGGGGAAGCATGCATTCATTTAGCATGAAGGAATATCTCTTGTGCCATAAAGCTTGGCCTAATTAAGGTAAATTGTTTCTTTATGCGTGCCATTGCAGCAACAGGGTTGCGACCTCCTGGTGGGAGGAACGGCAGGGAACAGATGTACATGTTGCCGGTGCGCGTCGTTGGGCCTAGCCCGGACAACCACTGTGCACGCCTGTCCGGCCCAGGCCCGGGGGCTCCTGTCGGTGTAGTAAACAGGGGGGTGTTCACTACCCCTGGACACGCACCGGCAAGTCGCAGCCTCCAGGCGGGAAGGACATGGCAGAGGAGGAATCCACCCAAGAGTACATTCGAAGCCCGGTTCCCGGCAAGGTCTACTTGCCGGGAATGGGTCCACGCAACGCCGGCAAGGCAGAGCTGGCAAGACAAGACTCCAGGCGGATCGACTAGAAGATCAAGTCTACTACTGCCGGCGAGATCAGGGCCGGCAAGCTCAGGACTCGACAAGACTAAAGATAAGGCCCCGGCAAGGTTCTTGCCGGGATGACCAGCTGAACCCGGCAAGGCTTGCCGGGGGACAGCTAGACTGAAGACAAGGCCCCGGCAAGGTTCTTGCCGGGATGACCAGCTGATCCCGGCAAGGTTCCTGCCCGGCAAGGTTATGCCACTATGCTGCTGCTCCAGTGCGGCCGCCAGCATGGCACTCTGGACCCTTCTCCAGGCATGCGTGGCAGAGCACTGTGCCAAGCGGCGCTGATGGGATGGCCCCTTTTCCCATCCCCAAGAAGCTAAGGGACACCTAGACAGAGCATTTAATGCGCTTGTCCTGACCCGTCAGTGATAAGCATGTAAATGCTGTAGCAGAGTACTTGCCGCGGCAAGGTACTTGCCCCGGCAAGTCATTGGCTGCGGCAAGGTATTGGCTGCGGCAAGATAGCAGCTGCGGCAAGGTACTTGCCCCGGCAAGTTACCTTGCGCGGCAAGCTATTGGTTGCGGCAAGCTATCAAGTGCGGCAAGGTCTTGCCGCGGCAAGCGTTACTGTACCACTGTGCTACTGTGCTGCTGCTCCAGTGCCTCTGCCAGCGTGGCGCTCTGGGTCCTTCCAAGCGTGCGTGGCAGGGCACTGTGTAGACGGCGGTGCTCTGTAGCTAGCGGTGCAGGAGCAGGTGGGATAGGCTTTTCCCACGTCCAAGACGCCCAGATACATGTATCTGGACAGCTAAGGCATGGGCATTTAATGCCCTTGTCCCCTACCGTCAGTGGTAGGTAGGACATGTCATCCTAGTAATAATGGCCTTACTGTAGCAACTTTCCACCTCTACCTTTACTGTTTGCCACCTGTTGGTGACCCCTTTGTGCGTATAAAAGGAGGCCCATATGCAACGTGGAGGGAAGTGAGGAACTGGGAGATGGAGAACTCCAGTATTGTACGCAGCTACTCTGTACTGTAGCGCTCCTGGAGCTAGAACAATCATCCAGATAATACACCAAAAAGCAAGAGTAGGGTTTTACGCATCCGTGCGGCCCGAACCTGGGTAAATCTCTCTCGTGTGCTGTCGTGTTCTTCGCTAGATTTGCTCTTCGTGCGACCATCTCTCCCTGCCGAACGTAAAGGGGTCCTTCCCTGGGTCCCATAGGTGATCGCGGATTCGTCCCCGACATCTTTGGCGCGCCAGGTAGGGGTGAGGGGCTGCGCGAACCTGATCTGGCGATCAGCGCGGCAGTTTCTTCATCATCTTCACCGCCATAGCGTCCAAGAAGAAGGGCCTGAACCTTCGCAAAAAGCTAAGTTTTAAAGCTTTAATTACTTTCTGCTGTGAGTCTTATCCTGGATGATATTTTTGTGCGTAACCTGTGCGCGAAGGAGCGCTCCTGAAGCATTCTGCGCTCCTGGTTGTTTTGGGTCCGCCCAACAATACAGATGCAGCTGCGATTGTTTCTAAAGCGTTAAGCTCCCGAAGAGGCGGCGTTCTCGATAGGCTGCTGAACAGGACCCGATCCTAAGCGCCATCGACCAGAACGTGCGCATTCGGGGAGTATTCCGGCAAGCGTGGGGGCTCGTTGTGCAAAAATGCAGTCGTTTAAGGAGAAGGACTTAGCGAGTTTTATTCTAAGGTTCCTGCGTAGACCCGTATGCTGAGGAGCCTTCCCGGGGCTAGTCGCGCTCCTAGTTGCCTCGTGTCTGCTCGGCAACCTGAGCAGCTGCGCCAGAGCCGAGAAGGTAAACCTTTTCGGGAGGCGGCGTTCCCGGCAAGCTGCTAAGGATCCGTTCCTCAAAGCGCTGCTGACTGGATCGTGCGCACCGGAAAGTGTTCCGGCAAGCAAGGGAATATTCAGCAGGAGTCAAGATTGCAGCGAATCCGACATTAACCAGAAGCTAATCAACTTGTTGTGCTCAAACGCTGTTGTGGCATTTCATGCCCAGTCAGTGTTGCAGGAACACGCATGGAAGGCGAGCTCGGGGGCTGGCAGCGCCCCAGAGAGTAACCCTCTGAAGAGCCTCCCCGGCAACAAGCTTGCCAGAAGCTGGCGTTGAGAACGTCAAGGTTCTCCGCCAGAGTCAAGAGCCTTCCCGGCAACAAGCTTGCCGGAAGCTGGCGTTGAGAACGTCAAGGTTCTCCGCCAGAGTCAAGAGCCTTCCAGGTAACAAGCTTGCCGGAAGCTGGCGTTGAGAACGTCAAGGTTCTCCGCCAGAGTCAAGAGCCTTCCCGGCAACCCCTTGCCGGAAGCTAGCGTCGAGAACGTCAAAGTTCTCCGCCAGAGTTAAGATTCTCCCTTGCCGGGGGCTCCGACAACCACTCTTTGAGCAAGAAACAAGCTCGGGGGCTAGCGGCGCCCTAGCAGAAAAAGCTAAGTTGCACAGATTTTTCGGCAATTGCATTCATTTTACTGTCCTCACTCGCTTCTTACACCTACACGCGAAGGAGCCTTCCCGGGGCTAGTTGCGTTCCTAGTCGCCTCGAGTCCGCTCAGCGATGTGAGCAGCTGCACCAGAACCGGGAAGGTAAACCTTTCCGGGAGGCGGCGTTCCCGGCGGGCTGCTAAGGACCCGATCCCCAAGCGCCGCTGCCTGGAGCGTGCGCACCGGAAAGCTTTCCAGCAAGCGTGGGGCGTCTTGATTGATTCCTCGTTCTCGTATATCGACCTGCACGCGAAAGGACCTTGCCGTGGTTAGTTCGCGGTCTGGTTTCGCCTCGAGTCCGCTCGGCAAACTTAGCAGCTGCGTTCTGGCCCGGCAAGTCACCTTGCCGGCGGCGGCGTTTCCAGCAGGCTGCTAAAGACCCGCACCTAGCGCTCGCGGCAAGCGTGCGCACCGGCAGGGTTTCCAGACAGCGTAGGGTACAAGATATGTGCAAGGACGGAATCAATCAAGGGGGAAGCATGCATTCATTTAGCATGAAGGAATATCTCTTGTGCCATAAAGCTTGGCCTAATTAAGGTAAATTGTTTCTTTATGCGTGCCATTGCAGCAACAGGGTTGCGACCTCC